>OY740816.1:2400000-3600000 GCA_963514005.1 Raja brachyura
CACTCGGTAAGACACAAACCCACTCGGCTAGACCCCAACCCACTCGGCTAGACACAAACCCACTCGGCTAGACCCAAACCCACTCGGCTAGACCCAAACCCACTCGGCTAGACCCAAACCCACTCGGCTAGACCAAAACCCACTGTCCGAGACCCAAACCCACTCGGCTAGACCAAAACCCACTTGGCTAGACACAAACCCACTCGGCTAGACCCAGACCCAAACCCACTCGGCTAGACCCAAAACCACTCGGCTAGACCCAAACCCACTCGGCTAGACCCAAACCCACTCGGCTAGACCCAAATCCCCTCCGCTAGACCCAAACCCACTCGGCTAGACCCAAACCCACTCGGCTAGAACCAAACCCACTCGGCTTTACCCAAACCCACTCGGCTAGTCCCAAACCCACTCGGCTAGACCCAAACCCACTCGGCTAGACCCCAACCCACTCGGCTAGACCCAAACCCACTCGGCTAGACCCAAACCCACTCGGCTAGACCCAAACCCACTCGGCTAGACCCAAACGGACTTGGCTAGACCCAAACCCACTCGGCTAGACCCAAACCCACTCCGCTAGACCCAAACCCACTCCGCTAGACCCAAACCCACTCCGCTGGGCCCAAACCCACTCCGCTAGACCCAAACCCACAACGCTAGACCCAAACCCACTCAGCTAGACCCAAACCCACTCACCTGGACCAAAACCCACTCGGCTAGACGAAAACCCATTCGGCTCGACCCAAACCCACTCGGCTAGACCCAAACCCACTCGGCAAGACCCAAACGAACTCGGCTAGACCCAAACCCACTGGGCTAGACGATTACTCACTCGGCTAGACCCAAACCCACTCGGATAGTCCCAAACCCACTCGGCTGGACCCAAACCCACTTGGCTAGACCCAAACCCACTCGGCTACACCCAAACCCACTCGGCTAGACCCAAACCCACTCGGATAGACCCAAACCCCCTCGGCTAGACCAAAACCCACTCGGCTTGACCCAAACCCACTCGGCTAGACCCAAACCCACTGGGCTAGACCCAAACCCACTCGGCTAGACCCAAACCCACTCGGCTAGACCCAAACCCACTCGGCTAGACCCAAACCCACTCGGCTAGACCCAAACCCACTCGGCTAGACTCAAACCCACTCGGCTAGACCCAAACCCACTCGGCTAGACCCAAACCGACTCGGCTAGACCCAAACCCAAACGGCTAGACCCAAACCCACTCGGCTAGACCCAAACCCACTCGGCTAGACCCAAACCGACTCGGCTAGACCCAAACCCACTCGGCTAGACCCAAACCCAATCGGCTAGACCCAAACCCACTCGGCTAGACCCAAACCGACTCGGCTAGACCCAAACCCAATCGGCTAGACCCAAACCCACTTGGCTAGACCCAAACCCACTCAGCTAAACCCAAACCCACTCGGCTAGACCCAAACCCACTCGGCAAAACCAAACCCACTCGGCTAGACCCAAACCCACTCGGCTAGACCCAAACCCACTCGGCTCGACCCAATCCCACTCGGCTAGACCCAAACCCACTCGGCTACACCCAAACCCACTCGGCTAGACCCAAACCCAATCGGCTAGACCCAAACCCACTCGGCTAGACCAAACCCACTCGGCTAGACCCAACACACTCGGCTAGACCCAAACCCACTCGGCTAGATGCAAACCCACTCGGCTAGACCCAAACCCACTCGGCTAGACCCAAACCCACTCGGCTACACCCAAACCCACTCGGCTAGACCCAAACCCACTCGGCTAGACCCAAGCCCACTCGGCTAGACCCAAACCCACTCGGCTAGACCCAAACCCACTCGGCTAGACCCAAACCCACTCGGCTAGACTCAAACCCACTCGGCTAGACCCAAACCCACTCGGCTAGACCCAAACCGACTCGGCTAGACCCAAACCCAAACGGCTAGACCCAAACCCAATCGGCTAGACCCAAACCCACTCGGCTAGACCCAAACCGACTCGGCTAGACCCAAACCCACTCGGCTAGACCCAAACCCAATCGGCTAGACCCAAACCCACTCGGCTAGACCCAAACCCACTCGGCTAGACCCAAACCCAATCGGCTAGACCCAAACCCACTCGGCTAGACCCAAACCGACTCGGCTAGACCCAAACCCAATCGGCTAGACCCAAACCCACTCGGCTAGACCCAAACCCACTCAGCTAGACCCAAACTCACTCGGCTAGACCCAAACCCACTCGGCTAGACCCAAACCCACTCGGCTAGACCCACACCCACTCGGCTAGACCCAAACCCACTCGGCTAGACCCAAACCCACTCGGCTAGACCCAAGCCCACTCGGCTAGACCCAAGCCCACTCGGCTAGCCCCAAACCCACTCGGCTAGACCCAAACCCACTCGGCTAGACCCCAACCCAATCGGCTAGACCCAAACCCACTCGGCTAGACCCAAACCCTCTCGGCTAGACCCACACCCACTCAGCTAGACCCAAACCAACTCGGCTAGACCCAAACCCACTCGGGTAGACCCAAACCCACTCGGCTAGACACAAACCCACTCGGCTAGACCCAAACCCACTCGGCTAGAACCAAACCCACTCAGCTTTACCCAAACCCACTCGGCTAGACCCAAACCCACTCGGCTAGACCCCAACCCACTCGGCTAGACCCCAACCCACTCGGCTAGACCCAAACCCACTCGGCTAGACCCAAACCCACTCGGCTAGACCCAAACCCACTCGGCTAGACCCAAACCCACTCGGCTAGACCCAAACCCACTCCGCTAGACCCAAACCCACTCCGCTAGACCCAAACCCACTCCGCTGGACCCAAACCCACTCCGCTAGACCCAAACCCACAACGCTAGACCCAAACCCACTCAGCTAGACCCAAACCCACTCACCTGGACCAAAACCCACTCGGCTAGACGAAAACCCATTCGGCTCGACCCAAACCCACTCGGCTAGACCCAAACCCACTCGGCAAGACCCAAACGAACTCGGCTAGACCCATACCCACTGGGCTAGACGATTACTCACTCGGCTAGACCCAAACCCACTCGGATATTCCCAAACCCACTCGGCTAGACCGAAACCCACTTGGCTAGACCCAAACCCACTCGGCTACACCCAAACCCACTCGGCTAGACCCAAACCCACTCGGATAGACCCAAACCCCTCGGCTAGACCAAAACCCACTCGGCTTGACCCAAACCCACTCGGCTAGACCCAAACCCACTGGGCCAGACCCAAACCCACTCGGCTAGACCCAAACCCACTCGGCTAGACCCAAACCCACTCGGCTAGACCCAAATCCCCTCCGCTAGACCCAAACCCACTCAGCTAGACCCAAACCCACTCGGCTAGACCCAAACCCACTCGGCTAGACCCAAACCCACTCGGCTAGACACAAACCCACTGGGCTACACCCAAACCCTCTCAGCTAGACCCAAACCCAATTGGCTAGACCCCAACCCACTCGGCAAGACCCAATCCCACTCGGCTAGACCCAAACCCACTCGGTAGACCTAGACCCACTCGGCTAGACCCAAACGCACTCGGCTGGACCCAAACCCACTCGTCTAGACCCAAACCCACTCGGCTAGACCCAAACCCACTCGGCAAGACCCAAACGGACTTGGCTAGGCCCAAACCCACTCGGCTAGACCCAAACCCACTCGGCTAGACCCAAACCCACTCGGCTAGACCCAAACCCACTCGGCTAGACTCAAACCCACTCGGCTAGACCCAAACCCACTCGGCTAGACCCAAACCGACTCGGCTAGACACAAACCCAAACGGCTAGACCCAAACCCACTCGGCTAGACCCAAACCCACTCGGCTAGACCCAAACCGACTCGGCTAGACCCAAACCCACTCGGCTAGACCCAAACCCAATCGGCTAGACCCAAACCCACTTGGCTAGACCCAAACCCACTCAGCTAGACCCAAACCCACTCGGCTAGACCCAAACCCACTCGGCAAAACCAAACCCACTCGGCTAGACCCAAACCCACTCGGCTAGACCCAAACCCACTCGGCTCGACCCAATCACACTCGGCTAGACCCAAACCCACTCGGCTACACCCAAACCCACTCGGCTAGACCCAAACCCAATCGGCTAGACCCAAACCCACTCGGCTAGACCAAACCCACTCGGCTAGACCCAAACACACTCGGCTAGACCCAAACCCACTCGGCTACATGCAAACCCACTCGGCTAGACCCAAACCCACTCGGCTAGACCCAAACCCACTCGGCTAGACCCAAACCCACTCGGCTAGACTCAAACCCACTCGGCTAGACCCAAACCCACTCGGCTAGGCCCAAACCGACTCGGCTAGACCCAAACCCAAACGGCTAGACCCAAACCCAATCGGCTAGACCCAAACCCACTCGGCTAGACCCAAACCGACTCGGCTAGACCCAAACCCACTCGGCTAGACCCAAACCCAATCGGCTAGACCCAAACCCACTCGGCTAGACCCAAACCGACTCGGCTAGACCCAAACCCAATCGGCTAGACCCAAACCCACTCGGCTAGACCCAAACCGACTCGGCTAGACCCAAACCCAATCGGCTAGACCCAAACCCACTCGGCTAGACCCAAACCCACTCAGCTAGACCCAAACTCACTCGGCTAGACCCAAACCCACTCGGCTAGACCCAAACCCACTCGGCTAGACCCACACCCACTCGGCAAGACCCAAACCCACTCGGCTAGACCCAAACCCACTCGGCTAGACCCAAGCCCACTCGGCTAGACCCAAACCCACTCGGCTAGCCCCAAACCCACTCGGCTAGACCCAAACCCACTCGGCTAGACCCCAACCCAATCGGCTAGACCCAAACCCACTCGGCTAGACCCAAACCCACTCGGCTAGACCCACACCCACTCAGCTAGACCCAAACCAACTCGGCTAGACCCAAACCCACTCGGGTAGACCCAAACCCACTCGGCTAGACACAAACCCAATCGGCTAGACCCAAACCCAATCCGCTAGACCCAAACCCACTCGGCTAGACCCAAACCCACTCGGCTAGACCCAAACCCACTCTGCTAGACCCAAACCCACTCGGCTACACGCAAACCCAATCGGCTAGACCCAAACCCGCTCGGCTAGACCCAAACCCGCTCGGCTAGACCCAAACCCACTCGGCTAGACCCAAACCCACTCGGCTAGACCCAAACCGACTCGGCTAGACCCAAACCCACTCGGCTAGACCCAAACCCAATCGGCTAGACCCAAACCCACTCGGCTAGACCCAAACCCACTCGGCTAGACCCAAACCGACTCGGCTAGACCCAAACCCACTCGGCTAGACCCAAACCCAATCGGCTAGACCCAAACCCACTCGGCTAGACCCAAACCGACTCGGCTAGACCCAAACCCAATCGGCTAGACCCAAACCCACTTGGCTAGACCCAAACCCACTCAGCTAGACCCAAACCCACTCGGCTAGACCCAAACCCACTCGGCAAAACCAAACCCACTCGGCTAGACCCAAACCCACTCGGCTAGACCCAAACCCACTCGGCTCGACCCAATCACACTCGGCTAGACCCAAACCCACTCGGCTACACCCAAACCCACTCGGCTAGACCCAAATCCAATCGGCTAGACCCAAACCCACTCGGCTAGACCAAACCCACTCGGCTAGACCCAAACACACTCGGCTAGACCCAAACCCACTCGGCTACATGCAAACCCACTCGGCTAGACCCAAACCCACTCGGCTAGACCCAAACCCACTCGGCTAGACCCAAACCCACTCGGCTAGACTCAAACCCACTCGGCTAGACCCAAACCCACTCGGCTAGGCCCAAACCGACTCGGCTAGACCCAAACCCAAACGGCTAGACCCAAACCCAATCGGCTAGACCCAAACCCACTCGGCTAGACCCAAACCGACTCGGCTAGACCCAAACCCACTCGGCTAGACCCAAACCCAATCGGCTAGACCCAAACCCACTCGGCTAGACCCAAACCGACTCGGCTAGACCCAAACCCAATCGGCTAGACCCAAACCCACTCGGCTAGACCCAAACCGACTCGGCTAGACCCAAACCCAATCGGCTAGACCCAAACCCACTCGGCTACACCCAAACCCACTCAGCTAGACCCAAACTCACTCGGCTAGACCCAAACCCACTCGGCTAGACCCAAACCCACTCGGCTAGACCCACACCCACTCGGCAAGACCCAAACCCACTCGGCTAGACCCAAACCCACTCGGCTAGACCCAAGCCCACTCGGCTAGACCCAAACCCACTCGGCTAGCCCCAAACCCACTCGGCTAGACCCAAACCCACTCGGCTAGACCCCAACCCAATCGGCTAGACCCAAACCCACTCGGCTAGACCCAAACCCACTCGGCTAGACCCACACCCACTCAGCTAGACCCAAACCAACTCGGCTAGACCCAAACCCACTCGGGTAGACCCAAACCCACTCGGCTAGACACAAACCCAATCGGCTAGACCCAAACCCAATCCGCTAGACCCAAACCCACTCGGCTAGACCCAAACCCACTCGGCTAGACCCAAACCCACTCTGCTAGACCCAAACCCACTCGGCTACACGCAAACCCAATCGGCTAGACCCAAACCCGCTCGGCTAGACCCAAACCCGCTCGGCTAGACCCAAACCGACTCGGCTAGACCCAAACCCACTCGGCTAGACCCCAACCGACTCAGCTAGACCCAAACCCACTCGGCTAGATGCAATCCGACTCGGCTAGACCCAAACCCACTCGGCTAGACCCAAACCCACTCGGCTAGACCCAAACCCACTCGGCTAGACCCAAACCCTCTCGGCTAGACCCAAACCCACTCGACTAGACCGAAACCCACTCGGCTAGACCCAAACCCCCTCGGCTAGACCCAAACCCACTCGGCTAGACCCAAACCCACTCGGCTAGACCCAAACCCACTCGGCTCGACCCAATCCCACTCGGCTAGACCCAAACCCACTCGGCTACACCCAAACCCACTCGGCTAGACCCAAACCCAATCGGCTAGACCCAAACCCACTCGGCTAGACCAAACCCACTCGGCTAGACCCAAACACACTCGGCTAGACCCAAACCCACTCGGCTAGATGCAAACCCACTCGGCTAGACCCAAACCCACTCGGCTAGACCCAAACCCACTCGGCTACACCCAAACCCACTCGGCTAGACCCAAACCCACTCGGCTAGACCCAAGCCCACTCGGCTAGACCCAAACCCACTCGGCTAGACCCAAACCCACTCGGCTAGACCCAAACCCACTCGGCTAGACTCAAACCCACTCGGCTAGACCCAAACCCACTCGGCTAGACCCAAACCGACTCGGCTAGACCCAAACCCAAACGGCTAGACCCAAACCCACTCGGCTAGATCCAAACCCACTCGGCTAGACCCAAACCGACTCGGCTAGACCCAAACCCACTCGGCTAGACCCAAACCCAATCGGCTAGACCCAAACCCGCTCGGCTAGACCCAAACCGACTCGGCTAGACCCAAACCCAATCGGCTAGACCCAAACCCACTCGGCTAGACCCAAACCCACTCAGCTAGACCCAAACTCACTCGGCTAGACCCAAACCCACTCGGCTAGACCCAAACCCACTCGGCTAGACCCACACCCACTCGGCTAGACCCAAACCCACTCGGCTAGACCCAAACCCACTCGGCTAGACCCAAGCCCACTCGGCTAGACCCAAACCCACTCGGCTAGACTCAAACCCACTCGGCTAGACCCAAACCCACTCGGCTAGACCCAAACCGACTCGGCTAGACCCAAACCCACTCGGCTAGACCCAAACCCTCTCGGCTACACCCAAACCAACTCGGTTAGACCCAAACCCACTCGGCTAGACCCAAACCCACTCGGCTAGACCCAAACCCACTCGGCTAGACCCAAACCCACTCGGCTAGACCAAAACCCACTCGGCTAGACCCAAACCCACTCGGCTAGACCCAAACCCACTCGGCTAGACCCAAACCCAATCGGCTAGACCCAAACCCACTCGGCTAGACCCAAACCCACTCGGCTAGACCCACACCCACTCGGCTAGACCCAAACCAACTCGGCTAGACCCAAACCCACTCGGGTAGACCCAAACCCACTCGGCTAGACACAAACCCAATCGGCTAGACCCAAACCCAATCCGCTAGACCCAAACCCACTCGGCAAGACCCAAACCCACTCTGCTAGACCCAGACCCACTCGGCTAGACCCAAACCCACTCGGCTAGACCCAAACCCGCTCGGCTAGACCCAAACCCGCTCGGCTAGACCCAAACCCTCTCGGCTAGACCCAAACCCACTCGGCTAGACCCAAACCCACTCGGCTAGACCCAAACCCACTCGGCTAGACCCAAACCGACTCGGCTAGACCCAAACCCACTCGGCTAGACCCAAACCCTCTCGGCTACACCCAAACCAACTCGGTTAGACCCAAACCCACTCGGCTAGACACAAACCCACTCGGCTAGACCCAAACCCACTCGGCTAGACCCAAACCCACTCGGCTAGACCAAAACCCACTCGGCTAGACCCAAACCCACTCGGCTAGACCCAAACCCACTCGGCTAGACCCAAACCCAATCGGCTAGACCCAAACCCACTCGGCTAGACCCAAACCCACTCGGCTAGACCCACACCCACTCGGCTAGACCCAAACCAACTCGGCTAGACCCAAACCCACTCGGGTAGACCCAAACCCACTCGGCTAGACACAAACCCAATCGGCTAGACCCAAACCCAATCCGCTAGACCCAAACCCACTCGGCTAGACCCAAACCCACTCGGCAAGACCCAAACCCACTCTGCTAGACCCAGACCCACTCGGCTAGACCCAAACCCACTCGGCTAGACCCAAACCCGCTCGGCTAGACCCAAACCCGCTCGGCTAGACCCAAACCCTCTCGGCTAGACCCAAACCCACTCGGCTAGACCCAAACCCACTCGGCTAGACCCAAACCCACTCGGCTAGACCCAAACCGACTCGGCTAGACCCAAACCCACTCGGCTAGACCCAAACCCTCTCGGCTACACCCAAACCAACTCGGTTAGACCCAAACCCACTCGGCTAGACACAAACCCACTCGGCTAGACCCAAACCCACTCGGCTAGACCCAAACCCACTCGGCTAGACCAAAACCCACTCGGCTAGACCCAAACCCACTCGGCTAGACCCAAACCCACTCGGCTAGACCCAAACCCAATCGGCTAGACCCAAACCCACTCGGCTAGACCCAAACCCACTCGGCTAGACCCACACCCACTCGGCTAGACCCAAACCAACTCGGCTAGACCCAAACCCACTCGGGTAGACCCAAACCCACTCGGCTAGACACAAACCCAATCGGCTAGACCCAAACCCAATCCGCTAGACCCAAACCCACTCGGCTAGACCCAAACCCACTCGGCAAGACCCAAACCCACTCTGCTAGACCCAAACCCACTCGGCTAGACCCAAACCCACTCGGCTAGACCCAAACCCGCTCGGCTAGATCCAAACCCGCTCGGCTAGACCCAAACCCTCTCGGCTAGACCCAAACCCACTCGGCTAGACCCAAACCCACTCGGCTAGACCCCAACCGACTCGGCTAGAGCCAAACCCACTCGGCTAGACCCAAACCCACTCGGCTAGACCCCAACCGACTCGGCTAGACCCAAACCCACTCGGCTAGATGCAATCCGACTCGGCTAGACCCAAACCCGCTTGGCTAGACCCAAACCCACTCGACTAGACCCAAACCCACTCGGCTAGACCCAAACCCCCTCGGCTAGACGCAAACCCACTCGGCTAGACCCAAACCCACTCGGCTAGACCCAAACCCACTCAGCTCGACCCAATCCCACTCGGCTAGACCCAAACCCACTCGGCTACACCCAAACCCACTCGGCTAGACCCAAACCCAATCGGCTAGACCCAAACCCACTCGGCTAGACCAAACCCACTCGGCTAGACCCAAACACACTGGGCTAGACCCAAACCCACTCGGCTAGATGCAAACCCACTCGGCTAGACCCAAACCCACTCGGCTAGACCCAAACCCACTCGGCTACACCCAAACCCACTCGGCTAGACCCAAACCCACTCGGCTAGACCCAAGCCCACTCGGCTAGACCCAAACCCACTCGGCTAGACCCAAACCCACTCGGCCAGACCCAAACCCACTCGGCTAGACTCAAACCCACTCGGCTAGACCCAAACCCACTCGGCTAGACCCAAACCGACTCGGCTAGACCCAAACCCAAACGGCTAGACCCAAACCCAATCGGCTAGACCCAAACCCACTCGGCTAGACCCAAACCGACTCGGCTAGACCCAAACCCACTCGGCTAGACCCAAACCCAATCGGCTAGACCCAAACCCACTCGGCTAGACCCAAACCGACTCGGCTAGACCCAAACCCAATCGGCTAGACCCAAACCCACTCGGCTAGACCCAAACCGACTCGGCTAGACCCAAACCCAATCGGCTAGACCCAAACCCACTCGGCTAGGCCCAAACCCACTCAGCTAGACCCAAACTCACTCGGCTAGACCCAAACCCACTCGGCTAGACCCAAACCCACTCGGCTAGACCCACACCCACTCGGCTAGACACAAACCCACTCGGCTAGACCCAAACCCAATCCGCTAGACCCAAACCCACTCGGCTAGACCCAAACCCACTCGGCTAGACCCAAACCCACACTGCTAGACCCAAACCCACTCGGCTACACGCAAACCCACTCGGCTAGACCCAAACCCGCTCGGCTAGACCCAAACCCGCTCGGCTAGACACAAACCCACTCGGCTAGACACAAACCCACTCGGCTAGACCCAAACCCACTCGGCTAGACCCCAACCGACTCGGCTAGACCCAAACCCACTCGGCTAGATGCAATCCGACTCGGCTAGACCCAAACCCACTCGGCTAGACCCAAACCCACTCTGCTAGACCCAAACCCACTCGGCTAGACCCAAACCCACTTGGCTAGACCCAAACCCACTCGACTAGACCCAAACCCACTCGGCTAGACCCAAACCCCCTCGGCTAGACCCAAACCCACTCGGCTAGACCCAAACCTACTCGGCTAGACCCAAACCCACTCGGCTCGACCCAATCCCACTCGGCTAGACCCAAACCCACTCGGCTACACCCAAACCCATTCGGCTAGACCCAAACCCAATCGGCTAGACCCAAACCCACTCGGCTAGACCAAACCCACTCGGCTAGACCCAAACACACTCGGCTAGACCCAAACCGACTCGGCTAGATGCAAACCCACTCGGCTAGACCCAAACCCACTCGGCTAGACCCAAGCCCACTCGGCTACACCCAAACCCACTCGGCTAGACCCAAACCCACTCGGCTAGACCCAAGCCCACTCGGCTAGACCCAAACCCACTCGGCTAGACCCAAACCCACTCGGCTAGACCCAAACCCACTCGGCTAGACTCAAACTCACTCGGCTAGACCCAAACCCACTCGGCTAGACCCAAACCCACTCGGCTAGACCCCAACCGACTCGGCTAGAGCCAAACCCACTCGGCTAGACCCAACCCCACTCGGCTAGACCCCAACCGACTCGGCTAGACCCAAACCCACTCGGCTAGATGCAATCCGACTCGGCTAGACCCAAACCCACTTGGCTAGACCCAAACCCACTCGACTAGACCCAAACCCACTCGGCTAGACCCAAACCCCCTCGGCTAGACGCATACCCACTCGGCCAGACCCAAACCCACTCGGCTAGACCCAAACCCACTCAGCTCGACCCAATCCCACTCGGCTAGACCCAAACCCACTCGGCTACACCCAAACCCACTCGGCTAGACCCAAACCCAATCGGCTAGACCCAAACCCACTAGGCTAGACCCAAACCCAATCGGCTAGACCCAAACCCACTCGGCTAGACCCAAACCGACTCGGCTAGACCCAAACCCAATCGGCTAGACCCAAACCCACTCGGCTAGACCCAAACCCACTCAGCTAGACCCAAACTCACTCGGCTAGACCCAAACCCACTCGGCTAGACCCAAACCCACTCGGCTAGACGCAAACGGACTTGGCTAGACCCAAACCCACTCGGCTAGACCCAAACCCACTCGGCTAGACCCAAGCCCACTCGGCTAGACACAAACCCACTCGGCTAGACCCAAACCCACTCGGCTAGACCCAAACCCACTCGGCTAGACTCAAACCCACTCGGCTAGACCCAAACCCACGCGGCTAGACCCAAACCGACTCGGCTAGACCCAAACCCAATCGGCTAGACCCAAGCCCACTCGGCTAGACCCAAACCCACTCGGCTAGAACCAAACCCACTCGGCTAGACACAAACCCACTCGGCTAGACCCAAACCCACTTGGATAGACCCACACCCACTCGGCTAGACCCAAACCCACTCGGATAGACCCAAGCCCATTCGGCTAGACGCAAACCCACTCGGCTAGACACAAACCCAATCGGCTAGACCCAAACCCAATCCGCTAGACCCAAACCCACCCGGCTAGACCCAAACCCACTCTGCTAGACCCAAACCCACTCGGCTACACGCAAACCCACTCGGCTAGACCCAAACCCGCTCGGCTAGACCCAAACCCGCTCGGCTAGACACAAACCCACTCGGCTAAACCCAAACCCACTCGGCTAGACCCAAACCCACTCGGCTAGACCCCAACCGACTCGGCTAGACCCAAACCCACTCGGCTAGATGCAATCCGACTCGGCTAGACCCAAGCCCACTCGGCTAGACCCAAACCCACTCGGCTAGACCCAAACCCACTCGGCTAGACCCAAACCCACTTGGCTAGACCCAAACCCACTAGACGAGACCCAAACCCACTCGGCTAGAACCAAACCCCCTCGGCTAGACCCAAACCCACTCGGCTAGACCCAAACCCACTCGGCTAGACCCAAACCCACTCGGCTCGACCCAATCCCACTCGGCTAGACCCAAACCCACTCGGCTACACCCAAACCCAATCGGCTAGACCCAAACCCACTCGGCTAGACCAAACCCACTCGGCTAGACCCAAACTGACTCGGCTAGACCCAAACACACTCGGCTAGACCCAAACCCAATCGGCTAGACCCAAACCCAATCGGCTAGACCCAAACCCACTCGGCTAGACCCAAACCGACTCGGCTAGACCCAAACCCAATCGGCTAGACCCAAACCCACTCGGCTAGACCCAAACCCACTCAGCTAGACCCAAACTCACTCGGCTAGACCCAAACCCACTCGGCTAGACCCAAACCCACTCGGCTAGACCCACACCCACTCGGCTAGACCCAAACCCACTCGGCTAGACCCAAGCCCACTCGGCTAGACCCAAGCCCACTAGGCTAGACCCAAACCCACTCGGCTAGACCCAAACCCACTCGGCTAGACCCAAACCCACTCGGCTAGACTCAAACCCACTCGGCTAGACCCAAACCCACTCCGCTAGACCCAAACCCTCTCCGCTAGACCCATACCAACTCCGCTGGACCCAAACCCACTCGGCTAAACCCAAACCCACTCGGCTAGACCCAAACCCACTCGGCTAGACCCAAACCCACTCGGCTAGACCCAAACCCAATCGGCTAGACCCAAACCCACTCGGCTAGACCAAACCCACTCGGCTAGACCCAAACACACTCGGCTAGACCCAAACCCACTCGGCTACACCCAAACCCACTCGGCTATACCCAAACCCACTCGGCTAGAACCAAGCCCACTCGGCTAGACCCAAACCCACTCGGCTAGACCCAAACCCACTCGGCTAGACCCAAACCCACTCGGCTAGACTCAAACTCACTCGGCTAGACCCAAACCGACTCGGCTAGACCCAAACCCAAACGGCTAGACCCAAACCCACTCGGCTAGACCCAAACCCACTCGGCTAGACCCAAACTGACTCGGCTAGACCCAAACCCACTAGGCTAGACCCAAACCCAATCGGCTAGACCCAAACCCACGCGGCTAGACCCAAACCGACTCGGCTAGACCCAAACCCAATCGGCTAGACCCAAACCCACTCGGCGAGACCCAAACCCACTCAGCCAGACCCAAACTCACTCGGCTAGACCCAAACCCACTCGGCTAGACCCAAACCCACTCGGCTAGACCCAAACCCACTCGGCTTGACCCACACCCACTCGGCTAGACCCAAACCCACTCGGCTAGACCCAAACCCACTCGGCTAGACCCAAGCCCACTCGGCTAGACCCAAACCCACTCGGCTAGACCCAAACCCACTCGGCTAGACTCAAACCCACTCGGCTAGACTCAAACCCACTCGGCTAGACCCAAACCGACTCGGCTAGACCCAAACCCAATCGGCTAGACCCAAACCCACTCGGCTAGACCCAAACCCACTCGGCTAGACCCAAACCCACTCGGCTAGACCCAAACCCACTCGGCTAGACCCAAACCCACTCGGCTAGACCCAAACCCACTCGGCTAGATCCAAACCCACTCGGCTAGACCCAAACCTACTCGGGTAGACCCAAACCCACTCGGCTAGACTCAAACCCACTCGGCTACACCCAAACCCACTCCGCTAGACCCAAACCCTCTCCGCTAGACCCATACCAACTCCGCTGGACCCAAACCCACTCGGCTAAACCCAAACCCACTCGGCTAGACCCAAACCCACTCGGCTAGACCCAAACCCACTCGGCTACACCCAAACCCGATCGTCTAGACCCAAACTAACTCGGCTACAGCCAAACTAACTCGGCTAGACCCAAACCCACTCGGCTAAACCCAAACCCACTCGGCTAGACCCAAACCCACTCGGCTAGACCCAAACCCACTCGGCTAGACCCAAACCCACTCGGCTAGACCCAAACCCACTCGGCTAGACCCAAACCCAATCGGCTAGACCCAAACCCACTCGGCTAGACCAAACCCACTCGGCTAGACCCAAACACACTCGGCTAGACCCAAACCCACTCGGCTACACCCAAACCCACTCGGCTATACCCAAACCCACTCGGCTAGACCCAAGCCCACTCGGCTAGACCCAAACCCACTCGGCTAGACCCAAACCCACTCGGCTAGACCCAAACCCACTCGGCTAGACCCAAACCCACTCGGCTAGACCCAAACCCACTCGGCTAGATCCACACCCACTCGGCTAGACCCAAACCCACTCGGCTAGACCCAAACCTACTCGGGTAGACCCAAACCCACTCGGCTAGACTCAAACCCACTCGGCTACACCCAAACCCACTCCGCTAGACCCAAACCCTCTCCGCTAGACCCATACCAACTCCGCTGGACCCAAACCCACTCGGCTAAACCCAAACCCACTCGGCTAGACCCAAACCCACTCGGCTAGACCCAAACCCACTCGGCTAGACCCAAACCCGATCGTCTAGACCCAAACTAACTCGGCTACAGCCAAACTAACTCGGCTAGACCCAAACCCACTCGGCTAAACCCAAACCCACTCGGCTAGACCCAAACCCACTCGGCTAGACCCAAACCCACTCGGCTAGACCCAAACCCACTCGGCTAGACCCAAACCCACTCGGCTAGACCCAAACCCAATCGGCTAGACCCAAACCCACTCGGCTAGACCAAACCCACTCGGCTAGACCCAAACACACTCGGCTAGACCCAAACCCACTCGGCTACACCCAAACCCACTCGGCTATACCCAAACCCACTCGGCTAGACCCAAGCCCACTCGGCTAGACCCAAACCCACTCGGCTAGACCCAAACCCACTCGGCTAGACCCAAACCCACTCGGCTAGACTCAAACTCACTCGGCTAGACCCAAACCCACTCGGCTAGACCCAAACCGACTCGGCTAGACCCAAACCCAAACGGCTAGACCCAAACCCACTCGGCTAGACCCAAACCCACTCGGCTAGACCCAAACTGACTCGGCTAGACCCAAACCCACTAGGCTAGACCCAAACCCAATCGGCTAGACCCAAACCCACGCGGCTAGACCCAAACCGACTCGGCTAGACCCAAACCCAATCGGCTAGACCCAAACCCACTCGGCGAGACCCAAACCCACTCAGCCAGACCCAAACTCACTCGGCTAGACCCAAACCCACTCGGCTAGACCCAAACCCACTCGGCTTGACCCACACCCACTCGGCTAGACCCAAACCCACTCGGCTAGACCCAAACCCACTCGGCTAGACCCAAGCCCACTCGGCTAGACCCAAACCCACTCGGCTAGACCCAAACCCACTCTGCTAGACCCAAACCCACTCGGCTAGACTCAAACCCACTCGGCTAGACCCAAACCCACTCGGCTAGACCCAAACCGACTCGGCTAGACCCAAACCCAATCGGCTAGACCCAAACCCACTCGGCTAGACCCAAACCCACTCGGCTAGACCCAAACCCACTCGGCTAGACCCAAACCCACTCGGCTAGACCCAAACCCACTCGGCTAGATCCACACCCACTCGGCTAGACCCAAACCCAATCGGCTAGACCCAAACCTACTCGGGTAGACCCAAACCCACTCGGCTAGACTCAAACCCACTCGGCTACACCCAAACCCACTCCGCTAGACCCAAACCCTCTCCGCTAGACCCATACCAACTCCGCTGGACCCAAACCCACTCGGCTAAACCCAAACCCACTCGGCTAGACCCAAACCCACTCGGCTGGACCCAAACCCACTCGGCTAGACCCAAACCCGATCGTCTAGACCCAAACTAACTCGGCTACAGCCAAACTAACTCGGCTAGACCCAAACCCACTCGGCTAAACCCAAACCCACTCGGCTAGACCCAAACCCACTCGGCTAGACCCAAACCCACTCGGCTACACCCAAACCCACTCGGCTAGACCCAAACCCACTCTGCTAGACCGAAACCCACTCGGCTAGACCCAAACCCACTCAGCTAGACACAAACCCACTCGGCTAGACCCAAACCCACTCGGATAGACCCAAGCCCATTCGGCTAGACGCAAACCCACTCGGCTAGACACAAACACAATCGGCTAGACCCAAACCCAATCCGCTATACCCAAACCCACTCGGCTAGACCCAAACCCACTCTGCTAGACCCAAACCCACTCGGCTACACGCAAACCCACTCGGCTAGACCCAAACCCGCTCGGCTAGACCCAAACCCGCTCGGCTAGACACAAACCCACTCGGCTAGACCCAAACCCACTCGGCTAGACCCAAACCCACTCGGCTAGACCCCAACCGACTCGGCTAGACCCAAACCCACTCGGCTAGATGCAATCCGACTCGGCTAGACCCAAACCCACTCGGCTAGACCCAAACCCACTCGGCTAGACCCAAACCCACTCGGCTAGACCCAAACCCACTTGGCTAGACCCAAACCCACTCGACTAGACCCAAACCCACTCGGCTAGACCCAAACCCCCTCGGCTAGACCCAAACCCACTCGGCTAGACCCAAACCCACTCGGCTAGACCCAAACCCACTCGGCTCGACCCAATCCCACTCGGCAAGACCCAAACCCACTCGGCTACACCCAAACCCACTCGGCTAGACCCAAACCCACTCGGCTAGACTCAAACCCACTCGACTAGACCCAAACCCACTCGGCTAGACCCAAACCGACTCGGCTAGACCCAAACCCAATCGGCTAGACCCAAACCCACTCGGCTAGACCCAAACCCACTCGGCTAGACCCAAACCCACTCGGCTAGACCCAAACCCACTCGGCTAGACCCAAACCCACTCGGCTAGATCCACACCCACTCGGCTAGACCCAAACCCACTCGGCTAGACCCAAACCTACTCGGGTAGACCCAAACCCACTCGGCTAGACTCAAACCCACTCGGCTACACCCAAACCCACTCCGCTAGACCCAAACCCTCTCCGCTAGACCCATACCAACTCCGCTGGACCCAAACCCACTCGGCTAAACCCAAACCCACTCGGCTAGACCCAAACCCACTCGGCTAGACCCAAACTCACTCGGCTAGACCCAAACCCACTCGGCTAGACCCAAACTAACTCGGCTACAGCCAAACTAACTCGGCTAGACCCAAACCCACTCGGCTGAACCCAAACCCACTCGGCTAGACCCAAACCCACTCGGCTAGACCCAAACCCACTCGGCTACACCCAAACCCACTCGGCTAGACCCAAACCCACTCGGCTAGACCCAAACCCACTCGGCTAGACCCAAACCCGCTCGGGTAGACCCAAACCCGCTCGGCTAGACACAAACCCACTCGGCTAGACCCAAACCCACTCGGCTAGACCCAAACCCACTCGGCTAGACCCCAACCGACTCGGCTAGACCCAAACCCACTCGGCTAGATGCAATCCGACTCGGCTAGACCCAAACCCACTCGGCTAGACCCAAACCCACTCGGCTAGACCCAAACCCACTCGGCTAGACCCAAACCCACTGGGCTGGACCCAAACCCACTCGACTAGACCCAAACCCACTCGGCTAGACCCAAACCCCCTCGGCTAGACCCAAACCCACTCGGCTAGACCCAAACCCACTCGGCTAGACCCAAACCCACTCGGCTCGACCCAATCCCACTCGGCTAGACCCAAACCCACTCGGCTACACCCAAACCCACTCGGCTAGACCCAAACCCAATGGGCTAGACCCAAACCCACTCGGCTAGACCAAACCCACTCGGCAAGACCCAAACTGACTCGGCTAGACCCAAACCCACTTGGCTAGACCCAAACCCAATCGGCTAGACCCAAACCCACTCGGCTAGACCCAAACCGACTCGGCTAGACCCAAACCCAATCGGCTAGACCCAAACCCACTCGGCTAGACCCAAACCCACTCGGCTAGACCCAAACCCACTCGGCTAGACCCAAACCCACTCGGCTAGACCCAAACCCACTCGGCTAGACCCACACCCACTCAGCTAGACCCAAACCCACTCGGCTAGACCCAAACCTACTCGGGTAGACCCACACCCACTCGGCTAGACTCAAACCCACTCGGCTACACCCAAACCCACTCCGCTAGACCAAACCCTCTCCGCTAGACCCATACCAACTCCGCTGGACCCAAACCCACTCGGCTAAACCCAAACCCACTCGGCTAGACCCAAACCCACTCAGCGAGACACAAACCCACTCGGCTAGACCCAAACCCACTCGGATAGACCCAAGCCCATTCGGCTAGACGCAAACCCACTCGGCTAGACACAAACACAATCGGCTAGACCCAAACCCAATCCGCTAGACCCAAACACACTCGGCTAGACCCAAACCCACTCTGCTAGACCCAAACCCACTCGGCTACACGCAAACCCACTCGGCTAGACCCAAACCCGCTCGGCTAGACCCAAACCCGCTCGGCTAGACACAAACCCACTCGGCTAGACCCAAACCCACTCGGCTAGACCCAAACCCACTCGGCTAGACCCCAACCGACTCGGCTAGACCCAAACCCACTCGGCTAGATGCAATCCGACTCGGCTAGACCCAAACCCACTCGGCTAGACCCAAACCCACTCGGCTAGACCCAAACCCACTCGGCTAGACCCAAACCCACTGGGCTAGACCCAAACCCACTCGACTAGACCCAAACCCACTCGGCTAGACCCAAACCCCCTCGGCTAGACCCAAACCCACTCGGCTAGACCCAAACCCACTCGGCTAGACCCAAACCCACTCGGCTCGACCCAATCCCACTCGGCTAGACCCAAACCCACTCGGCTACACCCAAACCCACTCGGCTAGACCCAAACCCAATCGGCTAGACCCAAACCCACTCGGCTAGACCAAACCCACTCGGCCAGACCCAAACTGACTCGGCTAGACCCAAACCCACTTGGCTAGACCCAAACCCAATCGGCTAGACCCAAACCCACTCGGCTAGACCCAAACCGACTCGGCTAGACCCAAACCCATTCGGCTAGACCCAAACCCACTCGGCTAGACCCAAACCCACTCAGCTAGACCCAAACTCACTCGGCTAGACCCAAACCCACTCGGCTAGACCCAAACCCACTCGGCTAGACCCACACCCACTCGGCTAGACCCAAACCCACCCGGCTAGACCCAAACCCACTCGGCTAGACCCAAGCCCACTCGGCTAGACCCAAGCCCACTCGGCTAGACCCAAACCCACTCGGCTAGACTCAAACCCACTCGGCTAGACTCAAACCCACTCGGCTAGACCCAAACCCACTCGGCTAGAGCCAAACAGACTCGGCTAGACCCAAACCCAATCGGCTAGACCCAAACCCACTCGGCTAGACCCAAACCCACTCGGCTAGACCCAAACCCACTCGGCTAGACCCAAACCCACTCGGCTAGACCCAAACCCACTCGGCTAGACCCACACCCACTCGGCTAGACCCAAACCCACTCGGCTAGACCCAAACCTACTCGGGTAGACCCACACCCACTCGGCTAGACTCAAACCCACTCGGCTACACCCAAACCCACTCCGCTAGACCCAAACCCTCTCCGCTAGACCCATACCAACTCCGCTGGACCCAAACCCACTCGGCTAAACCCAAACCCACTCGGCTAGACCCAAACCCACTCGGCTAGACCCAAACCCACTCGGCTAGACCCAAACCCGATCGTCTAGACCCAAACTAACTCGGCTACAGCCAAACTAACTCGGCTAGACCCAAACCCACTCGGCTAAACCCAAACCCACTCGGCTAGACCCAAACCCACTCGGCTAGACCCAAACCCACTCGGCTAGACCCAAACCCAGTCGGCTAGACCGAAACCCACTCGGCTAGACCCAAACCCACTCAGCTAGACACAAACCCACTCAGCTAGACCCAAACCCACTCGGATAGACCCAAGCCCATTCGGCTAGACGCAAACCCACTCGGCTAGACACAAACACAATCGGCTAGACCCAAACCCAATCCGCTAGACCCAAACCCACTCGGCTAGACCCAAACCCACTCTGCTAGACCCAAACCCACTCGGCTACACGCAAACCCACTCGGCTAGACCCAAACCCGCTCGGCTAGACCCAAACCCGCTCGGCTAGACACAAACACACTCGGCTAGACCCAAACCCACTCGGCTAGATGCAATCCGACTCGGCTAGACGCAAAACCACTCGGCTAGACCCAAACCCACTCGGCTAGACCCAAACCCACTCGGCTAGACCCAAACCCACTTGGCTAGACCCAAACCCACTCGACTAGACCCAAACCCACTCGGCTAGACCCAAACCCCCTCGGCTAGACCCAAAACCACTCGGCTAGACCCAAACCCACTCGGCTAGACCCAAACCCACTCGGCTCGACCCAATCCCACTCGGCTAGACCCAAACCCACTCGGCTACACCCAAACCCACTTGGCTAGACCCAAACCCAATCGGCTAGACCCAAACCCACTCGGCTAGACCAAACCCACTCGGCTAGACCCAAACTGACTCGGCTAGACCCAAACCCACTCGGCTAGACCCAAACCCAATCGGCTAGACCCAAACCCACTCGGCTCGACCCAAACCGACTCGGCTAGACCCAAACCCAATCGGCTAGACCCAAACCCACTCGGCTAGACCCAAACCCACTCAGCTAGACCCAAACTCACTCGGCTAGACCCAAACCCTCTCGGCTAGACCCAAACCCACTCGGCTAGACCCACACCCACTCGGCTAGACCCAAACCCACCCGGCTAGACCCAAACCCACTCGGCTAGACCCAAGCCCACTCGGCTAGACCCAAACCCACTCGGCTAGACCCAAGCCCACTTGGCTAGACCCAAACCCACTCGGCTAGACCCAAACCTACTCGGCTAGACCCAAACCCACTCGGCTAGACTCAAACCCACTCGGCTAGACCCAAACCCGATCGTCTAGACCCAAACTAACTCGGCTACAGCCAAACGAACTCGGCTAGACCCAAACCCACTCGGCTAAACCCAAACCCACTCGGCTAGACCCAAACCCACTCGGCTAGACCCAAACCCACTCGGCTACACCCAAACCCACTCGGCTAGACCCAAACCCACTCGGCTAGACCGAAACCCACTCGGCTAGAGCCAAACCCACTCAGCTAGACACAAACCCACTCGGCTAGACCCAAACCCACTCGGATAGACCCAAGCCCATTCGGCTAGACGCAAACCCACTCGGCTAGACACAAACACAATCGGCTAGACCCAAACCCAATCCGCTATACCCAAACCCACTCGGCTAGACCCAAACCCACTCTGCTAGACCCAAACCCACTCGTCTACACGAAAACCCACTCGGCTAGACCCAAACCCGCTCGGCTAGACCCAAACCCGCTCGGCTAGACACAAACCCACTCGGCTAGACCCAAACCCACTCGGCTAGACCCAAACCCACTCGGCTAGACACCAACCGACTCGGCTAGACCCAAACCCACTCGTCTAGATGCAATCCGACTCGGCTAGACGCAAAACCACTCGGCTAGACCCAAACCCACTCGGCTAGACCCAAACCCACTCGGCTAGACCCAAACCCACTTGGCTAGACCCAAACCCACTCGACTAGACCCAAACCCACTCGGCTAGACCCAAACCCCCTCGGCTAGACCCAAAACCACTCGGCTAGACCCAAACCCACTCGGCTAGACCCAAACCCACTCGGCTCGACCCAATCCCACTCGGCTAGACCCAAACCCACTCGGCTACACCCAAACCCACTCGGCTAGACCCAAACCCAATCGGCTAGACCCAAACCCACTCGGCTAGACCAAACCCACTCGGCTAGACCCAAACTGACTCGGCTAGACCCAAACCCACTCGGCTAGACCCAAACCCAATCGGCTAGACCCAAACCCACTCGGCTCGACCCAAACCGACTCGGCTAGACCCAAACCCAATCGGCTAGACCCAAACCCACTCGGCTAGACCCAAACCCACTCAGCTAGACCCAAACTCACTCGGCTAGACCCAAACCCTCTCGGCTAGACCCAAACCCACTCGGCTAGACCCACACCCACTCGGCTAGACCCAAACCCACCCGGCTAGACCCAAACCCACTCGGCTGGACCCAAGCCCACTCGGCTAGACCCAAACCCACTCGGCTAGACCCAAGCCCACTTGGCTAGACCCAAACCCACTCGGCTAGACCCAAACCTACTCGGCTAGACCCAAACCCACTCGGCTAGACTCAAACCCACTCGGCTAGACCCAAACCCGATCGTCTAGACCCAAACTAACTCGGCTACAGCCAAACTAACTCGGCTAGACCCAAACCCACTCGGCTAAACCCAAACCCACTCGGCTAGACCCAAACCCACTCGGCTAGACCCAAACCCACTCGGCTACACCCAAACCCACTCGGCTAGACCCAAACCCACTCGGCTAGACCGAAACCCACTCGGCTAGAGCCAAACCCACTCAGCTAGACACAAACCCACTCGGCTAGACCCAAACCCACTCGGATAGACCCAAGCCCATTCGGCTAGACGCAAACCCACTCGGCTAGACACAAACACAATCGGCTAGACCCAAACCCAATCCGCTATACCCAAACCCACTCGGCTAGACCCAAACCCACTCTGCTAGACCCAAACCCACTCGTCTACACGCAAACCCACTCGGCTAGACCCAAACCCGCTCGGCTAGACCCAAACCCGCTCGGCTAGACACAAACCCACTCGGCTAGACCCAAACCCACTCGGCTAGACCCAAACCCACTCGGCTAGACACCAACCGACTCGGCTAGACCCAAACCCACTCGTCTAGATGCAATCCGACTCGGCTAGACCCAAACCCACTCGGCTAGACCTAAACCCACTCGGCTAGACCCAAACCCACTCGGCTAGACCCAAACCCACTTGGCTAGACCCAAACCCACTCGACTAGACCCAAACCCACTCGGCTAGACCCAAACCCCCTCGGCTAGACCCAAACCCACTCGGCTAGACCCAAACCCACTCGGCTAGACCCAAACCCACTCGGCTCGACCCAATCCCACTCGGCTAGACCCAAACCCACTCGGCTACACCCAAACCCACTCGGCTACACCCAAACCCACTCGGCTAGACCCAAACCCACTCGGCTAGACCGAAACCCACTCGGCTAGAGCCAAACCCACTCAGCTAGACACAAACCCACTCGGCTAGACCCAAACCCACTCGGATAGACCCAAGCCCATTCGGCTAGACGCAAACCCACTCGGCTAGACACAAACACAATCGGCTAGACCCAAACCCAATCCGCTATACCCAAACCCACTCGGCTAGACCCAAACCCACTCTGCTAGACCCAAACCCACTCGTCTACACGCAAACCCACTCGGCTAGACCCAAACCCGCTCGGCTAGACCCAAACCCGCTCGGCTAGACACAAACCCACTCGGCTAGACCCAAACCCACTCGGCTAGACCCAAACCCACTCGGCTAGACACCAACCGACTCGGCTAGACCCAAACCCACTCGTCTAGATGCAATCCGACTCGGCTAGACCCAAACCCACTCGGCTAGACCCAAACCCACTCGGCTAGACCCAAACCCACTCGGCTAGACCCAAACCCACTTGGCTAGACCCAAACCCACTCGACTAGACCCAAACCCACTCGGCTAGACCCAAACCCCCTCGGCTAGACCCAAACCCACTCGGCTAGACCCAAACCCACTCGGCTAGACCCAAACCCACTCGGCTCGACCCAATCCCACTCGGCTAGACCCAAACCCACTCGGCTACACCCAAACCCACTCGGCTAGACCCAAACCCACTCGGCTAGACTCAAACCCACTCGGCTAGACCCAAACCCACTCGGCTAGACCCAAACCGACTCGGCTAGACCCAAACCCAATCGGCTAGACCCAAACCCACTCGGCTAGACCCAAACCCACTCGGCTAGACCCAAACCCACTCGGCTAGACCCAAACCCACTCGGCTAGACCCAAACCCACTCGGCTAGATCCACACCCACTCGGCTAGACACAAACCCACTCGGCTAGACCCAAACCTACTCGGGTAGACCCAAACCCACTCGGCTAGACTCAAACCCACTCGGCTACACCCAAACCCAATCCGCTAGACCCAAACCCTCTCCGCTAGACCCATACCAACTCCGCTGGACCCAAACCCACTCGGCTAAACCCAAACCCACTCGGCTAGACCCAAACCCACTCGGCTAGACCCAAACCCACTCGGCTAGACCCAAACCCGATCGTCTAGACCCAAACTAACTCGGCTACAGCCAAACTAACTCGGCTAGACCCAAACCCACTCGGCTAAACCCAAACCCACTCGGCTAGACCCAAACCCACTCGGCTAGACCCAAACCCACTCGGCTACACCCAAACCCACTCGGCTAGACCCAAACCCACTCGGCTAGACCCAAACCCACTCGGCTAGACCCAAACCCGCTCGGCTAGACCCAAACCCGCTCGGCTAGACACAAACCCACTCGGCTAGACCCAAACCCACTCGGCTAGACCCAAACCCACTCGGCTAGACCCCAACCGACTCGGCTAGACCCAAACCCACTCGGCTAGATGCAATCCGACTCGGCTAGACCCAAACCCACTCGGCTAGACCCAAACCCACTCGGCTAGACCCAAACCCACTCGGCTAGACCCAAACCCACTGGGCTAGACCCAAACCCACTCGACTAGACCCAAACCCACTCGGCTAGACCCAAACCCCCTCGGCTAGACCCAAACCCACTCGGCTAGACCCAAACCCACTCGGCTAGACCCAAACCCACTCGGCTCGACCCAATCCCACTCGGCTAGACCCAAACCCACTCGGCTACACCCAAACCCACTCGGCTAGACCCAAACCCAATGGGCTAGACCCAAACCCACTCGGCTAGACCAAACCCACTCGGCAAGACCCAAACTGACTCGGCTAGACCCAAACCCACTTGGCTAGACCCAAACCCAATCGGCTAGACCCAAACCCACTCGGCTAGACCCAAACCGACTCGGCTAGACCCAAACCCAATCGGCTAGACCCAAACCCACTCGGCTAGACCCAAACGCACTCGGCTAGACCCAAACCCACTCGGCTAGACCCAAACCCACTCGGCTAGACCCAAACCCACTCGGCTAGACCCACACCCACTCGGCTAGACCCAAACCCACTCGGCTAGACCCAAACCTACTCGGGTAGACCCACACCCACTCGGCTAGACTCAAACCCACTCGGCTACACCCAAACCCACTCCGCTAGACCAAACCCTCTCCGCTAGACCCATACCAACTCCGCTGGACCCAAACCCACTCGGCTAAACCCAAACCCACTCGGCTAGACCCAAACCCACTCAGCTAGACACAAACCCACTCGGCTAGACCCAAACCCACTCGGATAGACCCAAGCCCATTCGGCTAGACGCAAACCCACTCGGCTAGACACAAACACAATCGGCTAGACCCAAACCCAATCCGCTAGACCCAAACCCACTCGGCTAGACCCAAACCCACTCTGCTAGACCCAAACCCACTCGGCTACACGCAAACCCACTCGGCTAGACCCAAACCCGCTCGGCTAGACCCAAACCCGCTCGGCTAGACACAAACCCACTCGGCTAGACCCAAACCCACTCGGCTAGACCCAAACCCACTCGGCTAGACCCCAACCGACTCAGCTAGACCCAAACCCACTCGGCTAGATGCAATCCGACTCGGCTAGACCCAAACCCACTCGGCTAGACCCAAACCCACTCGGCTAGACCCAAACCCACTCGGCTAGACCCAAACCCACTGGGCTAGACCCAAACCCACTCGACTAGACCCAAACCCACTCGGCTAGACCCAAACCACCTCGGCTAGACCCAAACCCACTCGGCTAGACCCAAACCCACTCGGCTAGACCCAAACCCACTCGGCTCGACCCAATCCCACTCGGCTAGACCCAAACCCACTCGGCTACACCCAAACCCACTCGGCTAGACCCAAACCCAATCGGCTAGACCCAAACCCACTCGGCTAGACCAAACCCACTCGGCCAGACCCAAACTGACTCGGCTAGACCCAAACCCACTTGGCTAGACCCAAACCCAATCGGCTAGACCCAAACCCACTCGGCTAGACCCAAACCGACTCGGCTAGACCCAAACCCACTTGGCTAGACCCAAACCTACTCGGGTAGACCCACACCCACTCGGCTAGACTCAAACCCACTCGGCTACACCCAAACCCACTCCGCTAGACCCAAACCCTCTCCGCTAGACCCATACCAACTCCGCTGGACCCAAACCCACTCGGCTAAACCCAAACCCACTCGGCTAGACCCAAACCCACTCGGCTAGACCCAAACCCACTCGGCTAGACCCAAACCCGATCGTCTAGACCCAAACTAACTCGGCTACAGCCAAACTAACTCGGCTAGACCCAAACCCACTCGGCTAAACCCAAACCCACTCGGCTAGACCCAAACCCACTCGGCTAGACCCAAACCCACTCGGCTAGACCCAAACCCAGTCGGCTAGACCGAAACCCACTCGGCTAGACCCAAACCCACTCAGCTAGACACAAACCCACTCAGCTAGACCCAAACCCACTCGGATAGACCCAAGCCCATTCGGCTAGACCCAAACCCACTCGGCTAGACACAAACCCAATCGGCTAGACCCAAACCCAATCCGCTAGACCCAAACCCACTCGGCTAGACCCAAACCCACTCTGCTAGACCCAAACCCACTCGGCTACACGCAAACCCACTCGGCTAGACCCAAACCCGCTCGGCTAGACCCAAACCCGCTCGGCTAGACACAAACCCACTCGGCTAGACCCAAACCCACTCGGCTAGATGCAATCCGACTCGGCTAGACCCAAACCCACTCGGCTAGACCCAAACCCACTCGGCTAGACCCAAACCCACTCGGCTAGACCCAAACCCACTTGGCTAGACCCAAACCCACTCGACTAGACCCAAACCCACTCGGCTAGACCCAAACCCCCTCGGCTAGACCCAAACCCACTCGGCTAGACCCAAACCCACTCGGCTAGACCCAAACCCACTCGGCTCGACCCAATCCCACTCGGCTAGACCCAAACCCACTCGGCTACACCCAAACCCACTCGGCTAGACCCAAACCCAATCGGCTAGACCCAAACCCACTCGGCTAGACCAAACCCACTCGGCTAGACCCAAACTGACTCGGCTAGACCCAAACCCACTCGGCTAGACCCAAACCCAATCGGCTAGACCCAAACCCACTCGGCTCGACCCAAACCGACTCGGCTAGACCAAAACCCAATCGGCTAGACCCAAACCCACTCGGCTAGACCCAAACCCACTCAGCTAGACCCAAACTCTCTCGGCTAGACCCAAACCCTCTCGGCTAGACCCAAACCCACTCGGCTAGACCCACACCCACTCGGCTAGACCCAAACCCACCCGGCTAGACCCAAACCCACTCGGCTAGACCCAAGCCCACTCGGCTAGACCCAAACCCACTCGGCTAGACCCAAACCCACTCGGCTAGACCCAAACCCACTCGGCTAGACTCAAACCCACTCGGCTAGACACAAACCCACTCGGCTAGAGCCAAACAGACTCGGCTAGACCCAAAGCCAATCGGCTAGACCCAAACCCACTCGGCTAGACCCAAACCCACTCGGCTAGACCCAAACCCACTCGGCTAGACCCAAACCCACTCGGCTAGACCCAAACCCACTCGGCTAGACCCACACCCACTCGGCTAGACCCAAACCCACTCGGCTAGACCCCAACCGACTCGGCTAGACCCAAACCCACTCGGCTAGATGCAATCCGACTCGGCTAGACCCAAACCCACTCGGTTAGACCCAAACCCACTCGGCTAGACCCAAACCCACTCGGCTAGACCCAAACCCACTTGGCTAGACCCAAACCCACTCGACTAGACCCAAACCCACTCGGCTAGACCCAAACCCCCTCGGCTAGACCCAAACCCACTCGCCTAGACCCAAACCCACTCGGCTAGACCCAAACCCACTCGGCTAGACTCAAACCCACTCGGCTAGACCCAAACCCACTCGGCTAGAGCCAAACAGACTCGGCTAGACCCAAACCCAATCGGTTGGACCCAAACCCACTCGGCTAGACCCAAACCCACTCGGCTAGACCCAAACCCACTCGGCTAGACCCACACCCACTCGGCTAGACCCAAACCCACTCTGCTAGACCCAAACCCACTCGGCTACACGCAAACCCACTCGGCTAGACCCAAACCCGCTCGGCTAGACCCAAACCCGCTCGGCTAGACACAAACCCACTCGGCTAGACCCAAACCCACTCGGCTAGACCCAAACCCACTCGGCTAGACCCCAACCAACTCGGCTAGACCCAAACCCACTCTGCTAGATGCAATCCGACTCGGCTAGACCCAAACCCACTCGGCTAGACCCAAACCCACTCGGCTAGACCCAAACCCACTTGGCTAGACCCAAACCCACTCGACTAGACCCAAACCCACTCGGCTAGACCCAAACCCCCTCGGCTAGACCCAAACCCACTCGGCTAGACCCAAACCCACTCGGCTAGACCCAAACCCACTCGGCTAGACCCAAACCCACTCGGCTCGACCCAATCCCACTCGGCTAGACCCAAACCCACTCGGCTACACCCAAACCCACTCGGCTAGACCCAAACCCAATCGGCTAGACCCAAACCCACTCGGCTAGACCAAACCCACTCGGTTAGACCCAAACTGACTCGGCTAGACCCAAACCCACTCGGCTAGACCCAAACCCAATCGGCTAGACCCAAACCCACTCGGCTAGACCCAAACCGACTCGGCTAGACCCAAACCCAATCGGCTAGACCCAAACCCACTCGGCTAGACCCAAACCCACTCAGCTAGACCCAAACTCACTCGGCTAGACCCAAACCCTCTCGGCTAGACCCAAACCCACTCGGCTAGACCCACACCCACTCGGCTAGACCCAAACCCACCCGGCTAGACCCAAACCCACTCGGCTAGACCCAAGCCCACTCGGCTAGACCCAAACCCACTCGGCTAGACCCAAACCCACTCGGCTAGACCCAAACCCACTCGGCTAGACTCAAACCCACTCGGCTAGACCCAAACCCACTCGGCTAGAGCCAAACAGACTCGGCTAGACCCAAACCCAATCGGCTAGACCCAAACCCACTCGGCTAGACCCAAACCCACTCGGCTAGACCCAAACCCACTCGGCTAGACCCAAACCCACTCGGCTAGACCCAAACCCACTCGGCTAGACCCACACCCACTCGGCTAGACCCAAACCCACTCGGCTAGACCCAAACCTACTCGGGTAGACCCACACCCACTCGGCTAGACTCAAACCCACTCGGCTACACCCAAACCCACTCCGCTAGACCCAAACCCTCTCCGCTAGACCCATACCAACTCCGCTGGACCCAAACCCACTCGGCTAAACCCAAACCCACTCGGCTAGACCCAAACCCACTCGGCTAGACCCAAACCCACTCGGCTAGACCCAAACCCGATCGTCTAGACCCAAACTAACTCGGCTACAGCCAAACTAACTCGGCTAGACCCAAACCCACTCGGCTAAACCCAAACCCACTCGGCTAGACCCAAACCCACTCGGCTACATGCAAACCCACTCGGCTAGACCCAAACCCGCTCGGCTAGACCCAAACCCGCTCGGCTAGACACAAACCCACTCGGCTAGACCCAAACCCACTCGGCTAGACCCAAACCCACTTGGCTAGACCCCAACCGACTCGGCTAGACCCAAACCCACTCGGCTAGATGCAATCCGACTCGGCTAGACCCAAACCCACTCGGCTAGACCCAAACCCACTCGGCTAGACCCAAACCCACTCGGCTAGACCCAAACCCACTTGGCTAGACACAAACCCACTCGACTAGACCCAAACCCACTCGGCTAGACCCAAACCCTCTCGGCTAGACCCAAACCCACTCGGCTAGACCCAAACCCACTCGGCTAGACCCAAACCCACTCGGCTCGACCCAATCCCACTCGGCTAGACCCAAACCCACTCGGCTACACCCAAACCCACTCGGCTAGACCCAAACCCAATCGGCTAGACCCAAACCCACTCGGCTAGACCAAACCCACTCGGCTAGACCCAAACACACTCGGCTAGACCCAAACCCACTCGGCTAGATGCAAACCCACTCGGCTAGACCCAAACCCACTCGGCTAGACCCAAACCCACTCGGCTACACCCAAACCCACTCGGCTAGACCCAAACCCACTCGGCTAGACCCAAGCCCACTCGGCTAGACCCAAACCCACTCGGCTAGACCCAAACCCACTCGGCTAGACCCAAACCCACTCGGCTAGACCCAAACCCACTCGGCTAGACTCAAACCCACTCGGCTAGACCCAAACCCACTCGGCTAGAGCCAAACAGACTCGGCTAGACCCAAACCCAATCGGCTAGACCCAAACCCACTCGGCTAGACCCAAACCCACTCGGCTAGACCCAAACCCACTCGGCTAGACCCAAACCCACTCGGCTAGACCCAAACCCACTCGGCTAGACCCACACCCACTCGGCTAGACCCAAACCCACTCGGCTAGACCCAAACCTACTCGGGTAGACCCACACCCACTCGGCTAGACTCAAACCCACTCGGCTACACCCAAACCCACTCCGCTAGACCCAAACCCTCTCCGCTAGACCCATACCAACTCCGCTGGACCCAAACCCACTCGGCTAAACCCAAACCCACTCGGCTAGACCCAAACCCACTCGGCTAGACCCAAACCCCCTCGGCTAGACCCAAACCCGATCGTCTAGACCCAAACTAACTCGGCTACAGCCAAACTAACTCGGCTAGACCCAAACCCACTCGGCTAAACCCAAACCCACTCGGCTAGACCCAAACCCACTCGGCTACACGCAAACCCACTCGGCTAGACCCAAACCCGCTCGGCTAGACCCAAACCCGCTCGGCTAGACACAAACCCACTCGGCTAGACCCAAACCCACTCGGCTAGACCCAAACCCACTTGGCTAGACCCCAACCGACTCGGCTAGACCCAAACCCACTCGGCTAGATGCAATCCGACTCGGCTAGACCCAAACCCACTCGGCTAGACCCAAACCCACTCGGCTAGACCCAAACCCACTCGGCTAGACCCAAACCCACTTGGCTAGACACAAACCCACTCGACTAGACCCAAACCCACTCGGCTAGACCCAAACCCACTCGGCTAGACCCAAACCCACTCGGCTCGACCCAATCCCACTCGGCTAGACCCAAACCCACTCGGCTACACCCAAACCCACTCGGCTAGACCCAAACCCAATCGGCTAGACCCAAACCCACTCGGCTAGACCAAACCCACTCGGCTAGACCCAAACACACTCGGCTAGACCCAAACCCACTCGGCTAGATGCAAACCCACTCGGCTAGACCCAAACCCACTCGGCTAGACCCAAACCCACTCGGCTACACCCAAACCCACTCGGCTAGACCCAAACCCACTCGGCTAGACCCAAGCCCACTCGGCTAGACCCAAACCCACTCGGCTAGACCCAAACCCACTCGGCTAGACCCAAACCCACTCGGCTAGACTCAAACCCACTCGGCTAGACCCAAACCCACTCGGCTAGACCCAAACCGACTCGGCTAGACCCAAACCCAAACGGCTAGACCCAAACCCACTCGGCTAGACCCAAACCCACTCGGCGTGACCCAAACCCAATCGGCTAGACCCAAACCCACTCGGCTAGACCCAAACCGACTCGGCTAGACCCAACCCAAACCCAATCGGCTAGACCCAAACCCACTCGACTAGACCCAAACCCACTCCGCTACACCCAAACTCACTCGGCTAGACCCAAACTCACTCGGCTAGACCCAAACCCACTCGGCTAGACCCAAACCCACTCGGCTAGACCCAAACCCACTCGGCTAGACCCACACCCACTCGGCTAGATCCAAGCCCACTCGGCTAGACCCAAACCCACTCGGCTAGACCCAAACCCACTCGGCTAGACCCACACCCACTCGGCTAGACCCAAACCCACTCTGCCAGACCCAAACCCACTCGGCTACACGCAAACCCACTCGGCTAGACCCAAACCCGCTCGGCTAGACCCAAACCCGCTGGGCTAGACACAAACCCACTCGGCTAGACCCAAACCCACTCGGCTAGACCCAAACCCACTCGGCTAGACCCCAACCAACTCGGCTAGACCCAAACCCACTCTGCTAGATGCAATCCGACTCGGCTAGACCCAAACCCACTCGGCTAGACCCAAACCCACTCGGCTAGACCCAAACCCACTTGGCTAGACCCAAACCCACTCGACTAGACCCAAACCCACTCGGCTAGACCCAAACCCCCTCGGCTAGACCCAAACCCACTCGGCTAGACCCAAACCCACTCGGCTAGACCCAAACCCACTCGGCTCGACCCAATCCCACTCGGCTAGACCCAAACCCACTCGGCTACACCCAAACCCACTCGGCTAGACCCAAACCCAATCGGCTAGACCCAAACCCACTCGGCTAGACCAAACCCACTCGGCTAGACCCAAACTGACTCGGCTAGACCCAAACCCACTCGGCTAGACCCAAACCCAATCGGCTAGACCCAAACCCACTCGGCTAGACCCAAACCGACTCGGCTAGACCCAAACCCAATCGGCTAGACCCAAACCCACTCGGCTAGACCCAAACCCACTCAGCTAGACCCAAACTCACTCGGCTAGACCCAAACCCTCTCGGCTAGACCCAAACCCACTCGGCTAGACCCACACCCACTCGGCTAGACCCAAACCCACCCGGCTAGACCCAAACCCACTCGGCTAGACCCAAGCCCACTCGGCTAGACCCAAACCCACTCGGCTAGACCCAAACCCACTCTGTTGGACCCAAACCCACTCGGCTAGACGCAAACCCACTCGGCTAGACCCAAACCCACTCGGCTAGAGCCAAACAGACTCGGCTAGACCCAAACCCAATCGGCTCGACCCAAACCCACTCGGCTAGACCCAAACCCACTCGGCTAGACCCAAACCCACTCGGCTAGACCCAAACCCACTCGGCTAGACCCAAACCCACTCGGCTAGACCCACACCCACTCGGCTAGACCCAAACCCACTCGGCTAGACCCAAACCTACTCGGGTAGACCCACACCCACTCGGCTAGACTCAAACCCACTCGGATACACCCAAACCCACTCCGCTAGACCCAAACCCTCTCCGCTAGACCCATACCCACTCCGCTGGACCCAAACCCACTCGGCTAAACCCAAACCCACTCGGCTAGACCCAAACCCACTCGGCTAGACCCAAACCCACTCGGCTAGACCCAAACCCGATCGTCTAGACCCAAACTAACTCGGCTACAGCCAAACTAACTCGGCTAGACCCAAACCCACTCGGCTAAACCCAAACCCACTCGGCTAGACCCAAACCCACTCGGCTACACGCAAACCCACTCGGCTAGACCCAAACCCGCTCGGCTAGACCCAAACCCGCTCGGCTAGACACAAACCCACTCGGCTAGATGCAAACCCACTCGGCTAGACCCAAACCCACTCGGCTAGACCCAAACCCACTCGGCTACACCCAAACCCACTCGGCTAGACCCAAACCCACTCGGCTAGACCCAAGCCCACTCGGCTAGACCCAAACCCACTCGGCTAGACCCAAACCCACTCGGCTAGACCCAAACCCACTCGGCTAGACCCAAACCCACTCGGCTAGACTCAAACCCACTCGGCTAGACCCAAACCCACTCGGCTAGAGCCAAACAGACTCGGCTAGACCCAAACCCAATCGGCTAGACCCAAACCCACTCGGCTAGACCCAAACCCACTCGGCTAGACCCAAACCCACTCGGCTGGACCCAAACCCACTCGGCTAGACCCAAACCCACTCGGCTAGACCCACACCCACTCGGCTAGACCCAAACCCACTCGGCTAGACCCAAACCTACTCGGGTAGACCCACACCCACTCGGCTAGACTCAAACCCACTCGGCTACACCCAAACCCACTCCGCTAGACCCAAACCCTCTCCGCTAGACCCATACCAACTCCGCTGGACCCAAACCCACTCGGCTAAACCCAAACCCACTCGGCTAGACCCAAACCCACTCGGCTAGACCCAAACCCACTCGGCTAGACCCAAACCCGATCGTCTAGACCCAAACTAACTCGGCTACAGCCAAACTAACTCGGCTAGACCCAAACCCACTCGGCTAAACCCAAACCCACTCGGCTAGACCCAAACCCACTCGGCTACACGCAAACCCACTCGGCTAGACCCAAACCCGCTCGGCTAGACCCAAACCCGCTCGGCTAGACACAAACCCACTCGGCTAGACCCAAACCCACTCGGCTAGACCCAAACCCACTTGGCTAGACCCCAACCGACTCGGCTAGACCCAAACCCACTCGGCTAGATGCAATCCGACTCGGCTAGACCCAAACCCACTCGGCTAGACCCAAACCCACTCGGCTAGACCCAAACCCACTCGGCTAGACCCAAACCCACTTGGCTAGACACAAACCCACTCGACTAGACCCAAACCCACTCGGCTAGACCCAAACCCTCTCGGCTAGACCCAAACCCACTCGGCTAGACCCAAACCCACTCGGCTAGACCCAAACCCACTCGGCTCGACCCAATCCCACTCGGCTAGACCCAAACCCACTCGGCTACACCCAAACCCACTCGGCTAGACCCAAACCCAATCGGCTAGACCCAAACACACTCGGCTAGACCAAACCCACTCGGCTAGACCCAAACACACTCGGCTAGACCCAAACCCACTCGGCTAGATGCAAACCCACTCGGCTAGACCCAAACCCACTCGGCTAGACCCAAACCCACTCGGCTACACCCAAACCCACTCGGCTAGACCCAAACCCACTCGGCTAGACCCAAGCCCACTCGGCTAGACCCAAACCCACTCGGCTAGACCCAAACCCACTCGGCTAGACCCAAACCCACTCGGCTAGACTCAAACCCACTCGGCTAGACCCAAACCCACTCGGCTAGACCCAAACCGACTCGGCTAGACCCAAACCCAAACGGCTAGACCCAAACCCACTCGGCTAGACCCAAACCCACTCGGCGTGACCCAAACCCAATCGGCTAGACCCAAACCCACTCGGCTAGACCCAAACCGACTCGGCTAGACCCAAACCCAATCGGCTAGACCCAAACCCACTCGACTAGACCCAAACCCACTCCGCTACACCCAAACTCACTCGGCTAGACCCAAACACACTCGGCTAGACCCAAACCCACTCGGCTAGACCCACACCCACTCGGCTAGACCCAAACCCACTCGGCTAGACCCAAACCGACTCGGCTAGACCCAAACCCAATCGGCTAGACCCAAACCCACTCGGCTAGACCCAAACCCACTCGGCTAGACCCAAACCCACTCGGCTAGACCCAAACCCACTCGGCTAGACCCAAACCCACTCGGCTAGACCCACACCCACTCGGCTAGACCCAAACCCACTCGGCTAGACCCAAACCTACTCGGGTAGACCCAAACCCACTCGGCTAGACTCAAACCCACTCGGCTACACTCAAACCCACTCCGCTAGACCCAAACCCTCTCCGCTAGACCCATACCAACTCCGCTGGACCCAAACCCACTCGGCTAAACCCAAACCCACTCGGCTAGACCCAAACCCACTCGGCTAGACCCAAACCCACTCGGCTAGACCCAAACCCGATCGTCTAGACCCAAACTAACTCGTCTACAGCCAAACTAACTCGGCTAGACCCAAACCCACTCGGCTAAACCCAAACCCACTCGGCTAGACCCAAACCCCCTCGGCTAGACCCAAACCCACTCGGCTAGCCCCAAACCCACTCGGCTAGACCCAAACCCACTCGGCTCGACCCAATCCCACTCGGCTAGACCCAAACCCACTCGGCTACACCCAAACCCACTCGGCTAGACCCAAAGCCAATCGGCTAGACCCAAACCCACTCGGCTAGACCAAACCCACTCGGCTAGACCCAAACTGACTCGGCTAGACCCAAACCCACTCGGCTAGACCCAAACCCAATCGGCTAGACCCAAACCCACTCGGCTAGACCCAAACCGACTCGGCTAGACCCAAACCCAATCGGCTAGACCCAAACCCACTCGGCTAGACCCAAACCCACTCAGCTAGACCCAAACTCACTCGGCTAGACCCAAACCATCTCGGCTAGACCCAAACCCACTCGGCTAGACCCACACCCACTCGGCTAGACCCAAACCCACCCGGCTAGACCCAAACCCACTCGGCTAGACCCAAGCCCACTCGGCTAGACCCAAACCCACTCGGCTAGACCCAAATCCACTCGGCTAGACCCAAACCCACTCGGCTAGACTCAAACCCACTCGGCTAGACCCAAACCCACTCGGCTAGAGCCAAACAGACTCGGCTAGACCCAAACCCAATCGGCTAGACCCAAACCCACTCGGCTAGACCCAAACCCACTCGGCTAGACCCAAACCCACTCGGCTAGACCCAAACCCACTCGGCTAGACCCAAACCCACTCGGCTAGACCCACACCCACTCGGCTAGACCCAAACCCACTCGGCTAGACCCAAACCTACTCGGGTAGACCCACACCCACTCGGCTAGACTCAAACCCACTCGGCTACACCCAAACCCACTCCGCTAGACCCAAACCCTCTCCGCTAGACCCATACCAACTCCGCTGGACCCAAACCCACTCGGCTAAACCCAAACCCACTCGGCTAGACCCAAACCCACTCGGCTAGACCCAAACCCACTCGGCTAGACCCAAACCCGATCGTCTAGACCCAAACTAACTCGGCTGCAGCCAAACTAACTCGGCTAGACCCAAACCCACTCGGCTAAACCCAAACCCACTCGGCTAGACCGAAACCCACTCGGCTACACGCAAACCCACTCGGCTAGACCCAAACCCGCTCGGCTAGACCCAAACCCGCTCGGCTAGACACAAACCCACTCGGCTAGACCCAAACCCACTCGGCTAGACCCAAACCCACTTGGCTAGACCCCAACCGACTCGGCTAGACCCAAACCCACTCGGCTAGATGCAAACCGACTCGGCTAGACCCAAACCCACTCGGCTAGACCCAAACCCACTCGGCTAGACCCAAACCCACTCGGCTAGACCCAAACCCACTTGGCTAGACACAAACCCACTCGACTAGACCCAAACCCACTCGGCTAGACCCAAACCCTCTCGGCTAGACCCAAACCCACTCGGCTAGACCCAAACCCACTCGGCTAGACCCAAACCCACTCGGCTCGACCCAATCCCACTCGGCTAGACCCAAACCCACTCGGCTACACCCAAACCCACTCGGCTAGACCCAAACCCAATCGGCTAGACCCAAACCCACTCGGCTAGACCAAACCCACTCGGCTAGACCCAAACACACTCGGCTAGACCCAAACCCACTCGGCTAGATGCAAACCCACTCGGCTAGACCCAAACCCACTCGGCTAGACCCAAACCCACTCGGCTACACCCAAACCCACTCGGCTAGACCCAAACCCACTCGGCTAGACCCAAGCCCACTCGGCTAGACCCAAACCCACTCGGCTAGACCCAAACCCACTCGGCTAGACCCAAACCCACTCGGCTAGACTCAAACCCACTCGGCTAGACCCAAACCCACTCGGCTAGACCCTAACCGACTCGGCTAGACCCAAACCCAAACGGCTTGACCCAAACCCACTCGGTTAGACCCAAACCCACTCGGCGTGACCCAAACCCAATCGGCTAGACCCAATCCCACTCGGCTAGACCCAAACCGACTCGGCTAGACCCAAACCCAATCGGCTAGACCCAAACCCACTCGACTAGACCCAAACCCACTCCGCTACACCCAAACTCACTCGGCTAGACCCAAACACACTCGGCTAGACCCAAACCCACTCGGCTAGACCCACACCCACTCGGCTAGACCCAAACCCACTCGGCTAGACCCAAACCCACTCGGCTAGACCCAAGCCCACTCGGCTAGACCCAAACCCACTCGGCTAAACCCAAACCCACTCGGCTAGACCCAAACCCACTCGGCTAGACTCAAACCCACTCGGCTAGACCCAAACCCACTCGGCTAGACCCAAACCGACTCGGCTAGACCCAAACCCAATCGGCTAGACCCAAACCCACTCGGCTAGACCCAAACCCACTCGGCTAGACCCAAACCCACTCGGCTAGACCCAAACCCACTCGGCTAGACCCAAACCCACTCGGCTAGACCCACACCCACTCGGCTAGACCCAAACCCACTCGGCTAGACCCAAACCTACTCGGGTAGACCCAAACCCACTCGGCTAGACTCAAACCCACTCGGCTACACTCAAACCCACTCCGCTAGACCCAAACCCTCTCCGCTAGACCCATACCAACTCCGCTGGACCCAAACCCACTCGGCTAAACCCAAACCCACTCGGCTAGACCCAAACCCACTCGGCTAGACCCAAACCCACTCGGCTAGACCCAAACCCGATCGTCTAGACCCAAACTAACTCGTCTACAGCCAAACTAACTCGGCTCGACCCAAACCCACTCGGCTAAACCCAAACCCACTCGGCTAGACCCAAACCCACTCGGCTAGACCCAAACCCACTCGGCTAGACCCAAACCCACTCGGCTAGACCCAAGCCCACTCGGCTAGACCCAAACCCACTCGGCTAGACCCAAACCCACTCGGCTAGACCCAAACCCACTCGGCTAGACTCAAACCCACTCGGCTAGACCCAAACCCACTCGGCTAGACCCAAACCGACTCGGCTAGACCCAAACCCAAACGGCTAGACCCAAACCCAATCGGCTAGACCCAAACCCACTCGGCTAGACCCAAACCGACTCGGCTAGACCCAAACCCACTCGGCTAGACCCAAACCCAATCGGCTAGACCCAAACCCACTCGGCTAGACCCAAACCGACTCGGCTAGACCCAAACCCAATCGGCTAGACCCAAACCCACTCGGCTAGACCCAAACCGACTCGGCTGGACCCAAACCCAATCGGCTAGACCCAAACCCACTCGGCTAGGCCCAAACCCACTCAGCTAGACCCAAACTCACTCGGCTAGACCCAAACCCACTCGGCTAGACCCAAACCCACTCGGCTAGACCCACACCCACTCGGCTAGACACAAACCCACTCGGCTAGACCCAAACCCAATCCGCTAGACCCAAACCCACTCGGCTAGACCCAAACCCACTCGGCTAGACCCAAACACACTCTGCTAGACCCAAACCCACTCGGCTACACGCAAACCCACTCGGCTAGACCCAAACCCGCTCGGCTAGACCCAAACCCGCTCGGCTAGACACAAACCCACTCGGCTAGACACAAACCCACTCGGCTAGACCCAAACCCACTCGGCTAGACCCCAACCCACTCGGCTAGACCCAAACCCACTCGGCTAGACCCAAACCCACTCGGCTCGACCCAATCCCACTCGGCTAGACCCAAACCCACTCGGCTACACCCAAACCCACTCGGCTAGACCCAAACCCAATCGGCTAGACCCAAACCCACTCGGCTAGACCAAACCCACTCGGCTAGACCCAAACACACTCTGCTACACCCAAACCCACTCGGCTAGATGCAAACCCACTCGGGTAGACCCAAACCCACTCGGCTAGACCCAAACCCACTCGGCTACACCCAAACCCACTCGGCTAGACCCAAACCCACTCGGCTCGACCCAATCCCACTCGGCTAGACCCAAACCCACTCGGCTAGAGCCAAACAGACTCGGCTAGACCCAAACCCAATCGGCTAGACCCAAACCCACTCGGCTAGACCCAAACCCACTCGGCTAGACCCAAACCCACTCGGCTAGACCCACACCCACTCGGCTAGACCCAAACCCACTCTGCTAGACCCAAACCCACTCGGCTACACGCAAACCCACTCGGCTAGACCCAAACCCGCTCGGCTAGACCCAAACCCGCTCGGCTAGACACAAACCCACTCGGCTAGACCCAAACCCACTCGGCTAGACCCAAACCCACTCGGCTAGACCCCAACCGACTCGGCTAGACCCAAACCCACTCGGCTAGATGCAATCCGACTCGGCTAGACCCAAACCCACTCGGCTAGACCCAAACCCACTCGGCTACACCCAAACCCACTCGGCTAGACCCAAACCCAATCGGCTAGACGCAAACCCACTCGGCTAGACCAAACGCACTCGGCTAGACCCAAACACACTCGGCTAGACCCAAACCCACTCGGCTAGATGCAAACCCACTCGGGTAGACCCAAACCCACTCGGCTAGACCCAAACCCACTCGGCTACACCCAAACCCACTCGGCTAGACCCAAACCCACTCGGCTCGACCCAATCCCACTCGGCTAGACCCAAACCCACTCGGCTACACCCAAACCCACTCGGCTAGACCCAAACCCAATCGGCTAGACCCAAACCCACTCGGCTAGACCCAAACCCACCCGGCAAGACCCAAACCCACTCGGCTAGACCCAAGCCCACTCGGCTAGACCCAAACCCACTCGGCTAGACCCAAACCCACTCGGCTAGACCCAAACCCACTCGGCTAGACTCAAACCCACTCGGCTAGACCCAAACCCACTCGGCTAGAGCCAAACAGACTCGGCTAGACCCAAACCCAATCGGCTAGACCCAAACCCACTCGGCTAGACCCAAACCCACTCGGCTAGACCCACACCCACTCGGCTAGACCCAAACCCACTCTGCTAGACCCCAACCCACTCGGCTAGACCCAAACCCACTTGGCTAGACCCAAACCCACTCGACTAGACCCAAACCCACTCGGCTAGACCCAAACCCCCTCGGCTAGACCCAAACCCACTCGGCTAGACCCAAACCCACTCGGCTAGACACAAACCCACTCGGCTAGACCCAAACCCACTCGGCTAGACCCAAACCCACTCGGCTAGACCCCAACCGACTCGGCTAGACCCAAACCCACTCGGCTAGATGCAATCCGACTCGGCTAGACCCAAACCCACTCGGCTAGACCCAAACCCACTCGGCTACACCCAAACCCACTCGGCTAGACCCAAACCCAATCGGCTAGACGCAAACCCACTCGGCTAGACCAAACGCACTCGGCTAGACCCAAACACACTCGGCTAGACCCAAACCCACTCGGCTAGATGCAAACCCACTCGGGTAGACCCAAACCCACTCGGCTAGACCCAAACCCACTCGGCTACACCCAAACCCACTCGGCTAGACCCAAACCCACTCGGCTCGACCCAATCCCACTCGGCTAGACCCAAACCCACTCGGCTACACCCAAACCCACTCGGCTAGACCCAAACCCAATCGGCTAGACCCAAACCCACTCGGCTAGACCCAAACCCACCCGGCAAGACCCAAACCCACTCGGCTAGACCCAAGCCCACTCGGCTAGACCCAAACCCACTCGGCTAGACCCAAACCCACTCGGCTAGACCCAAACCCACTCGGCTAGACTCAAACCCACTCGGCTAGACCCAAACCCACTCGGCTAGAGCCAAACAGACTCGGCTAGACCCAAACCCAATCGGCTAGACCCAAACCCACTCGGCTAGACCCAAACCCACTCGGCTAGACCCACACCCACTCGGCTAGACCCAAACCCACTCTGCTAGACCCCAACCCACTCGGCTAGACCCAAACCCACTTGGCTAGACCCAAACCCACTCGACTAGACCCAAACCCACTCGGCTAGACCCAAACCCCCTCGGCTAGACCCAAACCCACTCGGCTAGACCCAAACCCACTCGGCTAGACCCAAACCCACTCGGCTCGACCCAATCCCACTCGGCTAGACCCAAACCCACTCGGCTACACCCAAACCCACTCGGCTAGACCCAAACCCAATCGGCTAGACCCAAACCCACTCGGCTAGACCAAACCCACTCGGCTAGACCCAAACTGACTCGGCTAGACCCAAAGCCACTCGGCTAGACCCAAACCCAATCGGCTAGACCCAAACCCACTCGGCTAGACCCAAACCCACTGGGCTAGACCCAAACCCAATCGGCTAGACCCAAACCCACTCGGCTAGACCCAAACCCACTCAGCTAGACCCAAACTCACTCGGCTAGACCCAAACCCTCTCGGCTAGACCCAAACCCACTCGGCTAGACCCACACCCACTCGGCTAGACCCAAACCCACCCGGCTAGACCCAAACCCACTCGGCTAGACCCAAGCCCACTCGGCTAGACCCAAACCCACTCGGCTAGACCCAAACCCACTCGGCTAGACTCAAACCCACTCGGCTAGACCCAAACCCACTCGGCTAGAGCCAAACAGACTCGGCTAGACCCAAACCCAATCGGCTAGACCCAAACCCACTTGGCTAGACCCAAACCCAATCGGCTAGACCCAAACCCACTCGGCTAGACCCAAACCCACTCGGCTAGACCCAAACACACTCGGCTAGACCCACACCCACTCGGCTAGACCCAAACCCACTCGGCTAGACCCAAACCTACTCGGGTAGACCCACACCCACTCGGCTAGACTCAAACCCACTCGGCTACACCCAAACCCACTCCGCTAGACCCAAACCCTCTCCGCTAGACCCATACCAACTCCGCTGGACCCAAACCCACTCGGCTAAACCCAAACCCACTCGGCTAGACCCAAACCCACTCGGCTAGACCCAAACCCACTCGGCTAGACCCAAACCCACTCGGCTACACGCAAACCCACTCGGCTAGACCCAAACCCGCTCGGCTAGACCCAAACCCGCTCGGCTAGACACAAACCCACTCGGCTAGACCCAAACCCACTCGGCTAGACCCAAACCCACTTGGCTAGACCCCAACCGACTCGGCTAGACCCAAACCCACTCGGCTAGATGCAATCCGACTCGGCTAGACCCAAACCCACTCGGCTAGACCCAAACCCACTCGGCTAGACCCAAACCCACTCGGCTAGACCCAAACCCACTTGGCTAGACACAAACCCACTCGACTAGACCCAAACCCACTCGGCTAGACCCAAACCCTCTCGGCTAGACCCAAACCCACTCGGCTAGACCCAAACCCACTCGGCTAGACCCAAACCCACTCGGCTCGACCCAATCCCACTCGGCTAGACCCAAACCCACTCGGCTACACCCAAACCCACTCGGCTAGACCCAAACCCAATCGGCTAGACCCAAACCCACTCGGCTAGACCAAACCCACTCGGCTAGACCCAAACACACTCGGCTACACCCAAACCCACTCGGCTAGATGCAAACCCACTCGGCTAGACCCAAACCCACTCGGCTAGACCCAAACCCACTCGGCTACACCCAAACCCACTCGGCTAGACCCAAACCGACTCGGCTAGACCCAAACCCACTCGGCTAGACCCAAACCCAATCGGCTAGACCCAAACCCACTCGGCTAGACCCAAACCGACTCGGCTAGACCCAAACCCAATCGGCTAGACCCAAACCCACTCGGCTAGACCCAAACCGACTCGGCTAGACCCAAACCCAATCGGCTAGACCCAAACCCACTCGGCTAGGCCCAAACCCACTCAGCTAGACCCAAACTCACTCGGCTAGACCCAAACCCACTCGGCTAGACCCAAACCCACTCGGCTAGACCCACACCCACTCGGCTAGACACAAACCCACGCGGCTAGACCCAAACCCAATCCGCTAGACCCAAACCCACTCGGCTAGACCCAAACCCACTCGGCTAGACTCAAACCCACTCGGCTAGACCCAAACCCACTCGGCTAGACCCAAACCGACTCGGCTAGACCCAAACCCAATCGGCTAGACCCAAACCCACTCGGCTAGACCCAAACCCACTCGGCTAGACCCAAACCCACTCGGCTAGACCCAAACCCACTCGGCTACACCCAAACCCACTCGGCTAGACCCAAACCCAATCGGCTAGACCCAAACCCACTCGGCTAGACCAAACCCACTCGGCTAGACCCAAACACACTCGGCTAGACCCAAACCCACTCGGCTAGATGCAAACCCACTCGGCTAGACCCAAACCCACTCGGCTAGACGCAAACCCACTCGGCTACACCAAAACCCACTCGGCTAGACCCAAACCCACTCGGCTAGACCCAAGCCCACTCGGATAGACCCAAACCCACTCGGCTAGACCCAAACCCACTCGGCTAGACCCAAACCCACTCGGCTAGACTCAAACCCACTCGGCTAGACCCAAACCCACTCGGCTAGACCCAAACCGACTCGGCTAGACCCAAACCCAAACGGCTAGACCCAAACCCACTCGGCTAGACCCAAACCCACTCGGCTAGACCCAAACCGACTCGGCTAGACCCAAACCCACTCGGCTAGACCCAAACCCAATCGGCTAGACCCAAACCCACTCGGCTAGACCCAAACCCACTCGGCTAGACCCAAACCCACTCGGCTAGACCCAAACCCACTCGGCTAGACTCAAACCCACTCGGCTAGACCCAAACCCACTCGGCTAGACCCAAACCGACTCGGCTAGACCCAAACCCAATCGGCTAGACCCAAACCCACTCGGCTAGACCCAAACCCACTCGGCTAGACCCAAACCCACTCGGCTAGACCCAAACCCACTCGGCTACACCCAAACCCACTCGGCTAGACCCAAACCCAATCGGCTAGACCCAAACCCACTCGGCTAGACCAAACCCACTCGGCTAGACCCAAACACACTCGGCTAGACCCAAACCCACTCGGCTAGATGCAAACCCACTCGGCTAGACCCAAACCCACTCGGCTAGACGCAAACCCACTCGGCTACACCCAAACCCACTCGGCTAGACCCAAACCCACTCCGCTAGACCCAAACCCTCTCCGCTAGACCCATACCAACTCCGCTGGACCCAAACCCACTCGGCTAAACCCAAACCCACTCGGCTAGACCCAAACCCACTCGGCTACACCCAAACCCACTCGGCTAGACCCAAACCCGATCGTCTAGACCCAAACTAACTCGGCTACAGCCAAACTAACTCGGCTAGACCCAAACCCACTCGGCTAAACCCAAACCCACTCGGCTAGACCCAAACCCACTCGGCTAGACCCAAACCCACTCGGCTAGACCCAAACCCACTCGGCTAGACCCAAGCCCACTCGGCTAGACCCAAACCCACTCGGCTAGACCCAAACCCACTCGGCTAGACCCAAACCCACTCGGCTAGACTCAAACCCACTCGGCTAGACCCAAACCCACTCGGCTAGACCCAAACCGACTCGGCTAGACCCAAACCCAAACGGCTAGACCCAAACCCAATCGGCTAGACCCAAACCCACTCGGCTAGACCCAAACCGACTCGGCTAGACCCAAACCCACTCGGCTAGACCCAAACCCAATCGGCTAGACCCAAACCCATTCGGCTAGACCCAAACCGACTCGGCTAGACCCAAACCCAATCGGCTAGACCCAAACCCACTCGGCTAGACCCAAACCGACTCGGCTAGACCCAAACCCAATCAGCTAGACCCAAACCCACTCGGCTAGGCCCAAACCCACTCAGCTAGACCCAAACTCACTCGGCTAGACCCAAACCCACTCGGCTCGACCCAAACCCACTCGGCTAGACCCACACCCACTCGGCTAGACACAAACCCACTCGGCTAGACCCAAACCCAATCCGCTAGACCCAAACCCACTCGGCTAGACCCAAACCCACTCGGCTAGACCCAAACCCACTCTGCTAGACCCAAACCCACTCGGCTACACGCAAACCCACTCGGCTAGACCCAAACCCGCTCGGCTAGACCCAAACCCGCTTGGCTAGACACAAACCCACTCGGCTAGACACAAACCCACACGGCTAGACCCAAACCCACTCGGCTAGACCCCAACCGACTCGGCTAGACCCAAACCCACTCGGCTAGATGCAATCCGACTCGGCTACACCCAAACCCACTCGGCTAGACCCAAACCCACTCGGCTAGACCCAAACCCACTCGGCTAAACCCAAACCCACTTGGCTAGACCCAAACCCACTCGACTAGACCCAAACCCACTCGGCTAGACCCAAACCCCCTCGGCTAGACCCAAACCCACTCGGCTAGACCCAAACCCACTCGGCTAGACCCAAACCCACTCGGCTCGACCCAATCCCACTCGGCTAGACCCAAACCCACTCGGCTACACCCAAACCCACTCGGCTAGACCCAAACCAATCGGCTAGACCCAAACCCACTCGGCTAGACCAAACCCACTCGGCTAGACCCAAACACACTCGGGTAGACCCAAACCCACTCGGCTAGATGCAAACCCACTCGGCTAGACCCAAACCCACTCGGCTAGACCCAAACCCACTCGGCTACACCCAAACCCACTCGGCTAGACCCAAACCCACTCGGCTAGACCCAAGCCCACTCGGCTAGACCCAAACCCACTCGGCTAGACCCAAACCCACTCGGCTAGACCCAAACCCACTCGGCTAGACTCAAACTCACTCGGCTAGACCCAAACCCACTCGGCTAGACCCAAACCGACTCGGCTAGACCCAAACCCAAACGGCTAGACCCAAACCCACTCGGCTAGACCCAAACCCACTCGGCTAGACCCAAACTGACTCGGCTAGACCCAAACCCACTAGGCTAGACCCAAACCCAATCGGCTAGACCCAAACCCACTCGGCTAGACCCAAACCGACTCGGCTAGACCCAAACCCGATCGTCTAGACCCAAACTAACTCGGCTACAGCCAAACTAACTCGGCTAGACCCTAAGCCACTCGGCTAAACCCAAACCCACTCGGCTAGACCCAAACCCACTCGGCTAGACCCAAACCCACTCGGCTAGACCCAAACCCACTCGGCTAGACCCAAGCCCACTCGGCTAGACCCAAACCCACTCGGCTAGACCCAAACCCACTCGGCTAGACCCAAGCCCACTCGGCTAGACCCAAACCCACTCGGATAGACCCAAACCCACTCGGCTAGACCCAAACCCACTCGGCTAGACTCAAACCCACTCGGCTAGAGCCAAACCCACTCGGCTAGACCCAAACCGACTCGGCTAGACCCAAACCCAAACGGCTAGACCCAAACCCAATCGGCTAGACCCAAACCCACTTGGCTAGACCCAAACCGACTCGGCTAGACCCAAACCCACTCGGCTCGACCCAAACCCAATCGGCTAGACCCAAACCCACTCGGCTAGACCCAAACCGACTCGGCTAGACCCAAACCCAATCGGCTAGACCCAAACCCACTCGGCTAGACCCAAACCGACTCGGCTAGACCCAAACCCAATCGGCTAGACCCAAACCCACTCGGCTAGGCCCAAACCCACTCAGCTAGACCCAAACTCACTCGGCTAGACCCAAACCCACTCGGCTAGACCCAAACCCACTCGGCTAGACCCACACCCACTCGGCTAGACACAAACCCACTCGGCTAGACCCAAACCCAATCCGCTAGACCCAAACCCACACGGCTAGACCCAAACCCACTCGGCTAGACCCAAACCCACTCTGCTAGACCCAAACCCACTCGGCTACACGCAAACCCACTCGGCAAGACCCAAACCCGCTCGGCTAGACCCAAACCCGCTCGGCTAGACACAAACCCACTCGGCTAGACACAAACCCACTCGGCTAGACCCAAACCCACTCGGCTAGACCCCAACCGTCTCGGCTAGACCCAAACCCACTCGGCTAGATGCAATCCGACTCGGCTAGACCCAAACCCACTCGGCTAGACCCAAACCCACTCGGCTAGACCCAAACCCACTCGGCTAGACCCAAACCCACTTGGCTGGACCCAAACCCACTCGACTAGACCCAAACCCACTCGGCTAGACCCAAACCCCCTCGGCTAGACCCAAACCCACTCGGCTAGACCCAAACCCACTCGGCTAGACCCAAACCCACTCGGCTCGACCCAATCCCACTCGGCTAGACCCAAACCCACTCGGATACACCCAAACCCACTCGGCTAGACCCAAACCCAATCGGCTAGACCCAAACCCACTCGGCTAGACCAAACCCACTCGCCTAGACCCAAACACACTCGGCTAGACCCAAACCCACTCGGCTAGATGCAAACCCACTCGGCTAGACCCAAACCCACTCGGCTAGACCCAAACCCACTCGGCTACACCCAAACCCACTCGGCTAGAACCAAACCCACTCGGCTAGACCCAAGCCCACTCGGCTAGACCCAAACCCACTCGGCTAGACCCAAACCCACTCGGCTAGACCCAAACCCACTCGGCTAGACTCAAACTCACTCGGCTAGACCCAAACCCACTTGGCTAGACCCAAACCGACTCGGCTAGACCCAAACCCAAACGGCTAGACCCAAACCCACTCGGCTAGACCGAAACCCACTCGGCTAGACCCAAACTGACTCGGCTAGACCCAAACCCACTAGGCTAGACCCAAACCCAATCGGCTAGACCCAAACCCACTCGGCTAGACCCAAACCGACTCGGCTAGACCCAAACCCAATCGGCTAGACCCAAACCCACTCGGCTAGACCCAAACCCACTCAGCTAGACCCAAACTCACTCGGCTAGACCCAAACCCACTCGGCTAGACCCAAACCCACTCGGCTTGACCCACACCCACTCGGCTAGACCCAAACCCACTCGGCTAGACCCAAACCCACTCGGCTAGACCCAAGCCCACTCGGCTAGACCCAAACCCAAACGGCTAGACCCAAACCCACTCGGCTAGACCCAAACCCACTCGGCTAGACCCAAACCGACTCGGCTAGACCCAAACCCACTCGGCTAGACCCAAACCCAATCGGCTAGACCCAAACCCACTCGGCTAGACCCAAACCCACTCGGCTAGACCCAAACTGACTCGGCTAGACCCAAACCCACTAGGCTAGACCCAAACCCAATCGGCTAGACCCAAACCCACTCGGCTAGACCCAAACCGACTCGGCTAGACCCAAACCCAATCGGCTAGACCCAAACCCACTCGGCTAGACCCAAACCCACTCAGCTAGACCCAAACTCACTCGGCTAGACCCAAACCAACTCGGCTAGACCCAAACCCACTCGGCTTGACCCACACCCACTCGGCTGGACCCAAACCCACTCGGCTAGACCCAAACCCACTCGGCTAGACACAAGCCCACTCGGCTAGACCCAAACGCACTCGGCTAGACCCAAACCCACTCGGCTAGACCCAAACCCACTCGGCTAGACTCAAACCCACTCGGCTAGACCCAAACCCACTCGGCTAGACCCAAACCGACTCGGCTAGACCCAAACCCAATCGGCTAGACCCAAACCCACTCGGCTAGACCCAAACCCACTCGGCTAGACCCAAACCCACTCGGCTAGACCCAAACCCACTCGGCTACACCCAAACCCACTCGGCTAGACCCAAACCCAATCGGCTAGACCCAAACCCACTCGGCTAGACCAAACCCACTCGGCTAGACCCAAACACACTCGGCTAGACCCAAACCCACTCGGCTAGATGCAAACCCACTCGGCTAGACCCAAACCCACTCGGCTAGACGCAAACCCACTCGGCTACACCCAAACCCACTCGGCTAGACCCAAACCCACTCCGCTAGACCCAAACCCTCTCCGCTAGACCCATACCAACTCCGCTGGACCCAAACCCACTCGGCTAAACCCAAACCCACTCGGCTAGACCCAAACCCACTCGGCTACACCCAAACCCACTCGGCTAGACCCAAACCCGATCGTCTAGACCCAAACTAACTCGGCTACAGCCAAACTAACTCGGCTAGACCCAAACCCACTCGGCTAAACCCAAACCCACTCGGCTAGACCCAAACCCACTCGGCTAGACCCAAACCCACTCGGCTAGACCCAAACCCACTCGGCTAGACCCAAGCCCACTCGGCTAGACCCAAACCCACTCGGCTAGACCCAAACCCACTCGGCTAGACCCAAACCCACTCGGCTAGACTCAAACCCACTCGGCTAGACCCAAACCCACTCGGCTAGACCCAAACCGACTCGGCTAGACCCAAACCCAAACGGCTAGACCCAAACCCAATCGGCTAGACCCAAACCCACTCGGCTAGACCCAAACCGACTCGGCTAGACCCAAACCCACTCGGCTAGACCCAAACCCAATCGGCTAGACCCAAACCCATTCGGCTAGACCCAAACCGACTCGGCTAGACCCAAACCCAATCGGCTAGACCCAAACCCACTCGGCTAGACCCAAACCGACTCGGCTAGACCCAAACCCAATCAGCTAGACCCAAACCCACTCGGCTAGGCCCAAACCCACTCAGCTAGACCCAAACTCACTCGGCTAGACCCAAACCCACTCGGCTAGACCCAAACCCACTCGGCTAGACCCACACCCACTCGGCTAGACACAAACCCACTCGGCTAGACCCAAACCCAATCCGCTAGACCCAAACCCACTCGGCTAGACCCAAACCCACTCGGCTAGACCCAAACCCACTCTGCTAGACCCAAACCCACTCGGCTACACGCAAACCCACTCGGCTAGACCCAAACCCGCTCGGCTAGACCCAAACCCGCTTGGCTAGACACAAACCCACTCGGCTAGACACAAACCCACACGGCTAGACCCAAACCCACTCGGCTAGACCCCAACCGACTCGGCTAGACCCAAACCCACTCGGCTAGACGCAATCCGACTCGGCTACACCCAAACCCACTCGGCTAGACCCAAACCCACTCGGCTAGACCCAAACCCACTCGGCTAAACCCAAACCCACTTGGCTAGACCCAAACCCACTCGACTAGACCCAAACCCACTCGGCTAGACCCAAACCCCCTCGGCTAGACCCAAACCCACTCGGCTAGACCAAAACCCACTCGGCTAGACCCAAACCCACTCGGCTCGACCCAATCCCACTCGGCTAGACCCAAACCCACTCGGCTACACCCAAACCCACTCGGCTAGACCCAAACCAATCGGCTAGACCCAAACCCACTCGGCTAGACCAAACCCACTCGGCTAGACCCAAACACACTCGGGTAGACCCAAACCCACTCGGCTAGATGCAAACCCACTCGGCTAGACCCAAACCCACTCGGCTAGACCCAAACCCACTCGGCTACACCCAAACCCACTCGGCTAGACCCAAACCCACTCGGCTAGACCCAAGCCCACTCGGCTAGACCCAAACCCACTCGGCTAGACCCAAACCCACTCGGCTAGACCCAAACCCACTCGGCTAGACTCAAACTCACTCGGCTAGACCCAAACCCACTCGGCTAGACCCAAACCGACTCGGCTAGACCCAAACCCAAACGGCTAGACCCAAACCCACTCGGCTAGACACAAACCCACTCGGCTAGACCCAAACTGACTCGGCTAGACCCAAACCGACTCGGCTAGACCCAAACCCGATCGTCTAGACCCAAACTAACTCGGCTACAGCCAAACTAACTCGGCTAGACCCTAAGCCACTCGGCTAAACCCAAACCCACTCGGCTAGACCCAAACCCACTCGGCTAGACCCAAACCCACTCGGCTAGACCCAAACCCACTCGGCTAGACCCAAGCCCACTCGGCTAGACCCAAACCCACTCGGCTAGACCCAAACCCACTCGGCTAGACCCAAGCCCACTCGGCTAGACCCAAACCCACTCGGATAGACCCAAACCCACTCGGCTAGACCCAAACCCACTCGGCTAGACTCAAACCCACTCGGCTAGAGCCAAACCCACTCGGCTAGACCCAAACCGACTCGGCTAGACCCAAACCCAAACGGCTAGACCCAAACCCAATCGGCTAGACCCAAACCCACTTGGCTAGACCCAAACCGACTCGGCTAGACCCAAACCCACTCGGCTCGACCCAAACCCAATCGGCTAGACCCAAACCCACTCGGCTAGACCCAAACCGACTCGGCTAGACCCAAACCCAATCGGCTAGACCCAAACCCACTCGGCTAGACCCAAACCGACTCGGCTAGACCCAAACCCAATCGGCTAGACCCAAACCCACTCGGCTAGGCCCAAACCCACTCAGCTAGACCCAAACTCACTCGGCTAGACCCAAACCCACTCGGCTAGACCCAAACCCACTCGGCTAGACCCACACCCACTCGGCTAGACACAAACCCACTCGGCTAGACCCAAACCCAATCCGCTAGACCCAAACCCACACGGCTAGACCCAAACCCACTCGGCTAGACCCAAACCCACTCTGCTAGACCCAAACCCACTCGGCTACACGCAAACCCACTCGGCAAGACCCAAACCCGCTCGGCTAGACCCAAACCCGCTCGGCTAGACACAAACCCACTCGGCTAGACACAAACCCACTCGGCTAGACCCAAACCCACTCGGCTAGACCCCAACCGTCTCGGCTAGACCCAAACCCACTCGGCTAGATGCAATCCGACTCGGCTAGACCCAAACCCACTCGGCTAGACCCAAACCCACTCGGCTAGACCCAAACCCACTCGGCTAGACCCAAACCCACTTGGCTGGACCCAAACCCACTCGACTAGACCCAAACCCACTCGGCTAGACCCAAACCCCCTCGGCTAGACCCAAACCCACTCGGCTAGACCCAAACCCACTCGGCTAGACCCAAACCCACTCGGCTCGACCCAATCCCACTCGGCTAGACCCAAACCCACTCGGATACACCCAAACCCACTCGGCTAGACCCAAACCCAATCGGCTAGACCCAAACCCACTCGGCTAGACCAAACCCACTCGCCTAGACCCAAACACACTCGGCTAGACCCAAACCCACTCGGCTAGATGCAAACCCACTCGGCTAGACCCAAACCCACTCGGCTAGACCCAAACCCACTCGGCTACACCCAAACCCACTCGGCTAGAACCAAACCCACTCGGCTAGACCCAAGCCCACTCGGCTAGACCCAAACCCACTCGGCTAGACCCAAACCCACTCGGCTAGACCCAAACCCACTCGGCTAGACTCAAACTCACTCGGCTAGACCCAAACCCACTTGGCTAGACCCAAACCGACTCGGCTAGACCCAAACCCAAACGGCTAGACCCAAACCCACTCGGCTAGACCGAAACCCACTCGGCTAGACCCAAACTGACTCGGCTAGACCCAAACCCACTAGGCTAGACCCAAACCCAATCGGCTAGACCCAAACCCACTCGGCTAGACCCAAACCGACTCGGCTAGACCCAAACCCAATCGGCTAGACCCAAACCCACTCGGCTAGACCCAAACCCACTCAGCTAGACCCAAACTCACTCGGCTAGACCCAAACCCACTCGGCTAGACCCAAACCCACTCGGCTTGACCCACACCCACTCGGCTAGACCCAAACCCACTCGGCTAGACCCAAAACCACTCGGCTAGACCCAAGCCCACTCGGCTAGACCCAAACCCACTCGGCTAGACCCAAACCCACTCGGCTAGACCCACACCCACTCGGCTAGACCCAAACCCACTCGGCTAGACCCAAACCTACTCGGGTAGACCCAAACCCACTCGGCTAGACTCAAACCCACTCGGCTACACCCAAACCCACTCCGCTAGACCCAAACCCTCTCCGCTAGACCCATACCAACTCCGCTGGACACAAACCCACTCGGCTAAACCCAAACCCACTCGGCTAGACCCAAACCCACTCGGCTAGACCCAAACCCACTCGGCTAGACCCAAACCCGATCGTCTAGACCCAAACTAACTCGGCTACAGCCAAACTAACTCGGCTAGACCCAAACCCACTCGGCTAAACCCAAACCCACTCGGCTAGACCCAAACCCACTCGGCTAGACCCAAACCCACTCAGCTACACCCAAACCCACTCGGCTAGACCCAAACCCACTCGGCTAGACCGAAACCCACTCGGCTAGACCCAAACCCACTCAGCTAGACACAAACCCACTCGGCTAGACCCAAACCCACTCGGATAGACCCAAGCCCATTCGGCTAGACGCACACCCACTCGGCTAGACACAAACCCAATCGGCTAGACCCAAACACAATCCGCTAGACCCAAACCCACTCGGCTAGACCCAAACCCACTCTGCTAGACCCAAACCCACTCGGCTACACGCAAACCCAGTCGGCTAGACCCAAACCCGCTCGGCTAGACCCAAACCCGCTCGGCTAGACACAAACCCACTCGGCTAGACCCAAACCCACTCGGATAGACCCCAACCGACTCGGCTAGACCCAAACCCACTCGGCTAGATGCAATCCGACTTGGCTAGACCCAAACCCACTCGGCTAGACCCAAACCCACTCGGCTAGACCCAAACCCACTCGGCTAGACCCAAACCCACTTGGCTAGACCCAAACCCACTCGACTAGACCCAAACCCACTCGGCTAGACCCAAACCCCCTCGGCTAGACCCAAACCCACTCGGCTAGACCCAAACCCACTCGGCTAGACCCAAACCCACTCGGCTCGACCCAATCCCACTCGGCTAGACCCAAACCCACTCGGCTTCACCCAAACCCACTCGGCTAGACCCAAACCCAATCGGCTAGACCCAAACCCACTCGGCTAGACCAAACCCACTCGGCTAGACCCAGCTCACTCGGCTAGACCCAAACCCACTCGGCTAGACCCAAACCCAATCGGCTAGACCCAAACCCACTCGGCTAGACCCAAACCGACTCGGCTAGACCCAAAGCCAATCGGCTAGACCCAAACCCACTCGGCTAGACCCAAACCCACTCAGATCGACCCAAACTCACTCGGCTAGACCCAAACCCACTCGGCCTGACCCAAACCCACTCGGCTAGACCCACACCCACTCGGCTAGACCCAAACCCACCCGGCTAGACCCAAACCCACTCGGCTAGACCCAAGCCCACTCGGCTAGACCCAAACCCACTCGGCTAGACCCAAACCCACTCGGCTAGACTCAAACCCACTCGGCTAGACCCAAACCCACTCGGCTAGACCCAAACAGACTCGGCTAGACCCAAACCCAATCGGCTAGACCCAAACCCACTCGGCTAGACCCAAACCCACTCGGCTAGACCCAAACCCACTCGGCTAGACCCAAACCCACTCGGCTAGACCCAAACCCACTCGGCTAGACCCACACCCACTCGGCTAGACCTAAACCCACTCGGCTAGACCCAAACCTACTCGGGTAGACCCACACCCACTCGGCTAGACTCAAACCCACTCGGCTACACCCAAACCCACTCGGCTAGACACAAACCCACTCCGCTAGACCCAAACCCACTCGGCTAGACCCAAACCCCCTTGGCTAGACCCAAACCCACTCGGCTACACCCAAACCCACTCGGCTAGACCCAAACCTACTCGGGTAGACCCAAACCCACTCGGCTAGACCCAAACCCACTCGGCTACAACAAAACACACTCCGCTAGACCCAAACCCACTCCGCTAGACCCATACCAACTCCGCTGGACCCAAACCCACTCGGCTACAGCCAAACTAACTCGGCTAGACCCAAACCCACTCGGCTAAACCCAAACCCACTCGGCTAGTCCCAAACCCACTCGGCTAGACCCAAACCCACTCGGCTACACCCAAACCCACTCGGCTAGACCCAAACCCACTCGGCTAGACCGAAAACCACTCGGCTAGACCCAAACCCAATCCGCTAGACCCAAACCCACTCGGCTAGACCCAAACCCACTCGGCTAGACCCAAACCCACTCTGCTAGACCCAAAACCACTCGGCTACACGCAAACCCACTCGGCTAGACCCAAACCCGCTCGGCTAGACCCAAACCCGCTCGGCTAGACACAAACCCACTCGGCTAGACCCAAACCCACTCGGATAGACCCCAACCGACTCGGCTAGACCCAAACCCACTCGGCTAGATGCAATCCGACTTGGCTAGACCCAAACCCACTCGGCTAGACCCAAACCCACTCGGCTAGACCCAAACCCACTCGGCTAGACCCAAACCCACTTGGCTAGACCCAAACCCACTCGACTAGACCCAAACCCACTCGGCTAGACCCAAACCCCCTCGGCTAGACCCAAACCCACTCGGCTAGACCCAAACCCACTCGGCTAGACCCAAACCCACTCGGCTCGACCCAATCCCACTCGGCTAGACCCAAACCCACTCGGCTTCACCCAAACCCACTCGGCTAGACCCAAACCCAATCGGCTAGACCCAAACCCACTCGGCTAGACCAAACCCACTCGGCTAGACCCAGCTCACTCGGCTAGACCCAAACCCACTCGGCTAGACCCAAACCCAATCGGCTAGACCCAAACCCACTCGGCTAGACCCAAACCGACTCGGCTAGACCCAAAGCCAATCGGCTAGACCCAAACCCACTCGGCTAGACCCAAACCCACTCAGATCGACCCAAACTCACTCGGCTAGACCCAAACCCACTCGGCCTGACCCAAACCCACTCGGCTAGACCCACACCCACTCGGCTAGACCCAAACCCACCCGGCTAGACCCAAACCCACTCGGCTAGACCCAAGCCCACTCGGCTAGACCCAAACCCACTCGGCTAGACCCAAACCCACTCGGCTAGACTCAAACCCACTCGGCTAGACCCAAACCCACTCGGCTAGACCCAAACAGACTCGGCTAGACCCAAACCCAATCGGCTAGACCCAAACCCACTCGGCTAGACCCAAACCCACTCGGCTAGACCCAAACCCACTCGGCTAGACCCAAACCCACTCGGCTAGACCCAAACCCACTCGGCTAGACCCACACCCACTCGGCTAGACCTAAACCCACTCGGCTAGACCCAAACCTACTCGGGTAGACCCACACCCACTCGGCTAGACTCAAACCCACTCGGCTACACCCAAACCCACTCCGCTAGACGCAAACCCTCTCCGCTAGACCCATACCAACTCCGCTGGACCCAAACCCACTCGGCTAAACCCAAACCCACTCGGCTAGACCCAAACCCACTCGGCTAGACCCAAACCCACTCGGCTACACACAAACCCACTCCGCTAGACCCAAACCCACTCCGCTAGACGCATACCAACTCCGCTTGACCCAAACCCACTCGGCTAGACCCAAACCCACTCGGCTAGACCCAAACCCACTCGGCTGGACCCAAACCCACTCGGCTAGACCCAATCCCACTCGGCTAGACACAAACCCACTCCGCTAGACCCAAACCCACTCGGCTAGACCCAAACCCCCTTGGCTAGACCCAAACCCACTCGGCTACACCCAAACCCACTCGGCTAGACCCAAACCTACTCGGGTAGACCCAAACCCACTCGGCTAGACCCAAACCCACTCGGCTACAACAAAACACACTCCGCTAGACCCAAACCCACTCCGCTAGACCCATACCAACTCCGCTGGACCCAAACCCACTCGGCTACAGCCAAACTAACTCGGCTAGACCCAAACCCACTCGGCTAAACCCAAACCCACTCGGCTAGTCCCAAACCCACTCGGCTAGACCCAAACCCACTCGGCTACACCCAAACCCACTCGGCTAGACCCAAACCCACTCGGCTAGACCGAAAACCACTCGGCTAGACCCAAACCCAATCCGCTAGACCCAAACCCACTCGGCTAGACCCAAACCCACTCGGCTAGACCCAAACCCACTCTGCTAGACCCAAAACCACTCGGCTACACGCAAACCCACTCGGCTAGACCCAAACCCGCTAGGCTAGACCCAAACCCGCTCGGCTAGACACAAAGCCACTCGGCTAGACCCAAACCCACTCGGCTAGACCCAAACCCACTTGGCTAGACCCCAACCGACTCGGCTAGACCCAAACCCACTCGGCTAGATGCAATCCGACTCGGCTAGACCCAAACCCACTCGGCTAGACCCACACCCACTCGGCTAGACCCAAACCCACTCGGCTAGACCAAAACCCACTTGGCTAGACCCAAACCCACTCGAATAGACCCAAACCCACTCGGCTAGACCCAAACCCCCTCGGCTAGACCCAAACCCACTCGGCTAGACCAAACCCACTCGGCTAGAGCCAAACCCACTCGGCTCGACCCAATCCCACTCGACTAGACCCAAACCCACTCGGCTAGACCCAAACCCACTCGGCTAGACCCAAACCCACTCAGCTAGACACAAACCCACTCGGCTAGACCCAAACCCACTCGGATAGACCCAAGCCCATTCGGCTAGACGCAAACCCACTCGGCTAGACACAAACCCAATCGGCTAGACCCAAACCCAATCCGCTAGACCCAAACCCACTCGGCTAGACCCAAACCCACTCTGCTAGACCCAAACCCACTCGGCTACACGCAAACCCACTCGGCTAGACCCAAACCCGCTCGGCTAGACCCAAACCCGCTCGGCTAGACACAAACCCACTCGGCTAGACCCAAACCCACTCGGATAGACCCCAACCGACTCGGCTAGACCCAAACCCACTCGGCTAGATGCAATCCGACTTGGCTAGACCCAAACCCACTCGGCTAGACCCAAACCCACTCGGCTAGACCCAAACCCACTCGGCTAGACCCAAACCCACTAGGCTAGACCCAAACCCACTCGACTAGACCCAAACCCACTCGGCTAAACCCAAACCCCCTCGGCTAGACCCAAACCCACTCGGCTAGACCCAAACCCACTCGGCTAGACCCAAACCCACTCGGCTCGACCCAATCCCACTCGGCTAGACCCAAACCCACTCGGCTACACCCAAACCCACTCGGCTAGACCCAAACCCAATCGGCTAGACCCAAACCCACTCGGCTAGACCAAACCCACTCGGCTAGACCCTAACTCACTCGGCTAGACCCAAACCCACTCGGCTAGACCCAAACCCAATCGGCTAGACCCAAACCCACTCGGCTAGACCCAAACCGACTCGGCTAGACCCAAACCCAATCGGCTAGACCCAAACCCACTCGGCTAGACCCAAACCCACTCGGCTAGACCCAAACCCACTCGGCTAGACCCAAACCCACTCGGCTAGACTCAAACCCACTCGGCTACACCCAAACCCACTCGGCTAGACCCAAACAGACTCGGCTAGACCCAAACCCAATCGGCTAGACCCAAACCCACTCGGCTAGACCCAAACCCACTCGGCTAGACCCAAACCCACTCGGCTAGACCCAAACCCACTCGGCTAGACCCAAACCCACTCGGCTAGACGCACACCCACTCGGCTAGACCCAAACCCACTCGGCTAGACCCAAACCTACTCGGGTAGACCTACACCCACTCGGCTAGACTCAAACCCACTCGGCTACACCCAAACCCACTCGGCGAGACCCAAACCCACTCGGCTAGACCCAAACCCACTCGGCTACACACAAACCCACTCCGCTAGACCCAAACCCACTCCGCTAGACGCATACCAACTCCGCTTGACCCAAACCCACTCGGCTAGACCCAAACCCACTCGGCTAGACCCAAACCCACTCGGCTAGACCCAAACCCACTCGGCTAGACCCAATCCCACTCGGCTAGACACAAACCCACTCCGCTAGACCCAAACCCACTCGGCTAGACCCAAACCCCCTTGGCTAGACCCAAACCCACTCGGCTACACCCAAACCCACTCGGCTAGACCCAAACCTACTCGGGTAGAACCAAACCCACTCGGCTAGACCCAAACCCACTCGTCTACAACAAAACACACTCCGCTAGACCCAAACCCACTCCGCTAGACCCATACCAACTCCGCTGGACCCAAACCCACTCGGCTACAGCCAAACTAACTCGGCTAGACCCAAACCCACTCGGCTAAACCCAAACCCACTCGGCTAGTCCCAAACCCACTCGGCTAGACCCAAACCCACTCGGCTACACCCAAACCCACTCGGCTAGACCCAAACCCACTCGGCTAGACCGAAACCCACTCGGCTAGACCCAAACCCACTCAGTTAGACACAAACCCACTCGGCTAGACCCAAACCCACTCGGACAGACCCAAGCCCATTCGGCTAGACGCAAACCCACTCGGCTAGACACAAACCCAATCGGCTAGACCCAAACCCAATCCGCTAGACCCAAACCCACTCGGCTAGACCCAAACCCACTCGGCTAGACCCAAACCCACTCTGCTAGACCCAAAACCACTCGGCTACACGCAAACCCACTCGGCTAGACCCAAACCCGCTAGGCTAGACCCAAACCCGCTCGGCTAGACACAAAGCCACTCGGCTAGACCCAAACCCACTCGGCTAGACCCAAACCCACTTGGCTAGACCCCAACCGACTCGGCTAGACCCAAACCCACTCGGCTAGATGCAATCCGACTCGGCTAGACCCAAACCCACTCGGCTAGACCCAAACCCACTCGGCTAGACCCAAACCCACTCGGCTAGACCCAAACCCACTTGGCTAGACCCAAACCCACTCGAATAGACCCAAACCCACTCGGCTAGACCCAAACCCCCTCGGCTAGACCCAAACCCACTCGGCTAGACCCAAACCCACTCGGCTAGAGCCAAACCCACTCGGCTCGACCCAATCCCACTCGACTAGACCCAAACCCACTCGGCTACACCCAAACCCACTCGGCTAGACCCAAATCCAATCGGCTAGACCCAAACCCACTCGGCTAGACCAAACCCACTCGGCTAGACCCAAACACACTCGGCTAGACCCAAACCCACTCGGCTAGATGCAAACCCACTCGGCTAGACCCAAACCCACTCGGCTAGACCCAAACCCACTCGGCTACACCCAAACCCACTCGGCTAGACCCAAACCCACTCGGCTAGACCCAAGCCCACTCGGCTAGACCCAAACCCACTCGGCTGGACCCAAACCCACTCGGCTGGACCCAAACCCACTCGGCTAGACTCAAACCCACTCGGCTGGACCCAAACCCACCCGGCTAGACCCAAACCGACTCGGCTAGACCCAAACCCAAACGGCTAGACCCAAACCCACTCGGCTAGACCCAAACCCACTCGGCTAGACCCAAACCCACTCGGCTAGACCCAAACCCACTCGGCTAGACCCAAACCCAATCGGCTAGACCCAAACCCACTCGGCTAGACCCAAACCCACTCGGCTAGACCCAAACCCAATCGGCTAGACCCAAACCCACTCGACTGGACCCAAACCCACTCAGCTGGACCCAAACTCACTCGGCTAGACCCAAACCCACTCGGGTAGACCCAAACCCACTCGGCTAGACCCACACCCACTAGGCTAGACCCAAACCCACTCGGCTAGACCCAAACCCACTCGGCTAGACCCAAGCCCACTCGGCTAGACCCAAACCCACTCGGCTAGACCCAAACCCACTCGGCTAGACCCAAACCCACTCGGCTAGACACAAACCCACTCGGCTAGACCCAAACCCACTCGGCTAGACCCAAACCGACTCGGCTAGACCCAAACCCAATCGGCTAGACCCAAACCCACTCGGCTAGACCCAAACCCACTCGGCTAGACCCAAACCCACTCGGCTAGACCCAAACCCACTCGGCTAGACCCAAACTAACTCGGCTACAGCCAAATTAACTCGGCTAGACCCAAACCCACTCGGCTAAACCCAAACCCACTCGGCTAGACCCAAACCCACTCGGCTAGACCCAAACCCACTCGGCTACACCCAAACCCACTCGGCTAGACCCAAACCCACTCGGCTAGACCGAAACCCACTCGGCTAGACCCAAACCCACTCAGCTAGACACAAACCCACTCGGCTAGACCCAAAACCACTCGGCTAGACCCAAACCCACTCGGCTAGACCCAAACACACTCGGCTAGACCCAAACCCACTCGGCTAGATGCAAACCCACTCGGCTAGACCCAAACCCACTCGGCTAGACCCAAACCCACTCGGCTACACCCAAACCCACTCGGCTAGACCCAAACCCACTCGGCTAGACCCAAGCCCACTCGGCTAGACCCAAACCCACTCGGCTGGACCCAAACCCACTCGGCTGGACCCAAACCCACTCGGCTAGACTCAAACCCACTCGGCTGGACCCAAACCCACCCGGCTAGACCCAAACCGACTCGGCTAGACCCAAACCCAAACGGCTAGACCCAAACCCACTCGGCTAGACCCAAACCCACTCGGCTAGACCCAAACCCACTCGGCTAGACCCAAACCCACTCGGCTAGACCCAAACCCAATCGGCTAGACCCAAACCCACTCGGCTAGACCCAAACCGACTCGGCTAGACCCAAACCCAATCGGCTAGACCCAAACCCACTCGACTAGACCCAAACCCACTCAGCTACACCCAAACCCACTCGGCTAGACCCAAACCCAATCGGCTAGACCCAAACCCACTCGGCTAGACCAAACCCACTCGGCTAGACCCTAACTCACTCGGCTAGACCCAAACCCACTCGGCTAGACCCAAACCCAATCGGCTAGACCCAAACCCACTCGGCTAGACCCAAACCGACTCGGCTAGACCCAAACCCAATCGGCTAGACCCAAACCCACTCGGCTAGACCCAAACCCACTCGGCTAGACCCAAACCCACTCGGCTAGACCCAAACCCACTCGGCTAGACTCAAACCCACTCGGCTACACCCAAACCCACTCGGCTAGACCCAAACAGACTCGGCTAGACCCAAACCCAATCGGCTAGACCCAAACCCACTCGGCTAGACCCAAACCCACTCGGCTAGACCCAAACCCACTCGGCTAGACCCAAACCCACTCGGCTAGACCCAAACCCACTCGGCTAGACGCACACCCACTCGGCTAGACCCAAACCCACTCGGCTAGACCCAAACCTACTCGGGTAGACCTACACCCACTCGGCTAGACTCAAACCCACTCGGCTACACCCAAACCCACTCGGCTAGACCCAAACCCACTCGGCTAGACCCAAACCCACTCGGCTACACACAAACCCACTCCGCTAGACCCAAACCCACTCCGCTAGACGCATACCAACTCCGCTTGACCCAAACCCACTCGGCTAGACCCAAACCCACTCGGCTAGACCCAAACCCACTCGGCTAGACCCAAACCCACTCGGCTAGACCCAATCCCACTCGGCTAGACACAAACCCACTCCGCTAGACCCAAACCCACTCGGCTAGACCCAAACCCCCTTGGCTAGACCCAAACCCACTCGGCTACACCCAAACCCACTCGGCTAGACCCAAACCTACTCGGGTAGAACCAAACCCACTCGGCTAGACCCAAACCCACTCGTCTACAACAAAACACACTCCGCTAGACCCAAACCCACTCCGCTAGACCCATACCAACTCCGCTGGACCCAAACCCACTCGGCTACAGCCAAACTAACTCGGCTAGACCCAAACCCACTCGGCTAAACCCAAACCCACTCGGCTAGTCCCAAACCCACTCGGCTAGACCCAAACCCACTCGGCTACACCCAAACCCACTCGGCTAGACCCAAACCCACTCGGCTAGACCGAAACCCACTCGGCTAGACCCAAACCCACTCAGTTAGACACAAACCCACTCGGCTAGACCCAAACCCACTCGGACAGACCCAAGCCCATTCGGCTAGACGCAAACCCACTCGGCTAGACACAAACCCAATCGGCTAGACCCAAACCCAATCCGCTAGACCCAAACCCACTCGGCTAGACCCAAACCCACTCGGCTAGACCCAAACCCACTCTGCTAGACCCAAAACCACTCGGCTACACGCAAACCCACTCGGCTAGACCCAAACCCGCTAGGCTAGACCCAAACCCGCTCGGCTAGACACAAAGCCACTCGGCTAGACCCAAACCCACTCGGCTAGACCCAAACCCACTTGGCTAGACCCCAACCGACTCGGCTAGACCCAAACCCACTCGGCTAGATGCAATCCGACTCGGCTAGACCCAAACCCACTCGGCTAGACCCAAACCCACTCGGCTAGACCCAAACCCACTCGGCTAGACCCAAACCCACTTGGCTAGACCCAAACCCACTCGAATAGACCCAAACCCACTCGGCTAGACCCAAACCCCCTCGGCTAGACCCAAACCCACTCGGCTAGACCCAAACCCACTCGGCTAGAGCCAAACCCACTCGGCTCGACCCAATCCCACTCGACTAGACCCAAACCCACTCGGCTACACCCAAACCCACTCGGCTAGACCCAAATCCAATCGGCTAGACCCAAACCCACTCGGCTAGACCAAACCCACTCGGCTAGACCCAAACACACTCGGCTAGACCCAAACCCACTCGGCTAGATGCAAACCCACTCGGCTAGACCCAAACCCACTCGGCTAGACCCAAACCCACTCGGCTACACCCAAACCCACTCGGCTAGACCCAAACCCACTCGGCTAGACCCAAGCCCACTCGGCTAGACCCAAACCCACTCGGCTGGACCCAAACCCACTCGGCTGGACCCAAACCCACTCGGCTAGACTCAAACCCACTCGGCTGGACCCAAACCCACCCGGCTAGACCCAAACCGACTCGGCTAGACCCAAACCCAAACGGCTAGACCCAAACCCACTCGGCTAGACCCAAACCCACTCGGCTAGACCCAAACCCACTCGGCTAGACCCAAACCCACTCGGCTAGACCCAAACCCAATCGGCTAGACCCAAACCCACTCGGCTAGACCCAAACCCACTCGGCTAGACCCAAACCCAATCGGCTAGACCCAAACCCACTCGACTGGACCCAAACCCACTCAGCTGGACCCAAACTCACTCGGCTAGACCCAAACCCACTCGGGTAGACCCAAACCCACTCGGCTAGACCCACACCCACTAGGCTAGACCCAAACCCACTCGGCTAGACCCAAACCCACTCGGCTAGACCCAAGCCCACTCGGCTAGACCCAAACCCACTCGGCTAGACCCAAACCCACTCGGCTAGACCCAAACCCACTCGGCTAGACACAAACCCACTCGGCTAGACCCAAACCCACTCGGCTAGACCCAAACCGACTCGGCTAGACCCAAACCCAATCGGCTAGACCCAAACCCACTCGGCTAGACCCAAACCCACTCGGCTAGACCCAAACCCACTCGGCTAGACCCAAACCCACTCGGCTAGACCCAAACCCTCTCGGCTAGACCCACACCCACTCGGCTAGACCCAAACCCACTCGGCTAGACCCAAACCTGCTCGGGTAGACCCAAACCCACTCGGCTAGACTCAAACCCACTCGGCTACACTCAAACCCACTCCGCTAGACCCAAACCCTCTCCGCTGGACCCATACCAACTCCGCTGGACCCAAACCCACTCGGCTAAACCCAAACCCACTCGGCTAGACCCAAACCCACTCGGCTAGACCCAAACCCACTCGGCTAGACCCAAACCCGATCGTCTAGACCCAAACTAACTCGGCTACAGCCAAATTAACTCGGCTAGACCCAAACCCACTCGGCTAAACCCAAACCCACTCGGCTAGACCCAAACCCACTCGGCTAGACCCAAACCCACTCGGCTACACCCAAACCCACTCGGCTAGACCCAAACCCACTCGGCTAGACCGAAACCCACTCGGCTAGACCCAAACCCACTCAGCTAGACACAAACCCACTCGGCTAGACCCAAAACCACTCGGCTAGACCCAAACCCACTCGGCTAGACCCAAACACACTCGGCTAGACCCAAACCCACTCGGCTAGATGCAAACCCACTCGGCTAGACCCAAACCCACTCGGCTAGACCCAAACCCACTCGGCTACACCCAAACCCACTCGGCTAGACCCAAACCCACTCGGCTAGACCCAAGCCCACTCGGCTAGACCCAAACCCACTCGGCTGGACCCAAACCCACTCGGCTGGACCCAAACCCACTCGGCTAGACTCAAACCCACTCGGCTGGACCCAAACCCACCCGGCTAGACCCAAACCGACTCGGCTAGACCCAAACCCAAACGGCTAGACCCAAACCCACTCGGCTAGACCCAAACCCACTCGGCTAGACCCAAACCCACTCGGCTAGACCCAAACCCACTCGGCTAGACCCAAACCCAATCGGCTAGACCCAAACCCACTCGGCTAGACCCAAACCGACTCGGCTAGACCCAAACCCAATCGGCTAGACCCAAACCCACTCGACTAGACCCAAACCCACTCGGCTAGACCCAAACTCACTCGGCTAGACCCAAACCCACTCGGCTAGACCCAAACCCACTCGGCTAGACCCACACCCACTAGGCTAGACCCAAACCCACTCGGCTAGACCCAAACCCACTCGGCTAGACCCAAGCCCACTCGGCTAGACCCAAACCCACTCGGCTAGACCCAAACCCACTCGGCTAGACCCAAACCCACTCGGCTAGACACAAACCCACTCGGCTAGACCCAAACCCACTCGGCTAGACCCAAACCGACTCGGCTAGACCCAAACCCAATCGGCTAGACCCAAACCCACTCGGCTAGACCCAAACCCACTCGGCTAGACCCAAACACACTCGGCTAGACCCAAACCCACTCGGCTAGACCCAAACCCTCTCGGCTAGACCCACACCCACTCGGCTAGACCCAAGCCCACTCGGCTAGACCCAAACCCACTCGGCTGGACCCAAACCCACTCGGCTGGACCCAAACCCACTCGGCTAGACTCAAACCCACTCGGCTGGACCCAAACCCACCCGGCTAGACCCAAACCGACTCGGCTAGACCCAAACCCAAACGGCTAGACCCAAACCCACTCGGCTAGACCCAAACCCACTCGGCTAGACCCAAACCCACTCGGCTAGACCCAAACCCACTCGGCTAGACCCAAACCCAATCGGCTAGACCCAAACCCACTCGGCTAGACCCAAACCGACTCGGCTAGACCCAAACCCAATCGGCTAGACCCAAACCCACTCGACTAGACCCAAACCCACTCAGCTAGACCCAAACTCACTCGGCTAGACCCAAACCCACTCGGCTAGACCCAAACCCACTCGGCTAGACCCACACCCACTAGGCTAGACCCAAACCCACTCGGCTAGACCCAAACCCACTCGGCTAGACCCAAGCCCACTCGGCTAGACCCAAACCCACTCGGCTAGACCCAAACCCACTCGGCTAGACCCAAACCCACTCGGCTAGACACAAACCCACTTGGCTAGACCCAAACCCACTCGGCTAGACCCAAACCGACTCGGCTAGACCCAAACCCAATCGGCTAGACCCAAACCCACTCGGCTAGACCCAAACCCACTCGGCTAGACCCAAACACACTCGGCTAGACCCAAACCCACTCGGCTAGACCCAAACCCTCTCGGCTAGACCCACACCCACTCGGCTAGACCCAAACCCACTCGGCTAGACCCAAACCTACTCGGGTAGACCCAAACCCACTCGGCTAGACTCAAACCCACTCGGCTACACTCAAACCCACTCGGCTAGACCCAAACCCGATCGTCTAGACCCAAACTAACTCGGCTACAGCCAAATTAACTCGGCTAGACCCAAACCCACTCGGCTAAACCCAAACCCACACGGCTAGACCCAAACCCACTCGGCTAGACCCAAACCCACTCGGCTACACCCAAACCCACTCGGCTAGACCCAAACCCACTCGGCTAGACCGAAACCCACTCGGCTAGAACCAAACCCACTCAGCTAGACACAAACCCACTCGGCTAGACCCAAAACCACTCGGCTAGACCCAAACCCACTAGGCTAGACCCAAACCCACCCGGCTAGACCCAAACCCACTCGGCTGGACCCAAACCCACTCGGCTAGACCCAAACCGAATCGGCTAGACCCAAGCCCACTCGGCTAGACCCAAGCCCACTCGGCTAGACCCAAACCCACTCGGCTAGACCCAAACCCACTCGGCTACACTCAAACCCACTCCGCTAGACCCAAACCCTCTCCGCTAGACCCATACCAACTCCGCTGGACCCAAACCCACTCGGCTAAACCCAAACCCACTCGGCTAGACCCAAACCCACTCGGCTAGACCCAAACCCACTCGGCTAGACCCAAACCCGATCGTCTAGACCCAAACTAACTCGGCTACAGCCAAATTAACTCGGCTAGACCCAAACCCACTCGGCTAAACCCAAACCCACTCGGCTAGACCCAAACCCACTCGGCTAGACCCAAACCCACTCGGCTACACCCAAACCCACTCGGCTAGACCCAAACCCACTCGGCTAGACCGAAACCCACTCGGCTAGACCCAAACCCACTCAGCTAGACACAAACCCACTCGGCTAGACCCAAAACCACTCGGCTAGACCCAAACCCACTCGGCTAGACCCAAACCCACCCGGCTAGACCCAAACCCACTCGGCTGGACCCAAACCCACTCGGCTAGACCCAAACCGAATCGGCTAGACCCAAGCCCACTCGGCTAGACCCAAGCCCACTCGGCTAGACCCAAACCCACTCGGCTAGACCCAAACCCACTCGGCTAGACCCAAACCCACTCGGCTAGACCCAAACCCACTCGGCTAGACCCAAACCCACTCGGCTAGACCCTAACCCACTCGGCTAGACCCAAACCCACTCGGCTAGACCCAAACCCACTCGGCTAGACCCAAACCCACTCGGCTAGACCCAAACCCACTCGGCTAGACCCACACCTACTCGGGTAGACCCAAACCCACTCGGCTAGACACAAACCCACTCGGCTAGACCCAAACCCAATCCGCTAGACCCAAACCCACTCGGCTAGACCCAAACCCACTAGGCTAGACCCAAACCCACTCGGCTAGACCCAAACCCACTCGGCTAGACCCAAACCCACTCCGCCAGACCAAAACCCACTCAGTTATACCCAAACCCACTCGGCTAGACCCAAACCCACTCGGCTAGACCCAAACCCACTCGGCTAGACCCAAACCCACTCGGCTAGACCCAATCCCACTCGGCTGGACCCAAACCCACTCGGCTAGACCCAAACCCACTCGGCTGCACGCAAACCCACTCGGCTAGACCCAAACCAACTCGGCTGGACCCAAACCCACTCGGCTAGACCCAAACCCACTCGTCTAGACCCAAACCCACTCAGCTAGACAAAATCCCACTCGGCTGGACCCAAACCCACTCGGCTAGACCCAAACCCACTCGGCTAGACCCAAATCCACTCGGCTAGACCCAAACCCGCTCGGCTAGACACAAGCCCACTCGGCTAGACCCAAACCCACTCGGCTTGACCCAAACCCACTCGGCTAGACCCAAACGCACTCGGCTACACCCAAACCCACTCGGCTGGACCCAAACCTTCTCGGCTACACCCAAACCCACTCGGCTAGACCCAAACCCACTCGGCTAGACCCAAACCCACTCGGCTCGACCCAAACCCACTCGGCAAGACCCAAACCCACTCGGCTAGACCCAATCCCACTCGGCTGGACCCAAACCCAATCGGCTAGACCCAAACCCACTCGGCTGCACGCAAACCCACTCGGCTAGACCCAAACCCGCTCGGCTAGACCCAAGCCCACTCGGCTAGACCCAAACCCACTCGGCTAGACCCAAACCCACTCGGCTAGACCCAAACCAACTCGGCTAGACCCAAACCGACTCGGCTAGACCCAAACCCACTCGGCTAGACCCTAACCCATTCGGCTACACCCAAACCCACTCGGCTAGACCCAAACCCACTCGGCTGGACCCAAACCCTCTCGGCTACACCCAAACCCACTCGGCTAGACCCAAACCCACTCCGCTAGACCCTAACCCACTCGGCTAGACCCAAACCCACTCGGTGGACCCAAACCCACTCGGCTAGACCCATACCCACTCCGCTAGATCCAAAACCCACTCCGCTAGACCTAAACCCACTCGGCTAGACCCATCCCACTCGGCTAGACGCAAACCCACTCGGCTAGCCCCAAACCCACTCGGCTAGACCCCAACCCACTCGGCTAGACGCAAAGCCACTCGGCTACACCCAAACCCACTCGGCTAGACCCAAACCCACTCGGCTAGACCCAAACCCATTCGGCTAGACCCAAACCCACTCGGCTAGACACAAACCCACTCGACTAGACCCAAACCCACTCGGCTAGACCCAAACCCACTCGGCTAGACCAAAACCCAATCGGCTAGACCCAAGCCCACTCGGCTATACCCAAACCCACTCGGCTAGACCCAAACCCACTCGGCTAGACCCAAACCCACTCGGCTAGACCCAAACCCAGTCGGCTAGACCCAAACCCACTCGGCTAGACCCAAACCCACTCGGCTAGACCCAAACCCACTCGGCTAGACCCAAGCCCACTCGGCTAGACACAAACCCACTCGGCTAGAACCAAACCCACTCGGCTAGACCCAAACCCACTCGGCTAGACCCAAACCCACTCGGCTAGACCCAAACCCACTTGGCTAGACCCTAACCCACTCGGCTAGACCCAAACCCACTCGGCTAGACCCAAACCCACTCGGCTAGACCCAAACCCACTAGGCTGGACCCAAACCCACTCGGCTAGACCCAAACCCACTCGGCTAGACCCAAACCCACTCCGCCAGACCAAAACCCACTCAGCTAGACCCAAACCCACTCGGCTAGACCCAAACCCACTCGGCTAGACCCAAACCCACTCGGCTAGACCCAAACCCACTCGGCTAGACCCAATCCCACTCGGCTGGACCCAAACCCACTCGGCTAGACCCAAACCCACTCGGCTGCACGCAAACCCACTCGGCTAGACCCAAACCCGCTCGGCTAGACCCAAACCAACTCGGCTAGACCCAAACCCACTCGGCTAGACCCAACCCACTCGGCTAGACCCAAACCCACTCGGCTAGACCCAAACCCACTCGGCTAGACCCAATCCCACTCGGCTGGACCCAAACCCACTCGGCTAGACCCAAACGCACTCGGCTGCACGCAAACCCACTCGGCTAGACCCAAACCCGCTCGGCTAGACCCAAACCAACTCGGCTAGACCCAAACCCACTCGGCTAGACCCAAAACCACTCGGCTAGACCCAAACCCTCTCCGCTAGACCCTAACCCACTCGGCTAGACCCAAACCCACTCGGTGGACCCAAACCCACTCGGCTAGACCCAAACCCACTCGGCTAGACCCAAACCCACTCCGCCAGACCAAAACCCACTCAGCTAGACCCAAACCCACTCGGCTGGACCCAAACCCACTCGGCTAGACCCAAACCCACTCGTCTAGACCCAAACCCACTCAGCTAGACCCAAACCCACTCGGCTACACCCAAACCCACTCGGCTGGACCCAAACCCACTCGGCTAGACCCAAACCCACTCGGCTGCACGCAAACCCACTCGGCTAGACCCAAACCCGCTCGGCTAGACCCAAACCAACTCGGCTAGACCCAAACCCACTCGGCTAGACCCAACCCACTCGGCTAGACCCAAACCCACTCGGCTAGACCCAAACCCACTCGGCTAGACCCAATCCCACTCGGCTGGACCCAAACCCACTCGGCTAGACCCAAACGCACTCGGCTGCACGCAAACCCACTCGGCTAGACCCAAACCCGCTCGGCTAGACCCAAACCAACTCGGCTAGACCCAAACCCACTCGGCTAGACCCAAAACCACTCGGCTAGACCCAAACCCTCTCCGCTAGACCCTAACCCACTCGGCTAGACCCAAACCCACTCGGTGGACCCAAACCCACTCGGCTAGACCCAAACCCACTCGGCTAGACCCAAACCCACTCCGCCAGACCAAAACCCACTCAGCTAGACCCAAACCCACTCGGCTGGACCCAAACCCACTCGGCTAGACCCAAACCCACTCGTCTAGACCCAAACCCACTCAGCTAGACCCAAACCCACTCGGCTACACCCAAACCCACTCGGCTAGATCCAAACCCACTCGGCTAGACCCAAGCCCACTCGGCTAGACCCAAACCCACTCGGCTAGACCCAAACCCACTCGGCTAGACCCAAACCCACTCGGCTAGACTCAAACCCACTCGGCTAGACCCAAACCCACTCGGCTAGACCCAAACCGACTCGGCTAGACCCAAACCCAAACGGCTAGACCCAAACCCACTCGGTGGACCCAAACCCACTCGGCTAGACCCATACCCACTCGGCTAGACCCAAACCCACTCCGCCAGTCCAAAACCCACTCAGCTAGACCCAAACCCACTCGGCTAGACCCAAACCCACTCGGCTAGACCCAAACCCACTCGTCTAGACCCAAACCCACTCAGCTAGACCCAATCCCACTCGGCTGGACCCAAACCCACTCGTCTAGACCCAAACCCACTCGGCTAGACCCAAACCCACTCGGCTAGACCCAAACCCGCTCGGCTAGACACAAGCCCACTCGGCTAGACCCAAACCCACTCGGCTTGACCCAAACCCACTCGGCTAGACCCAAACCCACTCGGCTAGACCCAAACCCACTCGGCTGGACCCAAACCCTCTCGGCTACACCCAAACCCACTCGGCTAGACCCAAACCCACTCCGCTAGACCCTAACCCACTCGGCTAGACCCAAACCCACTCGGTGGACCCAAACCCACTCGGGTACACCCATACCCACTCGGCTAGACCCATACCCACTCGGCTAGACCCAAACCCACTCCGCCAGACCAAAACCCACTCAGCTAGACCCAAACCCACTCGGCTGGACCCAAACCCACTCGGCTAGACCCAAACCCACTCGTCTAGACCCAAACCCACTCGGCTAGACCCAATCCCACTCGGCTGCACCCAAACCCACTCGGCTAGACCCAAACCCACTCGGCTAGACCCAAACCCACTCGGCTAGACCCAAACCCGCTCGGCTAGACACAAGCCCACTCGGCTAGACCCAAACCCACTCGGCTTCACCCAAACACACTCGGCTAGACCCAAACCCACTCCGCTAGACCCAAACCCACTCCGCTAGACCCAAAACCCACTCCGCTAGACCTAAACCCACTCGGCTAGACTGAAACCCACTCCGCTAGACCCAAACGCACTCGGCAAGACCCATCCCACTCGGCTAGACTCAAACCCACTCGGCTAGACCCAAACCCACTCGGCTAGACCGAAACCCACTCGGCTAGACCCAAACCCATTCGGCTAGACGCAAACCCACTCGGCTAGCCCCAAACCCACTCGGCTAGACCCCAACCCACTCGGCTAGACGCAACGCAACTCGGCTACACCCAAACCCACTCGGCTAGACCCAAACCCACTCGGCTAGACCCAAACCCATTCGGCTAGACCCAAACCCACTCGGCTAGACAGAAACCCACTCGGCTAGACACAAACCCACTCGGCTAGACCCAAACCCACTCGGCTAGACCCAAACCCAATCGGCTAGACCCAAACCCACTCGGCTATACCCAAACCCACTCGGCTAGACCCAAACCCACTCGGCTAGACCCAAACCCACTCAGCTAGACCCAAACCCACTCGGCTAGACTCAAACCAACTCGGCTAGACCCAAACCCACTCGGCTAGACCCAAACCCACTCGGCTAGACCCAAACCCACTCCGCTAGACCCAAACCCACTCGGCTGGACCCAAACCCACTCGGCTAGACCCAAACCCACTCGGCTAGACCCAAACCAACTCGGCTAGACCCAAACCCACTCGGCTAGACCCTAACCCACTCGGCTACACCCAAACCCACTCGGCGAGACCCAAACCCACTCGGCTAGACCCAAACGCACTCGGCTAGACCCAAACCCACTCGGCTAGACCCAAACCCACTCGGCTAGACCCTAACCCACTCGGCTAGACCCAAGCCCACTCGGTGGACCCAAACCCACTCGGCTAGACCTATACCCACTCGGCTAGACCCAAACCCACTCCGCCAGACCCAAACCCACTCGTCTAGACCCAAACCCACTCAGCTAGACCCAATCCCACTCGGCTGGACCCAAACCCACTCGGCTAGACCCAAACCCACTCGGCTAGACCCAAACCCACTCCACTAGACCCAAACCCACTCGGCTAGACCCAAACCCATTCGGCTAGACCCAAACCCACTCGGCTAGACCCAAACCAACTCGGCTAGACCCAAACCCACTCGGCTAGACCCAAACGCACTCGGCTAGACCCAAACCCACTCGGCTAGACCCAAACCCACTCGGCTAGACCCTAACCCACTCGGCTAGACCCAAACCCACTCGGTGGACCCAAACCCACTCGGCTAGACCCATACCCACTCGGCTAGACCCAAACCCACTCCGCCAGACCCAAACCCACTCGTCTAGACCCAAACCCACTCAGCTAGACCCAATCCCACTCGGCTGGACCCAAACCCACTCGGCTAGACCCAAACCCACTCGGCTAGACCCAAACCCACTCGGCTAGACCCAAACCCGCTCGGCTAGACACAAGCCCACTCGGCTAGACCCAAACCCACTCGGCTTGACCCAAACCCACTCGGCTAGACCCAAACCCACTCGGCCACACCCAAACCCACTCGGCTGGACCCAAACCCTCTCGGCTACACCCAAACCCACTCGGCTAGACCCAAACCCACTCGGCTAGACCCAAACCCACTCGGCTCGACCCAAACCCACTCGGCAAGACCCAAACCCACTCGGCTAGACCCAATCCCACTCGGCTGGACCCAAACCCACTCGGCTAGACCCAAACCCACTCGGCTGCACGCAAACCCACTCGGCTAGACCCAAACCCGCTCGGCTAGACCCAAGCCCACTCGGCTAGACCCAAACGCACTCGGCTAGACCCAAACCCACTCGGCTAGACCCAAACCAACTCGGCTAGACCCAAACCGACTCGGCTAGACCCAAACCCACTCGGCTAGACCCTAACCCACTCGGCTACACCCAAACCCACTCGGCTAGACCCAAACCCACTCGGCTGGACCCAAACCCTCTCGGCTACACCCAAACCCACTCGGCTAGACCCAAACCCACTCCGCTAGACCCTAACCCACTCGGCTAGACCCAAACCCACTCGGTGGACCCAAACCCACTCGGCTAGACCCATACCCACTCCGCTAGATCAAAAATCCACTCCGCTAGACCTAAACCCACTCGGCTAGACCCATCCCACTCGGCTAGACGCAAACCCACTCGGCTAGCCCCAAACCCACTCGGCTAGACCCCAACCCACTCGGCTAGACGCAAAGCCACTCGGCTACACCCAAACCCACTCGGCTAGACCCAAACCCACTCGGCTAGACCCAAACCCATTCGGCTAGACCCAAACCCACTCGGCTAGACACAAACCCACTCGACTAGACCCAAACCCACTCGGCTAGACCCAAACCCACTCGGCTAGACCAAAACCCAATCGGCTAGACCCAAACCCACTCGGCTATACCCAAACCCACTCGGCTAGACCCAAACCCACTCGGCTAGACCCAAACCCACTCGGCTAGACCCAAACCCACTCGGCTAGACTCAAACCAACTCGGCTAGACCCAAACCCACTCGGCTAGACCCAAACCCACTCCGCTAGACATAAATCCACTCCGCTAGACCCAAACCCACTCGGCTACACCCAAACCCATTCGGCTAGACCCAAACCCACTCCGCTAGACCCAAACCCACTCCGCTAGACCCTAACCCACTCGGCTAGACCCAAACCCACTCGGCTAGACCCAAACCCACTTGGCTAGACCCTAACCCACTCGGCTAGACCCAAACCCACTCGGCTAGACCCAAACCCACTCGGCTAGACCCAAACCCACTAGGCTAGACCCAAACCCACTCGGCTAGACCCAAACCCACTCGGCTAGACCCAAACCCACTCCGCCAGACCAAAACCCACTCAGCTAGACCCAAACCCACTCGGCTAGACCCAAACCCACTCGGCTAGACCCAAACCCACTCGGCTAGACCCAAACCCACTCGGCTAGACCCAATCCCACTCGGCTGGACCCAAACCCACTCGGCTAGACCCAAACCCACTCGGCTGCACGCAAACCCACTCGGCTAGACCCAAACCCGCTCGGCTAGACCCAAACCAACTCGGCTAGACCCAAACCCACTCGGCTAGACCCAAACCCACTCGGCTAGACCCAAACCCACTCGGCTAGACCCAAACCCACTCGGCTAGACCCAATCCCACTCGGCTGGACCCAAACCCACTCGGCTAGACCCAAACCCACTCGGCTGCACGCAAACCCACTCGGCTAGACCCAAACCCGCTCGGCTAGACCCAAACCAACTCGGCTAGACCCAAACCCACTCGGCTAGACCCAAACCCACTCGGCTAGACCCAAACCCACTCCGCTAGACCCTAACCCACTCGGCTAGACCCAAACCCACTCGGTGGACCCAAACCCACTCGGCTAGACCCAAACCCACTCGGCTAGACCGAAACCCACTCCGCCAGACCAAAACCCACTCAGCTAGACCCAAACCCACTCGACTGGACCCAAACCCACTCGGCTAGACCCAAACCCACTCGTCTAGACCCAAACCCACTCAGCTAGACCCAAACCCACTCGGCTACACCCAAACCCACTCGGCTAGACCCAAACCCACTCGGCTAGACCCAAGCCCACTCGGCTAGACCCAAACCCACTCGGCTAGACCCAAACCCACTCGGCTAGACCCAAACCCACTCGGCTAGACTCAAACCCACTCGGCTAGACCCAAACCCACTCGGCTAGACCCAAACCGACTCGGCTAGACCCAAACCCAAACGGTAGACCCAAACCCACTCGGTGGACCCAAACCCACTCGGCTAGACCCATACCCACTCGGCTAGACCCAAACACACTCCGCCAGTCCAAAACCCACTCAGCTAGACCCAAACCCACTCGGCTAGACCCAAACCCACTCGGCTAGACCCAAACCCACTCGTCTAGACCCAAACCCACTCAGCTAGACCCAATCCCACTCGGCTGGACCCAAACCCACTCGGCTAGACCCAAACCCACTCGGCTAGACCCAAACCCACTCGGCTAGACCCAAACCCGCTCGGCTAGACACAAGCCCACTCGGCTAGACCCAAACCCACTCGGCTTGACCCAAACCCACTCGGCTAGACCCAAACCCACTCGGCTAGACCCAAACCCACTCGGCTGGACCCAAACCCTCTCGGCTACACCCAAACCCACTCGGCTAGACCCAAACCCACTCCGCTAGACCCTAACCCACTCGGCTAGACCCAAACCCACTCGGTGGACCCAAACCCACTCGGGTACACCCATACCCACTCGGCTAGACCCATACCCACTCGGCTAGACCCAAACCCACTCCGCCAGACCAAAACCCACTCAGCTAGACCCAAACCCACTCGGCTAGACCCAAACCCACTCGGCTAGACCCAAACCCACTCGTCTAGACCCAAACCCACTCGGCTAGACCCAATCCCACTCGGCTGCACCCAAACCCACTCGGCTGGACCCAAACCCACTCGGCTAGACCCAAACCCACTCGGCTACACCCAAACCCGCTCGGCTAGACACAAGCCCACTCGGCTAGACCCAAACCCACTCGGCTTCACCCAAACACACTCGGCTAGACCCAAACCCACTCCGCTGGACCCAAACCCACTCCGCTAGACCCAAAACCCACTCCGCTAGACCTAAACCCACTCGGCTAGACTGAAACCCACTCCGCTAGACCCAAACGCACTTGGCTAGACCCATCCCACTCGGCTAGACTCAAACCCACTCGGCTAGACCCAAACCCACTCGGCTAGACCGAAACCCACTCGGCTAGACCCAAACCCATTCGGCTAGACGCAAACCCACTCGGCTAGCCCCAAACCCACTCGGCTAGACCCCAACCCACTCGGCTAGACGCAAAGCAACTCGGCTACACCCAAACCCACTCGGCTAGACCCAAACCCACTCGGCTGGACCCAAACCCTCTCGGCTACACCCAAACCCACTCGGCTAGACCCAAACCCACTCCGCTAGACCCTAACCCACTCGGCTAGACCCAAACCCACTCGGTGGACCCAAACCCACTCGGCTAGACCCATCCCCACTCCGCTAGATCCAAAATCCACTCCGCTAGACCTAAACCCACTCGGCTAGACCCATCCCACTCGGCTAGACGCAAACCCACTCGGCTAGCCCCAAACCCACTCGGCTAGACCCCAACCCACTCGGCTAGACGCAAAGCTACTCGGCTACACCCAAACCCACTCGGCTAGACCCAAACCCACTCGGCTAGACCCAAACCCATTCGGCTAGACCCAAACCCACTCGGCTAGACACAAACCCACTCGACTAGACCCAAACCCACTCGGCTAGACCCAAACCCACTCGGCTAGAGCAAAACCCAATCGGCTAGACCCAAACCCACTCGGCTATACCCAAACCCACTCGGCTAGACCCAAACCCACTCGGCTAGACCCAAACCCACTCGGCTAGACCCAAACCCACTCGGCTAGACTCAAACCAACTCGGCTAGACCCAAACCCACTCGGCTAGACCCAAACCCACTCCGCTAGACATAAATCCACTCCGCTAGACCCAAACCCACTCGGCTACACCCAAACCCATTCGGCTAGACCCAAACCCACTCCGCTAGACCCAAACCCACTCCGCTAGACCCTAACCCACTCGGCTAGACCCAAACCCACTCGGCTAGACCCAAACCCACTTGGCTAGACCCTAACCCACTCGGCTAGACCCAAACCCACTCGGCTAGACCCAAACCCACTCGGCTAGACCCAAACCCACTCGGCTAGACCCAAACCCACTTGGCTAGACCCTAACCCACTCGGCTAGACCCAAACCCACTCGGCTAGACCCAAACCCACTCGGCTAGACCCAAACCCACTCGGCTAGACCCAAACCCACTCGGCTAGACCCAAACCCACTCGGCTAGACCCAAACCCACTCGGCTAGACCCAATCCCACTCGGCTGGACCCAAACCCACTCGGCTAGACCCAAACCCACTCGGCTGCACGCAAACCCACTCGGCTAGACCCAAACCCGCTCGGCTAGACCCAAATCAACTCGGCTAGACCCAAACCCACTCGGCTAGACCCAAACCCACTCGGCTAGACCCAAACCCACTCGGCTAGACCCAAACCCACTCGGCTAGACCCAATCCCACTCGGCTGGACCCAAACCCACTCGGCTAGACCCAAACCCACTCGGCTGCACGCAAACCCACTCGGCTAGACCCAAACCCGCTCGGCTAGACCCAAACCAACTCGGCTAGACCCAAACCCACTCGGCTAGAACCAAACCCACTCGGCTAGACCCAAACCCACTCCGCTAGACCCTAACCCACTCGGCTAGACCCAAACCCACTCGGTGGACCCAAACCCACTCGGCTAGACCCAAACCCACACGGCTAGACCCAAACCCACTCCGCCAGACCAAAACCCACTCAGCTAGACCCAAACCCACTCGACTGGACCCAAACCCACTCGGCTAGACCCAAACCCACTCGGCTAGACACAAACCCACTCGACTAGACCCAAACCCACTCGGCTAGACCCAAACCCACTCGGCTAGACCAAAACCCAATCGGCTAGACCCAAACCCACTCGGCTATACCCAAACCCACTCGGCTAGACCCAAACCCACTCGGCTAGACCCAAACCCACTCGGCTAGACCCAAACCCACTCGGCTAGACTCAAACCAACTCGGCTAGACCCAAACCCACTCGGCTAGACCCAAACCCACTCCGCTAGACATAAATCCACTCCGCTAGACCCAAACCCACTCGGCTACACCCAAACCCATTCGGCTAGACCCAAACCCACTCCGCTAGACCCAAACCCACTCCGCTAGACCCTAACCCACTCGGCTAGACCCAAACCCACTCGGCTAGACCCAAACCCACTTGGCTAGACCCTAACCCACTCGGCTAGACCCAAACCCACTCGGCTAGACCCAAACCCACTCGGCTAGACCCAAACCCACTAGGCTAGACCCAAACCACTCGGCTAGACCCAAACCCACTCGGCTAGACCCAAACCCACTCCGCCAGACCAAAACCCACTCAGCTAGACCCAAACCCACTCGGCTAGACCCAAACCCACTCGGCTAGACCCAAACCCACTCGGCTAGACCCAAACCCACTCGGCTAGACCCAATCCCACTCGGCTGGACCCAAACCCACTCGGCTAGACCCAAACCCACTCGGCTGCACGCAAACCCACTCGGCTAGACCCAAACCCGCTCGGCTAGACCCAAACCAACTCGGCTAGACCCAAACCCACTCGGCTAGACCCAAACCCACTCGGCTAGACCCAAACCCACTCGGCTAGACCCAAACCCACTCGGCTAGACCCAATCCCACTCGGCTGGACCCAAACCCACTCGGCTAGACCCAAACCCACTCGGCTGCACGCAAACCCACTCGGCTAGACCCAAACCCGCTCGGCTAGACCCAAACCAACTCGGCTAGACCCAAACCCACTCGGCTAGACCCAAACCCACTCGGCTAGACCCAAACCCACTCCGCTAGACCCTAACCCACTCGGCTAGACCCAAACCCACTCGGTGGACCCAAACCCACTCGGCTAGACCCAAACCCACTCGGCTAGACCCAAACCCACTCCGCCAGACCAAAACCCACTCAGCTAGACCCAAACCCACTCGACTGGACCCAAACCCACTCGGCTAGACCCAAACCCACTCGTCTAGACCCAAACCCACTCAGCTAGACCCAAACCCACTCGGCTACACCCAAACCCACTCGGCTAGACCCAAACCCACTCGGCTAGACCCAAGCCCACTCGGCTAGACCCAAACCCACTCGGCTAGACCCAAACCCACTCGGCTAGACCCAAACCCACTCGGCTAGACTCAAACCCACTCGGCTAGACCCAAACCCACTCGGCTAGACCCAAACCGACTCGGCTAGACCCAAACCCAAACGGTAGACCCAAACCCACTCGGTGGACCCAAACCCACTCGGCTAGACCCATACCCACTCGGCTAGACCCAAACCCACTCCGCCAGTCCAAAACCCACTCAGCTAGACCCAAACCCACTCGGCTACACCCAAACCCACTCGGCTAGACCCAAACCCACTCGTCTAGACCCAAACCCACTCAGCTAGACCCAATCCCACTCGGCTGGACCCAAACCCACTCGGCTAGACCCAAACCCACTCGGCTAGACCCAAACCCACTCGGCTAGACCCAAACCCGCTCGGCTAGACACAAGCCCACTCGGCTAGACCCAAACCCACTCGGCTTGACCCAAACCCTCTCGGCTAGACCCAAACCCACTCGGCTAGACCCAAACCCACTCGGCTGGACCCAAACCCTCTCGGCTACACCCAAACCCACTCGGCTAGACCTAAACCCACTCCGCTAGACCCAAACCCACTTGGCTACACCCAAACCCATTCGGCTAGACCTAAACCCACTCCGCTAGACCCAAACCCACTCCGCTAGACCCTAACCCACTCCGCTAGACTCAAACCCACTCCGCTAGATCCAAACCCACTCGGCTAGACTGAACCCCACTCCACTAGACCCAAACCCACTCGGCTAGACCCAAACCCACTCGGCTAGACCCAAAGCCACTCGGCTACACCCAAACCCACTCCGCTAGACCCAAACCCACTCGGCTAGACCGAAATCCTCTCGGCTGGACCCAAACCCACTCGGCTAGACCCAAACCCACTCGGCTAAACCCAAACCCTCTCGGCTAGACCCATACCCACTCGGCTAGACCCAAACCCACTCGGCTAGACCCAAACCCACTCGGCTAGACCCAAACCCACTCGGCTAGACCCAAACGCACTCGGCTGGACCCAAACCCAATCGGCTAGACCCAAACCCACTCGGCTAGACCCAAACCCACTCGGCTAGACCCAAACCCACTCGGCTAGACCCAAACCCACTGGGATAGACCCAAACCCACTCGGCTAGACTCAAACCCACTCGGCTAGACGCAAACCCACTCGGCTAGACCCAAACCCACTCCGCTAGACATAAATCCACTCCGCTAGACCCAAACCCACTTGGCTACACCCAAACCCATTCGGCTAGACCTAAACCCACTCCGCTAGACCCAAACCCACTCCGCTAGACCCTAACCCACTCCGCTAGACTCAAACCCACTCCGCTAGATCGAAACCCACTCGGCTAGACTGAAACCCACTCCACTAGACCCAAACCCACTCGGCTAGACCCAAACCCACTCGGCTAGACCCAAACCCACTCGGCGAGACTGAAACCCACTCGGCTAGACCCAAAAGCACTCGGCTAGACCCAAACCCACTCGGCTAGACTCAAACCCACTCGGCTAGACCCAAACCCACTCGGCTGGACCCAAACCCACTCGGCTAGACGCAAAGCCACTCGGCTACACCCAAACCCACTTGGCAAGACCCAAACCCACTCGGCTAGACCCAAACCCATTCGGCTAGACCCAAACCCACTCGGCTAGACCCAAACCCACTCGGCTAGACCCAAACGCACTCGGCTAGACCCAAACCCAATCAGCTAGACCCAAACCCACTCGGCTAGACCCAAACCCACTCGGCTAGACCCAAACCCACTCGGCTAGACCCAAACCCACTGGGATAGACCCAAACCCACTCGGCTAGACTCAAACCCACTCGGCTAGACCCAAACCCACTCGGCTAGACTCAAACCCACTGGGATAGACCCAAACCCACTCGGCTAGACCCAAACCCACTGGGATAGACCCAAACCCACTCGGCTGGACTCAAACCCTCTCGGCTAGACCCAAACCCACTCGGCTAGACCCAAACCCACTCCGCTAGACATAAATCCACGCCGCTAGACCCAAACCCACTTGGCTACACCCAAACCCATTCGGCTAGACCCAAACCCACTCTGCTAGACCTAAACCCACTCCGCTAGACCCTAACCCACTCCGCTAGACTCAAACCCACTCCGCTAGATCCAAACCCACTCGGCTAGACTGAAACCCACTCCACTAGACCCAAACCCACTCCGCTAGACCCAAACCCACTCGGCTAGACCGAAATCCACTCGGCTGGACCCAAACCCACTCGGCTAGACCCAAACCCACTCGGCTAAACCCAAACCCTCTCGGCTAGACCCATACCCACTCGGCTAGACCCAAACACACTCCGCCAGACCAAAACCCACTCAGCTATACCCAAACCCACTCGGCTAGACCCAAACCCACTCGGCTAGACCCAAACCCGCTCGGCTAGACACAAGCCCACTCGGCTAGACCCAAACCCACTGGGCTAGACCCAAACCCACTCGGCTAGACCCAATCCCACTCGGCTGGACCCAAATCCACTCGGCTAGACCCAAACCCCCTCGGCTGCACGCAAACCCACTCGGCTAGACCCAAACCCGCTCGGCTAGACCCAAGCCCACTCGGCTAGACCCAAACCCACTCGGCTAGACCCAAACCCACTCGGCCAGACCCAAACCAACTCGGCTAGACCCAAACCGACTCGGCTGGACCCAAACCCACTCGGGTAGACCCTAACCCACTCGGCTACACCCAAACCCACTCGGCGAGACCCAAACCCACTCGGCTAGACCCAAACCCACTCGGCTAGACCCAAACCCACTCGGCTAGACCCAAACCCACTCGGCTGGACCCAAACCCACTCCGCTAGACCCTAACCCACTCGGCTAGACCCAAACCCACTCGGTGGACCCAAACCCACTCGGCTAGACCCATACCCACTCGGCTAGACCCAAACCCACTCCGCCAGACCAAAACCCACTCAGCTAGACCCAAACCCACTCGGCTAGACCCAAACCCACTCGGCTAGACCCAAACCCACTCGTCTAGACCCAAACCCACTCAGCTAGACCCAAACCCACTCGGCTAGACCCAAACCCACTCGGCTAGACCCAAACCCACTCGGCTAGACCCAGACCCACTCGGCTAGACCCAAACCCGCTCGGCTAGACACAAGCCCACTCGGCTAGACCCAAACCCACTCGGCTTGACCCAAACCCACTCGGCTAGACCCAAACCCACTCGGCTAGACCCAAACCCACTCGGCTGGACCCAAATCCTCTCGGCTACACCCAAACCCACTCGGCTAGACCCAAACCCACTCCGCTAGACCCTAACCCACTCGGCTAGACCCAAACCCACTCGGTGGACCCAAACCCACTCGGCTAGACCCATACCCAATCGGCTAGACCCATACCCACTCGGCTAGACCCAAACCCACTCCGCCAGACCAAAACCCACTCAGCTAGACCCAAACCCACTCGGCTAGACCCAAACCCACTCGGCTAAACCCAAACCCACTCGTCTAGACCCAAACCCACTCGGCTAGACCCAATGCCACTCGGCTGCACCCAAACCCACTCGGCTAGACTCAAACCCACTCGGCTAGACCCAAACCCACTCGGCTAGACCCAAACCCGCTCGGCTAGACACAAGCCCACTCGGCTAGACCCAAACCCACTCGGCTAGACCCAAGCCCACTCGGCTAGACCCAAACCCACTCGGCTAGACCCAAACCCACTCGGCTAGACCCAAACCAACTCGGCTAGACCCAAACCGACTCGGCTAGACCCAAACCCACTCGGCTAGACCCTGACCCACTCGGCTGCACCCAAACCCACTCGGCGAGACCCAAACCCACTCGGCTAGACCCAAACCCCCTCGGCTAGACCCAAACCCACTCGGCTAGACCCAAACCCACTCGGCTAGACCCAAACCCACTCGGCTAGACCCAAACCCGCTCGGCTAGACACAAGCCCACTCGGCTAGACCCAAACCCACTCGGCTTGACCCAAACCCACTCGGCTAGACCCAAACGCACTCGGCTAGACCCAAACCCACTCGGCTGGACCCAAACCCTCTCGGCTACACCCAAACCCACTCGGCTAGACCCAAACCCACTCCGCTAGACCCTAACCCACTCGGCTAGACCCAAACCCACTCGGTGGACCCAAACCCACTCGGCTAGACCCATACCCACTCGGCTAGACCCATACCCACTCGGCTAGACCCAAACCCACTCCGCCAGACCAAAACCCACTCAGCTAGACCCAAACCCACTCGGCTAGACCCAAACCCACTCGGCTAGACCCAAACCCACTCGTCTAGACCCAAACACACTCGGCTAGACCCAATGCCACTCGGCTGCACCCAAACCCACTCGGCTAGACCCAAACCCACTCGGCTAGACCCAAACCCAATCGGCTAGACCCAAACCCGCTCGGCTAGACACAAGCCCACTCGGCTAGACCCAAACCCACTCGGCTAGACCCAAGCCCACTCGGCTAGACCCAAACCCACTCGGCTAGACCCAAACCCACTCGGCTAGACCCAAACCAACTCGGCTACACCCAAACACACTCGGCGAGACCCAAACCCACTCGGCTAGACCCAAACCCACTCGGCTAGACCCAAACCCACTCGGCTAGACCCAAACCCACTCGGCTGGACCCAAACCCACTCCGCTAGACCCTAACCCACTCGGCTAGACCCAAACCCACTCGGTGGACCCAAACCCACTCGGCTAGACCCATACCCACTCGGCTAGACCCATACCCACTCGGCTAGACCCAAACCCACTCCGCCAGACCAAAACCCACTCAGCTAGACCCAAACCCACTCGGCTAGACCCAAACCCACTCGGCTAGACCCAAACCCACTCGTCTAGACCCAAACCCACTCGGCTAGACCCAATGCCACTCGGCTGCACCCAAACCCACTCGGCTAGACCCAAACCCACTCGGCTAGACCCAAACCCACTCGGCTGGACCCAAACCCACTCCGCTAGACCCTAACCCACTCGGCTAGACCCAAACCCACTCGGTGGACCCAAACCCACTCGGCTAGACCCATACCCACTCGGCTAGACCCAAACCCACTCCGCCAGACCAAAACCCACTCAGCTAGACCCAAACCCACTCGGCTAGACCCAAACCCACTCGGCTAGACCCAAACCCACTCGTCTAGACCCAAACCCACTCAGCTAGACCCAATCCCACTCGGCTGGACACAAACCCACTCGGCTAGACCCAAACCCACTCGGCTAGACCCAGACCCACTCGGCTAGACCCAAACCCGCTCGGCTAGACACAAGCCCACTCGGCTAGACCCAAACCCACTCGGCTTGACCCAAACCCACTCGGCTAGACCCAAACCCACTCGGCTAGACCCAAACCCACTCGGCTGGACCCAAATCCTCTCGGCTACACCCAAACCCACTCGGCTAGACCCAAACACACTCCGCTAGACCCTAACCCAATCGGCTAGACCCAAACCCACTCGGCTAGACCCATACCCACTCGGCTAGACCCAAACCCACTCCGCCAGACCAAAACCCACTCAGCTAGACCCAAACCCACTCGGCTAGACCCAAACCCACTCGGCTAGACCCAAACCCACTCGTCTAGACCCAAACCCACTCGGCTAGACCCAATGCCACTCGGCTGCACCCAAACCCACTCGGCTAGACCCAAACCCACTCGGCTAGACCCAAACCCACTCGGCTAGACCCAAACCCGCTCGGCTAGACACAAGCCCACTCGGCTAGACCCAAACCCACTCGGCTAGACCCAAGCCCACTCGGCTAGACCCAAACCCACCTGGCTAGACCCAAACCCACTCGGCTAGACCCAAACCAACTCGGCTAGACCCAAACCGACTCGGCTAGACCCAAACCCACTCGGCTAGACCCTGACCCACTCGGCTGCACCCAAACCCACTCGGCGAGACCCAAACCCACTCGGCTGGACCCAAACCCACTCGGCTAGACCCAAACCCACTCGGCTAGACCCAAACCCGCTCGGCTAGACACAAGCCCACTCGGCTAGACCCAAACCCACTCGGCTTGACCCAAACCCACTCGGCTAGACCCAAACCCACTCGGCTAGACCCAAACCCACTCGGCTGGACCCAAACCCTCTCGGCTACACCCAAACCCACTCGGCCAGACCCAAACCCACTCCGCTAGACCCTAACCCACTCGGCTAGACCCAAACCCACTCGGTGGACCCAAACCCACTCGGCTAGACCCATACCCACTCGGCTAGACCCATACCCACTCGGCTAGACCCAAACCCACTCCGCCAGACCAAAACCCACTCAGCTAGACCCAAACCCACTCGGCTAGACCCAAACCCACTCGGCTAGACCCAAACCCACTCGTCTAGACCCAAACCCACTCGGCTAGACCCAATGCCACTCGGCTGCACCCAAACCCACTCGGCTAGACCCAAACCCACTTGGCTAGACCCAAACCCAATCGGCTAGACCCAAACCCGCTCGGCTAGACACAAGCCCACTCGGCTAGACCCAAACCCACTCGGCTAGACCCAAGCCCACTCGGCTAGACCCAAACCCACTCGGCTGGACCCAAACCCACTCGGCTAGACCCAAACCAACTCGGCTAGACCCAAACCGACTCGGCTAGACCCAAACCCACTCGGCTAGACCCTAACCCACTCGGCTACAACCAAACCCACTCGGCGAGACCCAAACCCACTCGTCTAGACCCAAACCCACTCGGCTAGACCCAAACCCACTCGGCTAGACCCAAACCCACTCGGCTAGACCCAAACCCACTCCGCTAGACCCTAACCCACTCGGCTAGACCCAAACCCACTCGGTGGACCCAAACCCACTCGGCGAGACCCATACCCACTCGGCTAGACCCAAACCCACTCCGCCAGACCAAAACCCACTCAGCTAGACCCAAACCCACTCGGCTAGACCCAAACCCACTCGGCTAGACCCAAACCCACTCGTCTAGACCCAAACCCACTCAGCTAGACCCAATCCCACTCGGCTGGACCCAAACCCACTCGGCTAGACCCAAACCCACTCGGCTAGACCCAAACCCACTCGGCTAGACCCAAACCCGCTCGGCTAGACACAAGCCCACTCGGCTAGATCCAAACCCACTCGGCTTGACCCAAACCCACTCGGCTAGACCCAAACCCACTCGGCTAGACCGAAATCCACTCGGCTGGACCCAAACCCACTCGGCTAGACCCAAACCCACACGGCTAAACCCAAACCCTCTCGGCTAGACCCATACCCACTCGGCTAGACCCAAACCCACTCCGCCAGACCAAAACCCACTCAGCTACACCCAAACCCACTCGGCTAGACCCAAACCCACTCGGCTAGACCCAAACCCGCTCGGCTAGACACAAGCCCACTCGGCTAGACCCAAGCCCACTCGGCTAGACCCAATCCCACTCGGCTGGACCCAAACCCACTCGGCTAGACCCAAACCCACTCGGCTGCACGCAAACCCACTCGGCTAGACCCAAACCCGCTCAGCTAGACCCAAGCCCACTCGGCTAGACCAAAACCCACTCGGCTAGACCCAAACCCAATCGGCTAGACCCAAACCAACTCGGCTAGACCCAATCCGACTCGGCTAGACCCAAACCCACTCGGCTAGACCCTAACCCACTCGGCTACACCAAACCCACTCGGCGAGACCCAAACCCACTCGGCGAGACCCAAACCCACTCGGCTAGACTCAAACCCACACGGCTAGACCCAAACCCACTCGGCTAGACCCAAACCCACTGGGATAGACCCAAACCCACTCGGCTAGACCCAAACCCACTGGGATAGACCCAAACCCACTCGGCTGGACTCAAACCCACTCGGCTAGACCCAAACCCACTCGGCTAGACCCAAACCCACTCCGCTAGACATAAATCCACGCCGCTAGACCCAAACCCACTTGGCTACACCCAAACCCATTCGGCTAGACCCAAACCCACTCTGCTAGACCTAAACCCACTCCGCTAGACCCTAACCCACTCCGCTAGACTAAAACCCACTCCGCTAGATCCAAACCCACTCGGCTAGACTGAAACCCACTCCACTAGACCCAAACCCACTCCGCTAGACCCAAACCCACTCGGCTAGACCGAAATCCACTCGGCTGGACCGAAACCCACTCGGCTAGACGCAAACCCACTCGGCTAAACCCAAACCCTCTCGGCTAGACCCATACCCACTCGGCTAGACCCAAACCCACTCCGCCAGACCAAAACCCACTCAGCTAGACCCAAACCCTCTCGGCTAGACCCAAACCCACTCGGCTAGACCCAAACCCGCTCGGCTAGACACAAGCCCACTCGGCTAGACCCAAACCCACTGGGCTAGACCCAAACCCACTCGGCTAGACCCAATCCCACTCGGCTGGACCCAAACCCACTCGGCTAGACCCAAACCCCCTCGGCTGCACGCAAACCCACTCGGCTAGACCCAAACCCGCTCGGCTAGACCCAAGCCCACTCGGCCAGACCCAAACCCACTCGGCGAGACCCAAACCCACTCGGCTAGACCCAAACCCACTCGGCTAGACCCAAACCCACTCGGCTAGACCCAAACCCACTCGGCTGGACCCAAACCCACTCCGCTAGACCCTAACCCACTCGGCTAGACCCAAACCCACTCGGTGGACCCAAACCCACTCGGCTAGACCCATACTCACTCGGCTAGACCCAAACCCACTCCGCCAGACCAAAACCCACTCAGCTAGACCCAAACCCACTCGGCTAGACCCAAACCCACACCGCCAGACCAAAACCCACTCAGCTACACCCAAACCCACTCGGCTAGACCCAAACCCACTCGGCTAGACCCAAACCCGCTCGGCTAGACACAAGCCCACTCGGCTAGACCCAAGCCCACTCGGCTGGACCCAAACCCACTCGGCTAGACCCAATCCCACTCGGCTGGACCCAAACCCACTCGGCTAGACCCAAACCCACTCGGCTGCACGCAAACCCACTCGGCTAGACCCAAACCCGCTCAGCTAGACCCAAGCCCACTCGGCTAGACTAAAACCCACTCGGCTAGACCCAAACCCAATCGGCTAGACCCAAACCAACTCGGCTAGACCCAATCCGACTCGGCTAGACCCAAACCCACTCGGCTAGACCCTAACCCACTCGGCTACACCCAAACCCACTCGGCGAGACCCAAACCCACTCGGCGAGACCCAAACCCACTCGGCTAGACTCAAACCCACTCGGCTAGACCCAAACCCACTCGGCTAGACCCAAACCCACTGGGATAGACCCAAACCCACTCGGCTGGACCCAAACCCACTGGGATAGACCCAAACCCACTCGGCTGGACTCAAACCCACTCGGCTAGACCCAAACCCACTCGGCTAGACCCAAACCCACTCCGCTAGACATAAATCCACGCCGCTAGACCCAAACCCACTTGGCTACACCCAAACCCATTCGGCTAGACCCAAACCCACTCTGCTAGACCTAAACCCACTCCGCTAGACCCTAACCCACTCCGCTAGACTCAAACCCACTCCGCTAGATCCAAACCCACTCGGCTAGACTGAAACCCACTCCACTAGACCCAAACCCACTCCGCTAGACCCAAACCCACTCGGCTAGACCGAAATCCACTCGGCTGGACCCAAACCCACTCGGCTAGACGCAAACCCACTCGGCTAAACCCAAACCCTCTCGGCTAGACCCATACCCACTCGGCTAGACCCAAACCCACTCCGCCAGACCAAAACCCACTCAGCTAGACCCAAACCCACTCGGCTAGACCCAAACCCACTCGGCTAGACCCAAACCCGCTCGGCTAGACACATGCCCACTCGGCTAGACCCAAACCCACTGGGCTAGACCCAAACCCACTCGGCTAGACCCAATCCCACTCGGCTGGACCCAAACCCACTCGGCTAGACCCAAACCCCCTCGGCTGCACGCAAACCCACTCGGCTAGACCCAAACCCGCTCGGCTAGACCCAAGCCCACTCGGCTAGACCCAAACCCACTCGGCTAGACCCAAACCCACTCGGCTAGACCCAAACCAACTCGGCTAGACCCAAACCGACTCGGCTAGACCCAAACCCACTCGGCTAGACCCTAACCCACTCGGCTACACCCAAACCCACTCGGCGAGACCCAAACCCACTCGGCTAGACCCAAACCCTCTCGGCTAGACCCAAACCCACTCGGCTAGACCCAAACCCACTCGGCTGGACCCAAACCCACTCCGCTAGACCCTAACCCACTCGGCTAGACCCAAACCCACTCGGTGGACCCAAACCCACTCGGCTAGACCCATACCCACTCGGCTAGACCCATACCCACTCGGCTAGACCCAAACCCACTCCGCCAGACCAAAACCCACTCAGCTAGACCCAAACCCACTCGGCTAGACCCAAACCCACTCGGCTAGACCCAAACCCACTCGTCTAGACCCAAACCCACTCGGCTAGACCCAATGCCACTCGGCTGCACCCAAACCCACTCGGCTAGACGCATAACCACTCGGCTAGACCCAAACCCACTCGGCCAGACCCAAACCCGCTCGGCTAGACACAAGCCCACTCGGCTAGACCCAAACCCACTCGGCTAGACCCAAGCCCACTCGGCTGGACCCAAACCCACTAGGCTAGACCCAAACCCACTCGGCTAGACCCAAACCAACTCGGCTAGACCCAAACCGACTCGGCTAGACCCAAACCCACTCGGCTAGACCCTAACCCACTCGGCTACACCCAAACCCACTCGGCGAGACCCAAACCCACTCGGCTAGACCCAAACCCACTCGGCTTGACCCAAACCCACTCGGCTAGACCCAAACCCACTCGGCTAGACCCAAACCCACTCGGCTAGACCCAAACCCGCTCGGCTAGACACAAGGCCACTCGGCTAGACCCAAACCCACTCGGCTTGACCCAAACCCACTCGGCTAGACCAAAACCCACTCGGCTAGACCCAAACCCACTCGGCTGGACCCAAACCCTCTCGGCTACACCCAAACCCACTCGTTTAGACCCAAACCCACTCCGCTAGACCCTAACCCTCTCGGCTAGACCCAAACCCACTCGGTGGACCCAAACCCACTCGGCTAGACCCATACCCACTCGGCTAGACCCATACCCACTCGGCTAGACCCAAACCCACTCCGCCAGACCAAAACCCACTCAGCTCGACCCAAACCCACTCGGCTAGACCCAAACCCACTCGGCTAGACCCAAACCCACTCGTCTAGACCCAAACCCACTCGGCTAGACCCAATGCCACTCGGCTGCACCCAAACCCACTCGGCTAGACCCAAACCCACTCGGCTAGACCCAAACCCACTCGGCTAGACCCAAACCCGCTCGGCTAGACACAAGCCCACTCGGCTAGACCCAAACTCACTCGGCTAGACCCAAGCCCACTCGGCTAGACCCAAACCCACTCGGCTAGACCCAAACCCACTCGGCTAGACCCAAACAAACTCGGCTAGACCCAAACCGACTCGGCTAGACCCAAACCCACTCGGCTAGACCCAAACCCACTCGGCTAGACCCAAACCCGTTCGGCTAGACACAAGCCCACTAGGCTAGACCCAAACCCACTCGGCTTGACCCAAACCCACTCGGCTAGACCCAAACCCACTCGGCTAGACCGAAATCCTCTCGGCTGGACCCAAACCCACTCGGCTAGACCCAAACCCACTCGGCTAAACCCAAACCCTCTCGGCTAGACCCATACCCACTCGGCTAGACCCAAACCCACTCCGCCAGACCAAAACCCACTCAGCTAGACCCAAACCCACTCGGCTAGACCCAAACCCACTCGGCTAGACCCAAACCCGCTCGGCTAGACACAAGCCCACTCGGCTAGACCCAAGCCCACTCGGCTAGACCCAAACCCACTCGGCTAGACCCAATCCCACTCGGCTGGACCCAAACCCACTCGGCTAGACCCAAACCCACTCGGCTGCACGCAAACCCACTCGGCTAGACCCAAACCCGCTCGGCTAGACACAAGCCCACTCGGCTAGACCCAAACTCACTCGGCTAGACCCAAGCCCACTCGGCTAGACCCAAACCCACTCGGCTAGACCCAAACCCACTCGGCTAGACCCAAACAAACTCGGCTAGACCCAAACCGACTCGGCTAGACCCAAACCCACTCGGCTAGACCCAAACCCACTCGGCTAGACCCAAACCCGTTCGGCTAGACACAAGCCCACTAGGCTAGACCCAAACCCACTCGGCTTGACCCAAACCCACTCGGCTAGACCCAAACCCACTCGGCTAGACCGAAATCCTCTCGGCTGGACCCAAACCCACTCGGCTAGACCCAAACCCACTCGGCTAAACCCAAACCCTCTCGGCTAGACCCATACCCACTCGGCTAGACCCAAACCCACTCCGCCAGACCAAAACCCACTCAGCTAGACCCAAACCCACTCGGCTAGACCCAAACCCACTCGGCTAGACCCAAACCCGCTCGGCTAGACACAAGCCCACTCGGCTAGACCCAAGCCCACTCGGCTAGACCCAAACCCACTCGGCTAGACCCAATCCCACTCGGCTGGACCCAAACCCACTCGGCTAGACCCAAACCCACTCGGCTGCACGCAAACCCACTCGGCTAGACCCAAACCCGCTCAGCTAGACCCAAGCCCACTCGGCTAGACCCAAACACACTCGGCTAGACCCAAACCCAATCGGCTAGACCCAAACCAACTCGGCTAGACCCAAACCGACTCGGCTAGACCCAAACCCACTCGGCTAGACCCTAACCCACTCGGCTACACCCAAACCCACTCGGCGAGACCCAAACCCACTCGGCGAGACCCAAACCCACTCGGCTAGACCCAAACCCACTCGGCTAGACCCAAACCCACTCGGCTAGACCCAAACCCACTCCGCTAGACCCTAACCCACTCGGCGAGACCCAAACACACTCGGTGGACCCAAACCCACTCGGCTAGACACATACCCACTTGGCTAGACCCAAACCCACTCCGCCAGACCCAAACCCACTCGGCTAGACCCAAACCCACTCAGCTAGACCCAATCCCACTCGGCTGGACCCAAACCCACTCGGCTAGACCCAAACCCACTCGGCTAGACCCAAACCCACTCGGCTAGACCCAAACCCGCTCGGCAAGACACAAGCCCACTCGGCTAGACCCAAACCCACTCGGCTAGACCCAAACCCACTCGGCTGGACCCAAACCCTCTCGGCTACACCCAAACCCACTCGGCTAGACCCAAACCCACTGCGCTAGACCCTAACCCACTCGGCTAGACCCAAACCCACTCGGTGGACCCAAACCCACTCGGCTAGACCCATACCCACTCGGCTAGACCCATACCCACTCGGCTAGACCCAAACCCACTCCGCCAGACCAAAACCCACTCAGCTAGACCCAAACCCACTCGGCTAGACCCAAACCCACTCGGCTAGACCCAAACCCACTCGTCTAGACCCAAACCCACTCGGCTAGACCCAATCCCACTCGGCTGCACCCAAACCCACTCGGCTAGACCCAAACCCACTCGGCTAGACCCAAACCCGCTCGGCTAGACACAAGCCCGCTCGGCTAGACCCAAACCCTCTCGGCTAGACCCAAGCCCACTCGGCTAGACCCAAACCCACTCGGCTAGACCCAAACCCACTCGGCTAGACCCAAACCAACTCGGCTAGACCCAAACCGACTCGGCTAGACCCAAACCCACTCGGCTAGACCCTAACCCACTCGGCTACACCCAAACCCACTCGGCGAGACCCAAACCCACTCGGCTAGACCCAAACCCACTCGGCTAGACCCAAACCCACTCGGCTAGACCCAAACCCACTCGGCTAGACCCAAACCCACTCCGCTAGACCCTAACCCACTCGGCTAGACCCAAACCCACTCGGTGGACCCAAACCCACTCGGCTAGACCCATACCCACTCGGCTAGACCCAAACCCACTCCGCCAGACCAAAACCCACTCAGCTAGACCCAAACCCACTCGGCTAGACCCAAACCCACTCGGCTAGACCCAAACCCACTCGTCTAGACCCAAACCCACTCGGCTAGACCCAAACCCACTCGGCTAGACCCAAACCCACTCGGCTAGACCCAAACCCGCTCGGCTAGACACAAGCCCACTCGGCTAGACCCAAACCCACTCGGCTTGACCCAAACCCACTCGGCTAGACCCAAACCCACTCGGCTAGACCCAAACCCACTCGGCTGGACCCAAACCCTCTCGGCTACACCCAAACCCACTCGGCTAGACCCAGACCCACTCCGCTAGACCCTAACCCACTCGGCTAGACCCAAACCCACTCGGTGGACCCAAACCCACTCGGCTAGACCCATGTATGCGGGATAGTTTTCTCAACCAACATGTGGAGGAACCAACGAGAGAGCAGGCTATTCTAGACTGGGTATTGAGTAATGAGGAAGGGTTAGTTAGCAGTCTTGTTGTGCGTGGCCCCTTGGGCAAGAGTGACCATAATATGGTTGAGTTCTTCATTAGGATGGAGAGTGACAAAATTAAGTCAGAAACAAGGGTTCTGAACTTGAACAAAGGTAACTTTGAAGGTATGAGATGTGAATTGGCCAAGATAGACTGGCAGGTGATTCTTAAAGGGTTGACAGTGGATGTGCAATGGAAGGTATTTAAAGACTGCATGGATGGAGTACAAAAGTTGTTCATACCAGTTTGGCAAAAGAATAAATCGGGGAAGGTGGTGCATCCATGGATAACAAGGGAAATCAGGGATAGTATAAAAACAAAAGATGAGGCATACAAATTTGCCAGAAAAAGCAGCCTACCGGAGGACTGGGAGAAATTCAGAATCCAGCAGAGGAGGACAAAGGGCTTAATTAAGAAAGGGAAAATAGATTATGAAAGGAAACTGGCAGGGAACATAAAAACTGACTGCAAAAGTTTTTATAGATATGTAAAGAGAAAGAGACTAGTTAAAACAAATGTTGGTCCCTTGCAGTCAGAAACAGGTGAATTGATCATGGGGAACAAGGACATGGCAGACCAATTGAATAACTACTTTGGTTCTGTCTTCACTAAGGAAGACATAAATAATCTGCCGGAAATAGCAGTGGAACGGGGGTCAAATAAGATGGAGGAACTGAGTGAAATCCAGGTTAGCCGGGAGGTGGTGTTGGGTAAATTGAACGGATTGAAGGCCGATAAATCCCCAGGGCCAGATAGTCTGCATCCCAGAGTACTCAAGGAGGTAGCCACAGAAATAGTGGATGCATTAGTGATAATTTTTCAAAATTCCTTAGATTCTGGAGTAGTTCCTGAGGATTGGAGGGTAGCTAATGTAACCCCACTTTTTAAAAAAGGAGGGAGAGAGAAAGCGGGGAATTACAGACCAGTTAGTCTAACATCGGTAGTGGGGAAACTGCTAGAGTCAGTTATTAAAGATGGGATAGCAGCGCATTTGGAAAGTGGTGAAATCATTGGACAAAGTCAGCATGGATTTACGAAAGGTAAATCATGTCTGACAAATCTGATAGAATTTTTCGAGGATGTAACTAGTAGAGTGGATAAGGGAGAACCAGTGGATGTGTTATATCTAGACTTTCAGAAGGCTTTCGACAAGGTCCCGCATAAGAGATTAGCATACAAACTTAAAGCACACGGTATTGGGGGTTCAGTATTGATGTGGATAGAGAACTGGCTAGCAGACAGGAGGCAAAGGGTAGGAGTAAACGGGTCCTTTTCAGAATGGCAGGCAGTGACTAGTGGGGTGCCGCAAGGCTCAGTGCTGGGACCCCAGCTATTTACAATATATATTAATGATTTGGACGAGGGAATTCAATGCAACATCTCCAAATTTGCAGATGATACCAAGCTGGGGGGTATAGTTAGGTGTGAGGAGGATGCTTGGAGGCTGCAGGGTGATTTGGATAGGCTGAGTGAATGGGCAGATGCATGGCAGATGCAGTACAATGTGGATAAATGTGAGGTTATCCACTTTGGTGGCAAAAACATGAGGGTAGACTATTATCTGAATGGTGGCAGATTAGGTAAGGGGGAGATGCAACGAGACCTGGGTGTCATGGTACACCGGTCATTGAAAGTAGGCATGCAGGTGCAGCAGGCAGTGAAGAAAGCAAATGGTATGTTAGCATTCATAGCGAAAGGATTTGAGTATAGGAGCAGGGAGGTTTTACTGCAGTTGTACAGGGTTTTGGTGAGGCCACACCTGGAGTACTGCGTACAGTTTTGTTCTCCAGATCTGAGGAAAGACATCCTTGCCATAGAGGGGGTACAGAGAAGATTCACCAGACTGATTCCTGGGATGTCAGGACTTTCATATGAGGAAAGATTGGATAGACTCGGTTTGCACTCGATGGAATTTAGAAGATTGAGGGGGGATCTTATAGAAACCCTCAAAATTCTTAAGGGGTTGGACAAGCTAGATGCTGGAAGATTGTTCCCGATGTTGGGGGAGTCCAGAACAAGGGGTCACAGTCTAAGGATAAGGGGGAATTCCTTTAGGACCGAAATGAGGAAAACATTCTTTACACAGAGAGTGGTGAGTCTCTGGAATTCTCTGCCACAGAAGGTAGTTGAGGCCAGTTCATTGGCTATATTTAAGAGGGCGTTAGATGTGGCACTTGTGGCTAAAGGGATCAGGGGGTATGGAGAGAAGGCAGGTACGGGATACTGAGTTGGATGATCAGCCATGATCACATTGAATGGCGGTGCAGGCTCGAAGGGCCGAATGGCCTACTCCTGCACCTATTTTCTATGTTTCTATGTTTCTATACCCACTCGGCTAGACCCATACCCACTCGGCTAGACCCAAACCCACTCCGCCAGACCAAAACCCACTCAGCTCGACCCAAACCCACTCGGCTAGACCCAAACCCACTCGGCTAGACCCTAACCCACTCGTCTAGACCCAAACCCACTCGGCTAGACCCAATGCCACTCGGCTGCACCCAAACCCACTCGGCTAGACCCAAACCCACTCGGCTAGACCCAAACCCACTCGGCTAGACCCAAACCCGCTCGGCTAGACACAAGCCCACTCGGCTAGACCCAAACCCACTCGGCTAGACCCAAGCCCACTCGGCTAGACCCAAACCCACTCGGCTAGACCCAAACCCACTCGGCTAGACCCAAACCAACTCGGCTAGACCCAAACCGACTCGGCTAGACCCAAACCCACTCGGCTAGACCCTAACCCACTCGGCTACACCCAAACCCACTCGGCGAGACCCAAACCCACTCGTCTAGACCCAAACCCACTCGGCTAGACCCAAACCCACTCGGCTAGACCCAAACCCACTCGGCTAGACACAAACCCACTCCGCTAGACCCTAACCCACTCGGCTAGACCCAAACCCACTCGGTGGACCCAAACCCACTCGGCTAGACCCATACCCACTCGGCTAGACCAAAACCCACTCCGCCAGACCAAAACCCACTCAGCTAGACCCAAACCCACTCGGCTAGACCCAAACCCACTCGGCTAGACCCAAACCCACTCGTCTAGACCCAAACCCACTCAGCTAGACCCAATCCCACTCGGCTGGACCCAAACCCACTCGGCTAGACCCAAACCCACTCGGCTAGACCCAAACCCACTCGGCTAGACCCAAACCCGTTCGGCTAGACACAAGCCCACTCGGCTAGACCCAAACCCACTCGGCTTGACCCAAACCCACTCGGCTAGACCCAAATTCCTGGGATGTCAGGACTTTCATATGAGGAAAGATTGGATAGACTCGGTTTGTACTCGATGGAATTTAGAAGATTGAGGGGGGATCTTATAGAAACCTACAAAATTCTTAAGGGGTTGGACAAGCTAGATGCTGGAAGATTGTTCCCGATGTTGGGGGAGTCCAGAACAAGGGGTCACAGTCTAAGGATAAGGGGGAATTCCTTTCGGACCGAAACGAGGAAAACATTCTTTACACAGAGAGTGGTGAGTCTCTGGAATTCTCTGCCACAGAAGGTAGTTGAGGCCAGTTCATTGGCTATATTTAAGAGGGCGTTAGATGTGGCACTTGTGGCTAAAGGGATCAGGGGGTATGGAGAGAAGGCAGGTACGGGATACTGAGTTGGATGATCAGCCATGATCACATTGAATGGCGGTGCAGGCTTGAAGGGCCGAATGGCCTACTCCTGCACCTATTTTCTATGTTTCTATCTTTCAAACCCACTCGGCTAGACCGAAATCCACTCGGCTGGACCCAAACCCACTCGGCTAGACCCAAACCCACTCGGCTAAACCCAAACCCTCTCGGCTAGACCCATACCCACTCGGCTAGACCCAAACCCACTCCGCCAGACCAAAACCCACTCAGCTAGACCCAAACCCACTCGGCTAGACCCAAACCCACTCGGCTAGACCCAAACCCGCTCGGCTAGACACAAGCCCACTCGGCTAGACCCAAGCCCACTCGGCTAGACCCAAACCCACTCGGCTAGACCCAATCCCACTCGGCTGGACCCAAACCCACTCGGCTAGACCCAAACCCACTCGGCTGCACGCAAACCCACTCGGCTAGACCCAAACCCGCTCAGCTAGACCCAAGCCCACTCGGCTAGACCCAAACCCACTCGGCTAGACCCAAACCCAATCGGCTAGACCCAAACCAACTCGGCTAGACCCAAACCGACTCGGCTAGACCCAAACCCACTCGGCTAGACCCTAACCCACTCGGCTACACCCAAACCCACTCGGCGAGACCCAAACCCACTCGGCGAGACCCAAACCCACTCGGCTAGACCCAAACCCACTCGGCTGGACCCAAACCCACTCGGCTTGACCCAAACACACTCGGCTAGACCCAAACCCGCTCGGCAAGACACAAGCCCACTCGGCTAGACCCAAACCCACTCGGCTAGACCCAAACCCACTCGGCTGGACCCAAACCCTCTCGGCTACACCCAAACCCACTCGGCTAGACCCAAACCCACTGCGCTAGACCCTAACCCACTCGGCTAGACCCAAACCCACTCGGTGGACCCAAACCCACTCGGCTAGACCCATACCCACTCGGCTAGACCCATACCCACTCGGCTAGACCCAAACCCACTCCGCCAGACCAAAACCCACTCAGCTAGACACAAACCCACTCGGCTAGACCCAAACCCACTCGGCTAGACCCAAACCCACTCGTCTAGACCCAAACCCACTCGGCTAGACCCAATCCCACTCGGCTGCACCCAAACCCACTCGGCTAGACCCAAACCCACTCGGCTAGACCCAAACCCACTCGGCTAGACCCAAACCCGCTCGGCTAGACACAAGCCCGCTCGGCTAGACCCAAACCCACTCGGCTAGACCCAAGCCCACTCGGCTAGACCCAAACCCACTCGGCTAGACCCAAACCCACTCGGCTAGACCCAAACCAACTCGGCTAGACCCAAACCGACTCGGCTAGACCCAAACCCACTCGGCTAGACCCTAACCCACTCGGCTACACCCAAACCCACTCGGCGAGACCCAAACCCACTCGGCTAGACCCAAACCCACTCGGCTAGACCCAAACCCACTCGGCTAGACCCAAACCCACTCGGCTAGACCCAAACCCACTCCGCTAGACCCTAACCCACTCGGCTAGACCCAAACCCACTCGGTGGACCCAAACCCACTCGGCTAGACCCATACCCACTCGGCTAGACCCAAACCCACTCCGCCAGACCAAAACCCACTCAGCTAGACCCAAACCCACTCGGCTAGACCCAAACCCACTCGGCTAGACCCAAACCCACTCGTCTAGACCCTAACCCACTCAGCTAGACCCAATCCCACTCGGCTGGACCCAAACCCACTCGGCTAGACCCAAACCCACTCGGCTAGACCCAAACACACTCGGCTAGACCCAAACCCGCTCGGCTAGACACAAGCCCACTCGGCTAGACCCAAACCCACTCAGCTTGACCCAAACCCACTCGGCTGGACCCAAACCCACTCGGCTAGACCCAAACACACTCGGCTAGACCCAAACCCGCTCGGCTAGACACAAGCCCACTCGGCTAGACCCAAACCCACTCGGCTTGACCCAAACCCACTCGGCTTGACCCAAACCCACTCGGCTAGACCCAAACCCGCTCGGCTAGACCCAAACCCACTCGGCTGGACCCAAACCCTCTCGGCTACACCCAAACCCACTCGGCTAGACCCAAACCCACTCCGCTAGACCCTAACCCACTCGGCTAGACCCAAACCCACTCGGTGGACCCAAACCCACACGGCTAGACCCATACCCACTCGGCTAGACCCATACCCACTCGGCTAGACCCAAACCCACTCCGCCAGACCAAAACCCACTCAGCTGGACCCAAACCCACTCGGCTAGACCAAACCCACTCGGCTAGACCCAAACCCACTCGTCTAGACCCAAACCCACTCAGCTAGACCCAATCCCACTCGGCTGGACCCAAACCCACTCGGCTAGACCCAAACCCACTCGGCTAGACCCAAACACACTCGGCTAGACCCAAACCCGCTCGGCTAGACACAAGCCCACTCGGCTAGACCCAAACCCACTCGGCTTGACCCAAACCCACTCGGCTAGACCCAAACCCGCTCGGCTAGACACAAGCCCACTCGGCTAGACCCAAACCCACTCGGCTAGACCCAAGCCCACTCGGCTAGACCCAAACCCACTCGGCTAGACCCAAACCCACTCGGCTAGACCCAAACCAACTCGGCTAGACCCAAACCGACTCGGCTAGACCCAAACCCACTCGGCTAGACCCTAACCCACTCGGCTACACCCAAACCCACTCGGCGAGACCCAAACCCACTCGGCTAGACCCAAACCCACTCGGCTAGACCCAAACACACTCGGCTAGACACAAACCCGCTCGGCTAGACACAAGCCCACTCGGCTAGACCCAAACCCACTCGGCTTGACCCAAACCCACTCGGCTTGACCCAAACCCACTCGGCTAGACCCAAACCCGCTCGGCTAGACCCAAACCCACTCGGCTGGACCCAAACCCTCTCGGCTACACCCAAACCCACTCGGCTAGACCCAAACCCACTCCGCTAGACCCTAACCCACTCGGCTAGACCCAAACCCACTCGGTGGACCCAAACCCACTCGGCTAGACCCATACCCACTCGGCTAGACCCATACCCACTCGGCTAGACCCAAACCCACTCCGCCAGACCAAAACCCACTCAGCTAGACCCAAACCCACTCGGCTAGACCAAACCCACTCGGCTAGACCCAAACCCACTCGTCTAGACCCAAACCCACTCGGCTAGACCCAATCCCACTCGGCTGCACCCAAACCCACTCGGCTAGACCCAAACCCACTCGGCTAGACCCAAACCCACTCGGCTAGACCCAAACCCGCTCGGCTAGACACAAGCCCACTCGGCTAGACCCAAACCCACTCGGCTTCACCCAAACACACTCGGCTAGACCCAAACCCACTCCGCTAGACCCAAACCCACTCCGCTAGACCCAAAACCCACTCCGCTAGACCTAAACCCACTCGGCTAGACTGAAACCCACTCCGCTAGACCCAAACGCACTCGGCTAGACCCATCCCACTCGGCTAAACTCAAACCCACTCGGCTAGACCCAAACCCACTCGGCTAGACCGAAACCCACTCGGCTAGACCCAAACCCATTCGGCTAGATGCAAACCCACTCGGCTAGCCCCAAACCCACTCGGCTAGACCCCAACCCACTCGGCTAGACGCAAAGCCACTCGGCTACACCCAAACCCACTCGGCTAGACCCAAACCCACTCGGCTAGACCCAAACCCATTCGGCTAGACCCAAACCCACTCGGCTAGACACAAACCCACTCGGCTAGACACAAACCCACTCGGCTAGACCCAAACCCACTCGGCTAGACCCAAACCCAATCGGCTAGACCCAAACCCACTCGGCTATACCCAAACCCACTCGGCTAGACCCAAACCCACTCGGCTAGACCCAAACCCACTCGGCTAGACCCAAACACACTCGGCTAGACTCAAACCAACTCGGCTAGACCCAAACCCACTCGGCCAGACCCAAACCCACTCCACTAGACATAAAACCGCTCCGCTAGACCCAAACCCACTCGGCTACACCCAAACCCATTCGGCTAGACCCAAACCCACTCCGCTAGACCCAAACCCACTCCGCTAGACCCTAACCCACTCCGCTAGACTCAAACCCACTCCGCTAGACCCAAACCCACTCGGCGAGACTGAAACCCACTCGGCTAGACCCAAAAGCACTCGGCTAGACCCAAACCCACTCGGCTAGACTCAAACCCACTCGGCTAGATCCAAACCCACTCGGCTTGACCCAAACCCACTCGGCTAGACGCAAAGCCACTCGGCTACACCCAAACCCACTTGGCTAGACCCAAACCCACACGGCTAGACCCAAACCCATTCGGCTAGACCCAAACCCACTCGGCTAGACCCAAACCCACTCGGCTAGACCCAAACCCACTCGGCTAGACCCAAGCCCACTCGGCTAGACCCAAACGCACTCGGCTGGACCCAAACCCAATCGGCTAGACCCAAACCCACTCGGCTAGACCCAAACCCACTCGGCTAGACCCAAACCCACTCGGCTAGACCCAAACCCACTGGATAGACCCAAACCCACTCGGCTAGACTCAAACCCACTCGGCTAGACCCAAACCCACTCGGCTAGACCCAAACCCACTCCGCTAGACATAAATCCACTCCGCTAGACCCAAACCCACTTGGCTACACCCAAACCCATTCGGCTAGACCCAAACCCACTCCGCTAGACCCAAACCCACTCCGCTAGACCCTAACCCACTCCGCTAGACTCAAACCCACTCCGCTAGATCCAAACCCACTCGGCTAGACTGAAACCCACTCCACTAGACCCAAACCCACTCGGCTAGACCCAAACCCACTCGGCGAGACCCAAACCCACTCGGCGAGACTGAAACCCACTCGGCTAGAACCAAAAGCACTCGGCTAGACCCAAACCCACTCGGCTAGACTCAAACCCACTCGGCTAGACCCAAACCCACTCGGCTAGACCCAAACCCACTCGGCTAGACCCAAACCCACTCGGCTAGACCCAAACCCACTCGGCTAGACCCAAACCCACTCGGCTAGGCCCAAACGCACTCGGCTAGACCCAAACCCAATCCGCTAGACCCAAACACACTCGGCTAGACCCAAACCCACTCGGCTAGACCCAAACGCACTCGGCTTGTCCAACACCCACTCGGCAAGACCCAAACCCACTCGGCTAGACCCAAACCCACTCGGCTCGACCCAAACCCACTCCGCTGGACCCAAACCCACTCGGCTAGACCCAAACCCACTCGGCTAAACCCAAACCCTCTCGGCTAGACCCATACCCACTCGGCTAGACCCAAACCCACTCCGCCAGACCAAAACCCACTCAGCTAGACCCAAACCCACTCGGCTAGACCCAAACCCACTCGGCTAGACCCAAACCCGCTCGGCTAGACACAAGCCCACTCGGCTAGACCCAAGCCCACTCGGCTAGACCCAAACCCACTCGGCTAGACCCAATCCCACTCGGCTGGACCCAAACCCACTCGGCTAGACCCAAACCCACTCGGCTGCACGCAAACCCACTCGGCTAGACCCAAACCCGCTCAGCTAGACCCAAGCCCACTCGGCTAGACCCAAACCCACTCGGCTAGACCCAAACCCAATCGGCTAGACCCAAACCAACTCGGCTAGACCCAAACCGACTCGGCTAGACCCAAACCCACTCGGCTAGACCCTAACCCACTCGGCTACACCCAAACCCACTCGGCGAGACCCAAACCCACTCGGCGAGACCCAAACCCACTCGGCTAGACCCAAACCCACTCGGCTAGACCCAAACCCACTCGGCTAGACCCAAACCCACTCGGCTAGACCCAAACCCGCTCGGCAAGACACAAGCCCACTCGGCTAGACCCAAACCCACTCGGCTAGACCCAAACCCACTCGGCTGGACCCAAACCCTCTCGGCTACACCCAAACCCACTCGGCTAGACCCAAACCCACTGCGCTAGACCCTAACCCACTCGGCTAGACCCAAACCCACTCGGTGGACCCAAACCCACTCGGCTAGACCCATACCCACTCGGCTAGACCCATACCCACTCGGCTAGACCCAAACCCACTCCGCCAGACCAAAACCCACTCAGCTAGACACAAACCCACTCGGCTAGACCCAAACCCACTCGGCTAGACCCAAACCCACTCGTCTAGACCCAAACCCACTCGGCTAGACCCAATCCCACTCGGCTGCACCCAAACCCACTCGGCTAGACCCAAACCCACTCGGCTAGACCCAAACCCACTCGGCTAGACCCAAACCCGCTCGGCTAGACACAAGCCCGCTCGGCTAGACCCAAACCCACTCGGCTAGACCCAAGCCCACTCGGCTAGACCCAAACCCACTCGGCTAGACCCAAACCCACTCGGCTAGACCCAAACCAACTCGGCTAGACCCAAACCGACTCGGCTAGACCCAAACCCACTCGGCTAGACCCTAACCCACTCGGCTACACCCAAACCCACTCGGCGAGACCCAAACCCACTCGGCTAGACCCAAACCCACTCGGCTAGACCCAAACCCACTCGGCTAGAACCAAACCCACTCGGCTAGACCCAAACCCACTCCGCTAGACCCTAACCCACTCGGCTAGACCCAAACCCACTCGGTGGACCCAAACCCACTCGGCTAGACCCATACCCACTCGGCTAGACCCAAACCCACTCCGCCAGACCAAAACCCACTCAGCTAGACCCAAACCCACTCGGCTAGACCCAAACCCACTCGGCTAGACCCAAACCCACTCGTCTAGACCCAAACCCACTCAGCTAGACCCAATCCCACTCGGCTGGACCCAAACCCACTCGGCTAGACCCAAACCCACTCGGCTAGACCCAAACACACTCGGCTAGACCCAAACCCGCTCGGCTAGACACAAGCCCACTCGGCTAGACCCAAACCCACTCAGCTTGACCCAAACCCACTCGGCTGGACCCAAACCCACTCGGCTAGACCCAAACACACTCGGCTAGACCCAAACCCGCTCGGCTAGACACAAGCCCACTCGGCTAGACCCAAACCCACTCGGCTTGACCCAAACCCACTCGGCTTGACCCAAACCCACTCGGCTAGACCCAAACCCGCTCGGCTAGACCCAAACCCACTCGGCTGGACCCAAACCCTCTCGGCTGCACCCAAACCCACTCGGCTAGACCCAAACCCACTCCGCTAGACCCTAACCCACTCGGCTAGACCCAAGCCCACTCGGTGGACCCAAACCCACTCGGCTAGACCCATACCCACTCGGCTAGACCCATACCCACTCGGCTAGACCCAAACCCACTCCGCCAGACCAAAACCCACTCAGCTAGACCCAAACCCACTCGGCTAGACCAAACCCACTCGGCTAGACCCAAACCCACTCGTCTAGACCCAAACCCACTCAGCTAGACCCAATCCCACTCGGCTGGACCCAAACCCACTCGGCTAGACCCAAACCCACTCGGCTAGACCCAAACACACTCGGCTAGACCCAAACCCGCTCGGCTAGACACAAGCCCACTCGGCTAGACCCAAACCCACTCGGCTTGACCCAAACCCACTCGGCTAGACCCAAACCCGCTCGGCTAGACACAAGCCCACTCGGCTAGACCCAAACCCACTCGGCTAGACCCAAGCCCACTCGGCTAGACCCAAACCCACTCGGCTAGACCCAAACCCACTCGGCTAGACTCAAACCAACTCGGCTAGTCCCAAACCCACTCGGCTAGACCCAAACCCACTCCGCTAGACATAAATCCACTCCGCTAGACCCAAACCCACTCGGCTACACCCAAACCCATTCGGCTAGACGCAAACCCACTCCGCTAGACCCAAACCCACTCCGCTAGACCCTAACCCACTCCGCTAGACTCAAACCCACTCCGCTAGACCCAAACCCACTCGGCGAGACTGAAACCCACTCGACTAGACCCAAAAGCACACGGCTAGACCCAAACCCACTCGGCTAGACTCAAACCCACGCGGCTAGACCCAAACCCACTCGGCTAGACCCAAACCCACTCGGCTAGATGCAAAGCCACTCGGCTACACCCAAACCCACTTGGCTAGACCCAAACCCACACGGCTAGACCCAAACCCATTCGGCTACACCCAAACCCACTCGGCTGGACCCAAACCCACTCGGCTGGACCCAAACCCACTCGGCTAGACCCAAACCCACTCGGCTAGACCCAAACGCACTCGGCTGGACCCAAACCCAATCGGCTAGACCCAAACCCACTCGGCTAGACCCAAACCCACTCGGCTAGACCCAAACCCACTCGGCTAGACCCAAACCCACTCGGCGAGACCCAAACCCACTCGGCGAGACTGAAACCCACTCGGCTAGACCCAAAAGCACTCGGCTAGACCCAAACCCACTCGGCTAGACTCAAACCCACTCGGCTAGACCCAAACCCACTCGGCTAGACCCAAACCCACTCGGCTAGACGCAAAGCCACTCGGCTACACCCAAACCCACTTGGCTAGACCCAAACCCACTCGGCTAGACCCAAACCCATTCGGCTAGACCCAAACCCACTCGGCTAGACCCAAACCCACTCGGCTAGACCCAAATCCACTCGGCTAGACCCAAACCCACTCGGCTAGACCCAAACGCACTCGGCTAGACCCAAACCCAATCGGCTAGACCCAAACCCACTCGGCTAGACCCAAACCCACTCGGCTAGACCCAAGCCCAGTCGGCTAGACCCAAAACCACTGGGATAGACCCAAACCCACTCGGCTAGACTCAAACCCACTCGGCTATACCCAAACCCACTCGGCTAGACCCAAACCCACTCCGCTAGACATAAATCCACGCCGCTAGACCCAAACCCACTGGGCTACACCCAAACCCATTCGGCTAGACCCAAACCCACTCTGCTAGACCCAAACCCACTCCGCTAGACCCTAACCCACTCCGCTAGACTCAAACCCACTCCGCTAGATCCAAACCCACTCGGCTAGACTGAAACCCACTCCACTAGACCCAAACCCACTCGGCTAGACCCAAACCCACTCGGCTAGACCCAAACCCACTCGGCTAGACCCAAACCCACTCGGCCAGACCCAAACCCACTCGGCTAGACCCAAAGCCACTCGGCTACACGCAAACCCACTCCGCTAGACCCAAACCCACTCGGCTAGACCGAAATCCACTCGGCTGGACCCAAACCCACTCGGCTAGACCCAAACCCACTCGGCTAAACCCAAACCCTCTCGGCTAGACCCATACCCACTCGGCTAAACCCAAACCCACTCCGCCAGACCAAAACCCACTCAGCTAGACCCAAACCCACTCGGCTAGACCCAAACCCACTCGGCTAGACCCAAACCCACTCGGCTGGACCCAAGCCCTCTCGGCTACACCCAAACCCACTCGGCTAGACCCAAACCCTCTCGGCGTGACCCAAACCCTCTCGGCTAGACCCATACCCACTCGGCTAGACCCAAACCCACTCCGCCAGACCAAAACCCACTCAGCTAGACCCAAACCCACTCGGCTAGACCCAAACCCACTCGGCTAGACCCAAACCCATTCGGCTAGACACAAACCCACTCGGCTAGCCCCAAACCCACTCGGCTAGACGCAAAGCCACTCGGCTACACCCAAACCCACTCGGCTAGACCCAAACCCACTCGGCTAGGCCCAAACCCATTCGGCTAGACCCAAACCCACTCGGCTAGACACAAACCCACTCGGCTAGACACAAACCCACTCGGCTAGACCCAAACCCACTCGGCTAGACCCAAACCCAATCGGCTAGACCCAAACCCACTCGGCTATACCCAAACCCACTCGGCTAGACCCAAACCCACTCGGCTAGACCCAAACCCACTCGGCCAGACCCAAACACACTCGGCTAGACTCAAACCAACTCGGCTAGTCCCAAACCCACTCGGCTAGACCCAAACCCACTCCGCTAGACATAAATCCACTCCGCTAGACCCAAACCCACTCGGCTACACCCAAACCCATTCGGCTAGACCCAAACCCACTCCGCTAGACCCAAACCCACTCCGCTAGACCCTAACCCACTCCGCTAGACTCAAACCCACTCCGCTAGATCCAAACCCACTCGGCTAGACTGAAACCCACTCCACTAGACCCAAACCCACTCGGCTAGACCCAAACCCACTCGGCGAGACCCAAACCCACTCGGCGAGACTGAAACCCACTCGGCTAGACCCAAAAGCACTCGGCTAGACCCAAACCCACTCGGCTAGACTCAAACCCACTCGGCTAGACCCAAACCCACTCGGCTAGACCCAAACCCACTCGGCTAGACGCAAAGCCACTCGGCTACACCCAAACCCACTTGGCTAGACCCAAACCCACTCGGCTAGACCCAAACCCATTCGGCTAGACCCAAACCCACTCGGCTAGACCCAAACCCACTCGGCTAGACCCAAACCCACTCGGCTAGACCCAAACCCACTCGGCTAGACCCAAACGCACTCGGCTAGACCCAAACCCAATCGGCTAGACCCAAACCCACTCGGCTAGACCCAAACCCACTCGGCTAGACCCAAGCCCAGTCGGCTAGACCCAAAACCACTGGGATAGACCCAAACCCACTCGGCTAGACTCAAACCCACTCGGCTATACCCAAACCCACTCGGCTAGACCCAAACCCACTCCGCTAGACATAAATCCACGCCGCTAGACCCAAACCCACTGGGCTACACCCAAACCCATTCGGCTAGACCCAAACCCACTCTGCTAGACCCAAACCCACTCCGCTAGACCCTAACCCACTCCGCTAGACTCAAACCCACTCCGCTAGATCCAAACCCACTCGGCTAGACTGAAACCCACTCCACTAGACCCAAACCCACTCGGCTAGACCCAAACCCACTCGGCTAGACCCAAACCCACTCGGCTAGACCCAAACCCACTCGGCCAGACCCAAACCCACTCGGCTAGACCCAAAGCCACTCGGCTACACCCAAACCCACTCCGCTAGACCCAAACCCACTCGGCTAGACCGAAATCCACTCGGCTGGACCCAAACCCACTCGGCTAGACCCAAACCCACTCGGCTAAACCCAAACCCTCTCGGCTAGACCCATACCCACTCGGCTAGACCCAAACCCACTCCGCCAGACCAAAACCCACTCAGCTAGACCCAAACCCACTCGGCTAGACCCAAACCCACTCGGCTAGACCCAAACCCACTCGGCTGGACCCAAGCCCTCTCGGCTACACCCAAACCCACTCGGCTAGACCCAAACCCTCTCGGCGTGACACAAACCCTCTCGGCTAGACCCATAGCCACTCGGCTAGACCCAAACCCACTCCGCCAGACCAAAACCCACTCAGCTAGACCCAAACCCACTCGGCTAGACCCAAACCCACTCGGCTAAACCCAAACCCACTCGGCTGGACCCAAGCCCTCTCGGCTTCACCCAAACCCACTCGGCTAGACCCAAACCCTCTCGGCGTGACCCAAACCTACTCGGGTAGACCCAAACCCACTCGGCTAGACACAAACCCACTCGGCTAGACCCAAACCCAATCCGCTAGACCCAAACCCACTCGGCTAGACCCAAACCCACTAGGCTAGACCCAAACCCACTCGGCTAGACCCAAACACACTCGGCTAGACCCAAACCCACTCCGCCAGACAAAAACCCACTCAGCTAGACCCAAACCCACTCGGCTAGACCCAAACCCACTCGGCTAGACCCAAACCCGCTCGGCGAGACCCAAACCCACTCGGCTGCACGCAAACCCACTCGGCTAGACCCAAACCCGCTCGGCTAGACCCAAGCCCACTCGGCTAGACCCAAACCCACTCGGCTAGACTCAAACCAACTCGGCTAGACCCAAACCGACTCGGCTAGACCCAAACCCACTCGGCTAGACCCTAACCCACTCGGCTACACCCAAACCCACTCGGCGAGACCCAAACCCACTCGGCTGGACCCAAACCAAATCGGCTAGACCCTAACCCACTCGGCTACACCCAAACCCACTCGGCGAGACCCAAACCCACTCTGCTAGACCCAAACCCACTTGGCTAGACCCAAACCCACTCAGCTAGACCCAAACACACTCGGCTAGACCCAAACCCACTCCGCTAGACCCTAACCCACTCGGCTAGACCCAAACCCACTCGGTGGACCCAAACCCACTCGGCTAGACCCATACCCACTCGGCTAGACCCAAACCCACTCCGCCAGACCAAAACCCACTCGGCTAGACCCAAACCCACTCGGCTAGACCCAAACCCGCTCGGCTAGACACAAGCCCACTCGGCTAGACCCAAACCCACTCGGCTTGACCCAAACCCACTCGGCTAGACCCAAACCCACTCGGCTGGACCCAAACCCACTCGGCTAGACCCAAGCCCTCTCGGCTACACACAAACCCACTCGGCTAGACCCAAACCCACTCGGCTAGACCCAAACCCAATCGGCTCGAACCAAACCCACTCGGCTAGACCCAAACCCACTCGGCTAGACCCAAACCCACTCGGCTAGACCCAAACCCACTCGGCTAGACCCAAACCCACTCGGCTAGACCCAAACCCAATCGGCTAGACCCAAACCCACTCGGCTAGACCCAAACCCACTCGGCTAGACCAACACCCACTCAGCTAGACCCAAACCAACTCGGCTAGACCCAAAGCTACTCGGGTAGACCCAAACCCACTCGGCTAGACACAAACCCACTCGGCTAGACCCAAACCCAATCCGCTAGACCCAAACCCACTCGGCTAGACCCAAACCCACTAGGCTAGACCCAAACCCAATCGGCTAGACCCAAACCCACATAGCTAGACCCAAACCCACTCCGCTAGACCAAAACCCACTCAGCTATACCCAAACCCACTCGGCTAGACCCAAAGCCACTCGGCTGGACCCAAACCCACTCGGCAAGACCCAAACCCACTCGGCTAGACCCAATCCCACTCGGCTAGACCGAAACCGACTCGGCTAGACCCAAACCCACTCGGCTAGACCCTAACCCACTCGGCTACACCCAAACCCACTCGGCGAGACCTAAACCCACTCGGCCAGACCCAAACCCACTCGGCTAGACCCAAACCCACTCGGCTAGACCCAAACCCACTCGGCTAAACCCAAACCCTCTCGGCTAGACCCATACCCACTCGGCTAGACCCAAACCCACTCCGCCAGACCAAAACCCACTCAGCTAGACCCAAACCCACTCGGCTAGACCCAAACCCACTCGGCTAGACCCAAACCCACTCGGCTGGACCCAAGCCCTCTCGGCTACACCCAAACCCACTCGGCTAGACCCAAACCCTCTCGGCGTGACACAAACCCTCTCGGCTAGACCCATACCCACTCGGCTAGACCCAAACCCACTCCGCCAGACCAAAACCCACTCAGCTAGACCCAAACCCACTCGGCTAGACCCAAACCCACTCGGCTAAACCCAAACCCACTCGGCTGGACCCAAGCCCTCTCGGCTTCACCCAAACCCACTCGGCTAGACCCAAACCCTCTCGGCGTGACCCAAACCTACTTGGGTAGACCCAAACCCACTCGGCTAGACACAAACCCACTCGGCTAGACCCAAACCCAATCCGCTAGACCCAAACCCACTCGGCTAGACCCAAACCCACTAGGCTAGACCCAAACCCACTCGGCTAGACCCAAACACACTCGGCTAGACCCAAACCCACTCCGCCAGACAAAAACCCACTCAGCTAGACCCAAACCCACTCGGCTAGACCCAAACCCACTCGGCTAGACCCAAACCCGCTCGGCGAGACCCAAACCCACTCGGCTGCACGCAAACCCACTCGGCTAGACCCAAACCCGCTCGGCTAGACCCAAGCCCACTCGGCTAGACCCAAACCCACTCGGCTAGACCCAAACCAACTCGGCTAGACCCAAACCGACTCGGCTAGACCCAAACCCACTCGGCTAGACCCTAACCCACTCGGCTACACCCAAACCCACTCGGCGAGACCCAAACCCACTCGGCTGGACCCAAACCAAATCGGCTAGACCCTAACCCACTCGGCTACACCCAAACCCACTCGGCGAGACCCAAACCCACTCTGCTAGACCCAAACCCACTTGGCTAGACCCAAACCCACTCAGCTAGACCCAAACGCACTCGGCTAGACCCAAACCCACTCCGCTAGACCCTAACCCACTCGGCTAGACCCAAACCCACTCGGTGGACCCAAACCCACTCGGCTAGACCCATACCCACTCGGCTAGACCCAAACCCACTCCGCCAGACAAAAACCCACTCGGCTAGACCCAAACCCACTCGGCTAGACCCAAACCCGCTCGGCTAGACACAAGCCCACTCGGCTAGACCCAAACCCACTCGGCTTGACCCAAACCCACTCGGCTAGACCCAAACCCACTCGGCTGGACCCAAACCCACTCGGCTAGACCCAAGCCCTCTCGGCTACACACAAACCCACTCGGCTAGACCCAAACCCACTCGGCTAGACCCAAACCCAATCGGCTCGAACCAAACCCACTCGGCTAGACCTAAACCCACTCGGCTAGACCCAAACCCACTCGGCTAGACCCAAACCCACTCGGCTAGACCCAAACCCACTCGGCTAGACCCAAACCCACTCGGCTAGACCCAAACCCACTCGGCTAGACCCAAACCCAATCGGCTAGACCCAAACCCACTCGGCTAGACCCAAACCCACTCGGCTAGACCAACACCCACTCAGCTAGACCCAAACCAACTCGGCTAGACCCAAAGCTACTCGGGTAGACCCAAACCCACTCGGCTAGACACAAACCCACTCGGCTAGACCCAAACCCAATCCGCTAGACCCAAACCCACTCGGCTAGACCCAAACCCACTAGGCTAGACCCAAACCCAATCGGCTAGACCCAAACCCACATGGCTAGACCCAAACCCACTCCGCTAGACCAAAACCCACTCAGCTATACCCAAACCCACTCGGCTAGACCCAAACCCACTCGGCTAGACCCAAACCCACTCGGCAAGACCCAAACCCACTCGGCTAGACCCAATCCCACTCGGCTAGACCGAAACCGACTCGGCTAGACCCAAACCCACTCGGCTAGACCCTAACCCACTCGGCTACACCCAAACCCACTCGGCGAGACCCAAACCCACTCGGCTAGACCCAAACCCACTCGGCTAGACCCAAACCCACTCGGCTAGACCCAAACCCACTCGGCTAGACCCAAACCCCCTCGGCTAGACCCAAACCCAATCGGCTAGACCCAAACACACTCGGCTAGACCCAATCCCAATCGGCTAGACCCAAACCCACTCGGCTAGACCCAAACCCACTCGGATAGACCCAAACCCACTCGGCTAGACCTCAACCCAATCGGCTAGACACAAACCCACTCGGCTAGACCCAAACCCATTCGGCTAGACCCACACCCACTCGGCTAGACCCAAACCCACTCGGCTAGACCCAAACCTACTCGGGTAGACCCAAACCCACTCGGCTAGACTCAAACCCACTCGGCTACACCCAAACCCACTCCGCTAGACCCAAACCCACTCGGCTAGACCCAAACCCCCTCGGCTAGACCCAAACCCAATCGGCTAGACCCAAACCCACTCGGCTGGACCCAAACCCACTCGGCAAGACCCAAACCCACTCGGCTAGACCCAATCCCACTCGGCTAGACCCAAACCGACTCGGCTAGACCCAAACCCACTCGGCTAGACCCTAACGCACTCGGCTACACCCAAACCCACTCGGCGAGACCCAAACCCACTCGGCTAGACCCAAACCCACTCGGCTAGACCCAAACCCACTCGGCTAGACCCAAACCCACTCGGCTAGACCCAAACCCCCTCGGCTAGACCCAAACCCAATCGGCTAGACCCAAACACACTCGGCTAGACCCAATCCCAATCGGCTAGACCCAAACCCACTCGGCTAGACCCAAACCCACTCGGATAGACCCAAACCCACTCGGCTAGACCTCAACCCAATCGGCTAGACACAAACCCACTCGGCTAGACCCAAACCCATTCGGCTAGACCCACACCCACTCGGCTAGACCCAAACCCACTCGGCTAGACCCAAACCTACTCGGGTAGACCCAAACCCACTCGGCTAGACTCAAACCCACTCGGCTACACCCAAACCCACTCCGCTAGACCCAAACCCACTCCGCTAGACCCATACCAACTCCGCTAGACCCAAACCCACTCGGCTAAACCCAAACCCACTCGGCTAGACCCAAACCCATTCGGCTAGACTCAAACCCACTCGGCTAGACCCAAACCCACTCGGCTAGACCCAAACCTACTCGGGTAGACCCAAACCCACTCGGCTAGACTCAAACCCACTCGGCTACACCCAAACCCACTCCGCTAGACCCAAACCCACTCCGCTAGACCCATACCAACTCCGCTAGACCCAAACCCACTCGGCTAAACCCAAACCCACTCGGCTAGACCCAAACCCACTCGGCTGGACCCAAACCCACTCTGCTAGACCCAAACCCACTCGGCAACACGCAAACCCACTCGGCTAGACCCAAACCCGCTCGGCGAGACCCAAACCCACTCGGCTGCACGCAAACCCACTCGGCTAGACCCAAACCCGCTCGGCTAGACCCAAGCCCACTCGGCTAGACCCAAACCCACTCGGCTAGACCCAAACCAACTCGGCTAGACCCAAACCGACTCGGCTAGACCCAAACCCACTCGGCTAGACCCTAACCCACTCGCCTACACCCAAACCCACTCGGCGCGACCCAAACCCACTCGGCTGGACCCAAACCAAATCGGCTAGACCCAAACCCACTCGGCTAGCCCCAAACCCAATCGGCTAGACCCAAACCCACTCGGCTAGACCCAAACCCACTCGGCCAGACCCAAACCCACTCGGCTGGACCCAAACCCACTCGGCTAGACCCAAACCCACTCGGCTAGACCCACACCCACTCGTCTAGACCCAAACCCACTCGGCTAGACCCAAACCTACTCGGGTAGACCCAAACCCACTCGGCTAGACTCAAACCCACTCGGCTACACCCAAACCCACTCCGCTAGACCCAAACCCTCTCCGCTAGACCCATACCAACTCCGCTAGACCCAAACCCACTCGGCTAAACCCAAACCCACTCGGCTAGACCCAAACCCACTCGGCTAGACCCAAACCCACTCGGCTAGACCCAAACCCGATCGTCTAGACCCAAACTAACTCGGCTACAGCCAAACTAACTCGGCTAGACCCAAACCCAGTCGGCTAAAACCAAATCCACTCGGCTAGACCCAAACCCACTCGGCTAGACCCAAACCCACTCGGCTAGACCCAAACCCACTCGGCTAGACCCAAACCTACTCGGGTAGACCCAAACCCACTCGGCTAGACTCAAACCCACTCGGCTACACCCAAACCCACTCCGCTAGACCCAAACCCACTCCGCTAGACCAATACCAACTCCGCTAGACCCAAACCCACTCGGCTAAACCCAAACCCACTCGGCTAGACCCAAACCCACTCGGCTAGACCCAAACCAACTCTGCTAGACCCAAACCCACTCGGCTACACGCAAACCCACTCGGCTAGACCCAAACCCGCTCGGCTAGACCCAAACCCGCTCGGCTAGACCCAAACCCTCTCGGCTAGACCCAAACCCACTCGGCTAGACCCAAACCCACTCGGCTAGACCCCAACCGACTCGGCTAGACCCAAACCCACTCGGCAAGACGCAATCCGACTCGGCTAGACCCAAACCCACTCGGCTAGACCCAAACCCACTCGGCTAGACCCAAACCCCCTCGGCTAGACCCAAACCCACTCGGCTAGACACAAACCCACTCGGCTAGACCCAAACCGACTCGGCTAGACCCAAACCCACTCGGCTAGACCCAAACCCAATCGGCTAGACACAAACCCACTCGGCTAGACCCAAACCGACTCGGCTAGACCCAAACCCACTCGGCTAGACCCAAACCGAATCGGCTAGACCCAAACCCACTCGGCTAGACCCAAACCGACTCGGCTAGACCCAAACCCAATCGGCTAGACCCAAACCCACTCGGCTAGACCCAAACCCACTCAGCTAGTCCCAAACTCACTCGGCTAGACCCAAACCCACTCGGCTAGACCCAAACCCACTCGGCTGGACCCACACCCACTCGGCTGGACCCAAACCCACTCGGCTAGACCCAAACCCACTCGGCTAGACCCAAGCCCACTCGGCTAGTCCCAAACCCACTCGGCTAGACCCAAACCCACTCGGCTAGACCCAAACCCACTCGGCTAGACTCAAACCTACTCGGGTAGACCCAAACCCACTCGGCTAGACTCAAACCCACTCGGCTACACCCAAACCCACTCCGCTACAGCCAAACCCTCTCCGCTAGACCCATACCAACTCCGCTAGACCCAAACCCACTCGGCTAAACCCAAACCCACTCGGCTAGACCCAAACCCACTCGGCTAGACCCAAACCCACACGGCTAGACCCAAACCCGATCGTCCAGACCCAAACTAACTCGGCTACAGCCAAACTAACTCGGCTAGACCCAAACCCACTCGGCTAAACCCAAACCCACTCGGCTCGACCCAAACCCACTCGGCTAGACCCAAACCCACTCGGCTAGACCCAAACCCACTCGGCTAGACCCAAACCCACTCGGCTAGACCGAAACCCACTCGGCTAGACCCAAACCCACTCAGCTAGACACAAACCCACTCGGCTAGACCCAAACCCACTCGGATAGACCCAAGCCCATTCGGCTAGACGCAAACCCACTCGGCTAGACCCAAACCCACTCGGCTAGACCCAAACCCACTCGGCTAGACCCAAACCCACTCGGCTAGACCCCAACCGACTCGGCTAGACCCAAACCCACTCGGCTAGACCCAAACCCACTCGGCTAGACCCAAACCCCCTCGGCTAGACCCAAACCCAATCGGCTAGACCCAAACCCACTCGGCTGGACCCAAACCCACTCGGCAAGACCCAAACCCACTCGGCTAGACCCAATCCCACTCGGCTAGACCCAAACCGACTCGGCTAGACCCAAACCCACTCGGCTAGACCCTAACCCACTCGGCTACACCCAAACCCACTCGGCGAGACCCAAACCCACTCGGCTAGACCCAAACCCACTCGGCTAGACCCAAACCCACTCGGCTAGACCCAAACCCACTCGGCTAGACCCACACCCCCTCGGCTAGACCCAAACCCAATCGGCTAGACCCAAACACACTCGGCTAGACCCAATCCCAATCGGCTAGACCCAAACCCACTCGGCTAGACCCAAACCCACTCGGATAGACCCAAACCCACTCGGCTAGACCTCAACCCGATCGGCTAGACACAAACCGACTCGGCTAGACCCAAACCCATTCGGCTAGACCCACACCCACTCGGCTAGACCCAAACCCAATCGGCTAGACCCAAACCTACTCGGGTAGACCCAAACCCACTCGGCTAGTCTCAAACCCACTCGGCTACACCCAAACCCACTCTGCTAGACCCAAACCCACTCCGCTGGACCCATACCAACTCCGCTAGACCCAAACCCACTCGGCTAAACCCAAACCCACTCGGCTAGACCCAAACCCATTCGGCTAGACCCACACCCACTCGGCTAGACCCAAACCCACTCGGCTAGACCCAAACCTACTCGGGTAGACCCAAACCCACTCGGCTAGACTCAAACCCACTCGGCTACACCCAAACCCACTCCGCTAGACCCAAACCCACTCCGCTAGACCCATACCAACTCCGCTAGACCCAAACCCACTCGGCTAAACCCAAACCCACTCGGCAAGACCCAAACCCACTCGGCTAGACCCAAACCCACTCTGCTAGACCCAAACCCACTCGGCTACACGCAAACCCACTCGGCTAGACCCAAACCCGCTCGGCGAGACCCAAACCCACTCGGCTGCACGCAAACCCACTCGGCTAGACCCAAACCCGCTCGGCTAGACCCAAGCCCACTCGGCTAGACCCAAACCCACTCGGCTAGACCCAAACCAACTCGGCTAGACCCAAACCGACTCGGCTAGACCCAAACCCACTCGGCTAGACCCTAACCCACTCGGCTACACCCAAACCCACTCGGCGCGACCCAAACCCTCTCGGCTGGACCCAAACCAAATCGGCTAGACCCAAACCCACTCGGCTAGACCCAAACCCAATCGGCTAGACCCAAACCCACTCGGCTAGACCCAAACCCATTCGGCCAGACCCAAACCCACTCGGCTGGACCCAAACCCACTCGGCTAGACCCAAACCCACTCGGCTAGACCCACACCCACGCGGCTAGACCCAAACCCACTCGGCTAGACCCAAACCTACTCGGGTAGACCCAAACCCACTCGGCTAGACTCAAACCCACTCGGCTACACCCAAACCCACTCCGCTAGACCCAAACCCTCTCCGCTGGACCCATACCAACTCCGCTAGACCCAAACCCACTCGGCTAAACCCAAACCCACTCGGCTAGACCCAAACCCACTCGGCTAGACCCAAACCCACTCGGCTAGACCCAAACCCGATCGTCTAGACCCAAACTAACTCGGCTACAGCCAAACTAACTCGGCTAGACCCAAACCCACTCGGCTAAAACCAAATCCACTCGGCTAGACCCAAACCCACTCGGCTAGACCCAAACCCACTCGGCTAGACCCAAACCCACTCGGCTAGACCCAAACCTACTCGGGTAGACCCAAACCCACTCGGCTGGACTCAAACCCACTCGGCTACACCCAAACCCACTCCGCTAGACCCAAACCCACTCCGCTAGACCAATACCAACTCCGCTAGACCCAAACCCACTCGGCTAAACCCAAACCCACTCGGCTAGACCCAAACCCACTCGGCTAGACCCAAACCCACTCGGCTAGACCCCAACCGACTCGGCTAGACCCAAACCCACTCGGCAAGACGCAATCCGACTCGGCTAGACCCAAACCCACTCGGCTAGACCCAAACCCACTCGGCTAGACCCAAACCCCCTCGGCTAGACCCAAACCCACTCGGCTAGACCCAAACCCACTCGGCTAGACCCAAACCCACTCGGCTCGACCCAATCCCACTCGGCTAGACCCAAACCCACTCGGCTACACCCAAACCCACTCGGCTAGACCCAAACCCAATCGGCTAGACCCAAACCCACTCGGCTAGACCAAACCCACTCGGCTAGACCCAAACACACTCGGCTAGACCCAAACCCACTCGGCTAGATGCAAACCCACTCGGCTAGACCCAAACCCACTCGGCTAGACCCAAACCCACTCGGCTAGACCCAAGCCCACTCGGCTAGACCCAAACCCACTCGGCTAGACCCAAACCCACTCGGCTAGACCCAAACCCACTCGGCTAGACTCAAACCCACTCGGCTAGACCCAAACCCACTCGGCTAGACCCAAACCGACTCGGCTAGACCCAAACCCAAACGGGTAGACCCAAACCGACTCGGCTAGACACAAACCCACTCGGCTAGACCCAAACCGACTCGGCTAGACCCAAACCCACTCGGCTAGACCCAAACCCAATCGGCTAGACACAAACCCACTCGGCTAGACCCAAACCGACTCGGCTAGACCCAAACCCACTCGGCTAGACCCAAACCGAATCGGCTAGACCCAAACCCACTCGGCTAGACCCAAAACGACTCGGCTAGACCCAAACCCAATCGGCTAGACCCAAACCCACTCGGCTAGACCCAAACCCACTCAGCTAGTCCCAAACTCACTCGGCTAGACCCAAACCCACTCGGCTAGACCCAAACCCACTCGGCTAGACCCACACCCACTCGGCTGGACCCAAACCCACTCGGCTAGACCCAAACCCACTCGGCTAGACCCAAGCCCACTCGGCTAGTCCCAAACCCACTCGGCTAGACCCAAACCCACTCGGCTAGACCCAAACCCACTCGGCTAGACTCAAACCTACTCGGGTAGACCCAAACCCACTCGGCTAGACTCAAACCCACTCGGCTACACCCAAACCCACTCCGCTACAGCCAAACCCTCTCCGCTAGACCCATACCAACTCCGCTAGACCCAAACCCACTCGGCTAAACCCAAACCCACTCGGCTAGACCCAAACCCACTCGGCTAGACCCAAACCCACACGGCTAGACCCAAACCCGATCGTCTAGACCCAAACTAACTCGGCTACAGCCAAACTAACTCGGCTAGACCCAAACCCACTCGGCTAAACCCAAACCCACTCGGCTCGTATCAAACCCACTCGGCTAGACCCAAACCCACTCGGCTAGACCCAAACCCACTCGGCTAGACCCAAACCCACTCGGCTAGACCGAAACCCACTCGGCTAGACCCAAACCCACTCAGCTAGACACAAACCCACTCGGCTAGACCCAAACCCACTCGGATAGACCCAAGCCCATTCGGCTAGACGCAAACCCACTCGGCTAGACCCAAACCCACTCGGCTAGACCCAAACCCACTCGGCTAGACCCAAACCCACTCGGCTAGACCCCAACCGACTCGGCTAGACCCAAACCCACTCGGCTAGATGCAATCCGACTCGGCTAGACCCAAACCCACTCGGCTAGACCCAAACCCACTCGGCTAGACCCAAACCCCCTCGGCTAGACCCAAACCCACTCGGCTAGACCCAAACCCACTCGGCTAGACCCAAACCCACTCGGCTCGACCCAATCCCACTCGGCTAGACCCAAACCCACTCGGCTACACCCAAACCCACTCGGCTAGACCCAAACCCAATCGGCTAGACCCAAACCCACTCGGCTAGACCAAACCCACTCGGCTAGACCCAAACACACTCGGCTAGACCCAAACCCACTCGGCTAGATGCAAACCCACTCGGCTAGACCCAAACCCACTCGGCTAGACCCAAGCCCACTTGGCTAGACCCAAACCCACTCGGCTAGACCCAAACCCACTCGGCTAGACCCAAACCCGCTCGGCTAGACCCAAACCCACTCGGCTAGACCCAAACCCACTCGGCTAGACCCAAACCCACTCGGCTAGACCCCAACCGACTCGGCTAGACCCAAACCCACTCGGCTAGATGCAATCCGACTCGGCTAGACACAAACCCACTCGGCTAGACCCAAACCCACTCGGCTAGACCCAAACCCACTCGGCTAGACCAAACCCACTCGGCTAGACCCAAACACACTCGGCTAGACCCAAACCCACTCGGCTAGATGCAAACCCACTCGGCTAGACCCAAACCCACTCGGCTAGACCCAAACCCACTCGGCTACTCCCAAACCCACTCGGCTAGACCCAAACCCACTCGGCTAGACCCAAGCCTACTCGGCTAGACCCAAACCCACTCGGCTAGACCCAAACCCACTCGGCTAGACCCAAACCCACTCGGCTAGACTCAAACCCACTCGGCTAGACCCAAACCCACTCGGCTAGACCCAAACCAACTCGGCTAGACCCAAACCCAAACGGCTAGACCCAAACCCACTCGGCTAGACACAAACCCACTCGGCTAGACCCAAACCGACTCGGCTAGACCCAAACCCACTCGGCTAGACCCAAACCCAATCGGCTAGACCCAAACCCACTCGGCTAGACCCAAACCGACTCGGCTAGACCCAAACCCAATCGGCTAGACCCAAACCCACTCGGCTGGACCCAAACCCACTCAGCTAGATCCAAACTCACTCGGCTAGACCCAAACCCACTCGGCTAGACCCAAACCCACTCGGCTAGACCCACACCCAATAGGCTAGACACAAACCCACTCGGCTAGACCCAAACCCACTCGGCTACACCCAAGCCCACTCGGCTAGACCCAAACCCACTCGGCTAGACCCAAACCCACTCGGCTAGACCCAAACGCACTCGGCTACACTCAAACCCACTCGGCTAGACCCAAACCCACTCGGCTAGACCCAAACCGACTCGGCTAGACCCAAACCCAATCGGCTAGACCCAAACCCACTCGGCTAGACCCAAACCCACTCGGCTAGACCCAAACCCACTCGGCTAGACCCAAACCCACTCGGCTAGACCCAAACCCGCTCGGCTAGACCCACACCCACTCGGCTAGACCCAAACCCACTCGGCTAGACCCAAACCTACTCGGGTAGACCCAAACCCACTCGTCTGGACTCAAACCCACTCGGCTACACCCAAACACACTCCACTAGACCCAAACCCTCTCCGCTAGACCCATACCAACTCCGCTAGACCCAAACCCACTCGGCTAAACCCAAACCCACTCGGCTAGACCCAAACCCACTCGGCTAGACCCAAACCCACTCGGCTAGACCCAAACCCGATCGTCTAGACCCAAACTAACTCGGCTACAGCCAAACTAACTCGGCTAGACCCAAACCCACTCGGCTAAACCCAAACCCACTCGGCTAGACCCAAACCCAATCGGCTAGACCCAAACCCACTCGGCTAGACCCAAACCCACTCAGCTAGTCCCAAACCGACTCGGCTAGACCCAAACCCAATCGGCTAGACCCAAACCCACTCGGCTAGACCCAAACCCACTCAGCTAGTCCCAAACTCACTCGGCTAGACCCAAACCCACTCGGCTAGACCCAAACCCACTCGGCTAGACCCACACCCACTCGGCTAGACCCAAACCCACTCGGCTAGACCCGAACCCACTCGGCTAGACCCAAGCCCACTCGGCTAGTCCGAAGCCCACTCGGCGAGACCCAAACCCACTCGGCTAGACCCAAACCCACTCGGCTAGACTGAAACCTACTCGGGTAGACCCAAACCCACTCGGCTAGACTCAAACCCACTCGGCTACACCCAAACCCACTCCGCTACAGCCAAACCCTCTCCGCTAGACCCATACCAACTCCGCTAGACCCAAACCCACTCGGCTAAACCCAAACCCACTCGGCTAGACCCAAACCCACTCGGCTAGACCCAAACCCACTCGGCTAGACCCAAACCCGATCGTCTAGACCCAAACTAACTCGGCTACAGCCAAACTAACTCGGCTAGACCCAAACCCACTCGGCTAAACCCAAACCCACTCGGCTAGACCCAAACCCACTCGGCTAGACCCAAACCCACTCGGCTAGACCCAAACCCACTCGGCTAGACCCAAACCCACTCGGCTAGACCCAAACCCACTCGGCTAGACCCAAACCCACTCAGCTAGACACAAACCCACTCGGCTAGACCCAAACCCACTCGGCTCGACCCAATCCCACTCGGCTAGACCCAAACCCACTCGGCTACACCCAAACCCACTCGGCTAGACCCAAACCCAATCGGCTAGACCCAAACCCACTCGGCTAGACCAAACCCACTCGGCTAGACCCAAACACACTCGGCTAGACCCAAACCCACTCGGCTAGATGCAAACCCACTCGGCTAGACCAAACCGACTCGGCTAGACCCAAACCCACTCGGCTAGATGCAATCCGACTCGGCTAGACCCAAACCCACTCGGCTAGACCCAAACCCACTCGGCTAGACCCAAACCCACTCGGCTAGACCAAACCCACTCGGCTAGACCCAAACACATTCGGCTAGACCCAAACCCACTCGGCTAGATGCAAACCCACTCGGCTAGACCCAAACCCACTCGGCTAGACCCAAACCCACTCGGCTACACCCAAACCCACTCGGCTAGACCCAAACCCACTCGGCTAGACCCAAGCCTACTCGGCTAGACCCAAACCCACTCGGCTAGACCCAAACCCACTCGGCTAGACCCAAACCCACTCGGCTAGACTCAAACCCACTCGGCTAGACCCAAACCCACTCGGCTAGACCCAAACCTACTCGGCTAGACCCAAACCCAAACGGCTAGACCCAAACCCACTCGGCTAGACACAAACCCACTCGGCTAGACCCAAACCGACTCGGCTAGACCCAAACCCACTCGGCTAGACCCAAACCCAATCGGCTAGACCCAAACCCACTCGGCTAGACCCAAACCGACTCGGCTAGACCCAAACCCAATCGGCTAGACCCAAACCCACTCGGCTGGACCCAAACCCACTCAGCTAGACCCAAACTCACTCGGCTAGACACAAACCCACTCGGCTAGACCCAAACCCACTCGGCTAGACCCACACCCACTCGGCTAGACACAAACCCACTCGGCTAGACCCAAACCCACTCGGCTACACCCAAGCCCACTCGGCTGGACCCAAACCCACTCGGCTAGACCCAAACCCACTCGGCTAGACCCAAACCCAATCGGCTAGACCCAAACCCAATCGGCTAGACCCAAACCCACTCGGCTAGACCCAAACCCACTCGGCTAGACCCAAACCCACTCGGCTAGACCCAAACCCACTCGGCTAGACCCACACCCACTCGGCTAGGCCCAAACCCACTCGGCTAGACCCAAACCTACTCGGGTAGACCCAAACCCACTCGTCTAGACTCAAACCCACTCGGCTACACCCAAACACACTCCGCTAGACCCAAACCCTCTCCGCTAGACCCATACCAACTCCGCTAGACCCAAACCCACTCGGCTAAACCCAAACCCACTCGGCTAGACCCAAACCCACTCGGCTAGACCCAAACCCACTCGGCTAGACCCAAACCCACTCGGCTAGATGCAAACCCACTCGGCTAGACCAAACCGACTCGGCTAGACCCAAACCCACTCGGCTAGATGCAATCCGACTCGGCTAGACCCAAACCCACTCGGCTAGACCCAAACCCACTCGGCTAGACCCAAACCCACTCGGCTAGACCAAACCCACTCGGCTAGACCCAAACACATTCGGCTAGACCCAAACCCACTCGGCTAGATGCAAACCCACTCGGCTAGACCCAAACCCACTCGGCTAGACCCAAACCCACTCGGCTACACCCAAACCCACTCGGCTAGACCCAAACCCACTCGGCTAGACCCAAGCCTACTCGGCTAGACCCAAACCCACTCGGCTAGACCCAAACCCACTCGGCTAGACCCAAACCCACTCGGCTAGACTCAAACCCACTCGGCTAGACCCAAACCCACTCGGCTAGACCCAAACCTACTCGGCTAGACCCAAACCCAAACGGCTAGACCCAAACCCACTCGGCTAGACACAAACCCACTCGGCTAGACCCAAACCGACTCGGCTAGACCCAAACCCACTCGGCTAGACCCAAACCCAATCGGCTAGACCCAAACCCACTCGGCTAGACCCAAACCGACTCGGCTAGACCCAAACCCAATCGGCTAGACCCAAACCCACTCGGCTGGACCCAAACCCACTCAGCTAGACCCAAACTCACTCGGCTAGACCCAAACCCACTCGGCTAGACCCAAACCCACTCGGCTAGACCCACACCCACTCGGCTAGACACAAACCCACTCGGCTAGACCCAAACCCACTCGGCTACACCCAAGCCCACTCGGCTGGACCCAAACCCACTCGGCTAGACCCAAACCCACTCGGCTAGACCCAAACCCAATCGGCTAGACCCAAACCCAATCGGCTAGACCCAAACCCACTCGGCTAGACCCAAACCCACTCGGCTAGACCCAAACCCACTCGGCTAGACCCAAACCCACTCGGCTAGACCCACACCCACTCGGCTAGGCCCAAACCCACTCGGCTAGACCCAAACCTACTCGGGTAGACCCAAACCCACTCGTCTAGACTCAAACCCACTCGGCTACACCCAAACACACTCCGCTAGACCCAAACCCTCTCCGCTAGACCCATACCAACTCCGCTAGACCCAAACCCACTCGGCTAAACCCAAACCCACTCGGCTAGACCCAAACCCACTCGGCTAGACCCAAACCCACTCGGCTAGACCCAAACCCGATCGTCTAGACCCAAACTAACTCGGCTACAGCCAAACTAACTCGGCTAGACCCAAACCCACTCGGCTAAACCCAAACCCACTCGGCTAAACCCAAACCCACTCGGCTAGACCGAAACCCACTCGGCTAGACCCAAACCCACTCGGCCAGACACAAACCCACTAGGCTAGACCCAAACCCACTCGGATAGACCCAAGCCCATTCGGCTAGACGCAAACCCACTCGGCTGGACCCAAACCCACTCGGCTAGACCCAAACCCACTCGGCTAGACGCAAACCCACTCGGCTAGACCCCAACCGACTCGGCTAGACCCAAACCCACTCGGCAAGATGCAATCCGACTCGGCTAGACCCAAACCCACTCGTCTAGACCCAAACCCCCTCGGCTAGACCCAAACCCAATCGGCTAGACCCAAACCCACTCGGCTAGACCCAAACCGACTCAGCTAGTCCCAAACCGACTCGGCTAGACCCAAACCCAATCGGCTAGACCCAAACCCACTCGGCTAGACCCAAACCCACTCAGCTAGTCCCAAACTCACTCGGCTAGACCCAAACCCACTCGGCTAGACCCAAACCCACTCGGCTAGACCCACACCCACTCGGCTAGACCCAAACCCACTCGGCTAGACCCAAACCCACTCGGCTAGACCCAAGCCCACTCGGCTAGTCCCAAGCCCACTCGGCTAGACCCAAACCCACTCGGCTAGACCCAAACCCACTCGGCTAGACTCAAACCTACTCGGGTAGACCCAAACCCACTCGGCTAGACTCAAACCCACTCGGCTACACCCAAACCCACTCCGCTAGAGCCAAACCCTCTCCGCTAGACCCATACCAACTCCGCTAGACCCAAACCCACTCGGCTAAACCCAAACCCACTCGGCTAGACCCAAACCCACTCGGCTAGACCCAAACCCACTCGGCTAGACCCAAACCCGATCGTCTAGACCCAAACTAACTCGGCTACAGCCAAACTAACTCGGCTAGACCCAAACCCACTCGGCTAAACCCAAACCCACTCGGCTAGACCCAAACCCACTCGGCTAGACCCAAACCCACTCGGCTAGACCCAAACCCACTCGGCTAGACCCAAACCCACTCGGCTAGACCGAAACCCACTCGGCTAGACCCAAACCCACTCGGCTAGACACAAACCCACTCGGCTAGACCCAAACCCACTCGGATAGACCCAAGCCCATTCGGCTAGACGCAAACCCACTCGGCTAGACCCAAACCCACTCGGCTAGACCCAAACCCTCTCGGCTAGACCCAAACCCACTCGGCTAGACCCCAACCGACTCGGCTAGACCCAAACCCACTCGGCTAGATGCAATCTGACTCGGCTAGACCCAAACCCACTCGGCTAGACCCAAACCCACTCGGCCAGACCCAAACCCCCTCGGCTAGACCCAAACCCACTCGGCTAGACCCAAACCCACTCGGCTAGACCCAAACCCACTCGGCTCGACCCAATCCCACTCGGCTAGACCCAAACCCACTCGACTACACCCAAACCCACTCGGCTAGACCCAAACCCAATCGGCTAGACCCAAACCCACTCGGCTAGACCAAACCCACTTGGCTAGACCCAAACACACTCGGCTAGACCCAAACCCACTCGGCTAGATGCAAACCCACTCGGCTAGACCCAAACCCACTCGGCTAGACCCAAACCCACTCGGCTACACCCAAACCCACTCGGCTAGACCCAAACCCACTCGGCTAGACCCAAGCCCACTCGGCTAGACCCAAACCCACTCGGCTAGACCCAAACCCACTCGGCTAGACCCAAACCCGCTCGGCTAGACCCAAACCCCCTCGGCTAGACCCAAACCCACTCGGCTAGACCCAAACCCACTCGGCTAGACCCCAACCGACTCGGCTAGACCCAAACCCACTCGGCTAGATGCAATCCGACTCGGCTAGACCCAAACCCACTCGGCTAGACCCAAACCCACTCGGCTAGACCCAAACCCACTCGGCTAGACCAAACCCACTCGGCTAGACCCAAACACACTCGGCTAGACCCAAACCCACTCGGCTAGATGCAAACCCACTCGGCTAGACCCAAACCCACTCGGCTAGACCCAAACCCACTCGGCTACACCCAAACCCACTCGGCTAGACCCAAACCCACTCGGCTAGACCCAAGCCTACTCGGCTAGACCCAAACCCACTCGGCTAGACCCAAACCCACTCGGCTAGACCCAAACCCACTCGGCTAGACTCAAACCCACTCGGCTAGACCCAAACCCACTCGGCTAGACCCAAACCAACTCGGCTAGACCCAAACACAAACGGCTAGACCCAAACCCACTCGGCTAGACACAAACCCACTCGGCTAGACCCAAACCGACTCGGCTAGACCCAAACCCACTCGGCTGGACCCAAACCCAATCGGCTAGACCCAAACCCACTCGGCTAGACCCAAACCGACTCGGCTAGACCCAAACCCAATCGGCTAGACCCAAACCCACTCGGCTAGACCCAAACCCACTCAGCTAGACCCAAACTCACTCGGCTAGACCCAAACCCACTCGGCTAGACCCAAACCCACTCGGCTAGACCCACACCCACTTGGCTAGACACAAACCCACTCGGCTAGACCCAAACCCACTCGGCTACACCCAAGCCCACTCGGCTAGACCCAAACCCACTCGGCTAGACCCAAACCCACTCGGCTAGACCCAAACGCACTCGGCTAGACTCAAACCCACTCGGCTAGACCCAAACCCACTCGGCTAGACCCAAACCGACTCGGCTAGACCCAAACCCAATCGGCTAGACCCAAGCCCACTCGGCTAGACCCAAACCCACTCGGCTAGACCCAAACCCACTCGGCTAGACCCAAACCCACTCGGCTAGACCCAAACCCACTCGGCTAGACCCACACCCACTCGGCTAGACCCAAACCCACTCGGCCAGACCCAAACCTACTCGGGTAGACCCAAACCCACTCGGCTAGACTCAAACCCACTCGGCTACACCCAAACACACTCCGCTAGACCCAAACCCTCTCCGCTAGACCCATACCAACTCCGCTAGACCCAAACCCACTCGGCTAAACCCAAACCCACTCGGCTAGACCCAAAACCACTCGGCTAGACCCAAACCCACTCGGCTAGACCCTAACCCGATCGTCTAGACCCAAACTAACTCGGCTACAGCCAAACAAACTCGGCTAGACCCAAACCCACTCGGCTAAACCCAAACCCACTCGGCTAGACCCAAACCCACTCGGCTAGACACAAACCCACTCGGCTAGACCCAAACCCACTCGGCTAGACCCAAACCGACTCGGCTAGACCTAAACCCAATCGGCTAGACCCAAACCCACTCGGCTAGACCCAAACCCACTCGGCTAGACCCAAACCCACTCGGCTAGACCCAAATCCACTCGGCTAGACCAAAACCCACTCGGCTAGACCCACACCCACTCGGCTAGACCCAAACCCACTCGGCTAGACCCAAACCCACTCGGGTAGACCCAAACCCACTCGGCTAGACTCAAACCCACTCGGCTACACCCAAACCCACTCCGCTAGACCCAAACCCTCTCCGCTAGACCCATACCAACTCCGCTAGACCCAAACCCACTCGGCTAAACCAAAACCCACTCGGCTAGACCCAAACCCACTCGGCTAGACCCAAACCCACTCGGCTAGACCCAAACCCACTCGGCTAGACTCAAACCTACTCGGGTAGACCCAAACCCACTCGGCTAGACTCAAACCCACTCGGCTACACCCAAACCCACTCCGCTAGAGCCAAACCCTCTCCGCTAGACCCATACCAACTCCGCTAGACCCAAACCCACTCGGCTAAACCCAAACCCACTCGGCTAGACCCAAACCCACTCGGCTAGACCCAAACCCACTCGGCTAGACCCAAACCCGATCGTCTAGACCCAAACTAACTCGGCTACAGCCAAACTAACTCGGCTAGACCCAAACCCACTCGGCTAAACCCAAACCCACTCGGCTAGACCCAAACCCACTCGGCTAGACCCAAACCCACTCGGCTAGACCCAAACCCACTCGGCTAGACCCAAACCCACTCGGCTAGACCGAAACCCACTCGGCTAGACCCAAACCCACTCAGCTAGACACAAACCCACTCGGCTAGACCCAAACCCACTCGGATAGACCCAAGCCCATTCGGCTAGACGCAAACCCCCTCGGCTAGACCCAAACCCACTCGGCTAGACCCAAACCCACTCGGCTAGACCCAAACCCATTCGGCTCGACCCAATCCCACTCGGCTAGACCCAAACCCACTCGACTACACCCAAACCCACTCGGCTAGACCCAAACCCAATCGGCTAGACCCAAACCCACTCGGCTAGACCAAACCCACTTGGCTAGACCCAAACACACTCGGCTAGACCCAAACCCACTCGGCTAGATGCAAACCCACTCGGCTAGACCCAAACCCACTCGGCTAGACCCAAACCCACTCGGCTACACCCAAACCCACTCGGCTAGACCCAAACCCACTCGGCTAGACCCAAGCCCACTCGGCTAGACCCAAACCCACTCGGCTAGACCCAAACCCACTCGGCTAGACCCAAACCCGCTCGGCTAGACCCAAACCCCCTCGGCTAGACCCAAACCCACTCGGCTAGACCCAAACCCACTCGGCTAGACCCCAACCGACTCGGCTAGACCCAAACCCACTCGGCTAGATGCAATCCGACTCGGCTAGACCCAAACCCACTCGGCTAGACCCAAACCCACTCGGCTAGACCCAAACCCACTCGGCTAGACCAAACCCACTCGGCTAGACCCAAACACACTCGGCTAGACCCAAACCCACTCGGCTAGATGCAAACCCACTCGGCTAGACCCAAACCCACTCGGCTAGACCCAAACCCACTCGGCTACACCCAAACCCACTCGGCTAGACCCAAACCCACTCGGCTAGACCCAAGCCTACTCGGCTAGACCCAAACCCACTCGGCTAGACCCAAACCCACTCGGCTAGACCCAAACCCACTCGGCTAGACTCAAACCCACTCGGCTAGACCCAAACCCACTCGGCTAGACCCAAACCAACTCGGCTAGACCCAAACACAAACGGCTAGACCCAAACCCACTCGGCTAGACACAAACCCACTCGGCTAGACCCAAACCGACTCGGCTAGACCCAAACCCACTCGGCTGGACCCAAACCCAATCGGCTAGACCCAAACCCACTCGGCTAGACCCAAACCGACTCGGCTAGACCCAAACCCAATCGGCTAGACCCAAACCCACTCGGCTAGACCCAAACCCACTCAGCTAGACCCAAACTCACTCGGCTAGACCCAAACCCACTCGGCTAGACCCAAACCCACTCGGCTAGACCCACACCCACTTGGCTAGACACAAACCCACTCGGCTAGACCCAAACCCACTCGGCTAGACCCAAATCCACTCGGCTAGACCAAAACCCACTCGGCTAGACCCACACCCACTCGGCTAGACCCAAACCCACTCGGCTAGACCCAAACCCACTCGGGTAGACCCAAACCCACTCGGCTAGACTCAAACCCACTCGGCTACACCCAAACCCACTCCGCTAGACCCAAACCCTCTCCGCTAGACCCATACCAACTCCGCTAGACCCAAACCCACTCGGCTAAACCAAAACCCACTCGGCTAGACCCAAACCCACTCGGCTAGACCCAAACCCACTCGGCTAGATCCAAACCCGATAGTCTAGACCCAAACTAACTCGGCTACAGCCAAACTAACTCGGCTAGACCCAAACCCACTCGGCTAAACCCAAACCCACTCGGCTAGACCCAAACCCACTCGGCTAGACCCAAACCCACTCGGCTAGACCCAAACCGACTCGGCTAGACCCAAACCTACTCGCGTAGACCCAAACCCACTCGGCTAGACTCAAACCCACTCGGCTACACCCAAACCCACTCCGCTAGACCCAAACCCACTCCGCTAGACCCATACCAACTCCGCTAGACCCAAACCCACTCGGCTAAACCCAAACCCACTCGGCTAGACCCAAACCCACTCGGCTAGACCCAAACCCACTCTGCTAGACCCAAACCCACTCGGCTACACGCAAACCCACTCGGCTAGACCCAAACCCGCTCGGCTAGACCCAAACCCGCTCGGCTAGACCCAAACCCACTCGGCTAGACCCAAACCCACTCGGCTAGACCCAAACCCACTCGGCTAGACCCCAACCGACTCGGCTAGACCCAAACCCACTCGGCTAGATGCAATCCGACTCGGCTAGACCCAAACCCACTCGGCTAGACCCAAACCCACTCGGCTAGACCCAAACCCCCTCGGCTAGACCCAAACCCACTCGGCTAGACCCAAACCCACTCGGCTAGACCCAAACCCACTCGGCTCGACACAATCCCACTCGGCTAGACCCAAACCCACTCGGCTCGACCCAAGCCCACTCGGCTAGACCCAAACCCACTCGGCTAGACCCAAACCCACTCGGCTAGACCCAAACCCACTCGGCTAGACTCAAACCCACTCGGCTAGACCCAAACCCACTCGGCTAGACCCAAACCCACTCGGCTAGACCCAAACCCAAACGGCTAGACCCAAACCCACTCGGCTAGACACAAACACACTCGGCTAGACCCAAACCGACTCGGCTAGACTCAAACCCACTCGGCTAGACCCAAACCCAATCGGCTAGACCCAAACCCACTCGGCTAGACCCAAACCGACTCGGCTAGACCCAAACCCAATCGGCTAGACCCAAACCCACTCGGCTAGACCCAAACCCACTCGGCTAGACCCAAACTCACTCAGCTAGACCCAAACCCACTCGGCTAGACCCAAACCCACACGGCTAGACCCGCACCCACTCGGCTAGACGCAAGCCCACTCGGCTAGACCCAAACCCACTCGGCTAGACCCAAGCCCACTCGGCTAGACCCAAACCCACTCAGCTAGACCCAAACCCACTCGGCTAGACTCAAACCCACTCGGCTAGACCCAAACCCACTCGGCTAGACCCAAACCGACTCGGCTAGACCCAAACCCAATCGGCTAGACCCAAACCCACTCGGCTAGACCCAAACCCACTCGGCTAGACCCAAACCCACTCGGCTAGACCCACACCCACTCGGCTAGACCCAAACCCACTCGGCTAGACCCAAACCTACTCGGGTAGACCCAAACCCACTCGGCTCGACTCAAACCCACTCGGCTACACCCAAACCCACTCCGCTAGACCCAAACCCTCTCCGCTAGACCCATACCAACTCCGCTAGACCCAAACCCACTCGGCTAAACCCAAACCCACTCGGCTAGACCCAAACCCACTCGGCTAGACACAAACCCACTCGGCTAGACCCAAACCCACTCGGCTAGACCCACACCCACTCGGCTAGACCCAAACCCACTCGGCTAGACCCAAACCTACTCGGGTAGACCCAAACCCACTCGGCTAGACTCAAACCCACTCGGCTAGACTCAAACCCACTCCGCTAGACCCAAACCCTCTCCGCTAGACCCATACCAACTCCACTAGACCCAAACCCACTCGGCTAAACCCAAACCCACTCGGCTAGACCCAAACCCACTCGGCTAGACCCAAACCCACTCGGCTAGACTCAAACCCACTCGGCTAGACCCAAACCCACTCGGCTAGACCCAAACCCACTCGGCTAGACCCAAACCCAAACGGCTAGACCCAAACCCACTCGGCTAGACACAAACACACTCGGCTAGACCCAAACCGACTCGGCTAGACCCAAACCCACTCGGCTAGACCCAAACCCAATCGGCTAGACCCAAACCCACTCGGCTAGACCCAAACCGACTCGGCTAGACCCAAACCCAATCGGCTAGACCCAAACCCACTCGGCTAGACCCAAACCCACTCGGCTAGACCCAAACTCACTCAGCTAGACCCAAACCCACTCGGCTAGACCCAAACCCACACGGCTAGACCCACACCCACTCGGCTAGACGCAAGCCCACTCGGCTAGACCCAAACCCACTCGGCTAGACCCAAGCCCACTCGGCTAGACCCAAACCCACTCGGCTAGACCCAAACCCACTCGGCTAGACTCAAACCCACTCGGCTAGACCCAAACCCACTCGGCTAGACCCAAACCGACTCGGCTAGACCCAAACCCAATCGGCTAGACCCAAACCCACTCGGCTAGACCCAAACCCACTCGGCTAGACCCAAACCCACTCGGCTAGACCCACACCCACTCGGCTAGACCCAAACCCACTCGGCTAGACCCAAACCTACTCGGGTAGACCCAAACCCACTCGGCTCGACTCAAACCCACTCGGCTACACCCAAACCCACTCCGCTAGACCCAAACCCTCTCCGCTAGACCCATACCAACTCCGCTAGACCCAAACCCACTCGGCTAAACCCAAACCCACTCGGCTAGACCCAAACCCACTCGGCTAGACACAAACCCACTCGGCTAGACCCAAACCCACTCGGCTAGACCCACACCCACTCGGCTAGACCCAAACCCACTCGGCTAGACCCAAACCTACTCGGGTAGACCCAAACCCACTCGGCTAGACTCAAACCCACTCGGCTAGACTCAAACCCACTCCGCTAGACCCAAACCCTCTCCGCTAGACCCATACCAACTCCACTAGACCCAAACCCACTCGGCTAAACCCAAACCCACTCGGCTAGACCCAAACCCGATCGTCTTGACCCAAACTAACTCGGCTACAGCCAAACTAACTCGGCTAGACCCAAACCCACTCGGCTAAACCCAAACCCACTCGGCTAGACCCAAACCCACTCGGCTAGACCCAAACCCACTCGGCTAGACCCAAACCCACTCGGCTAGACCCAAACACACTCGGCTAGACCGAAACCCACTCGGCTAGACCCAAACCCACTCAGCTAGACACAAACCCACTCGGCTAGACCCAAACCCACTCGGATAGACCCAAGCCCATTCGGCTAGACGCAAACCCACTCGGCAAGACCCAAACCCACTCGGCTAGATCCAAACCCACTCGGCTAGACCTAAACCTACTCGGGTGGACCCAAACCCACTCGGCTGGACCCAAACCCACTCGGCTACACCAAAACCCACTCCGCTAGACCCAAACCCACTCCGCTAGATCCATACCTACTCCGCTTGACCCAAACCCACACGGCTAGACCCAAACCCACTCGGCTAGCCCAAACCCACGCGGCTAGACCCAAACCCACTCGGCTAGACCCAAACCCACTTGGCTAGACCCAAATCCCCTCAGCTAGACCCAAACCCACTCGGCTAGACCCAAACCCACTCGGCTAGACCCAAACCCACCCGGCTAGACCCAAACCCACTCGGCTAGACCAAAACCCACTCGGCTAGACCCAAACCCACTTGGCTAGACCCAAGCCCACTCGGCTAGACCCAAGCCCACTCGGCTAGACCCAAACCCACTCGGCTAGACCCAAACCCACTCGGCTAGACCCAAACCCACTCGGCTGGACCCAAACCGACTCGGCTAGACCCAAACCCACTCGGCTAGACCCTAACCCACTCGGCTAGACCCAAACCCACTCGGCTAGACCCTAACCTACTCGGCTAGACCCACACCCACTCGGCTAGACCCAAACCCACTCGGCTAGACCCAATCCCACTCGGTGAGACCCAAACCCACTCGGCTAGACCCAAACCCACTCGGCCAGACCCAAACCCCCTCAGCTAGACCCAAACCCACTCCGCTAGACCCAAACCCACTCGGCTAGACCCAAACCTACTCGGGTCGACCCAAACCCACTCGGCTAGACCCAAACCCACTCGGCTAGACCCACACCCACTCGGCTAGACCCAAACCCGCTCGGCTAGACCCAAACTAACTCGGCTACACCCAAACTAACTCGGCTAGACCCAAACCCTCTCGGCTGGACCCAAACCCACTGGGCTAGACCGAAACCCACTCGGCTAGACCCAAATCCACTCGGCTAGACCCAAACCCACTCGGCTAGACCCAAACCCACTCGGCTAGACCCAAACCCACTCGGCTAGACCCAAACCCACTTGGCTAGACCCAAACCCACTCGGCTAGACGCAAACCCACTCGGCTAGACCCAAACCCACTCGGCTAGACCCACACCCACTCGGCTATACCCAAACCCACTCGGCTAGACCCAAACCCACTCGGCTAGACCCAAACCCACTCGGCTAGACCCAAACCCACTCGGCTAGACCCAAACCCACTCGGATAGACCCAAACCCACTCGGCTAAACCAAAACCCACTTGACTAGACCCAAACCCACTCGGCTAGACCCATACCAACTCGGATAGACCCAAACCCACTCGGCTAGACCCAAACCCACTCGGGTAGACCCAAACCCACTCGGCTAGACCCAAACCCACTCGGCTACACCCAAACCCACTCCGCTAGACCCAAACCCACTCCGCTAGACCCATACCAACTCCGCTTCACCCAAACCCACTCGGCTAGACCCAAACCCACTCGGCTAGACCCAATCCCACTCGGCTAGACCCAAACCCACTCGGCTAGACCCAAACCCACTCGGCTAGACCCAAACCCACTCGGCTAGACCCACACCCACTCGGCTAGACACAAACCCACTCGGCTAGACCCAAACCTACTCGGGTGGACCCAAACCCACTCGGCTGGACCCAAACCCACTCGGCTACACCAAAACCCACTCCGCTAGACCCAAACCCACTCCGCTAGATCCATACCTACTCCGCTTGACCCAAACCCACTCGGCTAGACCCAAACCCACTCGGCTAGCCCAAACCCACTCGGCTAGACCCAAACCCACTCGGCTAGACCCAAACCCACTTGGCTAGACCCAAATCCCCTCGGCTAGACCCAAACCCACTCGGCTAGACCCTAACCCACTCGGCTAGACCCAAACCCATCCGGCTAGACCCAAACCCACTCGGCTAGACCCAAACCCACTCGGCTAGACCCAAACCCACTTGGCTAGACCCAAGCCCACTCGGCTAGACCCAAGCCCATTCGGCTAGACCCAAACCCACTCGGCTAGACCCAAACCCACTCGGCTAGACCCAAACCCACTCGGCTGGACCCAAACCGACTCGGCTAGACCCAAACCCACTCGGCTAGACCCTAACCCACTCGGCTAGACCCAAACCCACTCGGCTAGACCCAAACCCACTCGGCTAGACCCACACCCACTCGGCTAGATCCAAACCCACTCGGCTAGACCCAATCCCACTCGGCTAGACCCAAACCCACTCGGCTAGACTCAAACCCACTCGGCTAGACCCAAACCCCCTCGGCTAGACCCAAACCCACTCCGCTAGACCCAAACCCACTCGGCTAGACCCAAACCCACTCGGCTAGACCCAAACCCCCTCGGCTAGACCCAAACCCACTCGGCTAGACCCAAACCCACTCGGCTAGACCCAAACCCACTCGGCTCGACCCAAACCCACTCGGCTAGACCCACACCCACTCGGCTAGACCCACACCCACTCGGCTAGACCCAAACCCGCTCGGCTAGACCCAACCTAACTCGGCTAGACCCAAACGAACTCGGCTAGACCCAAACCCTCTCGGCTGGACCCAAACCCACTGGGCTAGACCGAAACCCACTCGGCTAGACCCAAATCCACTCGGCTAGACCCAAGCCCACTTGACTAGACCCAAACCCACTCGGCTAGACCCATACCAACTCGGATAGACCCAAACCCACTCGGCTAGACCCAAACCCACTCGGGTAGACCCAAACCCACTCGGCTAGACCCAAACCCACTCGGCTACACCCAAACCCACTCCGCTAGACCCAAACCCACTCCGCTAGACCCATACCAACTCCGCTTCACCCAAACCCACTCGGCTAGACCCAAACCCACTCGGCTAGACCCAATCCCACTCGGCTAGACCCAAACCCACTCGGCTAGACCCAAACCCACTCGGCTAGACCCAAACCCACTCGGCTAGACCCACACCCACTCGGCTAGACACAAACCCACTCGGCTAGACCCAAACCTACTCGGGTGGACCCAAACCCACTCGGCTGGACCCAAACCCACTCGGCTACACCAAAACCCACTCCGCTAGACCCAAACCCACTCCGCTAGATCCATACCTACTCCGCTTGACCCAAACCCACTCGGCTAGACCCAAACCCACTCGGCTAGCCCAAACCCACTCGGCTAGACCCAAACCCACTCGGCTAGACCCAAACCCACTTGGCTAGACCCAAATCCCCTCGGCTAGACCCAAACCCACTCGGCTAGACCCTAACCCACTCGGCTAGACCCAAACCCATCCGGCTAGACCCAAACCCACTCGGCTAGACCCAAACCCACTCGGCTAGACCCAAACCCACTTGGCTAGACCCAAGCCCACTCGGCTAGACCCAAGCCCATTCGGCTAGACCCAAACCCACTCGGCTAGACCCAAACCCACTCGGCTAGACCCAAACCCACTCGGCTGGACCCAAACCGACTCGGCTAGACCCAAACCCACTCGGCTAGACCCTAACCCACTCGGCTAGACCCAAACCCACTCGGCTAGACCCAAACCCACTCGGCTAGACCCACACCCACTCGGCTAGATCCAAACCCACTCGGCTAGACCCAATCCCACTCGGCTAGACCCAAACCCACTCGGCTAGACTCAAACCCACTCGGCTAGACCCAAACCCCCTCGGCTAGACCCAAACCCACTCCGCTAGACCCAAACCCACTCGGCTAGACCCAAACCCACTCGGCTAGACCCAAACCCCCTCGGCTAGACCCAAACCCACTCGGCTAGACCCAAACCCACTCGGCTAGACCCAAACCCACTCGGCTAGACCCAAACCCGCTCGGCTAGACCCAACCTAACTCGGCTAGACCCAAACGAACTCGGCTAGACCCAAACCCTCTCGGCTGGACCCAAACCCACTGGGCTAGACCGAAACCCACTCGGCTAGACCCAAATCCACTCGGCTAGACCCAAACCCACTCGGCTAGACCCAAACCCACTCGGCTAGACCCAAACCCACTCGGCTAGACCCAAATCCACTTGGCTAGACCCAAACCCACTCGGCTAGACGCAAACCCACTCGGCTAGACCCAAACCCACTCGGCTAGACCCAAACCCACTGGGCTAAACCCAAACCCACTCGGCTAGACCCAAACCCACTCGGCTAGACCCAAACCCACTGGGCTAGACCCAAACCCACTTGGCTAGACCCAAACCCCCTCGGCTAGACCCAAACCCACTCGGCCAGACCCAAACCCACTCGGCTAGACCCAAACCCACTCGGCTAGACCCAAACCCACTCGGCTAGACCCAAACCCATTCGACTAGACCCAAACCCACTCGGCTAGACCAAAACCCACTCGGCTAGTCCCAAACCCACTCGGCTAGACCCAAACCCACTCGGTTAGACCCAAACCCACTCGGCTAGACCCAAACCCACTAGGCTAGACCCAAACCCACTCGGCTCGACCCAAACCCACTCGGCTAGACCCAAACCCACTCAGCAAGACCCAAACCCACTCGGCTGGACCCAAACCCACTCGGCTAGACCGAAACCCACTCGGCTAGACCCAAACCCACTCGGCTAGACCCAAACCCACTCGGCTAGACCCAAACCCACTCGGCTAGACCCAAACCCACTCCGCTAGACCGAAACCCACTCGGCTAGACCCAAACCCACTCGGCTAGACCCAAACCCACTCGGCTAGACCCAAACCCACTCCGCTAGACCCAAACCCACTCGGCTAGACCCAAACCCACTCGGCTAGACCCAAACCCACTCCGCTAGACCCAAACCCACTAGGCTAGACCCAAACCCACTCGGCTCGACCCAAACCCACTCGGCTAGACCGAAACCCACTAGGCTACACCCAAACGCACTCGGCTAGACCCAAACCCACTCGGCTAGACCCAAACCCACTCAGCAAGACCCAAACCCACTCGGCTGGACCCAAACCCACTCGGCTAGACCGAAACCCACTCGGCTAGACCCAAACCCACTCGGCTAGACCCAAACCCACTCGGCTAGACCCAAACCCACTCGGCTAGACCCAAACCCACTCGGCTAGACCCAAACCCACTCCGCTAGACCCAAACCCACTCGGCTAGACCCAAACCCACTCGGCTAGACCCAAACCCACTCGGCTAGACCCAAACCCACTCCGCTAGACCCAAACCCACTCGGCTAGACCCAAACCCACTCGGCTAGACCCAAACCCACTCCGCTAGACCCAAACCCACTCGGCTAGACCCAAACCCACTCGGCTAGACCCAAACCCACTCGGCTAGACCCAAACCCACTCGGCTAGACCCAAACCCACTCGGGTAGACCCAAACCCACTCGGCTAGACCCAAACCCACTCGGCTAGACCCAAACCCACTCGGCTAGACCCAAACCCACTCGGCTAGACCCAAACCCACTCGGCTAGACCCAAACCCACTCCGCTAGACCCAAACCCACTCGGCTAGACCCAAACCCACTCGGCTAGACCCAAACCCACTCCGCTAGACCCAAACCCACTAGGCTAGACCCAAACCCACTCGGCTCGACCCAAACCCACTCGGCTAGACCGAAACCCACTAGGCTACACCCAAACGCACTCGGCTAGACCCAAACCCACTCGGCTAGACCCAAACCCACTCAGCAAGACCCAAACCCACTCGGCTAGACCCAAACCCACTCGGCTAGACCCAAACCCACTCCGCTAGACCCAAACCCACTCGGCTAGACCCAAACCCACTGGGCTAGACCCAAACCCACTCGGCTAGACCCAAACCCACTCCGCTAGACCCAAACCCACTCGGCTAGACCCAAACCCACTCGGCTAGACCCAAACCCACTCGGCTAGACTCAAACCCACTCGGCTAGATCCAAACCCACTCGGCTAGACCCAAACCCACTCGGATAGACCCAAACCCACTCGGATAGACCCAAACCCACTCGGATAGATCCAAACACACTCCGCTAGACCCAAACCCACTCCGCTAGACGCAAACCCACTCCGCTAGACCCAAACCCACTCCGCTAGACCCAAACCCACTCGGCTAGACCGAAACCCACTAGGCTAGACCCAAACGCACTCGGCTAGACCCAAACCCACTCGGCTAGACCCAAACCCACTCCGCTAGACCCAAACCCACTCGGCTAGACCCAAACCCACTCGGCCAGACCCAAACCCACTCGGCTAGACCCAAACCCACTCGGCTAGACCCAAACCCACTCGGCTAGACCCAAACCCATTCGACTAGACCCAAACCCACTCGGCTAGACCAAAACCCACTCGGCTAGTCCCAAACCCACTCGGCTAGACCCAAACCCACTCGGCTAGACCCAAACCCACTCGGCTAGACCCAAACCCACTCGGCTAGACCCAAACCCACTCGGCTAGACCCAAACCCACTCGGCTAGACCCAAACCCACTCGAATAGACCCAAACCCACTCGGCTAGACCCAAACCCACTCGGCTAGACCCAAACCCACTCGGCTCGACGCAAACCCACTCGGCTAGACCCAAACCCACTCGGCTAGACCCAAACCCACTCGGCTAGACCGAAACCCACTCGGCTAGACCCAAACCCACTCGGCTAGACCCAAACCCACTCGGCTAGACCCAAACCCACTCGGCTAGACCCAAACCCACTCGGCTAGACCCAAACCCACTCCGCTAGACACAAACCCACTCGGCTAGACCCAAACCCACTCCGCCAGACCCAAACCCACTCGGATAGACCCAAACCCACTCGGCTACACCCAAACCCACTCGGCTAGACCCAAACCCATTCGGCTAGACCCAAACACACTCCGCTAGACCCAAACCCACTCGGCTAGACTCAAACCCACTCGGCTAGATCCAAACCCACTCGGCTAGACCCAAACCCACTCAGATAGACCCAAACCCACTCGGATAGACCCAAACCCACTCGGATAGATCCAAACACACTCCGCTAGACCCAAACCCACTCCGCTAGACGCAAACCCACTCCGCTAGACCCAAACCCACTCCGCTAGACCCAAACCCACTCGGCTAGACCGAAACCCACTAGGCTAGACCCAAACGCACTCGGCTAGACCCAAACCCACTCGGCTAGACCCAAACCCACTCCGCTAGACCCAAACCCACTCGGCGAGACCCAAACCCACTCGGCCAGACCCAAACCCACTCGGCTAGACCCAAACCAACTCGGCTAGACCCAAACCCACTCGGCTAGACCCAAACCCATTCGACTAGACCCAAACCCACTCGGCTAGACCAAAACCCACTCGGCTAGTCCCAAACCCACTCGGCTAGACCCAAACCCACTCGGCTAGACACAAACCCACTCGGCTAGACCCAAACCCACTCGGCTAGACCCAAACCCACTCGGCTAGACCCAAACCCACTCGAATAGACCCAAACCCACTCGGCTAGACCCAAACCCACTCGGCTAGACCCAAACCCACTCGGCTCGACGCAAACCCACTCGGCTAGACCCAAACCCACTCGGCTAGACCCAAACCCACTCGGCTAGACCCAAACCCACTCGGCTAGACCCAAACCCACTCGGGTAGACCCAAATCCACTCGGCTAGACCCAAACAAACTCGGCTAGACCCAAACCCACTCGGCAAGACCCAAACCCACTCGGCTAGACCCAAACACACTCGGCTGGACCCAAACCCACTCAGCTAGACCCAAACCCACTCGGCTAGACGCAAACCCACTCCGCTAGACCCAAATCCACTCCGCTACACCCACACCCACACGGCTAGACCCAAATCCACTCCGCTACACCCAAACCCACTCGGCTAGACCCAAACCCATTCGGCTAAACCCAAACACACTCCGCTAGACCCAAACCCACTCCGCTAGACGCAAACCCACTCCGCTAGACCCAAACCCACTCCGCTAGACCCAAACCCACTCGGCTAGACCGAAACCCACTAGGCTAGACCCAAACGCACTCGGCTAGACCCAAACCCACTCGGCTAGACCCAAACCCACTCCGCTAGACCCAAACCCACTCGGCTAGACCCAAACCCACTCGGCCAGACCCAAACCCACTCGGCTAGACCCAAACCAACTCGGCTAGACCCAAACCCACTCGGCTAGACCCAAACCCATTCGACTAGACCCAAACCCACTCGGCTAGACCAAAACCCACTCGGCTAGTCCCAAACCCACTCGGCTGGACCCAAACCCACTCGGCTAGACCCAAACCCACTCGGCTAGACCCAAACCCACTCGGCTAGACCCAAACCCACTCGGCTAGACCCAAACCCACTCGGCTAGACCCAAACCCACTCGAATAGACCCAAACCCACTCGGCTAGACCCAAACCCACTCGGCTAGACCCAAACCCACTCGGCTCGACGCAAACCCACTCGGCTAGACCCAAACCCACTCGGCTAGACCCAAACCCACTCGGCTAGACCCAAACCCACTCGGCTAGACCCAAACCCACTCGGGTAGACCCAAATCCACTCGGCTAGACCCAAACAAACTCGGCTAGACCCAAACCCACTCGGCAAGACCCAAACCCACTCGGCTAGACCCAAACACACTCGGCTGGACCCAAACCCACTCAGCTAGACCCAAACCCACTCGGCTAGACGCAAACCCACTCCGCTAGACCCAAATCCACTCCGCTACACCCATACCCACTCGGCTAGACCCAAATCCACTCCGCTACACCCAAACCCACTCGGCTAGACCCAAACCCATTCGGCTAAACCCAAACACACTCCGCTAGACCCAAACCCACTCCGCTAGACGCAAACCCACTCCGCTAGACCCAAACCCACTCCGCTAGACCCAAACCCACTCGGCTAGACCGAAACCCACAAGGCTAGACCCAAACGCACTCGGATAGACCCAAACCCATTCGGCTAGACCCAAACCCACTCGGCTAGACCCAAACCCACTAGGCTAGTCCCAAACCCACTCGGCGAGACCCAAACCCACTCGGCTATACCCAAACCCACTCGGCTAGACCCAAACCCACTCGGCTAGATCCAAACCCACTCGGCTAGACCCAAACCCACTCGGATAGACCCAAACCCACTCAGCTAGCCCCAAACCCACTCCGCTAGACCCAAACCCACTCCGCTAGACCCAAACCCACTCGGCTAGACCGAAACCCACTAGGCTAGACCCAAACGCACTCGGCTAGACCCAAACCCACTCGGCTAGACCCAAACCCACTCAGCTAGACCCAAACCCACTCGGCTAGACCCAAACCCACTCGGCCAGACCCAAACCCACTCGGCTAGACCCAAACCCACTCGGCTAGACCCAAACCCACTCGGCTAGACACAAACCCATTCGACTAGACCCAAACCCACTCGGCTAGACCAAAACCCACTCGGCTAGTCCCAAACCCACTCGGCTAGACCCAAACCCACTCGGCTAGACCCAAACCCACTCGGCTAGACCCAAACCCACTCGGCTAGACCCAAACCCACTCGGTTAGACCGAAACCCACTCGGTTAGACCGAAACCCACTCGAATAGACCCAAACCCACTCGGCTAGACCCAAACCCACTCGGCTAGACCCAAACCCACTCGGCTCGACCCAAACCCACTCGGTTAGACCCAAACCCACTCGGCTCGACCCAAACCCACTCGGCTAGACCCAAACGCACTCGGCTAGACCCAAACCCACTCGGCTAGACCCAAACCCACTCGGCTAGACCCAAACCCACTCGGGTAGACCCAAATCCACTCGGCTAGACCCAAACCCACTCGGCTAGACCCAAACCCACTCGGCAAGACCCAAACCCACTCGGCTAGACCCAAACACACTCGGCTAGACCCAAACCCACTCAGCTAGACCCAAACCCACTCGGCTAGACGCAAACCCACTCCGCTAGACCCAAATCCACTCCGCTACACCCATACCCACTCGGCTAGACCCAAATCCACTCCGCTAAACCCAAACCCACTCGGCTAGACCCAAACCCATTCGGATAAACCCAAACACACTCCGCTAGACCCAAACCCACTCCGCTAGACGCAAACCCACTCCGCTAGACCCAAACCCACTCCGCTAGACCCAAACCCACTCGGCTAGACCGAAACCCACTAGGCTAGACCCAAACGCACTCGGCTAGACCCAAACCCATTCGGCTAGACCCAAACCCACTCGGCTAGACCCAAACCCACTAGGCTAGTCCCAAACCCACTCGGCGAGACCCAAACCCACTCGGCTAGACCCAAACCCACTCGGCTAGACCCAAACCCACTCGGCTAGACCCAAACCCACTCGGCTAGACCCAAACCCACTCGGATAGACCCAAACCCACTCAGCAAGACCCAAACCCACTCCGCTAGACCCAAATCCACTCCGCTACACCCAAACCCACTCGGCTAGACCCAAAACCATTCGGCTAGACCCAAACACACTCCGCTAGACCCAAACCCACTAGGCTAGTCCCAAACCCACTCGGCGAGACCCAAACCCACTCGGCTAGACCCAAACCCACTCGGCTAGACCCAAACCCACTCGGCTAGACCCAAACCCACTCGGCTAGACCCAAACCCACTCGGATAGACCCAAACCCACTCAGCAAGACCCACACCCACTCCGCTAGACCCAAATCCACTCCGCTACACCCAAACCCACTCGGCTAGACCCAAAACCATTCGGCTAGACCCAAACACACTCCGCTAGACCCAAACCCACTCCGCTAGACGCAAACCCACTCCGCTAGACCCAAACCCACTCCGCTAGACCCAAACCCACTCGGCTAGACCGAAACCCACTAGGCTAGACCCAAACGCACTCGGCTAGACCCAAACCCACTCGGCTAGACCCAAACCCACTCAGCTAGACCCAACCCACTCGGCAAGACCCAAACCCACTCGGCCAGACCCAAACCCACTCGGCTAGACCCAAATCCACTCCGCTACACCCAAACCCACTCGGCTAGACCCAAAACCATTCGGCTAGACCCAAACACACTCCGCTAGACCCAAACCCACTCCGCTAGACGCAAACCCACTCCGCTAGACCCAAACCCACTCCGCTAGACCCAAACCCACTCGGCTAGACCGAAACCCACTAGGCTAGACCCAAACGCACTCGGCTAGACCCAAACCCACTCGGCTAGACCCAAACCCACTCAGCTAGACCCAACCCACTCGGCAAGACCCAAACCCACTCGGCCAGACCCAAACCCACTCGGCTAGACCCAAACCCACTCGGCTAGACCCAAACCCACTCGGCTAGACCCAAACCCATTCGACTAGACCCAAACCCACTCGGCTAGACCAAAACCCACTCGGCTAGTCCCAAACCCACTCGGCTAGACCCAAACCCACTCGGTTAGACCCAAACCCACTCGGCTAGACCCAAACCCACTAGGCTAGACCCAAACCCACTCGGTTAGACCCAAACCCACTCGAATAGACCCAAACCCACTCGGCTAGACCCAAACCCACTCGGCTAGACCCAAACCCACTCGGCTCGACCCAAACCCACTCGGCTACACCGAAACCCACTAGGCTAGACCCAAACGCACTCGGCTAGACCCAAACCCACTCGGCTAGACCCAAACCCACTCGGCTAGACCCAAACCCACTCGGCTAGACCCAAACCCAATCGGCTAGACCCAAACCCACTCGGCTAGACCCAAACCCACTCGGGTAGACCCAAATCCACTCGGCTAGACCCAAACCCACTCGGCTAGACACAAACCCACTCGGCTAGACCCAAACCCACTCGGCTAGACCCAAACCCACTCGGCTAGACCCAAACCCACTCAGCTAGACCCAAACCCACTCGGCTAGACCCAAACCCACTCCGCTAGACCCAAATCCACTCCGCTACACCCAAACCCACTCGGCTAGACCCAAACCCATTTGGCTAGACCCAAACACACTCCGCTAGACCCAAATCGACTCGGCTAGATGCAAACCCACTCCGCTAGACCCAAACCCACTCCGCTAGACCCAAACCCACTAGGCTGGACCGAAACCCACTCGGCTAGACCAAAACCCACTCGGCTCAACCCAAACCCACTCGGCTAGACGCAAACCCACTCGGCTGGACCCAAACCCACTCGGCTAGACCCAAACCCACTCGGCAAGACCCAAACCCACTCGGCTAGACCCAAACCCACTCGGCTAGACGATTACCCACTCGGCTAAACCCAAACCCACTCGGCTAGACCCAAACCCACTCTGCTCGATCCAAACCCATTCGGCTAGACCCAAACCCACTCGGCTACACCCAAACCCACACCGCTTGACCCAAACCCACTCGGCTAGACCCAAACCCACTCGGCTGGACCCAAACCCACTCGGCTAGACCCAAACCCACTCGGCTAGACCCAAACCCACTTGGCTAGACCCAAACCCATTCGGCTCGACCCAAACCCACTCGGCTGGACCCAAACCCACTCGGCTAGACCCAAACCCACTCGGCTAGACCCAAACCCACTCGGCTAGACCCAAACCCACTCGGCTAGACCCAAACCCACTCGGTTAGACCCAAACCCACTCGAATAGACCCAAACCCACTCGGCTCGACCCGAACCCACTCGGCTAGACCGAAACCCACTAGGCTAGACCCAAACCCACTCGGCTAGACCCAAACCCACTCGGCTAGACCCAAACCCACTCGGCTAGACCCAAACCCACTCGGCTAGACCCAAACCCACTCGGCTAGACCCAAACCCACTCGGCTAGACCCAAACCCACTCGGCTAGAACCAAACCCACTCGCCTAGACCCAAACCCACTCGGCTAGACTCAAACCCACTCGGCTAGACCCAAACCCACTCCGCTAGACCCAAACCCACTCGGCTAGACCCAAACCCACTCGGCTAGACCCAAACCCACTCCGCTAGACCCAAACCCACTCGGCTAGACCCAAACCCACTCGGCTAGACCCAAACCCACTCGGCTAGACCCAAACCCACTCGGCTAGACCCAAACCCACTCAGCTAGACCCAAACCCACTCGGCTAGACCCAAACCCACTCCGCTAGACCCAAATCCACTCCGCTACACCCCAACCCACTCGGCTAGACCCAAACCCATTCGGCTAGACCCAAACACACTCCGCTAGACCCAAACCCACTCCGCTAGACCCAAACCCACTCGGCTAGACCGAAACCCACTCGGCTAGACCAAAACCCACTCGGCTCAACCCAAACCCACTCGGCTAGATGCAAAGCCACTCGGCTGGACCCAAACCCACTCGGCTAGACCCAAACCCACTCGGCAAGACCCAAACCCACTCGGCTAGACCCAAACCCACTCGGCTAGACGATTACCCACTCGGCTAGACCCAAACCCACTCGGCTAGACCCAAACCCACTCTGCTCGATCCAAACCCATTCGGCTAGACCCAAACCCACTCGGCTACACCCAAACCCACACCGCTTGACCCAAACCCACTCGGCTAGACCCAAACCCACTCGGCTGGACCCAAACCCACTCGGCTAGACCCAAACCCACTCGGCTAGACCCAAACCCACTCGGCTAGACCCAAACCCATTCGGCTCGACCCAAACCCACTCAGCTAGACCCAAACGCACTCGGCTAGACCCAAACCCACTTTGCTAGACCCAAACCCACTCGGCTAGACCCAAACCCACTCGGCTAGGCACAAACCCTCTCGGATAGACCGAAACCGATTCGGCTAAACCCAATCCCACTCGGCTAGACCCAAACCCACTCGGCTACACCCAAACCCACTCCGCTAGACGCAAACCCACTCGGCTAGACCCAAACCCACTCGGCTAGACCCAAACCAACTCGGCAAGACCGAAAACCACTCGGCTGGACCCAAACCGAATCGGCTAGATGATTACCCACTCGGCTAGACCCAAACCCACGCGGCTAGACCCAAACCCACTCGGCTCAAACCAAACCCACTCGGCTAGACGAAAACCGACTCGGCTGGACCCAAACCCACTCGGCTAGACCCAAACCCACTCGGCAAGACCCAAACCCACTCGGCTAGACCCAAACCCACTCGGCTAGACGATTACCCACTCGGCTAGACCCAAACCCACTCGGCTAGACCCAAACCCACTCTGCTCGATCCAAACCCATTCGGCTAGACCCAAACCCACTCGGCTACACCCAAACCCACTCCGCTAGACCCATACCCACTCGGCTAGACCCAAACCCACTCGGCTAGACCCAAACCCACTCGGCTAGACCCAAACCCACTCGGCTAGACCCAAACCCACTCGGGTAGACCCAAATCCACTCGGCTAGACCCAAACCCACTCGGCTAGACCCAAACCCACTCGGCTAGACCCAAACCCACTCGGCTAGACCCAAACACACTCGGCTAGACCCAAACCCACTCCGCTAGACCCAAATCCACTCCGCTACACCCAAACCCACTCGGCTAGACCCAAACCCATTCGGCTAGACCCATACACACTCCGCTAGACCCAAACCCACTCCGCTAGATGCGAACCCACTCCGCTAGAACCAAACCCACTCCGCTAGACCCAAACCCACACGGCTAGACTGAAACCCACTAGGCTAGACCCAAACGCACTCGGCTAGACCCAAACTCACTCGGCTAGACCCAAACCCACTCCGCTGGACCCAAACCCACTCGGCTAGACCCAAACCCACTCGGCTAGACCCAAACCCACTCGGCTTGACCCAAACCCATTCGGCTAGACCCAAACCCACTCGGCTGGACACAAACCCACCAGGCTAGTCCCAAACCCACTCGGCTAGACCCAAACCCACTCGGCTAGACCCAAACCCACTCAGCTAGACCCAAACCCACTTGGCTAGACCCAAACCCACTCCGCTAGACCCAAATCCACGCCACTACAACCAAACCCACTCGGCTTGACCCAAAGCCATTCGGCTAGACCCAAACACACTCCGCTAGACCCAAACCCACTCCGCTAGACGCAAACCCACTCCGCTAGACCCAAACCCACTCCGCAGGACCCAAACCCACACGGCTAGACCGAAACCCACTAGGCTAGACCCAAACGCACTCGGCTACACCCAAACCCACTCGGCTAAACCCAAACCCACTCAGCTAGACTCAAACCCGCTCGGCGAGACCCAAACCCACTCGGCTAGACCCAAACCCACTCGGATAGACCCAAACCCACTCGGCTAGACCCAAACCCAGTCGGCTAGACCCAAACCCATTCGGATAGACCCAAACCCACTCTGCTAGACCCAAACCCACTCCGCTAGACCCAAATCCACTCCGCTACACCGAAACCCACTCGGCTAGACCCAAACCCATTCGGCTAGAGCCAAACACACTCCGCTAGACACAAACCCACTCCGCTAGACGCAAACCCACTCCGCTAGACCCAAACCCACTCCGCTAGACCCAAACCCACTCGGCCAGACCGAAACCCACTAGGCTAGACCCAAACGCACTCGGCTAGTCCCAAACCCACTCGGCGAGACCCAAACCCACTCGGCTAGAACCAAACCCACTCGGCTAGACCCAAACCCACTCGGCTAGACCCAAACCCACTCGGCTAGACCCAAACCCACTCGGATAGACCCAAACCCACTCAGCAAGACCCAAACCCACTCCGCTGGACCCAAATCCACTCCGCTACACCCAAACCCACTCGGCTAGACCCAAAACCATTCGGCTAGACCCAAACACATTCCGCTAGACCCAAACCCACTTAGCTAGACGCAAACCCACTCCGCTAGACCCAAACCCACTCCGCTAGACCCAAACCCACTCGGCTAGACCGAAACCCACTAGGCTAGACCCAAACGCACTCGGCTAGACCCAAACCCACTCGGCTAGACCCAAACCCACTCAGCTAGACCCAAACCCACTCGGCTAGACCCAAACCCACTCGGCCAGACCCAAACCCACTCGGCTAGACCCAAACCCACTCGGCTAGACCCAAACCCACTCGGCTAGACCCAAACCCATTCGACTAGACCCAAACCCACTCGGCTAGACCAAAACCCACTCGGCTAGTCCCAAACCCACTCGGCTAGACCCAAACCCACTCGGTTAGACCCAAACCCACTCGGCTAGACCCAAACCCACTAGGCTAGACCCAAACCCACTCGGTTAGACCCAAACCCACTCGAATAGACCCAAACCCACTCGGCTAGACCCAAACCCACTCGGCTAGACCCAAACCCACTCGGCTCGACCCAAACCCACTCGGCTACACCGAAACCCACTAGGCTAGACCCAAACGCACTCAGCTAGACCCAAACCCACTCGGCTAGACCCAAACCCACTCGGCTAGACCCAAACCCAATCGGCTAGACCCAAACCCACTCGGCTAGACCCAAACCCACTCGGGTAGACCCAAATCCACTCGGCTAGACCCAAACCCACTCGGCTAGACACAAACCCACTCGGCTAGACACAAACCCACTCGGCTAGACCCAAACCCAGTCGGCTAGACCCAAACCCACTCAGCTAGACCCAAACCCACTTGGCTAGACCCAAACCCACTCCGCTAGACCCAAATCCACTCCGCTACACCCAAACCCACTCGGCTAGACCCAAACCCATTCGGCTAGACCCAAACACACTCCGCTTGACCCAAATCGACTCGGCTAGATGCAAACCCACTCCGCTAGACCCAAACCCACTCCGCTAGACCCAAACCCACTCGGCTAGACCAAAACCCACTTGGCTAGACCAAAACCCACTCGGCTCAGCCCAAACCCACTCGGCTAGACGATTACCCACTCGGCTAAACCCAAACCCACTCGGCTAGACCCAAACCCACTCTGCTCAATCCAAACCCATTCGGCTAGACCCAAACTAACTCGGCTACACCCAAACCCACACCGCTTGACCCAAACCCACTCGGCTAGACCCAAACCCACTCGGCTGGACCCAAACCCACTCGGTTAGACCCAAACCCACTCGAATAGACCCAAACCCACTCGGCTAGACCCAAACCCACTCGGCTAGACCCAAACCCACTCGGCTAGACCCAAACCCACTCGGCTAGACCCAAACCCACTCGGCTAGACCCAAACCCACTCAGCTAGACCCAAACCCACTCGGCTAGACCCAAACCCACTCGGCCAGACCCAAACCCACTCGGCTAGACCCAAACCCACTCGGCTAGACCCAAACCCACTCGGCTAGACCCAAACCCATTCGACTAGACCCAAACCCACTCGGCTAGACCAAAACCCACTCGGCTAGTCCCAAACCCACTCGGCTAGACCCAAACCCACTCGGTTAGACCCAAACCCACTCGGCTAGACCCAAACCCACTAGGCTAGACCCAAACCCACTCGGTTAGACCCAAACCCACTCGAATAGACCCAAACCCACTCGGCTAGACCCAAACCCACTCGGCTAGACCCAAACCCACTCGGCTCGACCCAAACCCACTCGGCTACACCGAAACCCACTAGGCTAGACCCAAACGCACTCAGCTAGACCCAAACCCACTCGGCTAGACCCAAACCCACTCGGCTAGACCCAAACCCAATCGGCTAGACCCAAACCCACTCGGCTAGACCCAAACCCACTCGGGTAGACCCAAATCCACTCGGCTAGACCCAAACCCACTCGGCTAGACACAAACCCACTCGGCTAGACACAAACCCACTCGGCTAGACCCAAACCCAGTCGGCTAGACCCAAACCCACTCAGCTAGACCCAAACCCACTTGGCTAGACCCAAACCCATTCCGCTAGACCCAAATCCACTCCGCTACACCCAAACCCACTCGGCTAGACCCAAACCCATTCGGCTAGACCCAAACACACTCCGCTTGACCCAAATCGACTCGGCTAGATGCAAACCCACTCCGCTAGACCCAAACCCACTCCGCTAGACCCAAACCCACTCGGCTAGACCAAAACCCACTTGGCTAGACCAAAACCCACTCGGCTCAGCCCAAACCCACTCGGCTAGACGATTACCCACTCGGCTAAACCCAAACCCACTCGGCTAGACCCAAACCCACTCTGCTCAATCCAAACCCATTCGGCTAGACCCAAACTAACTCGGCTACACCCAAACCCACACCGCTTGACCCAAACCCACTCGGCTAGACCCAAACCCACTCGGCTGGACCCAAACCCACTCGGTTAGACCCAAACCCACTCGAATAGACCCAAACCCACTCGGCTAGACCCAAACCCACTCGGCTAGACCCAAACCCACTCGGCTCGACCCAAACCCACTCGGCTGGACCGAAACCCACTAGGCTAGACCCAAACCCACTCGGCTAGACCCAAACCCACTCGGCTAGACCCAAACCCACTCGGCTAGACCCAAACCCACTCGGCTAGACCCAAACCCACTCGGCTAGACCCAAACCCACTCGGCTAGAACCAAACCCACTCGCCTAGACCCAAACCCACTCGGCTAGACCCAAACCCACTCGGCTAGACCCAAACCCACTCCGCTAGACCCAAACCCACTCGGCTAGACCCAAACCCACTCGGCTAGACCCAAACCCACTCGGCTAGACCCAAACCCACTCGGATAGACCCAAACCCACTCGGCTAGACCCAAACCCACTCCGCAAGACCAAAACCCACTCGGCTAGACCCAAACCCACTCGGCTAGACCCAAACCCACTCGGCTAGACCCAAACCCACTCAGCTAGACCCAAACCCACTCGGCTAGACCCAAACCCACTCGGTTAGACCCAAACCCACTCGGTTAGACCCAAACCCACTTGGCTAGACCCAAACCCACTCGGCTAGACGCAAACCCACTCGGCTAGACCCAAACCCACTCGGCTAGACCCACACCCACTCGGCTATACCCAAACCCACTCGGCTAGACCCAAACCCACTCGGCTAGACCCAAACCCATTCGGCTAGACCCAAACACACTCCGCTAGACCCAAACCGATTCGGCTAGACCCAAACCCACTCGGCTACACCCAAACCCACTCGGCTGGACCCAAACCCACTCGGCTAGACCCAAACCCACTCGGCTAGACCCAAACCCACTCGGCTAGACCCAAACCCACTCGGCTAGACCCAAATCCACTCGGCTAGACCCAAACCCACTCGGCTAGACCCAAACACACTCGGCTACGCCCAAACCCACTAGGCTAGACCCAAACCCAATCGGCTAGACCAAAACCCACTCGGCTAGACCCAAACCCACTGGGCTAGATCCAAACCCCCTCGGCTAGACCCAAACCCACTTGGCTACACCCAAACCCACTCCACTAGACCCAAACCCACTCCGCAAGACCCAAACCCCACTCCGCTAGACCCAAACCCACTCGGCTAGACCGAAACCCACTCGGCTAGACCCAAACGCACTCGGCTAGACCCATCCCACTCGGCTAGACTCAAACCCACTCGGCTAGACCCAAACCCACTCGGCTAGACCCAAACCCACTCGCTAGACCCAAACCCACTCGGCTAGACCCAAGCCCACTCGGCTAGACCCAAACCCACTCGGCTAGACCCAAACCCACTCGGCTGGACCCAAACCCACTCGGCTAGACCCAAACCCACTCCGCTAGACCAAAACCCACTCAGCTAGACCCAAACCGACTCGGCTAGACCCAAACCAACTCGGCTCGACCCAAACCCACTCGGCTAGACCCAAACGCACTCGGCTAGACCCAATCCCAATCGGCTGGACCCAAACCCACTCGGCTAGACCCAAACCCACTCGGCTACACCCAAACCCACTCGGCTAGACCCAAACCCGCTCGGCTGGACCCAAGTCCACTCGGCTAGACCCAAACCCACTCGGCTGGACCCAAACCCACTCGGCTAGACCCAAACCCACTCGGCTAGACCCAAACCCACTCCGCTAGACACAAATCCACTCCGCTAGACCCAATCCCACTCGGCTAGACCCAAACCCATTCGGCTAGACCCAAACCCACTCCGCTAGACCCAAACCCACTCGGCTAGACCCAAACCCACTCGGCTAGACCCAAACCCACTCGGCTAGACCCAAACCCACTCGGCTAGACCCAAACCCACTCGGTTCGACCCAAACCCACTCGAATAGACCCAAACCCACTCGGCTAGACCCAAACCCACTCGGCCAGACCCAAACCCACTCGGCTCGACCCAAACCCACTCGGCTAGACCGAAACCCACTAGGCAAGACCCAAACCCACTCGGCTAGACCCAAACCCACTCGGCTAGACCCAAACCCACTCGGCTAGACCCAAACCCACTCGGCTAGACCCAAACCCACTCGGCTAGACCCAAACCCACTCGGCTAGAACCAAACCCACTCGCCTAGACCCAAACCCACTCGGCTAGACCCAAACCCACTCGGCTAGACCCAAACCCACTCCGCTAGACCCAAACCCACTCGGCTAGACCCAAACCCACTCGGCTAGACCCAAACCCACTCGGCTAGACCCAAACCCACTCGGCTAGACCCAAACCCACTCGGCTAGACCCAAACCCACTCGGCTAGACCCAAACCCACTCCGCTAGACCAAAACCCACTCGGCTAGACCCAAACCCACTCGGCTAGACCCAAACCCACTCGGCTAGACCCAAACCCACTCAGCTAGACCCAAACCCACTCGGCTAGACCCAAACCCACTCCGCTAGACCCAAATCCACTCCGCTACACCCAAACCCACTCGGCTAGACCCAAACCCATTCGGCTAGACCCAAACACACTCCGCTAGACCCAAACCGATTCGGCTAGACCCAAACCCACTCGGCTACACCCAAACCCACTCGGCTGGACCCAAACCCACTCGGCTAGACCCAAACCCACTCGGCTAGACCCAAACCCACTCGGCTAGACCCAAACCCACTCGGCTAGACCCAAATCCACTCGGCTAGATCCAAACCCCCTCGGCTAGACCCAAACCCACTTGGCTACACCCAAACCCACTCCACTAGACCCAAACCCACTCCGCAAGACCCAAACCCCACTCCGCTAGACCCAAACCCACTCGGCTAGACCGAAACCCACTCGGCTAGACCCAAACGCACTCGGCTAGACCCATCCCACTCGGCTAGACTCAAACCCACTCGGCTAGACCCAAACCCACTCGGCTAGACCCAAACCCACTCGCTAGACCCAAACCCACTCGGCTAGACCCAAGCCCACTCGGCTAGACCCAAACCCACTCGGCTAGACCCAAACCCACTCGGCTAGACCCAAACCCACTCGGCTAGACCCAAACCCACTCCGCTAGACCAAAACCCACTCAGCTAGACCCAAACCGACTCGGCTAGACCCAAACCAACTCGGCTCGACCCAAACCCACTCGGCTAGACCCAAACGCACTCGGCTAGACCCAATCCCAATCGGCTGGACCCAAACCCACTCGGCTAGACCCAAACCCACTCGGCTACACCCAAACCCACTCGGCTAGACCCAAACCCGCTCGGCTGGACCCAAGCCCACTCGGCTAGACCCAAACCCACTCGGCTGGACCCAAACCCACTCGGCTAGACCCAAACCCACTCGGCTAGACCCAAACCCACTCCGCTAGACACAAATCCACTCCGCTAGACCCAATCCCACTCGGCTAGACCCAAACCCATTCGGCTAGACCCAAACCCACTCCGCTAGACCCAAACCCACTCCGCTAGACCCAAACCCACTCCGCTAGACTGAAACCCACTCCGCTAGACCCAAACCCACTCGGCTAGACCGAAACCCACTCGGCTAGACTCAAACCCACTCGGCTAGACCCAAACCCACTCGGCTAGACCCAAACCCACTCGGCTAGACTCAAACCCACTCGGCTAGACCCAAACCCACTCGGCTAGACCCAAACCCACTCCGCTAGATATAAATCCACTCCGCTAGACCCAAACCCACTCGGCTAGACCCAAACCCATTCGGCTAGACCCAAACCCACTCCGCTAGACCCAAACCCACTCCGCTAGACCCTAACCCACTCCGCTAGACTCAAACCCACTCCGCTAGACCCAAACCCACTCGGCGAGACTGAAACCCACTCGGCTAGACCCAAAAGCACTCGGCTAGACACAAACCCACTCGGCTAGACTCAAACCCACTCGGCTAGACACAAACCCACTCGGCTAGACCCAAACCCACTCGGCTAGACGCAAAGCCACTCGGCTACACCCAAACCCACTCGGCTAGACGCAAACCCACTCGACTAGACCCAAACCCATTCGGCTAGACCCAAACCCACTCGGCTAGACCCAAACCCACTCGGCTAGACCCAAACCCACTCGGCTAGACCCAAACCCACTCGGCTAGACCCAAACGCACTCGGCTAGACCCAAACCCAATCGGCTAGACCCAAACCCACTCGGCTAGACCCAAACCCACTCGGCTAGACCCAAACCCACTCGGCTAGACCCAAACCCACTCGGATAGACCCAAACCCACTCGGCTAGACTCAAACCCACTCGGCTAGACCCAAACCCACTCGGCTGGACCCAAACCCACTCCGCTAGACATAAATCCACTCCGCTAGACCCAAACCCACTCGGCTAGACCCAGACCCATTCGGCTAGACCCAAACCCACTCGGCTAGACCGAAACCCACTCGGCTGGACCCAAACCCACTCGGCTAGACCCAAACCCACTCGGCTAGACCCAAACCCACTCGGCTACACCCAAACCCACTCCACTAGTCCCAAACCCACTCGGATAGACCCAACCCCATTCGGCTAGACCCAAACCCGCTCCGCTAGACCCAAACCCACTCCGCTAGACCCAAACCCTCTCTGCTAGACCCAAACCCACTCGGCTAGACCGAAACCCACTCGGCTACACCCAAACCCACTCGGCTAGACCCAAACCCACTGGGCTAGACCCAACCCACTGGGCTAGACCCAAACCCACTCGGCTAGACCCAAACCCATTCGGCTAGACCCAAACCCACTCGGCTAGACCCAAACCCACTCGGCTCGACACAAACCCACTCGGCTAGACCCAAACCCACTCGGCTAGACCCAAACCCACTCGGCTAGACCCAAACCCACTAGGCTAGACCCAAACGCACTCGGCTAGACCCAAACCCACTCGGCTAGACCCAAACCCACTCGGCTAGACCCAAACCCACTCGGCTAGACCCAAACCCACTCGGCCAGACCCACACCCACTCGGCTAGACCCAAACCCAGTCGGCTAGACCCAAACATACTCGGGTAGACCCAAACCCACTCGGCTAGACACAAACCCACTTGGCCAGACCCAAACCCATTCGGCTAGACCCAAACCCACTCGGCTACACCCAAACCCTCTCGGCTAGACCCAAACACACTCGGCTACACCCAAACCCACTCCGCTACAGCCAAACCCACTCGGCTAGACCCAAACCCACTCGGCTGGACACAAACCCACTCGGCTGGACCCAAACCCATCGGCTAGACCCAAACCCACTCGGCTGGACCCAAACCCACTCGGCTAGACCCAAACCCACTTGGCTACACCCAAACCCACTCCACTAGACCCAAACCCACTCCGCAAGACCCAAACCCCACTCCGCTAGACCCAAACCCACTCGGCCAGACCGAAACCCACTCGGCTAGACCCAAACGCACTCGGCTAGACCCATCCCACTCGGCTAGACTCAAACCCACTCGGCTAGACCCAAACCCACTCGGCTAGACCCAAACCCACTCGCTAGACCCAAACCCACTCGGCTAGACCCAAGCCCACTCGGCTAGACCCAAACCCAGGGATACACAAAAAGCTGGAGAAACTCAGCGGGTGCAGCAGCATCTAAGGAGTGAAGGAGATAGGCGACGTTTCGGGTCGAGACCCTTCTTCAGACGACCCAAACCCACTCGGCTAGACCCAAACCCACTCGGCTAGACCCAAACCCACTCGGCTAGACCCAAACCCACTCCGCTAGACCAAAACCCACTCAGCTAGACCCAAACCGACTCGGCTAGACCCAAACCAACTCGGCTCGACCCAAACCCACTCGGCTAGACCCAAACGCACTCGGCTAGACCCAATCCCAATCGGCTGGACCCAAACCCACTCGGCTAGACCCAAACCCACTCGGCTACACCCAAACCCACTCGGCTAGACCCAAACCCGCTCGGCTGGACCCAAGCCCACTCGGCTAGACCCAAACCCACTCGGCTGGACCCAAACCCACTCGGCTAGACCCAAACCCACTCGGCTAGACCCAAACCCACTCCGCTAGACACAAATCCACTCCGCTAGACCCAATCCCACTCGGCTAGACCCAAACCCATTCGGCTAGACCCAAACCCACTCCGCTAGACCCAAACCCACTCCGCTAGACCCAAACCCACTCCGCTAGACTGAAACCCACTCCGCTAGACCCAAACCCACTCGGCTAGACCGAAACCCACTCGGCTAGACTCAAACCCACTCGGCTAGACCCAAACCCACTCGGCTAGACCCAAACCCACTCGGCTAGACTCAAACCCACTCGGCTAGACCCAAACCCACTCGGCTAGACCCAAACCCACTCCGCTAGATATAAATCCACTCCGCTAGACCCAAACCCACTCGGCTAGACCCAAACCCATTCGGCTAGACTCAAACCCACTCCGCTAGACCCAAACCCACTCCGCTAGACCCTAACCCACTCCGCTAGACTCAAACCCACTCCGCTAGACCCAAACCCACTCGGCGAGACTGAAACCCACTCGGCTAGACCCAAAAGCACTCGGCTAGACACAAACCCACTCGGCTAGACTCAAACCCACTCGGCTAGACACAAACCCACTCGGCTAGACCCAAACCCACTCGGCTAGACGCAAAGCCACTCGGCTACACCCAAACCCACTCGGCTAGACGCAAACCCACTCGACTAGACCCAAACCCATTCGGCTAGACCCAAACCCACTCGGCTAGACCCAAACCCACTCGGCTAGACCCAAACCCACTCGGCTAGACCCAAACCCACTCGGCTAGACCCAAACGCACTCGGCTAGACCCAAACCCAATCGGCTAGACCCAAACCCACTCGGCTAGACCCAAACCCACTCGGCTAGACCCAAACCCACTCGGCTAGACCCAAACCCACTCGGATAGACCCAAACCCACTCGGCTAGACTCAAACCCACTCGGCTAGACCCAAACCCACTCGGCTGGACCCAAACCCACTCCGCTAGACATAAATCCACTCCGCTAGACCCAAACCCACTCGGCTAGACCCAGACCCATTCGGCTAGACCCAAACCCACTCGGCTAGACCGAAATCCACTCGGCTGGACCCAAACCCACTCGGCTAGACCCAAACCCACTCGGCTAGACCCAAACCCACTCGGCTACACCCAAACCCACTCCACTAGTCCCAAACCCACTCGGATAGACCCAACCCCATTCGGCTAGACCCAAACCCGCTCCGCTAGACCCAAACCCACTCCGCTAGACCCAAACCCTCTCTGCTAGACCCAAACCCACTCGGCTAGACCCAAACCCACTCGGCTACACCCAAACCCACTCGGCTAGACCCAAACCCACTGGGCTAGACCCAACCCACTGGGCTAGACCCAAACCCACTCGGCTAGACCCAAACCCATTCGGCTAGACCCAAACCCACTCGGCTAGACCCAAACCCACTCGGCTCGACACAAACCCACTCGGCTAGACCCAAACCCACTCGGCTAGACCCAAACCCACTCGGCTAGACCCAAACCCACTCGGCTAGACCCAAACGCACTCGGCTAGACCCAAACCCACTCGGCTAGACCCAAACCCACTCGGCTAGACCCAAACCCACTCGGCTAGACCCAAACCCACTCGGCTAGACCCACACCCACTCGGCTAGACCCAAACCCAGTCGGCTAGACCCAAACATACTCGGGTAGACCCAAACCCACTCGGCTAGACACAAACCCACTTGGCCAGACCCAAACCCATTCGGCTAGACCCAAACCCACTCGGCTACACCCAAACCCTCTCGGCTAGACCCAAACACACTCGGCTACACCCAAACCCACTCCGCTAGAGCCAAACCCACTCGGCTAGACCCAAACCCACTCGGCTGGACACAAACCCACTCGGCTGGACCCAAACCCATCGGCTAGACCCAAACCCACTCGGCTGGACCCAAACCCACTCGGCTAGACTCAAACCCACTCGGCTAGACCCAAATCCACTCGGCTAGACCCAAACCCACTCGGCTAGACCCAAACCCACTCGGCTACGCACAAACCCACTAGGCTAGACCCAAACCCACTCGGCTAGACCCAAACCCACTCGGCTAGACCCAAACCCACTGGGCTAGACCCAAACCCCCTCGGCTAGACCCAAACCCACTCGGCTAGACCCAAACCCACTCGGCTACACCCAAACCCACTCGGCTAGACCCAAACACACTCGGCTAGACCCAAACCCACTCCGCTAGACCCAAACCCACTCGGCTAGACCCAAACCCATTCAGCTAGACCCAAACCCACTCGGCTACACCCAAACCCACTCGGCTAGACCCAAACCCACTCGGCTACACCCAAACCCACTCCACTAGACCCAAACCCACTCCGCTAGACCCAAACCCCACTCCGCTAGACCCAAACCAACTCGGCTAGACCGAAACCCACTCGGCTAGACCCAAACGCACTCGGCTAGACCCATCCCACTCGGCTAGACTCAAACCCACTCGGCTAGATCCAAACCCACTCGGCTAGACCCAAACCCACTCGCTAGACCCAAACCCAATCGGCTAGACCCAAGCCCACTCGGCTAGACCCAAACCCACTCGGCTAGACCCAAACCGACTCGGCTAGACCCAAACCCACTCGGCTAGACCCAAACCCACTCCGCTAGACCAAAACCCACTCAGCTAGACCCAAACCGACTCGGCTAGACCCAAACCAACTCGGCTCGACCCAAACCCACTCGGCTAGACCCAAACGCACTCGGCTAGACCCAATCCCAATCGGCTGGACCCAAACCCACTCGGCTAGACCCAAACCCACTCGGCTACACCCAAACCCACTCGGCTAGACCCAAACCAGCTCGGCTGGACCCAAGCCCACTCGGCTAGACCCAAACCCACTCGGCTGGACCCAAACCCACTCGGCTAGACCCAAACCCACTCGGCTAGACCCAAACTCACTCCGCTAGACACAATTCCACTCCGCTAGACCCAAACCCATTCGGCTAGACCCAAACCCATTCGGCTAGACCCAAACCCACTCCGCTAGACCCAAACCCACTCCGCTAGACCCAAACCCACTCCGCTAGACTGAAACCCACTCCGCTAGACCCAAACCCACTCGGCAAGACCGAAACCCACTCGGCTAGACTCAAATCCGCTCGGCTAGACCCAAACCCACTCGGCTAGACCCTAACCCACTTGGCTAGACCCAAACCCACTCCGCTAGACCCAAACCCACTCGGCTCGACCCAAACCCACTCGGCTAGACCCAAACCCACTCGGCTAGACCCAAACCCACTCGGCTAGACCCAAACCCACTCGGCTAGACCCAAACCCACTCGGCTAGACCCAAACCCACTCGGCTAGACCCAAACCCACTCGGCAAGACCCAAACCCAATCGGCTAGACCCAAACCCACTCGGCTAGACCCAAACCCACTCGGCTAGACCCAAACCCACTCGGCTAGACCCACACCCACTCGGCTAGACCCAAACCCAGTCGGCTAGACCCAAACCTACTCGGGTAGACCCAAACCCACTCGGCTAGACACAAACCCACTTGGCTAGACCCAAACCCATTCGGCTAGACGCAAACCCACTCGGCTACACCCAAACCCTCTCGGCTAGACCCAAACACACTCGGCTACACCCAAACCCACTCCGCTACACCCAAACCCACTCGGCTAGACCCAAACCCACTCGGCTGGACCCAAACCCACTCGGCTGGACCCAAACCCATCGGCTAGACCCAAACCCACTCGGCTAGACCCAAACCCACTCTGCTAGACTCAAACCCACTCGGCTAGACCCAAATCCACTCGGCTAGACCCAAACCCACTCGGCTAGACCCAAACCCACTCGGCTACGCGCAAACCCACTCGGCTAGACCCAAACCCACTCGGCTAGACCCAAACCCACTGGGCTAGACCCAAACCCCCTCGGCTAGACCCAAACCCACTCGGCTAGACCCAAACCCACTCGGCTAGACCCAAACCCACTCGGCTAGACCCAAACCCACTCCGCTAGACACAAATCCACTCCGCTAGACCCAATCCCACTCGGCTAGACCCAAACCCATTCGGCTAGACCCAAACCCACTCCGCTAGACCCAAACCCACTCCGCTAGACCCAAACCCACTCCGCTAGACTGAAACCCACTCCGCTAGACCCAAACCCACTCGGCTAGACCGAAACCCACTCGGCTAGACTCAAACCCACTCGGCTAGACCCAAACCCACTCGGCTAGACCCTAACCCACTTGGCTAGACCCAAACCCACTCCGCTAGACCCAAACCCACTCGGCTAGACCCAAACCCACTCGGCTAGACCCAAACCCTCTCGGCTAGACCCAAACCCACTCGGCTAGACCCAAACCCACTCGGCTTCACCCAAACCCACTCCGCTAGACCCAAACCCACTCCGCTAGACCCAAACCCACACCGCTAGACCCAAAACCCACTCCGCTAGACCCAAACCCACTCTGCTAGACCCAAACCCACTCGGCTAGACCCAAACCCACTCGGCTACACCCAAACCCACTCGGCTAGACCCAAACCCACTGGGCTAGACCCAACCCACTGGGCTAGACCCAAACCCACTCGGCTAGACCCAAACCCACTCGGCTAGACCCAAACCCACTCGGCTAGACCCAAACCCACTCGGCTAGACCCAAACCCACTCGGCTCGACCCAAACCCACTCGGCTAGACCCAAACCCACTCGGCTAGACCCAAACCCACTCGGCTAGACCCAAACCCACTCGGCTAGACCCAAACGCACTCGGCTAGACCCAAACCCACTCGGCTAGACCCAAACCCACTCGGCTAGACCCAAACCCACTCGGCTAGACCCAAACCCACTCGGCTAGACCCACACCCACTCGGCTAGACCCAAACCCAGTCAGCTAGACCCAAACATACTCGGGTAGACACAAACCCACTCGGCTAGACACAAACCCACTTGGCCAGACCCAAACCCATTCGGCTAGACCCAAACCCACTCGGCTACACCCAAACCCTCTCGGCTAGACCCAAACACACTCGGCTACACCCAAACCCAGTCCGCTAGAGCCAAAACCACTCGGCTAGACCCAAACCCACTCGGCTGGACACAAACCCACTCGGCTGGACCCAAACCCATCGGCTAGACCCAAACCCACTCGGCTGGACCCAAACCCACTCGGCTAGACTCAAACCCACTCGGCTAGACCCAAATCCACTCGGCTAGACCCAAACCCACTCGGCTAGACCCAAACCCACTCGGCTAGACCCAAACCCACTCGGCTAGACCCAAACCCACTGGGCTAGACCCAAACCCCCTCGGCTAGACCCAAACCCACTCGGCTAGACCCAAACCCACTCGGCTACACCCAAACCCACTCGGCTAGACCCAAACACACTCGGCTAGACCCAAACCCACTCCGCTAGACCCAAACCCACTCGGCTAGACCCAAACCCATTCAGCTAGACCCAAACCCACTCGGCTACACCCAAACCCACTCGGCTAGACCCAAACCCACTCGGCTACACCCAAACCCACTCCACTAGACCCAAACCCACTCCGCTAGACCCAAACCCCACTCCGCTAGACCCAAACCAACTCGGCTAGACCGAAACCCACTCGGCTAGACCCAAACGCACTCGGCTAGACCCATCCCACTCGGCTAGACTCAAACCCACTCGGCTAGACCCAAACCCACTCGCTAGACCCAAACCCAATCGTCTAGACCCAAGCCCACTTGGCTAGACCCAAACCCACTCGGCTAGACCCAAACCGACTCGGCTAGACCCAAACCCACTCGGCTAGACCCAAACCCACTCCGCTAGACCAAAACCCACTCAGCTAGACCCAAACCGACTCGGCTAGACCCAAACCAACTCGGCTCGACCCAAACCCACTCGGCTAGACCCAAACGCACTCGGCTAGACCCAATCCCAATCGGCTGGACCCAAACCCACTCGGCTAGACCCAAACCCACTCGGCTACACCCAAACCCACTCGGCTAGACCCAAACCAGCTCGGCTGGACCCAAGCCCACTCGGCTAGACCCAAACCCACTCGGCTGGACCCAAACCCACTCGGCTAGACCCAAACCCACTCGGCTAGACCCAAACTCACTCCGCTAGACACAATTCCACTCCGCTAGACCCAAACCCATTCGGCTAGACCCAAACCCATTCGGCTAGACCCAAACCCACTCCGCTAGACCCAAACCCACTCCGCTAGACCCAAACCCACTCCGCTAGACTGAAACCCACTCCGCTAGACCCAAACCCACTCGGCTAGACCGAAACCCACTCGGCTAGACTCAAATCCACTCGGCTAGACCCAAACCCACTCGGCTAGACCCTAACCCACTTGGCTAGACCCAAACCCACTCCGCTAGACCCAAACCCACTCGGCTCGACCCAAACCCACTCGGCTAGACACAAACCCACTCGGCTAGACCCAAACCCACTCGGCTAGACACAAACCCACTCGGCTAGACCCAAACCCACTCGGCTAGACCCAAACCCACTCGGCTAGACCCAAACCCACTCGGCAAGACCCAAACCCAATCGGCTAGACCCAAACCCACTCGGCTAGACCCAAACCCACTCGGCTAGACCCAAACCCACTCGGCTAGACCCACACCCACTCTGCTAGACCCAAACCCAGTCGGCTAGACCCAAACCTACTCGGGTAGACCCAAACCCACTCGGCTAGACACAAACCCACTTGGCTAGACCCAAACCCATTCGGCTAGACGCAAACCCACTCGGCTACACCCAAACCCTCTCGGCTAGACCCAAACACACTCGGCTACACCCAAACCCACTCCGCTACACCCAAACCCACTCGGCTAGACCCAAACCCACTCGGCTGGACCCAAACCCACTCGGCTGGACCCAAACCCATCGGCTAGACCCAAACCCACTCGGCTAGACCCAAACCCACTCTGCTAGACTCAAACCCACTCGGCTAGACCCAAATCCACTCGGCTAGACCCAAACCCACTCGGCTAGACCCAAACCCACTCGGCTACGCGCAAACCCACTAGGCTAGACCCAAACCCACTCGGCTAGACCCAAACCCACTCGGCTAGACCCAAACCCACTGGGCTAGACGCAAACCCCCTCGGCTAGACCCAAACCCACTCGGCTAGACCCAAACCCACTCGGCTAGACCCAAACCCACTCGGCTAGACCCAAACCCACTCCGGTAGACACAAATCCACTCCGCTAGACCCAATCCCACTCGGCTAGACCCAAACCCATTCGGCTAGACCCAAACCCACTCCGCTAGACCCAAACCCACTCCGCTAGACCCAAACCCACTCCGCTAGACGGAAACCCACTCCGCTAGACCCAAACCCACTCGGCTAGACCGAAACCCACTCGGCTAGACTCAAACCCACTCGGCTAGACCCAAACCCACTCGGCTAGACCCTAACCCACTTGGCTAGACCCAAACCCACTCCGCTAGACCCAAACCCACTCGGCTAGACCCAAACCCACTCGGCTAGACCCAAACCCACTCGGCTAGACCCAAACCCACTCGGCTAGACCCAAACCCACTCGGCTTCACCCAAACCCACTCCACTAGACCCAAACCCACTCGGCTAGACCCGAACCCATTCGGCTAGACCCACACCCACTCCGCTAGACCCAAACCCACTCCGCTAGACCCAAACCCACTCTGCTAGACCCAAAACCCACTCCGCTTGACCTAAACCCACTCGGCTAGACCGAAACCCACTCCGCTAGACCCAAACGCACTCGGCTAGACCCATCCCACTCGGCTAGACTCAAACCCACTCGGCTAGACCCAAAGCCACTCGGCTAGACCGAAACCCACTCATGCTAGACCCAAACCCATTCGGCTGGACGCAAACCCACTCGGCTAGCCCCAAACCCACTCGGCTAGACCCAAACCCACTGGGCTAGACGCAAAGCCACTCGGCTACACCCAAACCCACTCGCCGATACCCAAACCCACTCGGCTAGACCCAAACCCATTGGGCTAGACCCAAACCCACTCGGCTAGACACAAACCCACTCGGCTAGACCCAAACCCACTCGGCTAGACCCAAACCCACTCGGCTAGACCCAAACCCAATCGGCTTGACCCAAACCCACTCGGCTATACCCAAACCCACTCGGCTAGACCCAAACCCACTCGGCTAGACCCAAACCCACTCGGCTAGACCCAAACCCACTCGGCTAGACTCAAACCCACTCGGCTAGACCCAAACCCACTCGGCTAGACCCAAACCCACTCCGCTAGACATAAATCCACTCCGCTAGACCCAAACCCACTCGGCTAGACCCAAACCCATTCGGCTAGACCCAAACCCACTCCGCTAGACCCAAACCCACTCCGCTAGACCCTAACCCACTCCGCTAGACTCAAACCCACTCCGCTAGACCCAAACCCACTCGGCGAGACTGAAACCCACTCGGCTAGACCCAAAAGCACTCGGCTGGACACAAACCCACTCGGCTAGACTCAAACCCACTCGGCTAGACACAAACCCACTCGGCTAGACCCAAACCCACTCGGCTAGACGCAAACCCACTCCGCTAGACCCAAACCCACTCCGCTAGACCCTAACCCACTCCGCTAGACTCAAACCCACTCCGCTAGACCCAAACCCACTCGGCGAGACTGAAACCCACTCGGCTAGACCCAAAAGCACTCGGCTAGACCCAAACCCACTCGGCTAGACCCAAACGCACTCGGCTAGACCCAAACCCAATCGGCTAGACCCAAACCCACTCGGCTAGACGCAAACCCACTCCGCTAGACCCAAACCCACTCCGCTAGACCCAAACCCACTCCGCTAGACTGAAACCCACTCCGCTAGACCCAAACCCACTCGGCTAGACCGAAACCCACTCGGCTAGACTCAAACCCACTCGGCTAGACCCAAACCCACTCGGCTAGACCCTAACCCACTTGGCTAGACCCAAACCCACTCCGCTAGACCCAAACCCACTCGGCTAGACCCAAACCCACTCGGCTAGACCCAAACCCACTCGGCTAGACCCAAACCCACTCGGCTAGACCCAAACCCACTCGGCTTCACCCAAACCCACTCCACTAGACCCAAACCCACTCGGCTAGACCCGAACCCATTCGGCTAGACCCACACCCACTCCGCTAGACCCAAACCCACTCCGCTAGACCCAAACCCACTCTGCTAGACCCAAAACCCACTCCGCTTGACCTAAACCCACTCGGCTAGACCGAAACCCACTCCGCTAGACCCAAACGCACTCGGCTAGACCCATCCCACTCGGCTAGACTCAAACCCACTCGGCTAGACCCAAAGCCACTCGGCTAGACCGAAACCCACTCATGCTAGACCCAAACCCATTCGGCTAGACGCAAACCCACTCGGCTAGCCCCAAACCCACTCGGCTAGACCCAAACCCACTCGGCTAGACGCAAAGCCACTCGGCTACACCCAAACCCACTCGGCTTGACCCAAACCCACTCGGCTAGACCCAAACCCATTCGGCTAGACCCAAACCCACTCGGCTAGACACAAACCCACTCGGCTAGACCCAAACCCACTCGGCTAGACCCAAACCCACTCGGCTAGACCCAAACCCAATCGGCTAGACCCAAACCCACTCGGCTATACCCAAACCCACTCGGCTAGACCCAAACCCACTCGGCTAGACCCAAACCCACTCGGCTAGACCCAAACCCACTCGGCTAGACTCTAACCCACTCGGCTAGACCCAAACCCACTCGGCTAGACCCAAACCCACTCCGCTAGACTTAAATCCACTCCGCTAGACCCAAACCCACTCGGCTAGACCCAAACCCATTCGGCTAGACCCAAACCCACTCCGCTAGACCCAAACCCACTCCGCTAGACCCTAACCCACTCCGATAGACTCAAACCCACTCCGCTAGACCCAAACCCACTCGGCGAGACTGAAACCCACTCGGCTAGACCCAAAAGCACTCGGCTAGACACAAACCCACTCGGCTAGACTCAAACCCACTCGGCTAGACACAAACCCACTCGGCTAGACCCAAACCCACTCGGCTAGACGCAAAGCCACTCGGCTACACCCAAACCCACTCGGCTAGACGCAAACCCACTCGACTAGTCCCAAACCCATTCGGCTAGACCCAAACCCACTCGGCTAGACCCAAACCCACTCGGCTAGACCCAAACCCACTCGGCTAGACCCAAACCCACTCGGCTAGCCCCAAACGCACTCGGCTAGACCCAAACCCAATCGGCTAGACCCAAACCCACTCGGCTAGACCCAAACCCATTAGGCTAGACCCAAACCCACTCGGCTAGACCCAAACCCACTCGGATAGACCCAAACCCACTCGGCTAGACTCAAACCCACTCGGCTAGACCCAAACCCACTCGGCTGGACCCAAACCCACTCCGCTAGACATAAATCCACTCCGCTAGACCCAAACCCACTCGGCTAGACCCAGACCCATTCGGCTAGACCCAAACGCACTCGGCTAGACCGAAACCCACTCGGCTGGACCCAAACCCACTCGGCTAGACCCAAACCCACTCGGCTAGACCCAAACCCACACGGCTACACCCAAACCCACTCCACTAGTCCCAAACCCACTCGGATAGACCCAACCCCATTCGGCTAGACCCAAACCCACTCCGCTAGACCCAAACCCACTCCGCTAGACCCAAACCCACACCGCTAGACCCAAAACCCACTCCGCTAGACCCAAACCCACTCTGCTAGACCCAAACCCACTCGGCTAGACCCAAACCCACTCGGCTACACCCAAACCCACTCGGCTAGACCCAAACCCACTGGGCTAGACCCAACCCACTGGGCTAGACCCAAACCCACTCGGCTAGACCCAAACCGACTCGGCTAGACCCAAACCCACTCGGCTAGACCCAAACCCACTCGGCTCGACCCAAACCCACTCGGCTAGACCCAAACCCACTCGGCTAGACCCAAACCCACTCGGCTAGACCCAAACCCACTCGGCTAGACCCAAACCCACTCGGCTAGACCCAAACCCACTCGGCTAGACCCAAACCCACTCGGCTAGACCCAAACCCACTCGGCTAGTCCCAAACCCACTCGGCTAGACCCAAACGGACTCTACTAGACCCAAACCCACTCGGCTAGACCGAAACCCACTCGGCTGGACCCAAACCCACTCGGCTAGACCCAAACCCACTCGGCTTGTCCCAAACCCACTCGGCTACACCCAAACCCACTCCACTAGTCCCAAACCCACTCGGATAGACCCAACCCCATTCGGCTAGACCCAAACCCACTCGGCTTCACCCAAACCCACTCCACTAGACCCAAACCCACTCGGCTAGACCCGAACCCATTCGGCTAGACCCACACCCACTCCACTAGACCCAAACCCACTCCGCTAGACCCAAACCCACTCTGCTAGACCCAAAACCCACTCCGCTTGACGTAAACCCACTCGGATAGACTGAAACCCACTCCGCTAGACCCAAACGCACTCAGCTAGACCCATCCCACTCGGCTAGACTCAAACCCACTCGGCTAGACCCAAAGCCACTCGGCTAGACCGAAACCCACTCATGCTAGACCCAAACCCATTCGGCTAGATGCAAACCCACTCGGCTAGCCCCAAACCCACTCGGCTAGACCCAAACCCACTCGGCTAGACCCAAACCCACTCGGCTAGACCGAAACCCACTCGGCTAGACTCAAATCCACTCGGCTAGACCCAAACCCACTCGGCTAGACCCTAACCCACTTGGCTAGACCCAAACCCACTCCGCTAGACCCAAACCCACTCGGCTCGACCCAAACTCACTCGGCTAGACCCAAACCCACTCGGCCAGACCCAAACCCACTCGGCTAGACACAAACCCACTCGGCTAGACCCAAACCCACTCGGCTAGACCCAAACCCACTCGGCTAGACCCAAACCCACTCGGCAAGACCCAAACCCAATCGGCTAGACCCAAACCCACTCGGCTAGACCCAAACCCACTCGGCTAGACCCAAACCCACTCGGCTAGACCCACACCCACTCTGCTAGACCCAAACCCAGTCGGCTAGACCCAAACCTACTCGGGTAGACCCAAACCCACTCGGCTAGACACAAACCCACTTGGCTAGACCCAAACCCATTCGGCTAGACGCAAACCCACTCGGCTACACCCAAACCCTCTCGGCTAGACCCAAACACACTCGGCTACACCCAAACCCACTCCGCTACACCCAAACCCACTCGGCTAGACCCAAACCCACTCGGCTGGACCCAAACCCACTCGGCTGGACCCAAACCCATCGGCTAGACCCAAACCCACTCGGCTAGACCCAAACCCACTCTGCTAGACCCAAACCCACTCGGCTAGACCCAAATCCACTCGGCTAGACCCAAACCCACTCGGCTAGACCCAAACCCACTCGGCTACGCGCAAACCCACTAGGCTAGACCCAAACCCACTCGGCTAGACCCAAACCCACTCGGCTAGACCCAAACCCACTGGGCTAGACCCAAACCCCCTCGGCTAGACCCAAACCCACTCGGCTAGACCCAAACCCACTCGGCTAGACCAAAACCCACTCGGCTAGACCCAAACCCACTCCGGTAGACACAAATCCACTCCGCTAGACCCAATCCCACTCGGCTAGACCCAAACCCATTCGGCTAGACCCAAACCCACTCCGCTAGACCCAAACCCACTCCGCTAGACCCAAACCCACTCCGCTAGACTGAAACCCACTCTGCTAGACCCAAACCCACTCGGCTAGACCGAAACCCACTCGGCTAGACTCAAACCCACTCGGCTAGACCCAAACCCACTCGGCTAGACCCTAACCCACTTGGCTAGACCCAAACCCACTCCGCTAGACCCAAACCCACTCGGCTAGACCCAAACCCACTCGGCTAGACCCAACCCACTCGGCTAGACCCAAACCCACTCGGCTAGACCCAAACCCACTCGGCTTCACCCAAACCCACTCCACTAGACCCAAACCCACTCGGCTAGACCCGAACCCATTCGGCTAGACCCACACCCACTCCGCTAGACCCAAACCCACTCCGCTAGACCCAAACCCACTCTGCTAAACCCAAAACCCACTCCGCTTGACCTAAACCCACTCGGCTAGACCGAAACCCACTCCGCTAGACCCAAACGCACTCGGCTAGACCCATCCCACTCGGCTAGACTCAAACCCACTCGGCTAGACCCAAAGCCACTCGGCTAGACCGAAACCCACTCATGCTAGACCCAAACCCATTCGGCTAGACGCAAACCCACTCGGCTAGCCCCAAACCCACTCGGCTAGACCCAAACCCACTCGGCTAGACGCAAAGCCACTCGGCTACACCCAAACCCACTCGCCGATACCCAAACCCACTCGGCTAGACCCAAACCCATTCGGCTAGACCCAAACCCACTCGGCTAGACACAAACCCACTCGGCTAGACCCAAACCCACTCGGCTAGACCCAAACCCACTCGGCTAGACCCAAACCCAATCGGCTAGACCCAAACCCACTCGGCTATACCCAAACCCACTCGGCTAGACCCAAACCCACTCGGCTAGACCCAAACCCACTCGGCTAGACCCAAACCCACTCGGCTAGACTCAAACCCACTCGGCTAGACCCAAACCCACTCGGCTAGACCCAAACCCACTCCGCTAGACATAAATCCACTCCGCTAGACCCAAACCCACTCGGCTAGACCCAAACCCATTCGGCTAGACCCAAACCCACTCCGCTAGACCCAAACCCACTCCGCTAGACCCTAACCCACTCCGCTAGACTCAAACCCACTCCGCTAGACCCAAACCCACTCGGCGAGACTGAAACCCACTCGGCTAGACCCAAAAGCACTCGGCTAGACACAAACCCACTCGGCTAGACTCAAACCCACTCGGCTAGACACAAACCCACTCGGCTAGACCCAAACCCACTCGGCTAGACGCAAACCCACTCCGCTAGACCCAAACCCACTCCGCTAGACCCTAACCCACTCCGCTAGACTCAAACCCACTCCGCTAGACCCAAACCCACTCGGCGAGACTGAAACCCACTCGGCTAGACCCAAAAGCACTCGGCTAGACCCAAACCCACTCGGCTAGACCCAAACGCACTCGGCTAGACCCAAACCCAATCAGCTAGACCCAAACCCACTCGGCTAGACCCAAACCCACTCGGCTAGACCCTAACCCACTTGGCTAGACCCAAACCCACTCCGCTAGACCCAAACCCACTCGGCTAGACCCAAACCCACTCGGCTAGACCCAAACCCACTCGGCTAGACCCAAACCCACTCGGCTAGACCCAAACCCACTCGGCTTCACCCAAACCCACTCCACTAGACCCAAACCCACTCGGCTAGACCCGAACCCATTCGGCTAGACCCACACCCACTCCGCTAGACCCAAACCCACTCCGCTAGACCCAAACCCACTCTGCTAGACCCAAAACCCACTCCGCTTGACCTAAACCCACTCGGCTAGACCGAAACCCACTCCGCTAGACCCAAACGCACTCGGCTAGACCCATCCCACTCGGCTAGACTCAAACCCACTCGGCTAGACCCAAAGCCACTCGGCTAGACCGAAACCCACTCATGCTAGACCCAAACCCATTCGGCTAGACGCAAACCCACTCGGCTAGCCCCAAACCCACTCGGCTAGACCCAAACCCACTCGGCTAGACGCAAAGCCACTCGGCTACACCCAAACCCACTCGGCGATACCCAAACCCACTCGGCTAGACCCAAACCCATTCGGCTAGACCCAAACCCACTCGGCTAGACACAAACCCACTCGGCTAGACCCAAACCCACTCGGCTAGACCAAAACCCACTCGGCTAGACCCAAACCCAATCGGCTAGACCCAAACCCACTCGGCTATACCCAAACCCACTCGGCTAGACCCAAACCCACTCGGCTAGACCCAAACCCACTCGGCTAGACCCAAACCCACTCGGCTAGACTCTAACCCACTCGGCTAGACCCAAACCCACTCGGCTAGACCCAAACCCACTCCGCTAGACTTAAATCCACTCCGCTAGACCCAAACCCACTCGGCTAGACCCAAACCCATTCGGCTAGACCCAAACCCACTCCGCTAGACCCAAACCCACTCCGCTAGACCCTAACCCACTCCGATAGACTCAAACCCACTCCGCTAGACCCAAACCCACTCGGCGAGACTGAAACCCACTCGGCTAGACCCAAAAGCACTCGGCTAGACACAAACCCACTCGGCTAGACTCAAACCCACTCGGCTAGACACAAACCCACTCGGCTAGACCCAAACCCACTCGGCTAGACGCAAAGCCACTCGGCTACACCCAAACCCACTCGGCTAGACGCAAACCCACTCGACTAGTCCCAAACCCATTCGGCTAGACCCAAACCCACTCGGCTAGACCCAAACCCACTCGGCTAGACCCAAACCCACTCGGCTAGACCCAAACCCACTCGGCTAGACCCAAACGCACTCGGCTAGACCCAAACCCAATCGGCTAGACCCAAACCCACTCGGCTAGACCCAAACCCATTCGGCTAGACCCAAACCCACTCGGCTAGACCCAAACCCACTCGGATAGACCCAAACCCACTCGGCTAGACTCAAACCCACTCGGCTAGACCCAAACCCACTCGGCTGGACCCAAACCCACTCCGCTAGACATAAATCCACTCCGCTAGACCCAAACCCACTCGGCTAGACCCAGACCCATTCGGCTAGACCCAAACGCACTCGGCTAGACCGAAACCCACTCGGCTGGACCCAAACCCACTCGGCTAGACCCAAACCCACTCGGCTAGACCCAAACCCACACGGCTACACCCAAACCCACTCCACTAGTCCCAAACCCACTCGGATAGACCCAACCCCATTCGGCTAGACCCAAACCCACTCCGCTAGACCCAAACCCACTCCGCTAGACCCAAACCCACACCGCTAGACCCAAAACCCACTCCGCTAGACCCAAACCCACTCTGCTAGACCCAAACCCACTCGGCTAGACCCAAACCCACTCGGCTACACCCAAACCCACTCGGCTAGACCCAAACCCACTGGGCTAGACCCAACCCACTGGGCTAGACCCAAACCCACTCGGCTAGACCCAAACCCACTCGGCTAGACCCAAACCCACTCGGCTAGACCCAAACCCACTCGGCTCGACCCAAACCCACTCGGCTAGACCCAAACCCACTCGGCTAGACCCAAACCCACTCGGCTAGACCCAAACCCACTCGGCTAGACCCAAACCCACTCGGCTAGACCCAAACCCACTCGGCTAGACCCAAACCCACTCGGCTAGACCCAAACCCACTCGGCTAGACCCAAACCCACTCGGCTAGACCCAAACCCACTCGGCTAGACCCAAACCCACTCGGCTAGTCCCAAACCCACTCGGCTAGACCCAAACGGACTCTACTAGACCCAAACCCACTCGGCTAGACCGAAACCCACTCGGCTGGACCCAAACCCACTCGGCTAGACCCAAACCCACTCGGCTAGACCCAAACCCACTCGGCTACACCCAAACCCACTCCACTAGTCCCAAACCCACTCGGATAGACCCAACCCCATTCGGCTAGACCCAAACCCACTCCGCTAGACCCAAACCCACTCCGCTAGACCCAAACCCACACCGCTAGACCCAAAACCCACTCCGCTAGACCCAAACCCACTCTGCTAGACCCAAACCCACTCGGCTAGACCCAAACCCACTCGGCTACACCCAAACCCACTCGGCTAGACCCAAACCCACTGGGCTAGACCCAACCCACTGGGCTAGACCCAAACCCACTCGGCTAGACCCAAACCCACTCGGCTAGACCCAAACCCACTCGGCTAGACTCAAACCCACTCGGCTAGACACAAACCCACTCGGCTAGACCCAAACCCACTCGGCTAGACGCAAAGCCACTCGGCTACACCCAAACCCACTCGGCTAGACGCAAACCCACTCGACTAGTCCCAAACCCATTCGGCTAGACCCAAACCCACTCGGCTAGACCCAAACCCACTCGGCTAGACCCAAACCCACTCGGCTAGACCCAAACCCACTCGGCTAGACCCAAACGCACTCGGCTAGACCCAAACCCAATCGGCTAGACCCAAACCCACTCGGCTAGACCCAAACCCATTCGGCTAGACCCAAACCCACTCGGCTACACCCAAACCCACTCGGATAGACCCAAACCCACTCGGCTAGACTCAAACCCACTCGGCTAGACCCAAACCCACTCGGCTGGACCCAAACCCACTCCGCTAGACATAAATCCACTCCGCTAGACCCAAACCCACTCGGCTAGACCCAGACCCATTCGGCTAGACCCAAACGCACTCGGCTAGACCGAAACCCACTCGGCTGGACCCAAACCCACTCGGCTAGACCCAAACCCACTCGGCTAGACCCAAACCCACACGGCTACACCCAAACCCACTCCACTAGTCCCAAACCCACTCGGATAGACCCAACCCCATTCGGCTAGACCCAAACCCACTCCGCTAGACCCAAACCCACTCCGCTAGACCCAAACCCACACCGCTAGACCCAAAACCCACTCCGCTAGACCCAAACCCACTCTGCTAGACCCAAACCCACTCGGCTAGACCCAAACCCACTCGGCTACACCCAAACCCACTCGGCTAGACCCAAACCCACTGGGCTAGACCCAACCCACTGGGCTAGACCCAAACCCACTCGGCTAGACCCAAACCCACTCGGCTAGACCCAAACCCACTCGGCTAGACCCAAACCCACTCGGCTCGACCCAAACCCACTCGGCTAGACCCAAACCCACTCGTCTAGACCCAAACCCACTCGGCTAGACCCAAACCCACTCGGCTAGACCCAAACCCACTCGGCTAGACCCAAACCCACTCGGCTAGACCCAAACCCACTCGGCTAGACCCAAACCCACTCGGCTAGACCCAAACCCACTCGGCTAGACCCAAACCCACTCGGCTAGACCCAAACCCACTCGGCTAGTCCCAAACCCACTCGGCTAGACCCAAACGGACTCTACTAGACCCAAACCCACTCGGCTAGACCGAAACCCACTCGGCTGGACCCAAACCCACTCGGCTAGACCCAAACCCACTCGGCTAGACCCAAACCCACTCGGCTACACCCAAACCCACTCCACTAGTCCCAAACCCACTCGGATAGACCCAACCCCATTCGGCTAGACCCAAACCCACTCCGCTAGACCCAAACCCACTCCGCTAGACCCAAACCCACACCGCTAGACCCAAAACCCACTCCGCTAGACCCAAACCCACTCTGCTAGACCCAAACCCACTCGGCTAGACCCAAACCCACTCGGCTACACCCAAACCCACTCGGCTAGACCCAAACCCACTGGGCTAGACCCAACCCACTGGGCTAGACCCAAACCCACTCGGCTAGACCCAAACCCACTCGGCTAGACCCAAACCCACTCGGCTAGACCCAAACCCACTCGGCTCGACCCAAACCCACTCGGCTAGACCCAAACCCACTCGGCTAGACCCAAACCCACTCGGCTAGACCCAAACCCACTCGGCTAGACCCAAACCCACTCGGCTAGACCCAAACCCACTCGGCTAGACCCAAACGCACTCGGCTAGACCCAAACCCACTCGGCTAGACCCAAACCCACTCGGCTAGACCCAAACCCACTCGGCTAGACCCAAACCCACTCGGCTAGACCCAAACCCACTCGGCTAGACCCACACCCACTCGGCTAGACCCAAACCCAGTCGGCTAGACCCAAACATACTCGGGTAGACCCAAACCCACTCGGCTAGACACAAACCCACTTGGCCAGACCCAAACCCATTCGGCTAGAACCAAACCCACTCGGCTACACCCAAACCCTCTCGGCTAGACCCAAACACACTCGGCTACACCCAAACCCACTCCGCTAGACCCAAACCCACTCGGCTAGACCCAAACCCACTCGGCTGGACACAAACCCACTCGGCTGGACCCAAACCCATCGGCTAGACCCAAACCCACTCGGCTAGACCCAAACCCACTTGGCTAGACTCAAACCCACTCGGCTAGACCCAAATCCACTCGGCTAGACCCAAACCCACTCGGCTAGACCCAAACCCACTCGGCTACGCACAAACCCACTAGGCTAGACCCAAACCCACTCGGCTAGACCCAAACCCACTCGGCTAGACCCAAACCCACTGGGCTAGACCCAAACCCCCTCGGCTAGACCCAAACCCACTCGGCTAGACCCAAACCCACTCGGCTACACCCAAACCCACTCGGCTAGACCCAAACACACTCGGCTAGACCCAAACCCACTCCGCTAGACCCAAACCCACTCGGCTAGACCGAAACCCATTCAGCTAGACCCAAACCCACTCGGCTACACCCAAACCCACTCGGCTAGACCCAAACCCACTCGGCTACACCCAAACCCACTCCACTAGACCCAAACCCACTCCGCTAGACCCAAACCCCACTCCGCTAGACCCAAACCAACTCGGCTAGACCGAAACCCACTCGTCTAGACCCAAACGCACTCGGCTAGACCCATCCCACTCGGCTAGACACAAACCGACTCGGCTAGACCCAAACCAACTCGGCTAGACCCAAACGCACTCGGCTAGACCCAAACCCACTCCGCTAGACCAAAACCCACTCAGCTAGACCCAAACCGACTCGGCTAGACCCAAACCAACTCGGCTCGACCCAAACCCACTCGGCAAGACCCAAACGCACTCGGCTAGACCCAATCCCAATCGGCTGGACCCAAACCCACTCGGCTAGACCCAAACCCACTCGGCTACACCCAAACCCACTCGGCTAGACCCAAACCAGCTCGGCTGGACCCAAGCCCACTCGGCTAGACCCAAACCCACTCCGCTAGACCCAAACCCACTCGGCTAGACCGAAACCCACTCGGCTAGACTCAAATCCACTCGGCTAGACCCAAACCCACTCGGCTAGACCCTAACCCACTTGGCTAGACCCAAACCCACTCCGCTAGACCCAAACCCACTCGGCTCGACCCAAACCCACTCGGCTAGACCCAAACCCACTCGGCTAGACCCACACCCACTCGGCTAGACCCAAACCCACTCGGCTAGACCCAAACCCACTCGGCTAGACCCAAACCCACTCGGCTAGACCCAAACCCACTCGGCAAGACCCAAATCCAATCGGCTAGACACAAACCCACTCGGCTAGACCCAAACCCACTCGGCTAGACCCAAACCCACTCGGCTAGACCCACACCCACTCGGCTAGACCCAAACCCAGTCGGCTAGACCCAAACCTACTCGGGTAGACCCAAACCCACTCGGCTAGACACAAACCCACTTGGCTAGACCCAAACCCATTCGGCTAGACCCAAACCCACTCGGCTAAACCCAAACCCTCTCGGCTAGACCCAAACACACTCGGCTACACCCAAACCCACTCCGCTACACCCAAACCCACTCGGCTAGACCCAAACCCACTCGGCTGGACCCAAACCCACTCGGCTGGACCCAAACCCATCGGCTAGACCCAAACCCACTCGGCTAGACCCAAACCCACTCTGCTAGACTCAAACCCACTCGGCTAGACCCAAATCCACTCGGCTAGACCCAAACCCACTCGGCTAGACCCAAACCCACTCGGCTACGCGCAAACCCACTAGGCTAGACCCAAACGGACTCGGCTAGACCCAAACCCACTCGGCTAGACCCAAACCCACTCCGCTAGACCCAAACCCCACTCCGCTAGACCCAAACCCACTCGGCTAGACCGAAACCCACTCGGCTAGACCCAAACGCACTCGGGTAGACCCATCCCACTCGGCTAGACTCAAACCCACTCGGCTAGACCCAAACCCACTCGGCTAGACCCAAACCCACTCGCTAGACCCAAACCCACTCGGCTAGACCCAAACCCACTCGGCTAGACCCAAACCCACTCGGCTAGACCCAAACCCACTCGCTAGACCCAAACCCACTCGGCCAGACCCAAGCCCACTCGGCTAGACCCAAACCCACTCGGCTAGACCCAAACCGACTCGGCTAGACCCAAACCCACTCGGCTAGACCCAAACCCACACCGCTAGACCAAAACCCACTCAGCTAGACCCAAACCGACTCGGCTAGACCCAAACCTACTCGGCTCGACCCAAACCCGCTCGGCTAGACCCAAACCCACTCGGCTAGACCCAAACCCACTTGGCTAGTCCCAAACCCACTCGGCTACACCCAAACCCACTCGGCTAGACCCAAACCAGCTCGGCTGGACCCAAGCCCACTCGGCTAGACCCAAACCCACTCGGCTGGACCCAAACCCACTCGGCTAGACCCAAACCCACTCGGCTAGACCCAAACCCACTCCGCAAGACACAATTCCACTCCGCTAGACTCAAACCCACTCGGCTAGACCCAAACCCACTCGGCTAAACCCAAACCCACTCGGCTAGACCCAAACCCACTCGGCTAGACCCAAACCCACTCGGCTAGACCCAAACCCGATCGTCTTGACCCAAACTAACTCGGCTACAGCCAAACTAACTCGGCTAGACCCAAACCCACTCGGCTAAACCCAAACCCACTCGGCTAGACCCAAACCCACTCGGCTAGACCCAAACCCACTCGGCTAGACCCAAACCCACTCGGCTAGACCCAAACCCACTCGGCTAGACCGAAACCCACTCGGCTCGACCCAAACCCACTCAGCTAGACACAAACCCACTCGGCTAGACCCAAACCCACTCGGATAGACCCAAGCCCATTCGGCTAGACGCAAACACACTCAGCTAGACCCACACCCACTCGGCTAGACCCAAACCCACTCGGCTAGACCCAAACCCACTCGGCTAGACCCAAACCCACTCGGCTAGACCCAAACCCACTCGGCTAGACCCAAACCCACTCGGATAGACCCAAACCCACTCGGCTAGACCAAAACCCACTTGGCTAGACCCAAACCCACTCGGCTAGACCCACACCAACTCGGTTAGACCCAAACCCACTCGGCTAGACCCAAACCCACTCGGCTAGACCCAAACCCACTCGGCTAGACGCAAACCCACTCGGCTACACCCAAACCCACTCTGCTAGACCCAAACCCACTCGGCTAGACCCATACCAACGACGCTTGACCCAAACCCACTCGGCTAGACCCAAACCCACTCGGCTAGACCCAAACCCACTCGGCTATACCAACCCCACTCGGCTAGACCCAAACCCACTCGGCTAGACCCAAACCCCCTTGGCTAGACCCAAACCCACTCGGCTACACCCAAACCCACTGGGCTAGACCCAAACCTACTCGGGTAGACCCAAACCCACTCGGCTAGACCCAAACCCACTCAGCTACACCAAAACCCACTCCGCCAGACCCAACCCCACGCGGCTAGACCCAAACCCCCTTGGCTAGACCCAAATCCACTCGGCTAGACCCAAACCCACTCGGCTAGACCCAAACCCACTCGGCTACGCGCAAACCCACTAGGCTAGACCCAAACCCACTCGGCTAGACCCAAACCCACTCGGCTAGACCCAAACCCACTGGGCTAGACCCAAACCCCCTCGGCTAGACCCAAACCCACTCGGCTAGACCCAAACCCACTCGGCTACACCCAAACCCACTCCGCTAGACCCAAACACACTCGGCTAGACCCAAACCCACTCCGCTAGACCCAAACCCACTCGGCTAGACCCAATCCCACTCGGCTAGACCCAAACCCACTCGGCTACACCCAAACCCACTCGGCTAGACCCAAACCCACTCGGTTAGACCCAAACCCACTACGCTAGACCCAAACCCACTCGGCTAGACCCAAACCTACTCGGGTAGACCCAAACCCACTCGGCTAGACCCAAACCCACTCGGCTACACCAAAACCCACTCCGCTAGACCCAAACCCACTCCGCTAGACCCATACCTACTCCGCTGGACCCAAACCCACTCGGCTAGACCCAAACCCACTCGGCTAGACCCAAACCCACTCGGCTACACCCAAACTAACTCGGCTAGACCCAAACCCACTCGGCCAGACGCAAACCCACTCGGCTAGACCCAAACCCACTCGGCGAGACCCAAACCCACTGGGCTAGACCCAAACCCACTCGGTTAGACCCAAACCCACTCGGCTAGACCCAAACCCACTCGGCTAGACCCAAACCCACTCGGCTAGACCCAAACCCACTTGGCTAGACCCAAACCCACTGGGCTAGACCCAAACCCACTCGGCGAGACCCAAACCCACTGGGCTAGACCCAAACCCACTCGGCTAGACCCAAACCCACTCGGCTAGACCCAAACCCACTTGGCTAGACCCAAACCCACTCGGCTAGACGCAAACCCACTCGGCTAGACCCAAACCCACTCGGCTAGACCCAAACCCACTGGGCTAGACCCAAACCCACTCGGTTAGACCCAAACCCACTCGGCTAGACCCAAACCCACTCGGCTAGACCCAAACCCACTTGGCTAGACCCAAACCCCCTCGGCTAGACCCAAACCCACTCGGCTAGACCCAAACCCACTCGGCTAGACCCAAACCCACTCGGCTCGACCCAAACCCACTCGGCTAGACCCAAACCCACTCGGCTAGACCCACACCCACTCGGCTATACCCAAACCCACTCGGCTAGACCCAAACCCACTCGGCTAGACCCAAACCCACTCGGCTAGACCCAAACCCACTCGGCTAGACCCAAACCCACTCGGCTAGACCCAAACCCACTCGGCTAGACCCAAACCCACTCGGCTAGACCCAAACCCACTCGGATAGACCCAAACCCACTCGGCTAGACCAAAACCCACTTGGCTAGACCCAAACCCACTCGGCTAGACCCACACCAACTCGGCTAGACCCAAACCCACTCGGCTACACCAAAACCCACTCCGCTAGACCCAAACCCACTCCGCTAGACCCATACCTACTCCGCTGGACCCAAACCCACTCGGCTAGACCCAAACCCACTCGGCTAGACCCAAACCCACTCGGCTACACCCAAACTAACTCGGCTAGACCCAAACCCACTCGGCCAGACGCAAACCCACTCGGCTAGACCCAAACCCACTCGGCGAGACCCAAACCCACTGGGCTAGACCCAAACCCACTCGGTTAGACCCAAACCCACTCGGCTAGACCCAAACCCACTCGGCTAGACCCAAACCCACTCGGCTAGACCCAAACCCACTTGGCTAGACCCAAACCCACTGGGCTAGACCCAAACCCACTCGGCGAGACCCAAACCCACTGGGCTAGACCCAAACCCACTCGGCTAGACCCAAACCCACTCGGCTAGACCCAAACCCACTCGGCTAGACCCAAACCCACTCGGCTAGACCCAAACCCACTTGGCTAGACCCAAACCCACTCGGCTAGACGCAAACCCACTCGGCTAGACCCAAACCCACTCGGCTAGACCCAAACCCACTGGGCTAGACCCAAACCCACTCGGTTAGACCCAAACCCACTCGGCTAGACCCAAACCCACTCGGCTAGACCCAAACCCACTTGGCTAGACCCAAACCCCCTCGGCTAGACCCAAACCCACTCGGCTAGACCCAAACCCACTCGGCTAGACCCAAACCCACTCGGCTCGACCCAAACCCACTCGGCTAGACCCAAACCCACTCGGCTAGACCCACACCCACTCGGCTATACCCAAACCCACTCGGCTAGACCCAAACCCACTCGGCTAGACCCAAACCCACTCGGCTAGACCCAAACCCACTCGGCTAGACCCAAACCCACTCGGCTAGACCCAAACCCACTCGGCTAGACCCAAACCCACTCGGCTAGACCCAAACCCACTCGGATAGACCCAAACCCACTCGGCTAGACCAAAACCCACTTGGCTAGACCCAAACCCACTCGGCTAGACCCACACCAACTCGGCTAGACCCAAACCCACTCGGCTAGACCCAAACCCACTCGGCTAGACCCAAACCCACTCGGCTAGACCCAAACCCACTCGGCTACACCCAAACCCACTCTGCTAGACCCAAACCCACTCGGCTAGACCCATACCAACGACGCTTGACCCAAACCCACTCGGCTAGACCCAAACCCACTCGGCTAGACCCAAACCCACTCGGCTAGACCCAACCCCACTCGGCGAGACCCAAACCCACTCGGCTAGACCCAAACCCCCTTGGCTAGACCCAAACCCACTCGGCTACACCCAAACCCACTCGGCTAGACCCAAACCTACTCGGGTAGACCCAAACCCACTCGGCTAGACCCAAACCCACTCAGCTACACCAAAACCCACTCCGCTAGACCCAAACCCACTCGGCTAGACCCAAACCCCCTTGGCTAGACCCAAATCCACTCGGCTAGACCCAAACCCACTCGGCTAGACCCAAACCCACTCGGCTACGCGCAAACCCACTAGGCTAGACCCAAACCCACTCGGCTAGACCCAAACCCACTCGGCTAGACCCAAACCCACTGGGCTAGACCCAAACCCCCTCGGCTAGACCCAAACCCACTCGGCTAGACCCAAACCCACTCGGCTAGACCCAAACCCACTCGGCTACACCCAAACCCACTCCACTAGACCCAAACCCACTCCGCTAGACCCAAACCCCACTCCGCTAGACCCAAACCAACTCGGCTAGACCGAAACCCACTCCGCTAGACCCAAACGCACTCGGCTAGACCCATCCCACTCGGCTAGACCCAAACCCACTCGGCTAAACCCACACCCACTCGGCTAGACCCAAACCCACTCGGCTAGACCCAATCCCACTCGGCTAGACCCAAACCCACTCGGCTACACCCAAACCCACTCGGCTAGACCCAAACCCACTCGGCTAGACCCAAACCCACTGGGCTAGACCCAAACCCACTCGGTTAGACCCAAACCCACTCGGCTAGACCCAAACCCACTCGGCTACACCCAAACCCACTTGGCTAGACCCTAACCCCCTCGGCTAGACCCAAACCCACTCGGCTAGACCCAAACCCACTCGGCTAGACCCAAACCCACTCGGCTCGACCCAAACCCACTCGGCTAGACCCACACCCACTCGGCTATACCCAAACCCACTCGGCTACACCAAAACCCACTCCGCTAGACCCAAACCCACTCCGCTAGACCCATACCTACTCCGCTGGACCCAAACCCACTCGGCTAGACCCAAACCCACTCGGCTAGACCCAAACCCACTCGGCTACACCCAAACTAACTCGGCTAGACCCAAACCCACTCGGCCAGACGCAAACCCACTCGGCTAGACCCAAACCCACTCGGCGAGACCCAAACCCACTGGGCTAGACCCAAACCCACTCGGTTAGACCCAAACCCACTCGGCTAGACCCAAACCCACTCGGCTAGACCCAAACCCATTCGGATAGACCCAAGCCCATTCGGCTAGACGCAAACACACTCAGCTAGACCCAAACCCACTCGGCTAGACCCAAACCCACTCGGCTAGACCCAAACCCACTCGGCTAGACCCAAACCCACTCGGCTAGACCCAAACCCACTCGGCTAGACCCAAACCCACTCGGCTAGACCCAAACCCACTTGGCTAGACCCAAACCCACTCGGCTAGACACAAACCCACTCGGCTAGACCCAAACCCACTCGGCTAGACCCAAACCCACTGGGCTAGACCCAAACCCACTCGGTTAGACCCAAACCCACTCGGCTAGACCCAAACCCACTCGGCTAGACCCAAACCCACTTGGCTAGACCCAAACCCCCTCGGCTAGACCCAAACCCACTCGGCTAGACCCAAACCCACTCGGCTAGACCCAAACCCACTCGGCTCGACCCAAACCCACTCGGCTAGACCCAAACCCACTCGGCTAGACCCACACCCACTCGGCTATACCCAAACCCACTCGGCTAGACCCAAACCCACTCGGCTCGACCCAAACCCACTCGGCTAGACCCAAACCCACTCGGCTAGACCCAAACCCACTCGGCTAGACCCAAACCCACTCGAATAGACCCAAACCCACTCGGCTAGACCAAAACCCACTTGGCTAGACCCAAACCCACTCGGCTAGACCCACACCAACTCGGCTAGACCCAAACCCACTCGGCTAGACCCAAACCCACTCGGCTAGACCCAAACCCACTCGGCTAGACCCAAACCCACTCGGCTACACCCAAACCCACTCTGCTAGACCCAAACCCACTCGGCTAGACCCATACCAACGACGCTTGACCCAAACCCACTCGGCTAGACCCAAACCCACTCGGCTAGACCCAAACCCACTCGGCTAGACCCAACCCCACTCGGCTAGACCCAAACCCACTCGGCTAGACCGAAACCCCCTTGGCTAGACCCAAACCCACTCGGCTACACCCAAACCCACTCGGCTAGACCCAAACCTACTCGGGTAGACCCAAACCCACTCGGCTAGACCCAAACCCACTCGGCTAGACCCAAACCCACTGGGCTAGACCCAAACCCACTCGGTTAGACCCAAACCCACTCGGCTAGACCCAAACCCACTCGGCTACACCCAAACCCACTTGGCTAGACCCTAACCCCCTCGGCTAGACCCAAACCCACTCGGCTAGACCCAAACCCACTCGGCTAGACCCAAACCCACTCGGCTCGACCCAAACCCACTCGGCTAGACCCAAACCCACTCGGCTAGACCCACACCCACTCGGCTATACCCAAACCCACTCGGCTACACCAAAACCCACTCCGCTAGACCCAAACCCACTCCGCTAGACCCATACCTACTCCGCTGGACCCAAACCCACTCGGCTAGACCCAAACCCACTCGGCTAGACCCAAACCCACTCGGCTACACCCAAACTAACTCGGCTAGACCCAAACCCACTCGGCCAGACGCAAACCCACTCGGCTAGACCCAAACCCACTCGGCGAGACCCAAACCCACTGGGCTAGACCCAAACCCACTCGGTTAGACCCAAACCCACTCGGCTAGACCCAAACCCACTCGGCTAGACCCAAACCCATTCGGATAGACCCAAGCCCATTCGGCTAGACGCAAACACACTCAGCTAGACCCAAACCCACTCGGCTAGACCCAAACCCACTCGGCTAGACCCAACCCCACTCGGCTAGACCCAAACCCACTCGGCTAGACCCAAACCCACTCGGCTAGACCCAAACCCACTCGGCTAGACCCAAACCCACTTGGCTAGACCCAAACCCACTCGGCTAGACACAAACCCACTCGGCTAGACCCAAACCCACTCGGCTAGACCCAAACCCACTGGGCTAGACCCAAACCCACTCGGTTAGACCCAAACCCACTCGGCTAGACCCAAACCCACTCGGCTAGACCCAAACCCACTTGGCTAGACCCAAACCCCCTCGGCTAGACCCAAACCCACTCGGCTAGACCCAAACCCACTCGGCTAGACCCAAACCCACTCGGCTCGACCCAAACCCACTCGGCTAGACCCAAACCCACTCGGCTAGACCCACACCCACTCGGCTATACCCAAACCCACTCGGCTAGACCCAAACCCACTCGGCTCGACCCAAACCCACTCGGCTAGACCCAAACCCACTCGGCTAGACCCAAACCCACTCGGCTAGACCCAAACCCACTCGGATAGACCCAAACCCACTCGGCTAGACCAAAACCCACTTGGCTAGACCCAAACCCACTCGGCTAGACCCACACCAACTCGGCTAGACCCAAACCCACTCGGCTAGACCCAAACCCACTCGGCTAGACCCAAACCCACTCGGCTAGACCCAAACCCACTCGGCTACACCCAAACCCACTCTGCTAGACCCAAACCCACTCGGCTAGACCCATACCAACGACGCTTGACCCAAACCCACTCGGCTAGACCCAAACCCACTCGGCTAGACCCAAACCCACTCGGCTAGACCCAACCCCACTCGGCTAGACCCAAACCCACTCGGCTAGACCGAAACCCCCTTGGCTAGACCCAAACCCACTCGGCTACACCCAAACCCACTCGGCTAGACCCAAACCTACTCGGGTAGACCCAAACCCACTCGGCTAGACCCAAACCCACTCAGCTACACGAAAACCCACTCCGCTAGACCCAAACCCACTCGGCTAGACCCAAACCCCCTTGGCTAGACCCAAATCCACTCGGCTAGACCCAAACCCACTCGGCTAGACCCAAACCCACTCGGCTACGCGCAAACCCACTAGGCTAGACCCAAACCCACTCGGCTAGACCCAAACCCACTCGGCTAGACCCAAACCCACTGGGCTAGACCCAAACCCCCTCGGCTAGACCCAAACCCACTCGGCTAGACCCAAACCCACTCGGCTACACCCAAACCCACTCCGCTAGACCCAAACACACTCGGCTGGACCCAAACCCACTCCGCTAGACCCAAACCCACTCGGCTAGACCGAAACCCATTCAGCTAGACCCAAACCCACTCGGCTACACCCAAACCCACTCGGCTAGACCCAAACCCACTCGGCTACACCCAAACCCACTCCACTAGACCCAAACCCACTCCGCTAGACCCAAACCCCACTCCGCTAGACCCAAACCAACTCGGCTAGACCGAAACCCACTCCGCTAGACCCAAACGCACTCGGCTAGACCCATCCCACTCGGCTAGACCCAAACCCACTCGGCTAAACCCACACCCACTCGGCTAGACCCAAACCCACTCGGCTAGACCCAATCCCACTCGGCTAGACCCAAACCCACTCGGCTACACCCAAACCCACTCGGCTAGACCCAAACCCACTCGGCTAGACCCAAACCCACTGGGCTAGACCCAAACCCACTCGGTTAGACCCAAACCCACTCGGCTAGACCCAAACCCACTCGGCTAGACCCAAACCCACTTGGCTAGACCCAAACCCCCTCGGCTAGACCCAAACCCACTCGGCTAGACCCAAACCCACTCGGCTAGACCCAACCCCACTCGGATAGACCCAAACCCACTCGGCTAGACCCAAACCCCCTTGGCTAGACCCAAACCCACTCGGCTACACCCAAACCCACTCGGCTAGACCCAAACCTACTCGGGTAGACCCAAACCCACTCGGCTAGACCCAAACCACTCAGCTACACCAAAACCCACTCCGCTAGACCCAAACCCAGTCGGCTAGACCCAAACCCCCTTGGCTAGACCCAAATCCACTCGGCTAGACCCAAACCCACTCGGCTAGACCCAAACCCACTCGGCTAGACCCAAACCCACTCGGCTACGCGCAAACCCACTAGGCTAGACCCAAACCCACTCGGCTAGACCCAAACCCACTCGGCTAGACCCAAACCCACTGGGCTAGACCCAAACCCCCTCGGCTAGACCCAAACCCACTCGGCTAGACCCAAACCCACTCGGCTACACCCAAACCCATTCCGCTAGACCCAAACACACTCGGCTAGACCCAAACCCACTCCGCTAGACCCAAACCCACTCGGCTAGACCGAAACCCATTCAGCTAGACCCAAACCCACTCGGCTACACCCAAACCCACTCGGCTACACCCAAACCCACTCGGCTACACCCAAACCCACTCCACTAGACCCAAACCCACTCCGCTAGACCCAAACCCCACTCCGCTAGACCCAAACCAACTCGGCTAGACCGAAACCCACTCCGCTAGACCCAAACGCACTCGGCTAGACCCATCCCACTCGGCTAGACCCAAACCCACTCGGCTAAACCCACACCCACTCGGCTAGACCCAAACCCACTCGGCTAGACCCAATCCCACTCGGCTAGACCCAAACCCACTCGGCTACACCCAAACCCACTCTGCTAGACCCAAACCCACTCGGCTAGACCCATACCAACGACGCTTGACCAAACCCACTCGGCTAGACCCAAACCCACTCGGCTAGACCCAAACCCACTCGGCTAGACCCAACCCCACTCGGCTAGACCCAAACCCACTCGGCTAGACCCAAACCCCCTTGGCTAGACCCAAACCCACTCGGCTACACCCAAACCCACTCGGCTAGACCCAAACCTACTCGGGTAGACCCAAACCCACTCGGCTAGACCCAAACCCACTCAGCTACACCAAAACCCACTCCGCTAGACCCAAACCCACTCGGCTAGACCCAAACCCCCTTGGCTAGACCCAAATCCACTCGGCTAGACCCAAACCCACTCGGCTAGACCCAAACCCACTCGGCTACGCGCAAACCCACTAGGCTAGACCCAAACCCACTCGGCTAGACCCAAACCCACTCGGCTAGACCCAAACCCACTGGGCTAGACCCAAACCCCCTCGGCTAGACCCAAACCCACTCGGCTAGACCCAAACCCACTCGGCTACACCCAAACCCACTCCGCTAGACCCAAACACACTCGGCTAGACCCAAACCCACTCCGCTAGACCCAAACCCACTCGGCTAGACCGAAACCCATTCAGCTAGACCCAAACCCACTCGGCTACACCCAAACCCACTCGGCTAGACCCAAACCCACTCGGCTACACCCAAACCCACTCCACTAGACCCAAACCCACTCCGCTAGACCCAAACCCCACTCCGCTAGACCCAAACCAACTCGGCTAGACCGAAACCCACTCCGCTAGACCCAAACGCACTCGGCTAGACCCATCCCACTCGGCTAGACCCAAACCCACTCGGCTAAACCCACACCCACTCGGCTAGACCCAAACCCACTCGGCTAGACCCAATCCCACTCGGCTAGACCCAAACCCACTCGGCTACACCCAAACCCACTCGGCTAGACCCAAACCCACTGGGCTAGACCCAAACCCACTCGGCTAGACCCAAACCCACTCGGCTAGACTCAAACCCACTTGGCTAGACCCAAACCCCCTCGGCTAGACCCAAACCCACTCGGCTAGACCCAAACCCACTCGGCTAGACCCAAACCCACTCGGCTCGACCCAAACCCACTCGGCTAGACCCAAACCCACTCGGCTAGACCCACACCCACTCGGCTATACCCAAACCCACTCGGCTAGACCCAAACCCACTCGGCTAGACCCAAACCCACTCGGCTAGACCCAAACCCACTCGGCTAGACCCAAACCCACTCGGCTAGACCCAAACCCACTCGGATAGACCCAAACCCACTCGGCTAGACCAAAACCCACTTGGCTAGACCCAAACCCACTCGGCTAGACCCACACCAACTCGGCTAGACCCAAACCCACTCGGCTAGACCCAAACCCACTCGGCTAGACCCAAACCCACTCGGCTACACCCAAACCCACTCTGCTAGACCCAAACCCACTCGGCTAGACCCATACCAACGACGCTTGACCCAAACCCACTCGGCTAGACCCAAACCCACTCAGCTACACCAAAACCCACTCCGCTAGACCCAAACCCACTCGGCTAGACCCAAACCCCCTTGGCTAGACCCAAATCCACTCGGCTAGACCCAAACCCACTCGGCTAGACCCAAACCCACTCGGCTACGCGCAAACCCACTAGGCTAGACCCAAACCCACTCGGCTAGACCCAAACCCACTCGGCTAGACCCAAACCCACTGGGCTAGACCCAAACCCCCTCGGCTAGACCCAAACCCACTCGGCTAGACCCAAACCCACTCGGCTACACCCAAACCCACTCCGCTAGACCCAAACACACTCGGCTAGACCCAAACCCACTCCGCTAGACCCAAACCCACTCGGCTAGACCGAAACCCATTCAGCTAGACCCAAACCCACTCGGCTACACCCAAACCCACTCGGCTAGACCCAAACCAACGACGCTTGACCCAAACCCACTCGGCTAGACCCAAACCCACTCGGCTAGACCCAAACCCACTCGGCTAGACCCAACCCCACTCGGCTAGACCCAAACCCACTCGGCTAGACCCAAACCCCCTTGGCTAGACCCAAACCCACTCGGCTACACCCAAACCAACTCGGCTAGACCCAAACCTACTCGGGTAGACCCAAACCCACTCGGCTAGACCCAAACCCACTCAGCTACACCAAAACCCACTCCGCTAGACCCAAACCCACTCGGCTAGACCCAAACCCCCTTGGCTAGACCCAAATCCACTCGGCTAGACCCAAACCCACTCGGCTAGACCCAAACCCACTCGGCTACGCGCAAACCCACTAGGCTAGACCCAAACCCACTCGGCTAGACCCAAACCCACTCGGCTAGACCCAAACCCACTGGGCTAGACCCAAACCCCCTCGGCTAGACCCAAACCCACTCGGCTAGACCCAAACCCACTCGGCTACACCCAAACCCACTCCGCTAGACCCAAACACACTCGGCTAGACCCAAACCCACTCCGCTAGACCCAAACCCACTCGGCTAGACCGAAACCCATTCAGCTAGACCCAAACCCACTCGGCTACACCCAAACCCACTCGGCTAGACCCAAACCCACTCGGCTACACCCAAACCCACTCCACTAGACCCAAACCCACTCCGCTAGACCCAAACCCCACTCCGCTAGACCCAAACCAACTCGGCTAGACCGAAACCCACTCCGCTAGACCCAAACGCACTCGGCTAGACCCATCCCACTCGGCTAGACCCAAACCCACTCGGCTAAACCCACACCCACTCCGCTAGACCCAAACCCACTCGGCTAGACCCAATCCCACTCGGCTAGACCCAAACCCACTCGGCTACACCCAAACCCACTCGGCTAGACCCAAACCCCCTCGGCTAGACCCAAACCCACTACGCTAGTCCCAAACCCACTCGGCTGGACCCAAACCTACTCGGGTAGACCCAAACCCACTCGGCTAGACCCAAACCCACTCGGCTACACCAAAACCCACTCCGCTAGACCCAAACCCACTCCGCTAGACCCATACCTACTCCGCTGGACCCAAACCCACTCGGCTAGACCCAAACCCACTCGGCTAGACCCAAACCCACTCGGCTAGACCCAAACCCACTCGGCTAGACCCAAACCCGCTCGGCTAGACCCAAACTAACTCGGCTACACCCAAACTAACTCGGCTAGACCCAAACCCACTCGGCCAGACGCAAACCCACTCGGCTAGACCCAAACCCACTCGGCGAGACCCAAACCCACTGGGCTAGACCCAAACCCACTCGGTTAGACCCAAACCCACTCGGCTAGACCCAAACCCACTCGGCTAGACCCAAACCCACTTGGCTAGACCCAAAACCCCTCGGCTAGACCCAAACCCACTCGGATAGACCCAAACCCACTCGGCTAGACCAAAACCCACTTGGCTAGACCCAAACACACTCGGCTAGACCCACACCAACTCGGCTAGACCCAAACCCACTCGGCTAGACCCAAACCCACTCGGGTAGACCCAAACCCACTCGGCTAGACCCAAACCCACTCGGCTACACCCTAACCCACTCTGCTAGACCCAAACCCACTCGGCTAGACCCATACCAACGACGCTTGACCCAAACCCACTCGGCTAGACCCAAACCCACTCGGCTAGACCCAAACCCACTCGGCTAGACCCAATCCCACACGGCTAGACCCAAACCCACTCCGCTAGAACCAAACCCACTCGGCTAGACCCAAACCCACTCGGCTAGACCCAAACCCACTCGGCTAGACCCAAACCCCCTCGGCTAGACCCAAACCCCCTCGGCTAGACCCAAACCCACTCGGCTAGACCCAAACCCACTCGGCTCGACCCAAACCCACTCGGCTAGACCCAAACCCACTCGGCTAGACCCACACCCACTCGGCTATACCCAAACCCACTCGGCTAGACCCAAACCCACTCGGCTAGACCCAAACCCACTCGGCTAGACCCAAACCCACTCGGCTAGACCCAAACCCACTCGGATAGACCCAAACCCACTCGGCTAGACCAAAACCCACTTGGCTAGACCCAAACCCACTCGGCTAGACCCACACCAACTCGGCTAGACCCAAACCCACTCGGCTAGACCCAAACCCACTCGGGTAGACCCAAACCCACTCGGCTAGACCCAAACCCACTCGGCTACACCCAAACCCACTCTGCTAGACCCAAACCCACTCGGCTAGACCCATACCAACGACGCTTGACCCAAACCCACTCGGCTAGACCCAAATCCACTCGGCTAGACCCAAACCCACTCGGCTAGACCCAATCCCACTCGGCTAGACCCAAACCCACTCCGCTAGTCCCAAACCCACTCGGCTAGACCCAAACCCCCTTGGCTAGACCCAAACCCACTCGGCTACACCCAAACCCACTCGGCTAGACCCAAACCTACTCGGGTAGACCCAAACCCACTCGGCTAGACCCAAACCCACTCAGCTACACCAAAACCCACTCCGCTAGACCCAAACCCACTCGGCTAGACCCAAACCCCCTTGGCTAGACCCAAATCCACTCGGCTAGACCCAAACCCACTCGGCTAGACCCAAACCCACTCGGCTACGCGCAAACCCACTAGGCTAGACCCAAACCCACTCGGCTAGACCCAAACCCACTCGGCTAGACCCAAACCCACTGGGCTAGACCCAAACCCCCTCGGCTAGACCCAAACCCACTTGGCTAGACCCAAACCCACTCGGCTACACCGAAACCCACTCCGCTAGACCCAAACACACTCGGCTAGACCCAAACCCACTCCGCTGGACCCAAACCCACTCGGCTAGACCGAAACCCATTCAGCTAGACCCAAACCCACTCGGCTACACCCAAACCCACTCCACTAGACCCAAACCAACTCTGCTAGACCCAAGCCCCACTCAGCTAGACCCAAACCAACTCGGCTAGACCGAAACCCACTCGGCTAGACCCAAACGCACTCGGCTAGGCCCATCCCACTCGGCTAGACTCAAACCCACTCGGCTAGACCCAAACCCACTCGGCTAGACCCAAACCCACTCGGCTAGACCCAATCCCACTCGGCTAGACCCAAACCCACTCCGCTAGTCCCAAACCCACTCGGCTAGACCCAAACCCCCTTGGCTAGACCCAAACCCACTCGGCTACACCCAAACCCACTCGGCTAGACCCAAACCTACTCGGGTAGACCCAAACCCACTCGGCTAGACCCAAACCCACTCGGCTACACCAAAACCCACTCCGCTAGACCCAAACCCACTCGGCTAGACCCAAACCCCCTTGGCTAGACCCAAATCCACTCGGCTAGACCCAAACCCACTCGGCTAGACCCAAACCCACTCGGCTACGCGCAAACCCACTAGGCTAGACCCAAACCCACTCGGCTAGACCCAAACCCACTCGGCTAGACCCAAACCCACTGGGCTAGACCCAAACCCCCTCGGCTAGACCCAAACCCACTCGGCTAGACCCAAACCCACTCGGCTACACCCAAACCCACTCCGCTAGACCCAAACACACTCGGCAAGACCCAAACCCACTCCGCTAGACCCAAACCCACTCGGCTGGACCGAAACCCATTCAGCTGGACCCAAACCCACTCGGCTACACCCAAACCCACTCGGCTAGACCCAAACCCACTCGGCTACACCCAAACCCACTCCACTAGACCCAAACCCACTCCGCTAGACCCAAACCCCACTCAGCTAGACCCAAACCAACTCGGCTAGACCGAAACCCACTCGGCTAGACCCAAACGCACTCGGCTAGGCCCATCCCACTCGGCTAGCCTCAAACCCACTCGGCTAGACCCAAACCCACTCGGCTAGACCCAAACCCACTCGCTAGACCCAAACCCACTCGGCTAGACCCAAGCCCACTCGGCTAGACCCAAACCCACTCGGCTAGACCCAAACCCACTCGGCTACACCAAAACCCACTCCGCTAGACCCAAACACACTCGGCTAGACCCAAACCCACTCCGCTAGACCCAAACCCACTCGGCTAGACCCAAACCCATTTAGCTAGACCCAAACCCACTCGGCTACACCCAAACCCACTCGGCTAGACCCAAACCCACTCGGCTACACCCAAACCCACTCCACTAGACCCAAACCCACTCCGCTAGACCCAAACCCCACTCAGCTAGACCCAAACCAACTCGGCTAGACCGAAACCCACTCGGCTAGACCCAAACGCACTCGGCTAGACCCATCCCACTCGGCTAGACTCAAACCCACTCGGCTAGACCCAAACCCACTCGGCTAGACCCAAACCCACTCGCTAGACCCAAACCCACTCGGCTAGACCCAAGCCCACTCGGCTAGACCCAAACCCACTCCGCTAGACCCAAACCCCCTCGGCTAGACCCAAACCCACTACGCTAGACCCAAACCCACTCGGCTAGACCCAAACCTACTCGGGTAGACCGAAACCCACTCGGCTAGACCCAAACCCACTCGGCTACACCAAAACCCACTCCGCTAGACCCAAACCCACTCCGCTAGACCCAAACCCACTCCGCTAGACCCATACCTACTCCGCTGGACCCAAACCCACTCGGCTAGACCCAAACCCACTCGGCTAGACCCAAACCCACTCGGCTAGACCCAAACCCGCTCGGCTAGACCCAAACTAACTCGGCTACACCCAAACTAACTCGGCTAGACCCAAACCCTCTCGGCTGGACCCAAACCCACTGGGCTAGACCGAAACCCACTCGGCTCGACCCAAACCCACTCGGCTAGACCCAAACCCACTCGGCTAGACCCAAACCCACTCGGCTAGACCCAAACCCACTCGGCTAGACCCAAACCCACTCGGATAGACCCAAACCCACTCGGCTAGACCAAAACCCACTTGGCTAGACCCAAACCCACTCGGCTAGACCCACACCAACTCGGCTAGACCCAAACCCACTCGGCTAGACCCAAACCCACTCGGCTAGACCCAAACCCACTCGGCTAGACCCAAACCCACTCGGCTACACCCAAACCCACTCTGCTAGACCCAAACCCACTCGGCTAGACCCATACCAACGACGCTTGACCCAAACCCACTCGGCTAGACCCAAACCCACTCGGCTAGACCCAAACCCACTCGGCTAGACCCAATCCCACTCGGCTAGACCCAAACCCACTCCGCTAGACCCAAACCCACTCGGCTAGACCCAAACCCACTCGGCTACACCAAAACCCACTCCGCTAGACCCAAACCCACTCCGCTAGACCCATACCTACTCCGCTGGACCCAAACCCACTCGGCTAGACCCAAACCCACTCGGCTAGACCCAAACCCACTCGGCTAGACCCAAACCCACTCGGCTAGACCCAAACCCGCTCGGCTAGACCCAAACTAACTCGGCTACACCCAAACTAACTCGGCTAGACCCAAACCCTCTCGGCTGGACCCAAACCCACTGGGCTAGACCGAAACCCACTCGGCTCGACCCAAACCCACTCGGCTAGACCCAAACCCACTCGGCTACACCAAAACCCACTCCGCTAGACCCAAACCCACTCCGCTAGACCCAAACCCACTCCGCTAGACCCATACCTACTCCGCTGGACCCAAACCCACTCGGCTAGACCCAAACCCACTCGGCTAGACCCAAACCCACTCGGCTAGACCCAAACCCGCTCGGCTAGACCCAAACTAACTCGGCTACACCCAAACTAACTCGGCTAGACCCAAACCCTCTCGGCTGGACCCAAACCCACTGGGCTAGACCGAAACCCACTCGGCTCGACCCAAACCCACTCGGCTAGACCCAAACCCACTCGGCTAGACCCAAACCCACTCGGCTAGACCCAAACCCACTCGGCTAGACCCAAACCCACTCGGATAGACCCAAACCCACTCGGCTAGACCAAAACCCACTTGGCTAGACCCAAACCCACTCGGCTAGACCCACACCAACTCGGCTAGACCCAAACCCACTCGGCTAGACCCAAACCCACTCGGCTAGACCCAAACCCACTCGGCTAGACCCAAACCCACTCGGCTACACCCAAACCCACTCTGCTAGACCCAAACCCACTCGGCTAGACCCATACCAACGACGCTTGACCCAAACCCACTCGGCTAGACCCAAACCCACTCGGCTAGACCCAAACCCACTCGGCTAGACCCAATCCCACTCGGCTAGACCCAAACCCACTCCGCTAGACCCAAACCCACTCGGCTAGACCCAAACCCACTCGGCTACACCAAAACCCACTCCGCTAGACCCAAACCCACTCCGCTAGACCCATACCTACTCCGCTGGACCCAAACCCACTCGGCTAGACCCAAACCCACTCGGCTAGACCCAAACCCACTCGGCTAGACCCAAACCCACTCGGCTAGACCCAAACCCGCTCGGCTAGACCCAAACTAACTCGGCTACACCCAAACTAACTCGGCTAGACCCAAACCCTCTCGGCTGGACCCAAACCCACTGGGCTAGACCGAAACCCACTCGGCTCGACCCAAACCCACTCGGCTAGACCCAAACCCACTCGGCTAGACCCAAACCCACTCAGCTAGACCCAAACCCACTCGGCTAGACCCAAACCCACTCGGATAGACCCAAACCCACTCGGCTAGACCAAAACCCACTTGGCCAGACCCAAACCCACTCGGCTAGACCCACACCAACTCGGCTAGACCCAAACCCACTCGGCTAGACCCAAACCCACTCGGCTAGACCCAAACCCACTCGGCTAGACCCAAACCCACTCGGCTACACCCAAACCCACTCTGCTAGACCCAAACCCACTCGGCTAGACCCATACCAACGACGCTTGACCCAAACCCACTCGGCTAGACCCAAACCCACTCGGCTAGACCCAAACCCACTCGGCTAGACCCAATCCCACTCGGCTAGACCCAAACCCACTCCGCTAGACCCAAACCCACTCGGCTAGACCCAAACCCCCTTGGCTAGACCCAAACCCACTCGGCTACGCGCAAACCCACTAGGCTAGACCCAAACCCACTCGGCTAGACCCAAACCCACTCGGCTAGACCCAAACCCACTGGGCTAGACCCAAACCCCCTCGGCTAGACCCAAACCCACTCGGCTAGACCCAAACCCACTCGGCTACACCCAAACCCACTCCGCTAGACCCAAACACACTCGGCTAGACCCAAACCCACTCCGCTAGACCCAAACCCACTCGGCTAGACCGAAACCCATTCAGCTAGAACCAAACCCACTCGGCTACACCCAAACCCACTCGGCTAGACCCAAACCCACTCGGCTACACCCAAACCCACTCCGCCTGACCCAAACACACTCGGCTAGACCCAAACCCACTCCGCTAGACCCAAACCCACTCGGCTAGACCAAAACCCATTCAGCTAGACCCAAACCCACTCGGCTACACCCAAACCCACTCGGCTAGACCCAAACCCACTCGGCTACACCCAAACCCACTCCACTAGACCCAAACCCACTCCGCTAGACCCAAACCCCACTCCGCTAGACCCAAACCAACTCGGCTAGACCGAAACCCACTCGGCTAGACCCAAACGCACTCGGCTAGACCCATCCCACTCGGCTAGACCCAAACCCACTCGGCTAGACCCACACCCACTCCGCTAGACCCAAACCCACTCGGCTAGACCCAATCCCACTCGGCTGGACCCAAACCCACTCGGCTACACCCAAACCCACTCGGCTAGACCCAAACCCCCTCGGCTAGACCCAAACCCACTACGCTAGACCCAAACCCACTCGGCTAGACCCAAACCTACTCGGGTAGACCCAAACCCACTCGGCTAGACCCAAACCCACTCGGCTACACCAAAACCCACTCCGCTAGACCCAAACCCACTCCGGTAGACCCATACCTACTCCGCTGGACCCAAACCCACTCGGCTAGACCCAAACCCACTCGGCGAGACCCAAACCCACTCGGCTAGACCCAAACCCACTCGGCTAGACCCAAACCCGCTCGGCTAGACCCAAACTAACTCGGCTACACCCAAACTAACTCGGCTAGACCCAAACCCACTCGGCCAGACGCAAACCCACTCGGCTAGACCCAAACCCACTCGGCGAGACCCAAACCCACTGGGCTAGACCCAAACCCACTCGGTTAGACCCAAACCCACTCGGCTAGACCCAAACCCACTCGGCTAGACCCAAACCCACTTGGCTAGACCCAAACCCCCTCGGCTAGACCCAAACCCACTCGGCTAGACCCAAACCCACTCGGCTAGACCCAAACCCACTCGGCTCGACCCAAACCCACTCGGCTAGACCCAAACCCACTCGGCTAGACCCACACCCACTCGGCTATACCCAAACCCACTCGGCTAGACCCAAACGCACTCGGCTAGACCCAAACCCACTCGGCTAGACCCAAACCCACTCGGCTATACCCAAACCCACTCGGATAGACCCAAACCCACTCGGCTAGACCAAAACCCACTTGGCTAGACCCAAACCCACTCGGCTAGACCCACACCAACTCGGCTCGACCCAAACCCACTCGGCTAGACCCAAACCCACTCGGGTAGACCCAAACCCACTCGGCTAGACCCAAACCCACTCGGCTACACCCTAACCCACTCTGCTAGACCCAAACCCACTCGGCTAGACCCATACCAACGACGCTTGACCCAAACCCACTCGGCTAGACCCAAACCCACTCGGCTAGACCCAAACCCACTCGGCTAGACCCAATCCCACTCGGCTAGACCCAAACCCACTCCGCTAGACCCAAACCCACTCGGCTAGACCCAAACCCACTCGGCTAGACCCAAACCCACTCGGCTAGACCCAAACCCCCTCGGCTAGACCCAAACCCACTCGGCTAGACCCAAACCCACTCGGCTAGACCCAAACCCACTCGGCTCGATCCAAACCCACTCGGCTAGACCCAAACCCACTCGGCTAGACCCACACCCACTCGGCTATACCCAAACCCACTCGGCTAGACCCAAACCCACTCGGCTAGACCCAAACCCACTCGGCTAGACCCAAACCCACTCGGCTAGACCCAAACCCACTCGGATAGACCCAAACCCACTCGGCTAGACCAAAACCCACTTGGCTAGACCCAAACCCACTCGGCTAGACCCACACCAACTCGGCTAGACCCAAACCCACTCGGCTAGACCCAAACCCACTCGGGTAGACCCAAACCCACTCGGCTAGACCCAAACCCACTAGGCTACACCCAAACCCACTCTGCTAGACCCAAACCCACTCGGCTAGACCCATACCAACGACGCTTGACCCAAACCCACTCGGCTAGACCCAAACCCACTCGGCTAGACCCAAACCCACTCGGCTAGACCCAATCCCACTCGGCTAGACCCAAACCCACTCCGCTAGACCCAAACCCACTCGGCTAGACCCAAACCCCCTTGGCTAGACCCAAACCCACTCGGCTACACCCAAACCCACTCGGCTAGACCCAAACCTACTCGGGTAGACCCAAACCCACTCGGCTAGACCCAAACCCACTCAGCTACACCAAAACCCACTCCGCTAGGCCCAAACCCACTCGGCTAGACCCAAACCCCCTTGGCTAGACCCAAATCCACTCGGCTATACCCAAACCCACTCGGCTAGACCCAAACCACTCGGCTACGCGCAAACCCACTAGGCTAGACCCAAACCCACTCGGCTAGACCCAAACCCACTCGGCTAGACCCAAACCCACTGGGCTAGACCCAAACCCCCTCGGCTAGACCCAAACCCACTCGGCTAGACCCAAACCCACTCGGCTACACCCAAACCCACTCCGCTAGACCCAAACACACTCGGCTAGACCCAAACCCACTCCGCTAGACCCAAACCCACTCGGCTAGACCGAAACCCATTCAGCTAGACCCAAACCCACTCGGCTAGACCCAAACCCACTCGGATAGACCCAAACCCACTCGGCTAGACCAAAACCCACTTGGCTAGACCCAAACCCACTCGGCAAGACCCACACCAACTCGGCTAGACCCAAACCCACTCGGCTAGACCCAAACCCACTCGGCTAGACCCAAACCCACTCGGCTACACCCTAACCCACTCTGCTAGACCCAAACCCACTCGGCTAGACCCATACCAACGACGCTTGACCCAAACCCACTCGGCTAGACCCAAACCCCCTTGGCTAGACCCAAATCCACTCGGCTAGACCCAAACCCACTCGGCTAGACCCAAACCCACTCGGCTACGCGCAAACCCACTAGGCTAGACCCAAACCCACTCGGCTAGACCCAAACCCACTCGGCTAGACCCAAACCCACTGGGCTAGACCCAAACCCCCTCGGCTAGACCCAAACCCACTCGGCTAGACCCAAACCCACTCGGCTACACCCAAACCCACTCCGCTAGACCCAAACACACTCGGCTAGACCCAAACCCACTCCGCTAGACCCAAACCCACTCGGCTAGACCGAAACCCATTCAGCTAGACCCAAACCCACTCGGCTAGACCCAAACCCACTCGGCTAGACCCAAACCCACTCGGCTAGACCCAAACCCACTCGGCTACGCGCAAACCCACTAGGCTAGACCCAAACCCACTCGGCTAGACCCAAACCCACTCGGCTAGACCCAAACCCACTGGGCTAGACCCAAACCCCCTCGGCTAGACCCAAACCCACTCGGCTAGACCCAAACCCACTCGGCTACACCCAAACCCACTCCGCTAGACCCAAACACACTCGGCTAGACCCAAACCCACTCCGCTAGACCCAAACCCACTCGGCTAGACCGAAACCCATTCAGCTAGACCCAAACCCACTCGGCTAGACCCAAACCCACTCGGCTAGACCCATACCAACGACGCTTGACCCAAACCCACTCGGCTAGACCCAAACCCACTCGGCTAGACCCAAACCCACTCGGCTAGACCCAATCCCACTCGGCTAGACCCAAACCCACTCCGCTAGACCCAAACCCACTCGGCTAGACCCAAACCCCCTTGGCTAGACCCAAACCCACTCGGCTACACCCAAACCCACTCGGCTAGACCCAAACCTACTCGGGTAGACCCAAACCCACTCGGCTAGACCCAAACCCACTCAGCTACACCAAAACCCACTCCGCTAGACCCAAACCCACTCGGCTAGACCCAAACCCCCTTGGCTAGACCCAAATCCACTCGGCTATACCCAAACCCACTCGGCTAGACCCAAACCACTCGGCTACGCGCAAACCCACTAGGCTAGACCCAAACCCACTCGGCTAGACCCAAACCCACTCGGCTAGACCCAAACCCACTGGGCTAGACCCAAACCCCCTCGGCTAGACCCAAACCCACTCGGCTAGACCCAAACCCACTCGGCTACACCCAAACCCACTCCGCTAGACCCAAACACACTCGGCTAGACCCAAACCCACTCCGCTAGACCCAAACCCACTCGGCTAGACCGAAACCCATTCAGCTAGACCCAAACCCACTCGGCTAGACCCAAACCCACTCGGATAGACCCAAACCCACTCGGCTAGACCAAAACCCACTTGGCTAGACCCAAACCCACTCGGCTAGACCCACACCAACTCGGCTAGACCCAAACCCACTCGGCTAGACCCAAACCCACTCGGGTAGACCCAAACCCACTCGGCTAGACCCAAACCCACTCGGCTACACCCTAACCCACTCTGCTAGACCCAAACCCACTCGGCTAGACCCATACCAACGACGCTTGACCCAAACCCACTCGGCTAGACCCAAACCCCCTTGGCTAGACCCAAATCCACTCGGCTAGACCCAAACCCACTCGGCTAGACCCAAACCCACTCGGCTACGCGCAAACCCACTAGGCTAGACCCAAACCCACTCGGCTAGACCCAAACCCACTCGGCTAGACCCAAACCCACTGGGCTAGACCCAAACCCCCTCGGCTAGACCCAAACCCACTCGGCTAGACCCAAACCCACTCGGCTACACCCAAACCCACTCCGCTAGACCCAAACACACTCGGCTAGACCCAAACCCACTCCGCTAGACCCAAACCCACTCGGCTAGACCGAAACCCATTCAGCTAGACCCAAACCCACTCGGCTAGACCCAAACCCACTCGGATAGACCCAAACCCACTCGGCTAGACCAAAACCCACTTGGCTAGACCCAAACCCACTCGGCTAGACCCACACCAACTCGGCTAGACCTAAACCCACTCGGCTAGACCCAAACCCACTCGGGTAGACCCAAACCCACTCGGCTAGACCCAAACCCACTCGGCTACACCCTAACCCACTCTGCTGGACCCAAACCCACTCGGCTAGACCCATACCAACGACGCTTGACCCAAACCCACTCGGCTAGACCCAAACCCACTCGGCTAGACCCAAACCCACTCGGCTAGACCCAAACCCACTCGGCTAGACCCAAACCCACTCGGCTAGACCCAAACCCCCTCGGCTAGACCCAAACCCACTCGGCTAGACCCTAACCCACTCGGCTCGACCCAAACCCACTCGGCTAGACCCAAACCCACTCGGCTAGACCCACACCCACTCGGCTATACCCAAACCCACTCGGCTAGACCCAAACCCACTCGGCTGGACCCAAACCCACTCGGCTAGACCCAAACCCACTCGGCTAGACCCAAACCCACTCGGATAGACCCAAACCCACTCGGCTAGACCAAAACCCACTTGGCTAGACCCAAACCCACTCGGCTAGACCCACACCAACTCGGCTAGACCCAAACCCACTCGGCTAGACCCAAACCCACTCGGGTAGACCCAAACCCACTCGGCTAGACCCAAACCCACTCGGCTACACCCAAACCCACTCTGCTAGACCCAAACCCACTCGGCTAGACCCATACCAACGACGCTTGACCCAAACCCACTGGGCTAGACCCAAACCCCCTCGGCTAGACCCAAACCCACTCGGCTAGACCCAAACCCACTCGGCTACACCCAAACCCACTCCGCTAGACCCAAACACACTCGGCTAGACCCAAACCCACTCCGCTAGACCCAAACCCACTCGGCTAGACCGAAACCCATTCAGCCAGACCCAAACCCACTCGGCTACACCCAAACCCACTCGGCTAGACCCAAACCCACTCGGCTACACCCAAACCCACTCCACTAGACCCAAACCCACTCCGCTAGACCCAAACCCCACTCAGCTAGACCCAAACCAACTCGGCTAGACCGAAACCCACTCGGCTAGACCCAAACGCACTCGGCTAGGCCCATCCCACTCGGCTAGACTCAAACCCACTCGGCTAGACCCAAACCCACTCGGCTAGACCCAAACCCACTCGCTAGACCCAAACCCACTCGGCTAGACCCAAGCCCACTCGGCTAGACCCAAACCCACTCGGCTAGACCCAAACCCACTCGGCTACACCCAAACCCACTCCGCTAGACCCAAACACACTTGGCTAGACCCAAACCCACTCCGCTAGACCCAAACCCACTCGGCTAGACCGAAACCCATTTAGCTAGACCCAAACCCACTCGGCTACACCCAAACCCACTCGGCTAGACCCAAACCCACCGGGTACACCCAAACCCACTCCACTAGACCCAAACCCACTCCGCTAGACCCAAACCCCACTCAGCTAGACCCAAACCAACTCGGCTAGACCGAAACCCACTCGGCTAGACCCAAACGCACTCGGCTAGACCCATCCCACTCGGCTAGACTCAAACCCACTCGGCTAGACCCAAACCCACTCGGCTAGACCCAAACCCACTCGCTAGACCCAAACCCACTCGGCTAGACCCAAGCCCACTCGGCTAGACCCAAACCCACTCCGCTAGACCCAAACCCCCTCGGCTAGACCCAAACCCACTACGCTAGACCCAAACCCACTCGTCTAGACCCAAACCTACTCGGGTAGACCCAAACCCACTCGGCTAGACCCAAACCCACTCGGCTACACCAAAACCCACTCCGCTAGACCCAAACCCACTCCGCTAGACCCATACCTACTCCGCTGGACCCAAACCCACTCGGCTAGACCCAAACCCACTCGGCTAGACCCAAACCCACTCGGCTAGACCCAAACCCACTCGGCTAGACCCAAACCCGCTCGGCTAGACCCAAACTAACTCGGCTACACCCAAACTAACTCGGCTAGACCCAAACCCTCTCGGCTGGACCCAAACCCACTGGGCTAGACCGAAACCCACTCGGCTCGACCGAAACCCACTCGGCTAGACCCAAACCCACTCGGCTAGACCCAAACCCACTCGGCTAGACCGAAACCCATTCAGCTAGACCCAAACCCACTCGGATAGACCCAAACCCACTCGGCTAGACCAAAACCCACTTGGCTAGACCCAAACCCACTCGGCTAGACCCACACCAACTCGGCTAGACCCAAACCCACTCGGCTAGACCCAAACCCACTCGGCTAGACCCAAACCCACTCGGCTAGACCCAAACCCACTCGGCTACACCCCAACCCACTCTGCTAGACCCAAACCCACTCGGCTAGACCCATACGAACGACGCTTGACCCAAACCCACTCGGCTAGACCCAAACCCACTCGGCTAGACCCAAACCCACTCGGCTAGACCCAATCCCACTCGGCTAGACCCAAACCCACTCCGCTAGACCCAAACCCACTCGGCTAGACCCAAACCCCCTTGGCTAGATCCAAACCCACTCGGCTACACCCAAACCCACTCGGCTAGACCCAAACCTACTCGGGTAGACCCAAACCCACTCGGCTAGACCCAAACCCACTCAGCTACACCAAAACCCACTCCGCTAGACCCAAACCCACTCGGCTAGACCCAAACCCCCTTGGCTAGACCCAAATCCACTCGGCTAGACCCAAACCCACCCGGCTAGACCCAAACCCACTCGGCTACGCGCAAACCCACTAGGCTAGACCCAAACCCACTCGGCTAGACCCAAACCCACTCGGCTAGACCCAAACCCACTCGGCTAGACCCAAACCCCCTCGGCTAGACCCAAACCCACTCGGCTAGACCCAAACCCACGCGGCTACACCCAAACCCACTCGGCTAGACCCAAACACACTCGGCTAGACCCAAACCCACTCCGCTAGACCCAAACCCACTCGGCTAGACCGAAACCCATTCAGCTAGACCCAAACCCACTCGGCTACACCCAAACCCACTCGGCTAGACCCAAACCCACTCGGCTACACCCAAACCCACTCCACTAGACCCAAACCCACTCCGCTAGACCCAAACCCCACTCCGCTAGACCCAAACCAACTCGGCTAGACCGAAACCCACTCGGCTAGACCCAAACGCACTCGGCTAGACCCATCCCGCTCGGCTAGACTCAAACCCACTCGGCTAGACCCAAACCCACTCGGCTAGACACAAGCCCACTCGGCTAGACCCAAGCCCACTCGGCTAGACCCAAACACACTCGGCTAGACCCAAACCGACTCGGCTAGACCCAAACCCACTCGGCTAGACCCAAACCCACTCCGCTAGACCCAAACCCACTCCGCTAGACTGAAACCCACTCCGCTAGACCCAAACCCACTCGGCTAGACCAAAACCCACTCGGCTAGACTCAAACCCACTCGGCTAGACCCAAACCCACTCGGCTAGACCCTAACCCACTTGGCCAGACCCAAACCCACTCCGCTAGACCCAAACCCACTCGGCTCGACCCGAACCCACTCGGCTAGACCCAAACCCACTCGGCTAGACCCAAACCCACTCGGCTAGACCCAAACCCACTCGGCTAGACCCAAACCCACTCGGCTAGACCCAAACCCACTCGGCAAGACCCAAACCCACTCGGCTAGACCCAAACCCAATCGGCTAGACCCAAACCCACTCGGCTAGACCCAAACCCACTCGGCTAGACCCAAACCCACTCGGCTAGACCCAAACCCATTCGGCTAGACCCAAACCCACTCGGCTGCACCCAAACCCTCTCGGCTAGACCCAAACACACTCGGCTACACCCAAACCCACTCCGCTACACCCAAACCCACTCGGCTAGACCCAAACCCACTCGGCTGGACCCAAACCCACTCGGCTGGACCCAAACCCATCGGCTAGACCCAAACCCACTCGGCTAGACCCAAACCCACTCGGCTAGACTCAAACCCACTCGGCTAGACCCAAATCCACTCGGCAAGACCCAAACCCACTCGGCTAGACCCAAACCCACTCGGCTAGACCCAAACCCACTCGGCTAGACCCAAACCCACTGGGCTAGACCCAAACCCCCTCGGCTAGACCCAAACCCACTCGGCTAGACCCAAACCCACTCGGCTACACCCAAACCCACTCGGCTAGACCCAAACACACTCGGCTAGACCCAAACCCACTACGCTAGACCCAAACCCACTCGGCTAGACCGAAACCCATTCAGCGAGACCCAAACCCACTCGGCTACACCCAAACCCACTCGGCTAGACCCGAACCCACTCGGCTACACACAAACCCACTCCACTAGACCCAAACCCACTCCGCTAGACCCAAACCCCACTCCGCTAGACCCAAACCCACTCGGCTAGACCCTAACCCACTTGGCTAGACCCAAACCCACTCCGCTAGACCCAAACCCACTCGGCTCGACCCAAACCCACTCGGCTAGACCCAAACCCACTCGGCTAGACCCAAACGCACTCGGCTAGACCCAAACCCACTCGGCTAGACCCAAACACACTCGGCTAGACCCAAACCCACTCGGCTAGACCCAAACCCACTCGGCTAGACCCAAACCCACTCGGCTAGACCCAAACCCACTCGGCTCGACCCAAACCCACTCGGCTAGACCCAAACCCACTCGGCTAGACCCACACCCACTCGGCTATACCCAAACCCACTCGGCTAGACCCAAACCCACTCGGCTATACCCAAACCCACTCGGCTAGACCCAAACCCACTCGGCTGGACCCAAACCCTCTCGGATAGACCCAAACCCACTCGGCTGGACCAAAACCCACTTGGCTAGACACAAACCCACTCGGCTAGACCCACACCAACTCGGCTAGACCCAAACCCACTCGGCTAGACCCAAACCCACTCGGGTAGATCCAAACCCACTCGGCTAGACCCAAACCCACTCGGCTACACCCAAACCCACTCTGCTAGACCCAAACCCACTCGGCTAGACCCATACCAACGACGCTTGACCCAAACCCACTCGGCTAGACCCAAACCCACTCGGCTAGACCCAAACCCACTCGGCTAGACCCAATCCCACTCGGCTAGACCCAAACCCACTCCGCTAGACCCAAACCCACTCGGCCAGACCCAAACCCCGTTGGCCAGACCCAAACCCTCTCGGCTACACCCAAACCCACTCGGCTAGACCCAAACCTACTCGGGTGGACCCAAACCCACTCGGCTAGACCCAAACCCACTCAGCTACACCAAAACCCACTCCGCTAGACCCAAACCCACTCGGCTAGACCCAAACCCCCTTGGCTAGACCCAAATCCACTCGGCTAGACCCAAACCCACTCGGCTAGACCAAAAACCCACTCGGCTACGCGCAAACCCACTAGGCTAGACCCAAACCCACTCGGCTAGACCCAAACCCACTCGGCTAGACCCAAACCCACTGGGCTAGACCCAAACCCCCTCGGCTAAACCCAAACCCACTCGGCTAGACCCAAACCCACTCGGCTACACCCAAACACACTCGGCTAGACCCAAACACACTCGGCTAGACCCAAACCCACTCCGCTAGACCCAAACCCACTCGGCTAGACCGAAACCCATTCAGCTAGACCCAAACCCACTCGGCTACACCCAAACCCACTCAGCTAGACCCAAACCCACTCGGCTACACCCAAACCCACTCCACTAGACCCAAACCCACTCCGCTAGACCCAAACCCCACTCCGCTAGACCCAAACCAACTCGGCTAGACCGAAACCCACTCGGCTAGACCCAAACGCACTCGGCTAGACCCATCCCACTCGGCTAGACTGAAACCCACTCGGCTAGACCCAAACCCACTCGGCTAGACCCAAACCCACTCCCTAGACCCAAACCCACTCGGCTAGACCCAAGCCCACTCGGCTACACCCAAACCCACTCGGCTAGACCCAAACCGACTCGGCTAGACCCAAACCCACTCGGCTAGACCCAAACCCACTCCGCTAGACCAAAACCCACTCAGCTAGACCCAAACCGACTCGGCTAGACCCAAACCAACTCGGCTCGACCCAAACCCACTCGGCTAGACCCAAACGCACTCGGCTAGACCCAACCCCAATCGGCTGGACCCAAACCCACTCGGCTAGACCCAAACCCACTCGGCTACACCCAAACCCACTCGGCTAGACCCAAACCAGCTCGGCTGGACCCAAGCCCACTCGGCTAGACCCAAACCCACTCGGCTGGACCCAAACCCACTTGGCTAGACCCAAACCCACTCGGCTAGACCCAAACCCACTCCGCTAGACACAATTCCACTCCGCTAGACCCAAACCCATTCGGCTAGACCCAAACCCATTCGGCTAGACCCAAACCCACTCCGCTAGACCCAAACCCACTCTGCTAGACCCAAACCCACTCCGCTAGACCGAAACCCACTCCGCTAGACCCAAACCCACTCGGCTAGACCGAAACCCACTCGGCTAGACTCAAACCCACTCGGCCAGACCCAAACCCACTCGGCTAGACCCAAACCCACTCCGCTAGACCCAAACTCACTCGGCTCGACCCAAACCCACTCGGCTAGACCCAAACCCGCTCGGCTAGACCCAAACCCACTCGGCTAGACCCAAACCCACTCGGCTAGACCCCAACCCACTCGGCTAGACCCAAACCCAATCGGCTAGACCCAAACCCACTCGGCTAGACCCAAACCCACTCGGCTAGACCCAAACCCACTCGGCTAGACCCACACCCACTCGGCTAGACCCAAACCCAGTCGGCTAGACCCAAACCTACTCGGGCAGACCCAAACCCACTCGGCTAGACACAAACCCACTTGGCTAGACCCAAACCCATTCGGCTAGACCCAAACCCACTACGCTAGACCCAAACCCACTCGGCTAGACCCAAACCTACTCGGGTAGACCCAAACCCACTCGGCTAGACCCAAACCCACTCGGCTACACCAAAACCCACTCCGCTAGACCCAAACCCACTCCGCTAGACCCACACCTACTCCGCTGGACCCAAACCCACTCGGCTAGACCCAAACCCACTCGGCTAGACCCAAACCCACTCGGCTAGATCCAAACCCACTCGGCTAGACCCAAACCCGCTCGGCTAGACCCAAACTAACTCGGCTACACCCAAACTAACTCGGCTAGACCCAAACCCTCTCGGCTGGACCCAAACCCACTGGGCTAGACCGAAACCCACTCGGCTAGACCCAAATCCACTCGGCTAGACCCAAATCCACTCGGCTAGACCCAAACCCACTCGGTTAGACCCAAACCCACTTGGCTAGACCCAAACCCACTCGGCTAGACCCAAACCCACTCGGCTAGACCCAAACCCACTCGGCTAGACCCACACCCACTCGGCTAGACCCAAACCCAGTCGGCTAGACCCAAACCTACTCGGGTAGACCCAAACCGACTCGGCTAGACACAAACCCACTTGGCTCGACCCAAACCCATTCGGCTAGACCCCAACCCACTCGGCTACACCCAAACCCTCTCGGCTAGACCCAAACACACTCGGCTACACCCAAACCCACTCCGCTACACCCAAACCCACTCGGCTACACCCAAACCCACTCGGCTGGACCCAAACCCACTCGGCTGGACCCAAACCCATCGGCTAGACCCAAACCCACTCGGCTAGACCCAAACCCACTCGGCTAGACTCAAACCCACTCGGCTCGACCCAAATCCACTCGGCAAGACCCAAACCCACTCGGCTGGACCCAAACCCACTCGGTACGCGCAAACCCACTAGGCTAGACCCAAACCCACTCGGCTAGACCCAAACCCACTCGGCTAGACCCAAACCCACTGGGCTAGACCCAAACCCCCTCGGCTAGACCCAAACCCACTCGGCTAGACCCAAACCCACTCGGCTACACCCAAACCCACTCGGCTAGACCCAAACACACTCGGCTAGACCCAAACCCACTACGCTAGACCCAAACCCACTCGGCTAGACCGAAACCCATTCAGCTAGACCCAAACCCACTCGGCTACACCCAAACCCACACGGCTAGACCCGAACCCACTCGGCTACACCCAAACCCACTCCACTAGACCCAAACCCACTCCGCTAGACCCAAGCCCCACTCCGCTAGACCCAAATCCACTCGGCTAGACCCAAACCCACTCGGCTAGACCCAAACCCACTCGGCTACGCGCAAACCCGCTAGGCTAGACCCAAACCCACTCGGCTAGACCCAAACCCACTCGGCTAGACCCAAACCCATTGGGCTAGACCCAAACCCCCTCGGCTAGACCCAAACCCACTCGGCTAGACCCAAACCCACTCGGCTAGACCCGAACCCACTCGGCTACACCCAAACCCACTCCACTAGACCCAAACCCACTCCGCTAGACCCAAACCCCACTCCGCTAGACCCAAACCCACTCGGCTAGACCGAAACCCACTCGGCTAGACCCAAACGCACTCGGGTAGACCCATCCCACTCGGCTAGACTCAAACCCACTCGGCTAGACCCAAACCCACTCGCTAGACCCAAACCCACTCGGCTAGACCCAAACCCACTCGGCTAGACCCAAACCCACTCGGCTAGACCCAAACCCACTCGCTAGACCCAAACCCACTCGGCCAGACCGAAGCCCACTCGGCTAGACCCAAACCCTCTCGGCTAGACCCAAACCGACTCGGCTAGACCCAAACCCACTCGGCTAGACCCAAACCCACACAGCTAGACCAAAACCCACTCAGCTAGACCCAAACCGACTCGGCTAGACCCAAACCTACTCGGCTCGACCTAAACCCACTCGGCTAGACCCAAACGCACTCGGCTAGACCCAATCCCAATCGGCTGGACCCAAACCCACTTGGCTAGTCCCAAACCCACTCGGCTACACCCAAACCCACTCGGCTAGACCCAAACCAGCTCGGCTGGACCCAAGCCCACTCGGCTAGACCCAAACCCACTCGGCTGGACCCAAACCCACTCGGCTAGACCCAAACCCACTCGGCTAGACCCAAACCCACTCCGCAAGACACAATTCCACTCCGCTAGACCCAAACCCACTCGGCTAGACCCAAACCCATTCGGCTAGACCCAAACCCACTCGGCTAGACCCAAACCCACTCGGCTAGACCCACACCCACTCGGCTAGACCCAAACCCACTCGGCTAGACCCAAACCTACTCGGGTAGACCCAAACCCACTCGGCTAGACTCAAACCCACTCGGCTACACCCAAACCCACTCCGCTAGACCCAAACCCTCTCCGCTAGACCGATACCAACTCCACTAGACCCAAACCCACTCGGCTAAACCCAAACCCACTCGGCTAGACCCAAACCCACTCGGCTAGACCCAAACCCACTCGGCTAGACCCAAACCCGATCGTCTTTACCCAAACTAACTCGGCTACAGCCAAACTAACTCGGCTAGACCCAAACCCACTCGGCTAAACCCAAACCCACTCGGCTAGACCCAAACCCACTCGGCTAGACCCAAACCCACTCGGCTAGACCCAAACCCACTCGGCTAGACCCAAACCCACTCGGCTAGACCGAAACCCACTCGGCTCGACCCAAACCCACTCAGCTAGACACAAACCCACTCGGCTAGACCCAAACCCACTCGGATAGACCCAAGCCCATTCGGCTAGACGCAAACACACTCAGCTAGACCCAAACCCACTCGGCTAGACCCAAACCCACTCGGCTAGACCCAAACCCACTCGGCTAGACCCAAACCCACTCGGCTAGACCCAAACCCACTCGGCTAGACCCAAACCCACTCGGCTAGACCCAAACCCACTTGGCTAGACGCAAACCCACTCGGCTAGACCCAAACCCACTCGGCTAGACCCAAACCCACTGGGCTAGACCCAAACCCACTCGCTAGACCCAAACCCACTCGGCTAGACCCAAACCCACTCGGCTAGACCAAAACCCACTCGGCTAGACCCAAACCCACTCGCTAGACCCAAACCCACTCGGCCAGACCGAAGCCCACTCGGCTAGACCCAAACCCTCTCGGCTAGACCCAAACCGACTCGGCTAGACCCAAACCCACTCGGCTAGACCCAAACCCACACCGCTAGACCAAAACCCACTCAGCTAGACCCAAACCGACTCGGCTAGACCCAAACCTACTCGGCTCGACCTAAACCCACTCGGCTAGACCCAAACGCACTCGGCTAGACCCAATCCCAATCGGCTGGACCCAAACCCACTTGGCTAGTCCCAAACCCACTCGGCTACACCCAAACCCACTCGGCTAGACCCAAACCAGCTCGGCTGGACCCAAGCCCACTCGGCTAGACCCAAACCCACTCGGCTGGACCCAAACCCACTCGGCTAGACCCAAACCCACTCGGCTAGACCCAAACCCACTCCGCAAGACACAATTCCACTCCGCTAGACCCAAACCCACTCGGCTAGACCCAAACCCATTCGGCTAGACCCAAACCCACTCGGCTAGACCCAAACCCACTCGGCTAGACCCACACCCACTCGGCTAGACCCAAACCCACTCGGCTAGACCCAAACCTACTCGGGTAGACCCAAACCCACTCGGCTAGACTCAAACCCACTCGGCTACACCCAAACCCACTCCGCTAGACCCAAACCCTCTCCGCTAGACCCATACCAACTCCACTAGACCCAAACCCACTCGGCTAAACCCAAACCCACTCGGCTAGACCCAAACCCACTCGGCTAGACCCAAACCCACTCGGCTAGACCCAAACCCGATCGTCTTTACCCAAACTAACTCGGCTACAGCCAAACTAACTCGGCTAGACCCAAACCCACTCGGCTAAACCCAAACCCACTCGGCTAGACCCAAACCCACTCGGCTAGACCCAAACCCACTCGGCTAGACCCAAACCCACTCGGCTCGACCCAAACCCACTCGGCTAGACCCAAACCCACTCGGCTAGACCCACACCCACTCGGCTATACCCAAACCCACTCGGCTAGACCCAAACCCACTCGGCTAGACCCACACCCACTCGGCTAGACCCAAACCCAGTCGGCTAGACCCAAACCTACTCGGGTAGACCCAAACCCACTCGGCTAGACACAAACCCACTTGGCTAGACCCAAACGCATTCGGCTAGACCCAAACCCACTACGCTAGACCCAAACCCACTCGGCTAGACCCAAACCTACTCGGGTAGACCCAAACCCACTCGGCTAGACCCAAACCCACTCGGCTACACCAAAACCCACTCCGCTAGACCCAAACCCACTCCGCTAGACCCACACCTACTCCGCTGGACCCAAACCCACTCGGCTAGACCCAAACCCACTCGGCTAGACCCAAACCCACTCGGCTAGATCCATACCCACTCGGCTAGACCCAAACCCGCTCGGCTAGACCCAAACTAACTCGGCTACACCCAAACTAACTCGGCTAGACCCAAACCCTCTCGGCTGGACCCAAACCCACTGGGCTAGACCGAAACCCACTCGGCTAGACCCAAATCCACTCGGCTAGACCCAAACCCACTCGGCTAGACCCAAACCCACTCGGTTAGACCCAAACCCACTTGGCTAAACCCAAACCCACTCGGCTAGACCCAAACCCACTCGGCTAGACCCAAACCCACTCGGCTAGACCCACACCCACTCGGCTAGACCCAAACCCAGTCGGCTAGACCCAAACCTACTCGGGTAGACCCAAACCGACTCGGCTAGACACAAACCCACTTGGCTAGACCCAAACCCATTCGGCTAGACCCAAACCCACTCGGCTACACCCAAACCCTCTCGGCTAGACCCAAACACACTCGGCTACACCCAAACCCACTCCGCTACACCCAAACCCACTCGGCTACACCCAAACCCACTCGGCTGGACCCAAACCCACTCGGCTGGACCCAAACCCATCGGCTAGACCCAAACCCACTCGGCTAGACCCAAACCCACTCGGCTAGACTCAAACCCACTCGGCTAGACCCAAATCCACTCGGCAAGACCCAAACCCACTCGGCTGACCCAAACCCACTCGGTACGCGCAAACCCACTAGGCTAGACCCAAACCCACTCGGCTAGACCCAAACCCACTCGGCTAGACCCAAACCCACTGGGCTAGACCCAAACCCCCTCGGCTAGACCCAAACCCACTCGGCTAGACCCAAACCCACTCGGCTACACCCAAACCCACTCGGCTAGACCCAAACACACTCGGCTAGACCCAAACCCACTACGCTAGACCCAAACCCACTCGGCTAGACCGAAACCCATTCAGCTAGACCCAAACCCACTCGGCTACACCCAAACCCACTCGGCTAGACCCGAACCCACTCGGCTACACCCAAACCCACTCCACTAGACCCAAACCCACTCCGCTAGACCCAAACCCCACTCCGCTAGACCCAAATCCACTCGGCTAGACCCAAACCCACTCGGCTAGACCCAAACCCACTCGGCTACGCGCAAACCCACTAGGCTAGACCCAAACCCACTCGGCTAGACCCAAACCCACTCGGCTAGACCCAAACCCATTGGGCTAGACCCAAACCCCCTCGGCTAGACCCAAACCCACTCGGCTAGACCCAAACCCACTCGGCTAGACCCGAACCCACTCGGCTACACCCAAACCCACTCCACTAGACCCAAACCCACTCCGCTAGACCCAAACCCCACTCCGCTAGACCCAAACCCACTCGGCTAGACCGAAACACACTCGGCTAGACCCAAACGCACTCGGGTAGACCCATCCCACTCGGCTAGACTCAAACCCACTCGGCTAGACCCAAACCCACTCGCTAGACCCAAACCCACTCGGCTAGACCCAAACCCACTCGGCTAGACCCAAACCCACTCGGCTAGACCCAAACGCACTCGGCTAGACCCAATCCCAATCGGCTGGACCCAAACCCACTTGGCTAGTCCCAAACCCACTCGGCTACACCCAAACCCACTCGGCTAGACCCAAACCAGCTCGGCTGGACCCAAGCCCACTCGGCTAGACCCAAACCCACTCGGCTGGACCCAAACCCACTCGGCTAGACCCAAACCCACTCGGCTAGACCCAAACCCACTCCGCAAGACACAATTCCACTCCGCTAGACCCAAACCCACTCGGCTAGACCCAAACCCATTCGGCTAGACCCAAACCCACTCGGCTAGACCCAAACCCACTCGGCTAGACCCACACCCACTCGGCTAGACCCAAACCCACTCGGCTAGACCCAAACCTACTCGGGTAGACCCAAACCCACTCGGCTAGACTCAAACCCACTCGGCTACACCCAAACCCACTCCGCTAGACCCAAACCCTCTCCGCTAGACCCATACCAACTCCACTAGACCCAAACCCACTCGGCTAAACCCAAACCCACTCGGCTAGACCCAAACCCACTCGGCTAGACCCAAACCCACTCGGCTAGACCCAAACCCGATCGTCTTTACCCAAACTAACTCGGCTACAGCCAAACTAACTCGGCTAGACCCAAACCCACTCGGCTAAACCCAAACCCACTCGGCTAGGCCCAAACCCACTCGGCTAGACCCAAACCCACTCGGCTAGACCCAAACCCACTCGGCTAGACCCAAACCCACTCGGCTAGACCGAAACCCACTCGGCTCGACCCAAACCCACTCAGCTAGACACAAACCCACTCGGCTAGACCCAAACCCACTCGGATAGACCCAAGCCCATTCGGCTAGACGCAAACACACTCAGCTAGACCCAAACCCACTCGGCTAGACCCAAACCCACTCGGCTAGACCCAAACCCACTCGGCTAGACCCAAACCCACTCGGCTAGACCCAAACCCACTCGGTTAGACCCAAACCCACTCGGCTAGACCCAAACCCACTCGGCTAGACGCAAACCCACTCGGCTAGACCCAAACCCACTCGGCTAGACCCAAACCCACTGGGCTAGACCCAAACCCACTCGCTAGACCCAAACCCACTCGGCTAGACCCAAACCCACTCGGCTAGACCCAAACCCACTCGGCTAGACCCAAACCCACTCGGTTAGACCCAAACCCACTCGGCTAGACCCAAACCCACTCGGCTAGACCCAAACCCACTCGGCTAGACCCAAACCCACTGGGCTAGACCCAAACCCACTCGCTAGACCCAAACCCACTCGGCTAGACCCAAACCCACTCGGCTAGACCCAAACCCACTCGGCTAGACCCAAACCCACTCGCTAGACCCAAACCCACTCGGCCAGACCGAAGCCCACTCGGCTAGACCCAAACCCTCTCGGCTAGACCCAAACCGACTCGGCTAGACCCAAACCCACTCGGCTAGACCCAAACCCACACCGCTAGACCAAAACCCACTCAGCTAGACCCAAACCGACTCGGCAAGACCCAAACCTACTCGGCTCGACCTAAACCCACTCGGCTAGACCCAAACGCACTCGGCTAGACCCAATCTAGTCCCAATCTAGTCCCACTGAGCGGCGGACTGGCTTGCCAAACAAAAAGGGCTGATGAGCCAAACCCACAGAGGCCAAAGTCGGGCAACGCCATTGTAGTTGGAGACTCCATTGTGAGAGGTACGGACAGGGGGTTTTGCGGCAACAGACGGGATTCCAGGATGGTGTGCTGCCTTCCTGGTGCCAGGATCCAGGATGTTACGGACAGAGTGCAGACAATCCTCAAGGGCGAAGGTGACCAGCCGGAAGTGGTCGTGCATGTTGGCACAAATGATGTTGGAAAGAAGGAGATGAATTTTTTGCAGCGGGACTTCAGAGAGCTCGGAAAAATGCTGAAAAGCAGGACTTCCAGGGTTGTTATCTCCGGTTTGCTTCCAGTTCCTCGTGCTGGCGAGAGCAGGAACAGGGAGATATGGGACCTGAATGTGTGGCTGAGGAACTGGTGCAGGGGGCAGGGATTTAGATTCTTAGATCACTGGGATTTTTTTTATAGTAAGGGGGAACTGTATAAAAGGGACGGATTGCATCTTAACAGGTGGGGGACCAGCATTCTGGCCGGCAGGTTTGCCACTGCTACACGGATGGTTTTAAACTGAATAAGGGGGGTGGGGTATCAAATGGGATAGTCGAGGACGGAGTTAGAGGGAAAGAGAGTAAAGCGATGGTTAATGACCCCAGAATTAACGGGGAAGAAAGCTCACAAAGGGATAGGAGAGTATGGCCAAGTGTAATAGGGATCGATGTGAAAGGGGCCACTTGTCAACATAATTGTATAAGGAGTACGAGTGTTGTAAAAACAAGCCTGAAGGCTTTGTGTCTCAATGCGAGGAGCATTCGTAATAAGGTGGATGAGTTGAAGGTGCAGATAGCGATTAATGACTATGCTATAGTTGGAATCACGGAGACTTGGCTCCAGGATGACCAAGGCTGGGAGCTGAACATCCAGGGATATTCAATATTCAGGAGGGATAGACGAAAAGGAAAAGGAGGTGGGGTAGCGTTGCTGGTGAGAGAGGAGATTAATGCAATAGAAAGGAAGGACATTAGCGTGGAGGATGTGGAATCGATATGGGTAGAGCTGCGAAACTCTAAGGGGCAGAAAACGCTAGTGGGAACTGTGTACAGGCCACCTAACAGTAGTATTGGAGTTGGGGATGGCATCAAACAGGAAATTAGAAATGCGTGCAACAAGGGTAACACGGTTATAATGGGTGACTTCAATCTGCATGTAGATTGGGTGAATCAAATTGGCAGGGGTGCTGAGGAAGAGGATTTCCTGGAATGTATGCGGGATAGTTTTCTCAACCAACATGTGGAGGAACCAACGAGAGAGCAGGCTATTCTAGACTGGGTATTGAGTAATGAGGAAGGGTTAGTTAGCAGTCTTGTTGTGCGTGGCCCCTTGGGCAAGAGTGACCATAATATGGTTGAGTTCTTCATTAGGATGGAGAGTGACAAAATTAAGTCAGAAACAAGGGTTCTGAACTTGAACAAAGGTAACTTTGAAGGTATGAGATGTGAATTGGCCAAGATAGACTGGCAGGTGATTCTTAAAGGGTTGACAGTGGATGTGCAATGGAAGGTATTTAAAGACTGCATGGATGAAGTACAAAAGTTGTTCATACCAGTTTGGCAAAAGAATAAATCGGGGAAGGTGGTGCATCCATGGATAACAAGGGAAATCAGGGATAGTATAAAAACAAAAGATGAGGCATACAAATTTGCCAGAAAAAGCAGCCTACCGGAGGACTGGGAGAAATTCAGAATCCAGCAGAGGAGGACAAAGGGCTTAATTAGGAAAGGGAAAATAGATTATGAAAGGAAACTGGCAGGGAACATAAAAACTGACTGCAAAAGTTTTTATAGATATGTAAAGAGAAAGAGACTAGTTAAAACAAATGTTGGTCCCTTGCAGTCAGAAACGGGTGAATTGATCATGGGGAACAAGGACATAGCAGACCAATTGAATAACTACTTTGGTTCTGTCTTCACTAAGGAAGACATAAATAATCTGCCGGAAATAGCAGTGGAACGGGGGTCAAATAAGATGGAGGAACTGAGTGAAATCCAGGTTAGCCGGGAGGTGGTGTTGGGTAAATTGAACGGATTGAAGGCCGATAAATCCCCAGGGCCAGATAGTCTGCATCCCAGAGTACTCAAGGAGGTAGCCACAGAAATAGTGGATGCATTAGTGATAATTTTTCAAAATTCCTTAGATTCTGGAGTAGTTCCTGAGGATTGGAGGGTAGCTAATGTAACCCCACTTTTTAAAAAAGGAGGGAGAGAGAAAGCGGGGAATTACAGACCAGTTAGTCTAACATCGGTAGTGGGGAAACTGCTAGAGTCAGTTATTAAAGATGGGATAGCAGCGCATTTGGAAAGTGGTGAAATCATTGGACAAAGTCAGCATGGATTTACGAAAGGTAAATCATGTCTGACAAATCTGATAGAATTTTTCGAGGATGTAACTAGTAGAGTGGATAAGGGAGAACCAGTGGATGTGTTATATCTAGACTTTCAGAAGGCTTTCGACAAGGTCCCGCATAAGAGATTAGCATACAAACTTAAAGCACACGGTATTGGGGGTTCAGTATTGATGTGGATAGAGAACTGGCTAGCAGACAGGAGGCAAAGGGTAGGAGTAAACGGGTCCTTTTCAGAATGGCAGGCAGTGACTAGTGGGGTGCCGCAAGGCTCAGTGCTGGGACCCCAGCTATTTACAATATATATTAATGATTTGGACGAGGGAATTCAATGCAACATCTCCAAATTTGCAGATGATACCAAGCTGGGGGGTATAGTTAGGTGTGAGGAGGATGCTTGGAGGCTGCAGGGTGATTTGGATAGGCTGAGTGAATGGGCAGATGCATGGCAGATGCAGTACAATGTGGATAAATGTGAGGTTATCCACTTTGGTGGCAAAAACATGAGGGTAGACTATTATCTGAATGGTGGCAGATTAGGTAAGGGGGAGATGCAACGAGACCTGGGTGTCATGGTACACCAGTCATTGAAAGTAGGCATGCAGGTGCAGCAGGCAGTGAAGAAAGCAAATGGTATGTTAGCATTCATAGCGAAAGGATTTGAGTATAGGAGCAGGGAGGTTCTACTGCAGTTGTACAGGGTTTTGGTGAGGCCACACCTGGAGTACTGCGTACAGTTTTGGTCTCCAAATCTGAGGAAAGACATCCTTGCCATAGAGGGGGTACAGAGAAGATTCACCAGACTGATTCCTGGGATGTCAGGACTTTCATATGAGGAAAGATTGGATAGACTCGGTTTGTACTCGATGGAATTTAGAAGATTGAGGGGGGATCTTATAGAAACCTACAAAATTCTTAAGGGGTTGGACAAGCTAGATGCTGGAAGATTGTTCCCGATGTTGGGGGAGTCCAGAACAAGGGGTCACGGTCTAAGGATAAGGGGGAATTCCTTTAGGACCGAAATGAGGAAAACATTCTTTACACAGAGAGTGGTGAGTCTCTGGAATTCTCTGCCACAGAAGGTAGTTGAGGCCAGTTCATTGGCTATATTTAAGAGGGCGTTAGATGTGGCACTTGTGGCTAAAGGGATCAGAGGGTATGGAGAGAAGGCAGGTACGGGATATTGAGTTGGATGATCAGCCATGATCACATTGAATGGCGGTGCAGGCTCGAAGGGCCGAATGGCCTACTCCTGCACCTATTTTCTATGTTTCTATGTTTCTAATCCCAATCGGCTGGACCCAAACCCACTTGGCTAGTCCCAAACCCACTCGGCTACACCCAAACCCACTCGGCTAGACCCAAACCAGCTCGGCTGGACCCAAGCCCACTCGGCTAGACCCAAACCCACTCGGCTGGACCCAAACCCACTCGGCTAGACCCAAACCCACTCGGCTAGACCCAAACCCACTCCGCAAGACACAATTCCACTCCGCTAGACCCAAACCCACTCGGCTAGACCCAAACCCATTCGGCTAGACCCAAACCCACTCGGCTAGACCCAAACCCACTCGGCTAGACCAACACCCACTCGGCTAGACCCAAACCCACTCGGCTAGACCCAAACCTACTCGGGTAGACCCAAACCCACTCGGCTAGACTCAAACCCACTCGGCTACACCCAAACCCACTCCGCTAGACCCAAACCCTCTCCGCTAGACCCATACCAACTCCACTAGACCCAAACCCACTCGGCTAAACCCAAACCCACTCGGCTAGCCCCAAACCCACTCGGCTAGACCCAAACCCACTCGGCTAGACCCAAACCCGATCGTCTTTACCCAAACTAACTCGGCTACAGCCAAACTAACTCGGCTAGACCCAAACCCACTCGGCTAAACCCAAACCCACTCGGCTAGACCCAAACCCACTCGGCTAGACCCAAACCCACTCGGCTAGACCCAAACCCACTCGGCTAGACCCAAACCCACTCGGCTAGACCGAAACCCACTCGGCTCGACCCAAACCCACTCAGCTAGACACAAACCCACTCGGCTAGACCCAAACCCACTCGGATAGACCCAAGCCCATTCGGCTAGACGCAAACACACTCAGCTAGACCCAAACCCACTCGGCTAGACCCAAACCCACTCGGCTAGACCCAAACCCACTCGGCTAGACCCAAACCCACTCGGCTAGACCGAAACCCACTCGGCTAGACCCAAACCCACTCGGCTAGACCCAAACCCACTTGGCTAGACCCAAACCCACTCGGCTAGACGCAAACCCACTCGGCTAGACCCAAACCCACTCGGCTAGACCCAAACCCACTGGGCTAGACCCAAACCCACTCGGTTAGACCCAAACCCACTCGGCTAGACCCAAACCCACTCGGCTAGACCCAAACCCACTCGGCTAGACCCACACCAACTCGGCTAGACCCAAACCCACTCGGCTAGACCCAAACCCACTCGGGTAGACCCAAACCCACTCGGCTAGACCCAAACCCACTCGGCTACACCCAAACCCACTCTGCTAGACCCAAACCCACTCGGCTAGACCCATACCAACGACGCTTGACCCAAACCCACTCGGCTAGACCCAAACCCACTCGGCTAGACCCAAACCCACTCGGCTAGACCCAAACCCGATCGTCTTGACCCAAACTAACTCGGCTACAGCCAAACTAACTCGGCTAGACCCAAACCCACTCGGCTAAACCGAAACCCACTCGGCTAGACCCAAACCCACTCGGCTAGACCCAAACCCACTCGGCTAGACCCAAACCCACTCGGCTAGACCCAAACCCACTCGGCTAGACCGAAACCCACTCGGCTCGACCCAAACCCACTCAGCTAGACACAAACCCACTCGGCTAGACCCAAACCCACTCGGATAGACCCAAGCCCATTCGGCTAGACGCAAACACACTCAGCTAGACCCAAACCCACTCGGCTAGACCCAAACCCACTCGGCTAGACCCAAACCCACTCGGCTAGACCCAAACCCACTCGGCTAGACCCAAACCCACTCGGCTAGACCCAAACCCACTCGGCTAGACCCAAACCCACTTGGCTAGACCCAAACCCACTCGGCTAGACGCAAACCCACTCGGCTAGACCCAAACCGACTCGGCTAGACCCAAACCCACTGGGCTAGACCCAAACCCACTCGGTTAGACCCAAACCCACTCGGCTAGACCCAAACCCACTCGGCTAGACCCAAACCCACTTGGCTAGACCCAAACCCCCTCGGCTAGACCCAAACCCACTCGGCTAGACCCAAACCCACTCGGCTAGACCCAAACCCACTCGGCTCGACCCAAACCCACTCGGCTAGACCCAAACGCACTCGGCTAGACCCACACCCACTCGGCTATACCCAAACCCACTCGGCTAGACCCAAACCCACTCGGCTAGACCCAAACCCACTCGGCTAGACCCAAACCCACTCGGCTAGACCCAAACCCACTCGGATAGACCCAAACCCACTCCGCTAGACCCAAACCCACTCGGCTAGTCCGAAACCCATTCAGCTAGACCCAAACCCACTCGGCTACACCCAAACCCACTCGGCTAGACCCAAACCCACTCGGCTAGACCCAAACCCCCTCGGCTAGACCCAAACCCACTACGCTAGACCCAAACCCACTCGGCTAGACCCAAACCTACTCGGGTAGACCCAAACCCACTCGGCTGGACCCAAACCCACTCGGCTACACCAAAACCCACTCCGCTAGACCCAAACCCACTCCGCTAGACCCATACCTACTCCGCAGGACCCAAACCCACTCGGCTAGACCCAAACCCACTCGGCTAGACCCAAACCCACTCGGCTACACCCAAACCCACTCGGCTAGACCCAAACCCGCTCGGCTAGACCCAAACTAACTCGGCTACACCCAAACTAACTCGGCTAGACCCAAACCCACTCGGCCAGACGCAAACCCACTCGGCTAGACCCAAACCCACTCGGCGAGACCCAAACCCACTGGGCTAGACCCAAACCCACTCGGTTAGACCCAAACCCACTCGTCTAGACCCAAACCCACTCGGCTAGACCCAAACCCACTTGGCTAGACCCAAACCCCCTCGGCTAGACCCAAACCCACTCGGCTAGACCCAAACCCACTCGGCTAGACCCAAACCCACTCGGCTCGACCCAAACCCACTCGGCTAGACCCAAACCCACTCGGCTAGACCCACACCCACTCGGCTATACCCAAACCCACTCGGCTGGACCCAAACCCACTCGGCTAGACCCAAACCCACTCGACTAGACCCAAACCCACTCGGCTAGACCCAAACCCACTCGGATAGACCCAAACCCACTCGGCTAGACCAAAACCCACTTGGCTAGACCCAAACCCACTCGGCTAGACCCACACCAACTCGGCTAGACCCAAACCCACTCGGGTAGACCCAAACCCACTCGGCTAGACCCAAACCCACTCGGCTACACCCTAACCCACTCTGCTAGACCCAAACCCACTCGGCTAGACCCATACCAACGACGCTTGACCCAAACCCACTCGGCTAGACCCAAACCCACTCGGCTAGACCCAAACCCACTCGGCTAGACCCAATCCCACTCGGCTAGACCCAAACCCACTCCGCTAGACCCAAACCCACTCGGCTAGACCCAAACCCACTCGGCTAGACCCAAACCCACTCGGCTAGACCCAAACCCCCTCGGCTAGACCCAAACCCACTCGGCTAGACCCAAACCCACTCGGCTAGACCCAAACCCACTCGGCTCGACCCAAACCCACTCGGCTAGACCCAAACCCACTCGGCTAGACCCACACCCACTCGGCTATACCCAAACCCACTCGGCTAGACCCAAACCCACTCGGCTAGACCCAAACCCACTCGGCTAGACCCAAACCCACTCGGATAGACCCAAACCCACTCGGCTAGACCAAAACCCACTTGGCTAGACCCAAACCCACTCGGCTAGACCCACATCAACTCGGCTAGACCCAAACCCACTCGGCTAGACCCAAACCCACTCGGGTAGACCCAAACCCACTCGGCTAGACCCAAACCCACTCGGCTACACCCAAACCCACTCTGCTAGACCCAAACCCACTCGGCTAGACCCATACCAACGACGCTTGACCCAAACCCACTCGGCTAGACCCAAACCCACTCGGCTAGACCCAAACCCACTCGGCTAGACCCAATCCCACTCGGCTAGACCCAAACCCACTCCGCTAGACGCAAACCCACTCGGCTAGACCCAAACCCCCTTGGCTAGACCCAAACCCACTCGGCTACACCCAAACCCACTCGGCTAGACCCAAACCTACTCGGGTAGACCCAAACCCACTCGGCTGGACCCAAACCCACTCAGCTACACCAAAACCCACTCGGGTAGACCCAAACCCACTCGGCTAGACACAAACCCACTTGGCTAGACCCAAACCCATTCGGCTAGACACAAACCCACTTGGCTAGACCCAAACCCATTCGGCTAGACACAAACCCACTTGGCTAGACCCAAACCCACTCGGCTGGAACCAAACCCACTCGGCTGGACCCAAACCCATCGGCTAGACCCAAACCCACTCGGCTAGACCCAAACCCACTCGGCTAGACTCAAACCCACTCGGCAAGACCCAAATCCACTCGGCAAGACCCAAACCCACTCGGCTAGACCCAAACCCACTCGGCTACGCGCAAACCCACTAGGCTAGACCCAAACCCACTCGGCTAGACCCAAACCCACTCGGCTAGACCCAAACCCACTGGGATAGACCCAAACCCCCTCGGCTAGACCCAAACCCACTCGGCTAGACCCAAACCCACTCGGCTACACCCAAACCCACTCGGCTAGACCCAAACACACTCGGCTAGACCCAAACCCACTACGCTAGACCCAAACCCACTCGGCTAGACCGAAACCCATTCAGCTAGACCCAAACCCACTCGGCTACACCTAAACCCACTCGGCTAGACCCGAACCCACTCGGCTACACACAAACCCACTCCACAAGACCCAAACCCACTCCGCTAGACCCAAACCCCACTCCGCTAGACCCAAACCCACTCGGCTAGACCCTAACCCACTTGGCTAGACCCAAACCCACTCCGCTAGACCCAAACCCACTCGGCTCGACCCAAACCCACTCGGCTAGACCCAAACCCACTCGGCTAGACCCAAACCCACTCGCTAGACCCAAACCCACTCGGCTAGATCCAAGCCCACTCGGCTAGACCCAAACCCACTCGGCTAGACCCAAACCCACTCGGCTACACCCAAACCCACTCCGCTAGACCCAAACACACTCGGCTAGACCCAAACCCACTCCGCTAGACCCAAACCCACTCGGCTAGACCGAAACCCATTCAGCTAGACCCAAACCCACTCGGCTACACCCAAACCCACGCGGCTAGACCCAAACCCACTCGGCTACACCCAAACCCACAACACTAGACCCAAACCCACTCCGCTAGACCCAAACCCCACTCAGCTAGACCCAAACCAACTCGGCTAGACCGAAACCCACTCGGCTAGACCCAAACGCACTCGGCTAGACCCATCCCACTCGGCTAGACTCAAACCCACTCGGCTAGACCCAAACCCACTCGGCTAGACCCAAACCCACTCGCTAGACCCAAACCCACTCGGCTAGACCCAAGCCCACTCGGCTAGACCCAAACCCACTCCGCTAGACCCAAACCCCCTCGGCTAGACCCAAACCCACTACGCTAGACCCAAACCCACTCGGCTAGACCCAAACCTACTCGGGTAGACCCAAACCCACTCGGCTAGACCCAAACCCACTCGGCTACACCAAAACCCACTCCGCTAGACCCAAACCCACTCCGCTAGACCCATACCTACTCCGCTGGACCCAAACCCACTCGGCTAGACCCAAACCCACTCGGCTAGACCCAAACCCACTCGGCTAGACCCAAACCCACTCGGCTAGACCCAAACCCGCTCGGCTAGACCCAAACTAACTCGGCTACACCCAAACTAACTCGGCTAGACCCAAACCCTCTCGGCTAGACCCAAACCCACTCGCCTACACCCAAACCCACTCTTCTAGACCCAAACCCACTCGGCTAGACCCATACCAACGACGCTTGACCCAAACCCACTCGGCTAGACCCAAACCCACTCGGCTAGACCCAAACCCACTCGGCAAGACCCAATCCCACTCGGCTAGACCCAAACCCACTCCGCTAGACCCAAACCCACTCGGCTAGACCCAAACCCCCTTGGCTAGACCCAAACCCACTCGGCTACACCCAAACCCACTCGGCTAGACCCAAACCTACTCGGGTAGACCCAAACCCACTCGGCTAGACCCAAACCCACTCAGCTACACCAAAACCCACTCCGCTAGACCCAAACCCACTCGGCTAGACCAAAACCCCCTTGGCTAGACCCAAATCCACTCGGCTAGACCCAAACCCACTCGGCTAGACCCAAACCCACTCGGCTATGCGCAAACCCACTTGGCTAGACCCAAACCCACTCGGCTACGCGCAAACCCACTTGGCTAGACCCAAACCCACTCGGCTAGACCCAAACCCACTCGGCTAGACCCAAACCCACTCGGCTAGACCCAAACCCCCTCGGCTAGACCCAAACCCACTCGGCTAGACCCAAACCCACTCGGCTACACCCAAACCCACTCGGCTAGACCCAAACACACTCGGCTAGACCCAAACCCACTCCGCTAGACCCAAACCCACTCGGCTAGACCGAAACCCATTCAGCTAGACCCAAACCCACTCGGCTACACCCAAACCCACTCGGCTAGACCCAAACCCACTCGGCTACACCCAAACCCACTCCACTAGACCCAAACCCACTCCGCTAGACCCAAACCCCACTCCGCTAGACCCAAACCAACTCGGCTAGACCGAAACCCACTCGGCTAGACCCAAACGCACTCGGCTAGACCCATCCCACTCGGCTAGACTCAAACCCACTCGGCTAGACCCAAACCCACTCGGCTAGACCCAAACCCACTCGGCTAGACCCAAGCCCACTCGGCTAGACCCAAACACACTCGGCTAGACCCAAACCGACTCGGCTAGACCCAAACCCACTCGGCTAGACCCAAACCAACTCGGCTCGACCCAAACCCACTCGGCTAGACCCAATCGCACTCGGCTAGACCCAATCCCAATCGGCTGGACCCAAACCCACTCGGCTAGACCCAAACCCACTCGGCTACACGCAAACCCACTCGGCTAGACCCAAACCAGCTCGGCTGGACCCAAGCCCACTCGGCTAGACCCAAACCCACTCGGCTGGACCCAAACCCACTCGGCTAGACCCAAACCCACTCGGCTAGACCCAAACCCACTCCGCTAGACACAATTCCACTCCGCTAGACCCAAACCCATTTGGCTAGACCCAAACCCATTCGGCTAGACCCAAACCCACTCCGCTAGACCCAAACCCACTCCGCTAGACCCAAACCCACTCCGCTAGACTGAAACCCACTCCGCTAGACCCAAACCCACTCGGCTAGACCAAAACCCACTCGGCAAGACTCAAACCCACTCGGCTAGACCCAAACCCACTCGGCTAGACCCTAACCCACTTGGCTAGACCCAAACCCACTCCGCTAGACCCAAACCCACTCGGCTCGACCCGAACCCACTCGGCTAGACCCAAACCCACTCGGCTAGACCCAAACCCACTCGGCTAGACCCAAACCCACTCGGCTAGACCCAAACCCACTCGGCTAGACCCAAACCCAATCGGCTAGACCCAAACCCACTCGGCTAGACCCAAACCCACTCGGCTAGACCCAAACCCACTCGGCTAGACCCACACCCACTCGGCTAGACCCAAACCCAGTCGGCTAGACCCAAACCTACTCGGGTAGACCCAAACCCACTCGGCTAGACACAAACCCACTTGGCTAGACCCAAACCCATTCGGCTAGACACAAACCCACTTGGCTAGACCCAAACCCACTCGGCTAGACCCAAACCCACTCGGCTACACCAAAACCCACTCCGCTAGACCCAAACCCACTCCGCTAGACCCATACCTACTCCGCTGGACCCAAACCCACTCGGCTAGACCCAAACCCACTCGGCTAGACCCAAACCCACTCGGCTAGACCCAAACCCACTCGGCTAGACCCAAACCCGCTCGGCTAGACCCAAACTAACTCGGCTACACCCAAACTAACTCGGCTAGACCCAAACCCTCTCGGCTAGACCCAAACCCACTCGCCTACACCCAAACCCACTCTTCTAGACCCAAACCCACTCGGCTAGACCCATACCAACGACGCTTGACCCAAACCCACTCGGCTAGACCCAAACCCACTCGGCTAGACCCAAACCCACTCGGCAAGACCCAATCCCACTCGGCTAGACCCAAACCCACTCCGCTAGACCCAAACCCACTCGGCTAGACCCAAACCCCCTTGGCTAGACCCAAACCCACTCGGCTACACCCAAACCCACTCGGCTAGACCCAAACCTACTCGGGTAGACCCAAACCCACTCGGCTAGACCCAAACCCACTCAGCTACACCAAAACCCACTCCGCTAGACCCAAACCCACTCGGCTAGACCAAAACCCCCTTGGCTAGACCCAAATCCACTCGGCTAGACCCAAACCCACTCGGCTAGACCCAAACCCACTCGGCTACGCGCAAACCCACTTGGCTAGACCCAAACCCACTCGGCTACGCGCAAACCCACTTGGCTAGACCCAAACCCACTCGGCTAGACCCAAACCCACTCGGCTAGACCCAAACCCACTCGGCTAGACCCAAACCCCCTCGGCTAGACCCAAACCCACTCGGCTAGACCCAAACCCACTCGGCTACACCCAAACCCACTCGGCTAGACCCAAACACACTCGGCTAGACCCAAACCCACTCCGCTAGACCCAAACCCACTCGGCTAGACCGAAACCCATTCAGCTAGACCCAAACCCACTCGGCTACACCCAAACCCACTCGGCTAGACCCAAACCCACTCGGCTACACCCAAACCCACTCCACTAGACCCAAACCCACTCCGCTAGACCCAAACCCCACTCCGCTAGACCCAAACCAACTCGGCTAGACCGAAACCCACTCGGCTAGACCCAAACGCACTCGGCTAGACCCATCCCACTCGGCTAGACTCAAACCCACTCGGCTAGACCCAAACCCACTCGGCTAGACCCAAACCCACTCGGCTAGACCCAAGCCCACTCGGCTAGACCCAAACACACTCGGCTAGACCCAAACCCACTCGGCTAGACCCAAACCCACTCGGCTAGACCCAAACCAACTCGGCTCGACCCAAACCCACTCGGCTAGACCCAATCGCACTCGGCTAGACCCAATCCCAATCGGCTGGACCCAAACCCACTCGGCTAGACCCAAACCCACTCGGCTACACGCAAACCCACTCGGCTAGACCCAAACCAGCTCGGCTGGACCCAAGCCCACTCGGCTAGACCCAAACCCACTCGGCTGGACCCAAACCCACTCGGCTAGACCCAAACCCACTCGGCTAGACCCAAACCCACTCCGCTAGACACAATTCCACTCCGCTAGACCCAAACCCATTTGGCTAGACCCAAACCCATTCGGCTAGACCCAAACCCACTCCGCTAGACCCAAACCCACTCCGCTAGACCCAAACCCACTCCGCTAGACTGAAACCCACTCCGCTAGACCCAAACCCACTCGGCTAGACCAAAACCCACTCGGCAAGGCTCAAACCCACTCGGCTAGACCCAAACCCACTCGGCTAGACCCTAACCCACTTGGCTAGACCCAAACCCACTCCGCTAGACCCAAACCCACTCGGCTCGACCCGAACCCACTCGGCTAGACCCAAACCCACTCGGCTAGACCCAAACCCACTCGGCTAGACCCAAACCCACTCGGCTAGACCCAAACCCACTCGGCTAGACCCAAACCCAATCGGCTAGACCCAAACCCACTCGGCTAGACCCAAACCCACTCGGCTAGACCCAAACCCACTCGGCTAGACCCACACCCACTCGGCTAGACCCAAACCCAGTCGGCTAGACCCAAACCTACTCGGGTAGACCCAAACCCACTCGGCTAGACACAAACCCACTTGGCTAGACCCAAACCCATTCGGCTAGACACAAACCCACTTGGCTAGACCCAAACCCATTCGGCTAGACCCAAACCCACTCGGCTGCACCCAAACCCTCTCGGCTAGACCCAAACACACTCGGCTACACCCAAACCCACTCCGCTACACCCAAACCCACTCGGCTAGACCCAAACCCACTCGGCTGGAACCAAACCCACTCGGCTGGACCCAAACCCATCGGCTAGACCCAAACCCACTCGGCTAGACCCAAACCCACTCGGCTAGACTCAAACCCACTCGGCTAGACCCAAATCCACTCGGCAAGACCCAAACCCACTCGGCTAGACCCAAACCCACTCGGCTACGCGCAAACCCACTAGGCTAGACCCAAACCCACTCGGCTAGACCCAAACCCACTCGGCTAGACCCAAACCCACTGGGATAGACCCAAACCCCCTCGGCTAGACCCAAACCCACTCGGCTAGACCCAAACCCACTCGGCTACACCCAAACCCACTCGGCTGGACCCAAACACACTCGGCAAGACCCAAACCCACTACGCTAGACCCAAACCCACTCGGCTAGACCGAAACCCATTCAGCTAGACCCAAACCCACTCGGCTACACCCAAACCCACTCGGCTAGACCCGAACCCACTCGGCTACACACAAACCCACTCCACTAGACCCAAACCCACTCCGCTAGACCCAAACCCCACTCCGCTAGACCCAAACCCACTCGGCTAGACCCTAACCCACTTGGCTAGACCCAAACCCACTCCGCTAGACCCAAACCCACTCGGCTCGACCCAAACCCACTCGGCTAGACCCAAACCCACTCGGCTAGACCCAAACCCACTCGCTAGACCCAAACCCACTCGGCTAGATCCAAGCCCACTCGGCTAGACCCAAACCCACTCGGCTAGACCCAAACCCACTCGGCTACACCCAAACCCACTCCGCTAGACCCAAACACACTCGGCTGGACCCAAACCCACTCCGCTAGACCCAAACCCACTCGGCTAGACCGAAACCCATTCAGCTAGACCCAAACCCACTCGGCTACACCCAAACCCACGCGGCTAGACCCAAACCCACTCGGCTACACCCAAACCCACAACACTAGACCCAAACCCACTCCGCTAGACCCAAACCCCACTCAGCTAGACCCAAACCAACTCGGCTAGACCGAAACCCACTCGGCTAGACCCAAACGCACTCGGCTAGACCCATCCCACTCGGCTAGACTCAAACCCACTCGGCTAGACCCAAACCCACTCGGCTAGACCCAAACCCACTCGCTAGACCCAAACCCACTCGGCTAGACCCAAGCCCACTCGGCTAGACCCAAACCCACTCCGCTAGACCCAAACCCCCTCGGCTAGACCCAAACCCACTACGCTAGACCCAAACCCACTCGGCTAGACCCAAACCTACTCGGGTAGACCCAAACCCACTCGGCTAGACCCAAACCCACTCGGCAAGACCCAATCCCACTCGGCTAGACCCAAACCCACTCCGCTAGACCCAAACCCACTCGGCTAGACCCAAACCCCCTTGGCTAGACCCAAACCCACTCGGCTACACCCAAACCCACTCGGCTAGACCCAAACCTACTCGGGTAGACCCAAACCCACTCGGCTAGACCCAAACCCACTCAGCTACACCAAAACCCACTCCGCTAGACCCAAACCCACTCGGCTAGACCAAAACCCCCTTGGCTAGACCCAAATCCACTCGGCTAGACCCAAACCCACTCGGCTAGACCCAAACCCACTCGGCTACGCGCAAACCCACTTGGCTAGACCCAAACCCACTCGGCTACGCGCAAACCCACTTGGCTAGACCCAAACCCACTCGGCTAGACCCAAACCCACTCGGCTAGACCCAAACCCACTCGGCTAGACCCAAACCCCCTCGGCTAGACCCAAACCCACTCGGCTAGACCCAAACCCACTCGGCTACACCCAAACCCACTCGGCTAGACCCAAACACACTCGGCTAGACCCAAACCCACTCCGCTAGACCCAAACCCACTCGGCTAGACCGAAACCCATTCAGCTAGACCCAAACCCACTCGGCTACACCCAAACCCACTCGGCTAGACCCAAACCCACTCGGCTACACCCAAACCCACTCCACTAGACCCAAACCCACTCCGCTAGACCCAAACCCCACTCCGCTAGACCCAAACCAACTCGGCTAGACCGAAACCCACTCGGCTAGACCCAAACGCACTCGGCTAGACCCATCCCACTCGGCTAGACTCAAACCCACTCGGCTAGACCCAAACCCACTCGGCTAGACCCAAACCCACTCGGCTACGCGCAAACCCACTTGGCTAGACCCAAACCCACTCGGCTACGCGCAAACCCACTTGGCTAGACCCAAACCCACTCGGCTAGACCCAAACCCACTCGGCTAGACCCAAACCCACTCGGCTAGACCCAAACCCCCTCGGCTAGACCCAAACCCACTCGGCTAGACCCAAACCCACTCGGCTACACCCAAACCCACTCGGCTAGACCCAAACACACTCGGCTAGACCCAAACCCACTCCGCTAGACCCAAACCCACTCGGCTAGACCGAAACCCATTCCGCTAGACCCAAACCCACTCGGCTAGACCAAAACCCACTCGGCTAGACTCAAACCCACTCGGCTAGACCCAAACCCACTCGGCTAGACCCTAACCCACTTGGCTAGACCCAAACCCACTCCGCTAGACCCAAACCCACTCGGCTCGACCCGAACCCACTCGGCTAGACCCAAACCCACTCGGCTAGACCCAAACCCACTCGGCTAGACCCAAACCCACTCGGCTAGACCCAAACCCACTCGGCTAGACCCAAACCCAATCGGCTAGACCCAAACCCACTCGGCTAGACCCAAACCCACTCGGCTAGACCCAAACCCACTCGGCTAGACCCACACCCACTCGGCTAGACCCAAACCCAGTCGGCTAGACCCAAACCTACTCGGGTAGACCCAAACCCACTCGGCTAGACACAAACCCACTTGGCTAGACCCAAACCCATTCGGCTATACACAAACCCACTTGGCTAGACCCAAACCCATTCGGCTAGACCCAAACCCACTCGGCTGCACCCAAACCCTCTCGGCTAGACCCAAACACACTCGGCTACACCCAAACCCACTCCGCTACACCCAAACCCACTCGGCTAGACCCAAACCCACTCGGCTGGAACCAAACCCACTCGGCTGGACCCAAACCCATCGGCTAGACCCAAACCCACTCGGCTAGACCCAAACCCACTCGGCTAGAGTCAAACCCACTCGGCTAGACCCAAATCCACTCGGCAAGACCCAAACCCACTCGGCTAGACCCAAACCCACTCGGCTACGCGCAAACCCACTAGGCTAGACCCAAACCCACTCGGCTAGACCCAAACCCACTCGGCTAGACCCAAACCCACTGGGATAGACCCAAACCCCCTCGGCTAGACCCAAACCCACTCGGCTAGACCCAAACCCACTCGGCTACACCCAAACCCACTAGGCTAGACCCAAACACACTCGGCTAGACCCAAACCCACTACGCTAGACCCAAACCCACTCGGCTAGACCGAAACCCATTCAGCTAGACCCAAACCCACTCGGCTACACCCAAACCCACTCGGCTAGACCCGAACCCACTCGGCTACACACAAACCCACTCCACTAGACCCAAACCCACTCCGCTAGACCCAAACCCCACTCCGCTAGACCCAAACCCACTCGGCTAGACCCTAACCCACTTGGCTAGACCCAAACCCACTCCGCTAGACCCAAACCCACTCGGCTAGACCCAAACCCACTGGGCTAGACCCAATCCCACTCGGTTAGACCCAAACCCACTCGGCTAGACCCAAACCCACTCGGCTAGACCCAAACCCACTTGGCTAGACCCAAACCCCCTCGGCTAGACCCAAACCCACTCGGCTAGACCCAAACCCACTCGGCTAGACCCAAACCCACTCGGCTCGAACAAACCCACTCGGCTAGACCCAAACCCACTCGGCTAGACCCACACCCACTCGGCTATACCCAAACCCACTCGGCTAGACCCAAACCCACTCGGCTATACCCAAACCCACTCGGCTAGACCCAAACCCACTCGGCTAGACCCAAACCCACTCGGATAGACCCAAACCCACTCGGCTAGACCAAAACCCACTTGGCTAGACACAAACCCACTCGGCTAGACCCACACCAACTCGGCTAGACCCAAACCCACTCGGCTAGACCCAAACCCACTCGGGTAGATCCAAACCCACTCGGCTAGACCCAAACCCACTCGGCTACACCCAAACCCACTCTGCTAGACCCAAACCCACTCGGCTAGACCCATACCAACAACGCTTGACCCAAACCCACTCGGCTAGACCCAAACCCACTCGGCTAGACCCAAACCCACTCGGCTAGACCCAATCCCACTCGGCTAGACCCAAACCCACTCCGCTAGACCCAAACCCACTCGGCCAGACCCAAACCCCGTTGGCCAGACCCAAACCCACTCGGCTACACCCAAACCCACTCGGCTAGACCCAAACCTACTCGGGTAGACCCAAACCCACTCGGCTAGACCCAAACCCACTCAGCTACACCAAAACCCACTCCGCTAGACCCAAACCCACTCGGCTAGACCCAAACCCCCTTGGCTAGACCCAAATCCACTCGGCTAGACCCAAACCCACTCGGCTAGACCAAAAACCCACTCGGCTACGCGCAAACCCACTAGGCTAGACCCTAACCCACTCGGCTAGACCCAAACCCACTCGGCTAGACCCAAACCCACTGGGCTAGACCCAAACCCCCTCGGCTAGACCCAAACCCACTCGGCTAGACCCAAACCCACTCGGCTACCCCCAAACACACTCGGCTAGACCCAAACACACTCGGCTAGACCCAAACCCACTCCGCTAGACCCAAACCCACTCGGCTAGACCGAAACCCATTCAGCTAGACCCAAACCCACTCGGCTACACCCAAACCCACTCAGCTAGACCCAAACCCACTCGGCTACACCCAAACCCACTCCACTAGACCCAAACCCACTCCGCTAGACCCAAACCCCACTCCGCTAGACCCAGACCAACTCGGCTAGACCCAAACCCACTCGGCTAGACCCAAACGCACTCGGCTAGACCCATCCCACTCGGCTAGACTGAAACCCACTCGGCTAGACCCAAACCCACTCGGCTAGACCCAAACCCACTCGCTAGACCCAAACCCACTCGGCTAGACCCAAGCCCACTCGGCTAGACCCAAACCCACTCGGCTAGACCCAAACCGACTCGGCTAGACCCAAACCCACTCGGCTAGACCCAAACCCACTCCGCTAGACCAAAACCCACTCAGCTAGACCCAAACCGACTCGGCTAGACCCAAACCAACTCGGCTCGACCCAAACCCACTCGGCTTGACCCAAACGCACTCGGCTAGACCCAACCCCAATCGGCTGGACCCAAACCCACTCGGCTAGACCCAAACCCACTCGGCTACACCCAAACCCACTCGGCTAGACCCAAACCAGCTCGGCTGGACCCAAGCCCACTCGGCTAGACCCAAACCCACTCGGCTGGACCCAAACCCACTCGGCTAGACCCAAACCCACTCGGCTAGACCCAAACCCACTCCGCTAGACACAATTCCACTCCGCTAGACCCAAACCCATTCGGCTAGACCCAAACCCATTCGGCTAGACCCAAACCCACTCCGCTAGACCCAAACCCACTCTGCTAGACCCAAACCCACTCCGCCAGACTGAAACCCACTCCGCTAGACCCAAACCCACTCGGCTAGACCGAAACCCACTGGGCTAGACCCAAACCCCATCGGATAGACCCAAACCCACTCGGCTAGACCCAAACCCACTCGGCTACACCCAAACACACTCGGCTAGACCCAAACACACTCGGCTAGACCCAAACCCACTCCGCTAGACCCAAACCCACTCGGCTAGACCGAAACCCATTCAGCTAGACCCAAACCCACTCGGCTACACCCAAACCCACTCAGCTAGACCCAAACCCACTCGGCTACACCCAAACCCACTCCACTAGACCCAAACCCACTCCGCTAGACCCAAACCCCACTCCGCTAGACCCAAACCAACTCGGCTAGACCGAAACCCACTCGGCTAGACCCAAAGGCACTCGGCTAGACCCATCCCACTCGGCTAGACTGAAACCCACTCGGCTAGACCCAAACCCACTCGGCTAGACCCAAACCCACTCGCTAGACCCAAACCCACTCGGCTAGACCCAAGCCCACTCGGCTAGACCCAAACCCACTCGGCTAGACCCAAACCGACTCGGCTAGACCCATCCCACTCGGCTAGACCCAAACCCACTCCGCTAGACCTAAACCCACTCAGCTAGACCCAAACCGACTCGGCTAGACCCAAACCAACTCGGCTCGACCCAAACCCACTCGGCTAGACCCAAACGCACTCGGCTAGACCCAACCCCAATCGGCTGGACACAAACCCGCTCGGCTAGACCCAAACCCACTCGGCTACACCCAAACCCACTCGGCTAGACCCAAACCAGCTCGGCTGGACCCAAGCCCACTCGGCTAGACCCAAACCCACTCGGCTGGACCCAAACCCACTCGGCTAGGCCCAAACCCACTCGGCTAGACCCAAACCCACTCCGCTAGACACAATTCCACTCCGCTAGACCCAAACCCATTCGGCTAGACCCAAACCCATTCGGCTAGACCCAAACCCACTCCGCTAGACCCAAACCCACTCTGCTAGACCCAAACCCACTCCGCTAGATTGAAACCCACTCCGCTAGACCCAAACCCACTCGGCTAGACCGAAACCCACTCGGCTAGACTCAAACCCACTCGGCTAGACCCAAACCCACTCGGCTAGACCCTAACCCACTTGGCTAGACCCAAACCCACTCCGCTAGACATAAACCCACTCGGCTCGACCCAAACCCACTCGGCTAGACCCAAACCCACTCGGCTAGACCCAAACCCACTCGGCTAGACCCAAACCCACTCGGCTAGACCCCAACCCACTCGGCTAGACCCAAACCCAATCGGCTAGACCCAAACCCACTCGGCTAGACCCAAACCCACTCGGCTAGACCCAAACCCACTCGGCTAGACCCACACTCAATCGGCTAGACCCAAAGCCAGTCGGCTAGACCCAAACCTACTCGGGTAGACCCAAACCCACTCGGCTAGACACAAACCCACTTGGCTAGACCCAAACCCATTCGGCTAGACCCAAACCCACTACGCTAGACCCAAACCCACTCGGCTAGACCCAAACCTACTCGGGTAGACCCAAACCCACTCGGCTAGACCCAAACCCACTCGGCTACACCAAAACCCACTCCGCTAGACCCAAACCCACTCCGCTAGACCCACACCTACCCCGCTGGACCCAAACCCACTCGGCTAGACCCAAACCCACTCGGCTAGACCCAAACCCACTCGGCTAGACCCAAACCCACTCGGCTAGACCCAAACCCGCTCGGCTAGACCCAAACTAACTCGGCTACACCCAAACTAACTTGGCTAGACCCAAACCCTCTCGGCTGGACCCAAACCCACTGGGCTAGACCGAAAGCCACTCGGCTAGACCCAAATCCACTCGGCTAGACCCAAACCCACTCGGCTAGACCCAAACCCACTCGGCTAGACCCAAACCCACTTGGCTAGACCCAAACCCACTCGGCTAGACCCAAACCCACTCGGCTAGACCCAAACCCACTCGGCTAGACCCACACCCACTCGGCTAGACCCAAACCCAGTCGGCTAGACCCAAACCTACTCGGGTAGACCCAAACCGACTCGGCTAGACACAAACCCACTTGGCCAGACCCAAACCCATTCGGCTAGACCCAAACCCACTCGGCTACACCCAAACCCTCTCGGCTAGACCCAAACACACTCGGCTACACCCAAACCCACTCCGCTACACCCAAACCCACTCGGCTAGACCCAAACCCACTCGGCTGGACCCAAACCCACTCCGCTAGAGCCAAACCCACTCCGCTAGACCCACACCTACTCCGCTGGACCCAAACCCACTCGGCTAGACCCAAACCCACTCGGCTAGACCCAAACCCACTCGGCTGGACCCAAACCCACTCGGCTAGACCCAAACCCGCTCGGCTAGACCCAAACTAACTCGGCTACACCCAAACTAACTCGGCTAGACCCAAACCCTCTCGGCTGGACCCAAACCCACTGGGCTAGACCGAAAGCCACTCGGCTGGACCCAAATCCACTCGGCTAGACCCAAACCCACTCGGCTAGACCCAAACCCACTCGGCTAGACCCAAACCCACTTGGCTAGACCCAAACCCACTCGGCTAGACCCAAACCCACTCGGCTAGACCCAAACCCACTCGGCTAGACCCACACCCACTCGGCTAGACCCAAACCCAGTCGGCTAGACCCAAACCTACTCGGGTAGACCCAAACCGACTCGGCTAGACACAAACCCACTTGGCCAGACCCAAACCCATTCGGCTAGACCCAAACCCACTCGGCTACACCCAAACCCTCTCGGCTAGACCCAAACACACTCGGCTACACCCAAACCCACTCCGCTACACCCAAACCCACTCGGCTAGACCCAAACCCACTCGGCTGGACCCAAACCCACTCGGCTGGACCCAAACCCATCGGCTAGACCCAAACCCACTCGGCTAGACCCAAACCCACTCGGCTAGACTCAAACCCACTCGGCTAGACCCAAATCCACTCGGCAAGACCCAAACCCACTCGGCTAGACCCAAACCCACTCGGCTACGCGCAAACCCACTAGGCTAGACCCAAACCCACTCGGCTAGACCCAAACCCACTCGGCTAGACCCAAACCCACTCGGCTACACCAAAACCCACTCCGCTAGACCCAAACCCACTCCGCTAGACCCACACCTACTCCGCTGGACCCAAACCCACTGGGCTAGACCCAAACCCACTCGGCTAGACCCAAACCCACTCGGCTAGACCCAAACCCACTCGGCTAGACCCAAACCCGCTCGGCTAGACCCAAACTAACTCGGCTACACCCAAACTAACTCGGCTAGACCCAAACCCTCTCGGCTGGACCCAAACCCACTGGGCTAGACCGAAAGCCACTCGGCTAGACCCAAATCCACTCGGCTAGACCCAAACCCACTCGGCTAGACCCAAACCCACTCGGCTAGACCCAAACCCACTTGGCTAGACCCAAACCCACTCGGCTAGACCCAAACCCACTCGGCTAGACCCAAACCCACTCGGCTAGACCCACACCCACTCGGCTAGACCCAAACCCAGTCGGCTAGACCCAAACCTACTCGGGTAGACCCAAACCGACTCGGCTAGACACAAACCCACTTGGCCAGACCCAAACCCATTCGGCTAGACCCAAACCCACTCGGCTACACCCAAACCCTCTCGGCTAGACCCAAACACACTCGGCTACACCCAAACCCACTCCGCTACACCCAAACCCACTCGGCTAGACCCAAACCCACTCGGCTGGACCCAAACCCACTCGGCTGGACCCAAACCCATCGGCTAGACCCAAACCCACTCGGCTAGACCCAAACCCACTCGGCTAGACTCAAACCCACTCGGCTAGACCCAAATCCACTCGGCAAGACCCAAACCCACTCGGCTGGACCCAAACCCACTCGGCTACGCGCAAACCCACTAGGCTAGACCCAAACCCCCTCGGCTAGACCCAAACCCACTCGGCTAGACCTAAACCCACTCGGCTACACCCAAACCCACTCGGCTAGACCCAAACACACTCGGCTAGACCCAAACCCACTACGCTAGACCCAAACCCAGTCGGCTAGACCGAAACCCATTCAGCTAGACCCAAACCCACTCGGCTACACCCAAACCCACTCGGCTAGACCCGAACCCACTCGGCTACACCCAAACCCACTCCACTAGACCCAAACCCACTCCGCTAGACCCAAACCCCACTCCGCTAGACCCAAACCCACTCGGCTAGACCCTAACCCACTTGGCTAGACCCAAACCCACTCCGCTAGACCCAAACCCACTCGGCTCGACCCAAACCCACTCGGCTAGACCCAAACCCACTCGGCTAGACCCAAACCCACTCGGCTAGACCCAAACCCACTCGGCTAGACCCAAATCCACTCGGCTAGACCCAAACCCACTCGGCTAGACCCAAACCCACTCGGCTAGACCCAAACCCACTCGGCTAGACCCAAACCCACTTGGCTAGACCCAAACCCACTCGGCTAGACGCAAACCCACTAGGCTAGACCCAAACCCACTCAGCTAGACCCAAACCCACTGGGCTAGACCCAAACCCACTCGGTTAGACCCAAACCCACTCGGCTAGACCCAAACCCACTCGGCTACACCCAAACCCACTTGGCTAGACCCAAACCCCCTCGGCTAGACCCAAACCCACTCGGCTAGACCCAAACCCACTCGGCTAGACCCAAACCCACTCGGCTCGACCCAAACCCACTCGGCTAGACCCAAACCCACTCGGCTAGACCCACACCCACTCGGCTAAACCCAAACCCACTCGGCTAGACCCAAACCCACTCGGCTATACCCAAACCCACTCGGCTAGACCCAAACCCACTCGGCTAGACCCAAACCCACTCGGATAGACCCAAACCCACTCGGCTAGACCAAAACCCACTTGGCTAGACACAAACCCACTCGGCTAGACCCACACCAACTCGGCTAGACCCAAACCCACTCGGCTAGACCCAAACCCACTCGGGTAGATCCAAACCCACTCGGCTAGACCCAAACCCACTCGGCTACACCCAAACCCACTCTGCTAGACCCAAACCCACTCGGCTAGACCCATACCAACGACGCTTGACCCAAACCCACTCGGCTAGACCCAAACCCACTCGGCTAGACCCAAACCCACTCGGCTAGACCCAATCCCACTCGGCTAGACCCAAACCCACTCCGCTAGACCCAAACCCACTCGGCCAGACCCAAACCCCGTTGGCCAGACCCAAACCCACTCGGCTACACCCAAACCCACTCGGCTAGACCCAAACCTACTCGGGTAGACGCAAACCCACTCGGCTAGACCCAAACCCACTCAGCTACACCAAAACCCACTCCGCTAGACCCAAACCCACTCGGCTAGACCCAAACCCCCTTGGCTAGACCCAAATCCACTCGGCTAGACCCAAACCCACTCGGCTAGACCAAAAACCCACTCGGCTACGCGCAAACCCACTAGGCTAGACCCAAACCCACTCGGCTAGACCCAAACCCACTCGGCTAGACCCAAACCCACTGGGCTAGACCCAAACCCACTCCGCTAGACCCAAACCCACTCGGCTAGACCGAAACCCATTCAGCTAGACCCAAACCCACTCGGCTACACCCAAACCCACTCAGCTAGACCCAAACCCACTCGGCTACACCCAAACCCACTCCACTAGACCCAAACCCACTCCGCTAGACCCAAACCCCACTCCGCTAGACCCAAACCAACTCGGCTAGACCCAAACCCACTCGGCTAGACCCAAACGCACTCGGCTAGACCCATCCCACTCGGCTAGACTGAAACCCACTCGGCTAGACCCAAACCCACTCGGCTAGACCCAAACCCACTCGCTAGACCCAAACCCACTCGGCTAGACCCAAGCCCACTCGGCTAGACCCAAACCCACTCGGCTAGACCCAAACCGACTCGGCTAGACCCAAACCCACTCGGCTAGACCCAAACCCACTCCGCTAGACCAAAACCCACTCAGCTAGACCCAAACCGACTCGGCTAGACCCAAACCAACTCGGCTCGACCCAAACCCACTCGGCTTGACCCAAACGCACTCGGCTAGACCCAACCCCAATCGGCTGGACCCAAACCCACTCGGCTAGACCCAAACCCACTCGGCTACACCCAAACCCACTCGGCTAGACCCAAACCAGCTCGGCTGGACCCAAGCCCACTCGGCTAGACCCAAACCCACTCGGCTGGACCCAAACCCACTAGGCTAGACCCAAACCCACTCGGCTAGACCCAAACCCACTCCGCTAGACACAATTCCACTCCGCTAGACCCAAACCCATTCGGCTAGACCCAAACCCATTCGGCTAGACCCAAACCCACTCCGCTAGACCCAAACCCACTCTGCTAGACCCAAACCCACTCGGCTAGACCCAAACCCCCTCGGCTAGACCCAAACCCACTCGGCTAGACCCAAACCCACTCGGCTACACCCAAACACACTCGGCTAGACCCAAACACACTCGGCTAGACCCAAACCCACTCCGCTAGACCCAAACCCACTCGGCTAGACCGAAACCCATTCAGCTAGACCCAAACCCACTCGGCTACACCCAAACCCACTCAGCTAGACCCAAACCCACTCGGCTACACCCAAACCCACTCCGCTAGACCCAAACCCACTCCGCTAGACCCAAACCCCACTCCGCTAGACCCAAACCAACTCGGCTAGACCGAGACCCACTCGGCTAGACCCAAACGCACTCGGCTAGACCCATCCCACTCGGCTAGACTGAAACCCACTCGGCTAGACCCAAACCCACTCGGCTAGACCCAAACCCACTCGCTAGACCCAAACCCCACTCCGCTAGACCCAAACCAACTCGGCTAGACCCAAACCCACTCGGCTAGACCCAAACCCACTCGGCTAGACCCAAACGCACTCGGCTAGACCCATCCCACTCGGCTAGACTGAAACCCACTCGGCTAGACCCAAACCCACTCGCTAGACCCAAACCCACTCGGCTAGACCCAAGCCCACTCGGCTAGACCCAAACCCACTCGGCTAGACCCAAACCGACTCGGCTAGACCCAAACCCACTCGGCTAGACCCAAACCCACTCCGCTAGACCAAAACCCACTCAGCTAGACCCAAACCGACTCGGCTAGACCCAAACCAACTCGGCTCGACCCAAACCCACTCGGCTTCACCCAAACGCACTCGGCTAGACCCAACCCCAATCGGCTGGACCCAAACCCACTCGGCTAGACCCAAACCCACTCGGCTACACCCAAACCCACTCGGCTAGACCCAAACCAGCTCGGCTGGACCCAAGCCCACTCGGCTAGACCCAAACCCACTCGGCTGGACCCAAACCCACTAGGCTAGACCCAAACCCACTCGGCTAGACCCAAACCCACTCCGCTAGACACAATTCCACTCCGCTAGACCCAAACCCATTCGGCTAGACCCAAACCCATTCGGCTAGACCCAAACCCACTCCGCTAGACCCAAACCCACTCTGCTGGACCCAAACCCACTCCGCTAGACTGAAACCCACTCCGCTAGACCCAAACCCACTCGGCTAGACCGAAACCCACTGGGCTAGACCCAAACCCCCTCGGCTAGACCCAAACCCACTCGGCTAGACCCAAACCCACTCGGCTACACCCAAACACACTCGGCTAGACCCAAACACACTCGGCTAGACCCAAACCCACTCCGCTAGACCCAAACCCACTCGGCTAGACCGAAACCCATTCAGCTAGACCCAAACCCACTCGGCTACACCCAAACCCACTCAGCTAGACCCAAACCCACTCGGCTACACCCAAACCCACTCCACTAGACCCAAACCCACTCCGCTAGACCCAAACCCCACTCCGCTAGACCCAAACCAACTCGGCTAGACCGAAACCCACTCGGCTAGACCCAAACGCACTCGGCTAGACCCATCCCACTCGGCTAGACTGAAACCCACTCGGCTAGACCCAAACCCACTCGGCTAGACCCAAACCCACTCGCTAGACCCAAACCCACTCGGCTAGACCCAAGCCCACTCGGCTAGACCCAAACCCACTCGGCTAGACCCAAACCGACTCCGCTAGACCCAAACCCACTCGGCTAGACCCAAACCCACTCCGCTAGACCTAAACCCACTCAGCTAGACCCAAACCGACTCGGCTAGACCCAAACCAACTCGGCTCGACCCAAACCCACTCGGCTAGACCCAAACGCACTCGGCTAGACCCAACCCCAATCGGCTGGACCCAAACCCACTCGGCTAGACCCAAACCCACTCGGCTACACCCAAACCCACTCGGCTAGACCCAAACCAGCTCGGCTGGACCCAAGCCCACTCGGCTAGACCCAAACCCACTCGGCTGGACCCAAACCCACTCGGCTAGACCCAAACCCACTCGGCTAGACCCAAACCCACTCCGCTAGACACAATTCCACTCCGCTAGACCCAAACCCATTCGGCTAGACCCAAACCCATTCGGCTAGACCCAAACCCACTCCGCTAGACCCAAACCCACTCTGCTAGACCCAAACCCACTCCGCTAGACTGAAACCCACTCCGCTAGACCCAAACCCACTCGGCTAGACCGAAACCCACTCGGCTAGACTCAAACCCACTCGGCTAGACCCAAACCCACTCGGCTAGACCCTAACCCACTTGGCTAGACCCAAACCCACTCCGCTAGACCCAAACCCACTCGGCTCGACCCAAACCCACTCGGCTAGACCCAAACCCACTCGGCTAGACCCAAACCCACTCGGCTAGACCCAAACCCACTCGGCTAGACCCCAACCCACTCGGCTAGACCCAAACCCAATCGGCTAGACCCAAACCCACTCGGCTAGACCCAAACCCACTCGGCTAGACCCAAACCCACTCGGCTAGACCCACACTCAATCGGCTAGACCCAAACCCAGTCGGCTAGACCCAAACCTACTCGGGTAGACCCAAACCCACTCGGCTAGACACAAACCCACTTGGCTAGACCCAAACCCATTCGGCTAGACCCAAACCCACTACGCTAGACCCAAACCCACTCGGCTAGACCCAAACCTACTCGGGTAGACCCAAACCCACTCGGCTGGACCCAAACCCACTCGGCTACACCAAAACCCACTCCGCTAGACCCAAACCCACTCCGCTAGACCCACACCTACTCCGTTGGACCCAAACCCACTCGGCTAGACCCAAACCCACTCGGCTAGACCCAAACCCACTCGGCTAGACCCAAACCCACTCGGCTAGACCCAAACCCGCTCGGCTAGACCCAAACTAACTCGGCTACACCCAAACTAACTCGGCTAGATCCAAACCCTCTCGGCTGGACCCAAACCCACTGGGCTAGACCGAAAGCCACTCGGCTAGACCCAAATCCACTCGGCTAGACCCAAACCCACTCGGCTAGACCCAAACCCACTCGGCTAGACCCAAACCCACTTGGCTAGACCCAAACCCACTCGGCTAGACCCAAACCCACTCGGCTAGACCCAAACCCACTCGGCTAGACCCACACCCACTCGGCTAGACCCAAACCCAGTCGGCTAGACCCAAACCTACTCGGGTAGACCCAAACCGACTCGGCTAGACACAAACCCACTCGGCTAGACCCAAACCCACTCGGCTAGACCCAAACCTACTCGGGTAGACCCAAACCCACTCGGCTAGACCCAAACCCACTCGGCTACACCAAAACCCACTCCGCTAGACCCAAACCCACTCCGCTAGACCCATACCTACTCCGCTGGACCCAAACCCACTCGGCTAGACCCAAACCCACTCGGCTAGACCCAAACCCGCTCGGCTAGACCCAAACTAACTCGGCTACACCCAAACTAACTCGGCTAGACCCAAACCCTCTCGGCTAGACCCAAACCCACTCGCCTACACCCAAACCCACTCTTCTAGACCCAAACCCACTCGGCTAGACCCATACCAACGACGCTTGACCCAAACCCACTCGGCTAGACCCAAACCCACTCGGCTAGACCCAAACCCACTCGGCAAGACCCAATCCCACTCGGCTAGACCCAAACCCACTCCGCTAGACCCAAACCCACTCGGCTAGACCCAAACCCCCTTGGCTAGACCCAAACCCACTCGGCTACACCCAAACCCACTCGGCTAGACCCAAACCTACTCGGGTAGACCCAAACCCACTCGGCTAGACCCAAACCCACTCAGCTACACCAAAACCCACTCCGCTAGACCCAAACCCACTCGGCTAGACCAAAACCCCCTTGGCTAGACCCAAATCCACTCGGCTAGACCCAAACCCACTCGGCTAGACCCAAACCCACTCGGCTACGCGCAAACCCACTTGGCTAGACCCAAACCCACTCGGCTACGCGCAAACCCACTTGGCTAGACCCAAACCCACTCGGCTAGACCCAAACCCACTCGGCTAGACCCAAACCCACTCGGCTAGACCCAAACCCCCTCGGCTAGACCCAAACCCACTCGGCTAGACCCAAACCCACTCGGCTACACCCAAACCCACTCGGCTAGACCCAAACACACTCGGCTAGACCCAAACCCACTCCGCTAGACCCAAACCCACTCGGCTAGACCGAAACCCATTCAGCTAGACCCAAACCCACTCGGCTACACCCAAACCCACTCGGCTAGACCCAAACCCACGCGGCTACACCCAAACCCACTCCACTAGACCCAAACCCACTCCGCTAGACCCAAACCCCACTCCGCTAGACCCAAACCAACTCGGCTAGACCGAAACCCACTCGGCTAGACCCAAACGCACTCGGCTAGACCCATCCCACTCGGCTAGACTCAAACCCACTCGGCTAGACCCAAACCCACTCGGCTAGACCCAAACCCACTCGGCTACGCGCAAACCCACTTGGCTAGACCCAAACCCACTCGGCTACGCGCAAACCCACTTGGCTAGACCCAAACCCACTCGGCTAGACCCAAACCCACTCGGCTAGACCCAAACCCACTCGGCTAGACCCAAACCCCCTCGGCTAGACCCAAACCCACTCGGCTAGACCCAAACCCACTCGGCTACACCCAAACCCACTCGGCTAGACCCAAACACACTCGGCTAGACCCAAACCCACTCCGCTAGACCCAAACCCACTCGGCTAGACCGAAACCCATTCCGCTAGACCCAAACCCACTCGGCTAGACCAAAACCCACTCGGCTAGACTCAAACCCACTCGGCTAGACCCAAACCCACTCGGCTAGACCCTAACCCACTTGGCTAGACCCAAACCCACTCCGCTAGACCCAAACCCACTCGGCTCGACCCGAACCCACTCGGCTAGACCCAAACCCACTCGGCTAGACCCAAACCCACTCGGCTAGACCCAAACCCACTCGGCTAGACCCAAACCCACTCGGCTAGACCCAAACCCAATCGGCTAGACCCAAACCCACTCGGCTAGACCCAAACCCACTCGGCTAGACCCAAACCCACTCGGCTAGACCCACACCCACTCGGCTAGACCCAAACCCAGTCGGCTAGACCCAAACCTACTCGGGTAGACCCAAACCCACTCGGCTAGACACAAACCCACTTGGCTAGACCCAAACCCATTCGGCTATACACAAACCCACTTGGCTAGACCCAAACCCATTCGGCTACACCCAAACCCACTCGGCTGCACCCAAACCCTCTCGGCTAGACCCAAACACACTCGGCTACACCCAAACCCACTCCGCTACACCCAAACCCACTCGGCTAGACCCAAACCCACTCGGCTGGAACCAAACCCACTCGGCTGGACCCAAACCCATCGGCTAGACCCAAACCCACTCGGCTAGACCCAAACCCACTCGGCTAGACTCAAACCCACTCGGCTAGACCCAAATCCACTCGGCAAGACCCAAACCCACTCGGCTAGACCCAAACCCACTCGGCTACGCGCAAACCCACTAGGCTAGACCCAAACCCACTCGGCTAGACCCAAACCCACTCGGCTAGACCCAAACCCACTGGGATAGACCCAAACCCCCTCGGCTAGACCCAAACCCACTCGGCTAGACCCAAACCCACTCGGCTACACCCAAACCCACTAGGCTAGACCCAAACACACTCGGCTAGACCCAAACCCACTACGCTAGACCCAAACCCACTCGGCTAGACCGAAACCCATTCAGCTAGACCCAAACCCACTCGGCTACACCCAAACCCACTCGGCTAGACCCGAACCCACTCGGCTACACACAAACCCACTCCACTAGACCCAAACCCACTCCGCTAGACCCAAACCCCACTCCGCTAGACCCAAACCCACTCGGCTAGACCCTAACCCACTTGGCTAGACCCAAACCCACTCCGCTAGACCCAAACCCACTCGGCTAGACCCAAACCCACTGGGCTAGACCCAATCCCACTCGGTTAGACCCAAACCCACTCGGCTAGACCCAAACCCACTCGGCTAGACCCAAACCCACTTGGCTAGACCCAAACCCCCTCGGCTAGACCCAAACCCACTCGGCTAGACCCAAACCCACTCGGCTAGACCCAAACCCACTCGGCTCGACCCAAACCCACTCGGCTAGACCCAAACCCACTCGGCTAGACCCACACCCACTCGGCTATACCCAAACCCACTCGGCTAGACCCAAACCCACTCGGCTATACCCAAACCCACTCGGCTAGACCCAAACCCACTCGGCTAGACCCAAACCCACTCGGATAGACCCAAACCCACTCGGCTAGACCAAAACCCACTTGGCTAGACACAAACCCACTCGGCTAGACCCACACCAACTCGGCTAGACCCAAACCCACTCGGCTAGACCCAAACCCACTCGGGTAGATCCAAACCCACTCGGCTAGACCCAAACCCACTCGGCTACACCCAAACCCACTCTGCTAGACCCAAACCCACTCGGCTAGACCCATACCAACAACGCTTGACCCAAACCCACTCGGCTAGACCCAAACCCACTCGGCTAGACCCAAACCCACTCGGCTAGACCCAATCCCACTCGGCTAGACCCAAACCCACTCCGCTAGACCCAAACCCACTCGGCCAGACCCAAACCCCGTTGGCCAGACCCAAACCCACTCGGCTACACCCAAACCCACTCGGCTAGACCCAAACCTACTCGGGTAGACCCAAACCCACTCGGCTAGACCCAAACCCACTCAGCTACACCAAAACCCACTCCGCTAGACCCAAACCCACTCGGCTAGACCCAAACCCCCTTGGCTAGACCCAAATCCACTCGGCTAGACCCAAACCCACTCGGCTAGACCAAAAACCCACTCGGCTACGCGCAAACCCACTAGGCTAGACCCTAACCCACTCGGCTAGACCCAAACCCACTCGGCTAGACCCAAACCCACTGGGCTAGACCCAAACCCCCTCGGCTAGACCCAAACCCACTCGGCTAGACCCAAACCCACTCGGCTACCCCCAAACACACTCTGCTAGACCCAAACACACTCGGCTAGACCCAAACCCACTCCGCTAGACCCAAACCCACTCGGCTAGACCGAAACCCATTCAGCTAGACCCAAACCCACTCGGCTACACCCAAACCCACTCAGCTAGACCCAAACCCACTCGGCTACACCCAAACCCACTCCACTAGACCCAAACCCACTCCGCTAGACCCAAACCCCACTCCGCTAGACCCAGACCAACTCGGCTAGACCCAAACCCACTCGGCTAGACCCAAACGCACTTGGCTAGACCCATCCCACTCGGCTAGACTGAAACCCACTCGGCTAGACCCAAACCCACTCGGCTAGACCCAAACCCACTCGCTAGACCCAAACCCACTCGGCTAGACCCAAGCCCACTCGGCTAGACCCAAACCCACTCGGCTAGACCCAAACCGACTCGGCTAGACCCAAACCCACTCGGCTAGACCCAAACCCACTCCGCTAGACCAAAACCCACTCAGCTAGACCCAAACCGACTCGGCTAGACCCAAACCAACTCGGCTCGACCCAAACCCACTCGGCTTGACCCAAACGCACTCGGCTAGACCCAACCCCAATCGGCTGGACCCAAACCCACTCGGCTAGACCCAAACCCACTCGGCTACACCCAAACCCACTCGGCTAGACCCAAACCAGCTCGGCTGGACCCAAGCCCACTCGGCTAGACCCAAACCCACTCGGCTGGACCCAAACCCACTCGGCTAGACCCAAACCCACTCGGCTAGACCCAAACCCACTCCGCTAGACACAATTCCACTCCGCTAGACCCAAACCCATTCGGCTAGACCCAAACCCATTCGGCTAGACCCAAACCCACTCCGCTAGACCCAAACCCACTCTGCTAGACCCAAACCCACTCCGCCAGACTGAAACCCACTCCGCTAGACCCAAACCCACTCGGCTAGACCGAAACCCACTGGGCTAGACCCAAACCCCATCGGATAGACCCAAACCCACTCGGCTAGACCCAAACCCACTCGGCTACACCCAAACACACTCGGCTAGACCCAAACACACTCGGCTAGACCCAAACCCACTCCGCTAGACCCAAACCCACTCGGCTAGACCGAAACCCATTCAGCTAGACCCAAACCCACTCGGCTACACCCAAACCCACTCAGCTAGACCCAAACCCACTCGGCTACACCCAAACCCACTCCACTAGACCCAAACCCACTCCGCTAGACCCAAACCCCACTCCGCTAGACCCAAACCAACTCGGCTAGACCGAAACCCACTCGGCTAGACCCAAAGGCACTCGGCTAGACCCATCCCACTCGGCTAGACTGAAACCCACTCGGCTAGACCCAAACCCACTCGGCTAGACCCAAACCCACTCGCTAGACCCAAACCCACTCGGCTAGACCCAAGCCCACTCGGCTAGACCCAAACCCACTCGGCTAGACCCAAACCGACTCGGCTAGACCCATCCCACTCGGCTAGACCCAAACCCACTCCGCTAGACCTAAACCCACTCAGCTAGACCCAAACCGACTCGGCTAGACCCAAACCAACTCGGCTCGACCCAAACCCACTCGGCTAGACCCAAACGCACTCGGCTAGACCCAACCCCAATCGGCTGGACACAAACCCGCTCGGCTAGACCCAAACCCACTCGGCTACACCCAAACCCACTCGGCTAGACCCAAACCAGCTCGGCTGGACCCAAGCCCACTCGGCTAGACCCAAACCCACTCGGCTGGACCCAAACCCACTCGGCTAGGCCCAAACCCACTCGGCTAGACCCAAACCCACTCCGCTAGACACAATTCCACTCCGCTAGACCCAAACCCATTCGGCTAGACCCAAACCCATTCGGCTAGACCCAAACCCACTCCGCTAGACCCAAACCCACTCTGCTAGACCCAAACCCACTCCGCTAGATTGAAACCCACTCCGCTAGACCCAAACCCACTCGGCTAGACCGAAACCCACTCGGCTAGACTCAAACCCACTCGGCTAGACCCAAACCCACTCGGCTAGACCCTAACCCACTTGGCTAGACCCAAACCCACTCCGCTAGACATAAACCCACTCGGCTCGACCCAAACCCACTCGGCTAGACCCAAACCCACTCGGCTAGACCCAAACCCACTCGGCTAGACCCAAACCCACTCGGCTAGACCCCAACCCACTCGGCTAGACCCAAACCCAATCGGCTAGACCCAAACCCACTCGGCTAGACCCAAACCCACTCGGCTAGACCCAAACCCACTCGGCTAGACCCACACTCAATCGGCTAGACCCAAAGCCAGTCGGCTAGACCCAAACCTACTCGGGTAGACCCAAACCCACTCGGCTAGACACAAACCCACTTGGCTAGACCCAAACCCATTCGGCTAGACCCAAACCCACTACGCTAGACCCAAACCCACTCGGCTAGACCCAAACCTACTCGGGTAGACCCAAACCCACTCGGCTAGACCCAAACCCACTCGGCTACACCAAAACCCACTCCGCTAGACCCAAACCCACTCCGCTAGACCCACACCTACCCCGCTGGACCCAAACCCACTCGGCTAGACCCAAACCCACTCGGCTAGACCCAAACCCACTCGGCTAGACCCAAACCCACTCGGCTAGACCCAAACCCGCTCGGCTAGACCCAAACTAACTCGGCTACACCCAAACTAACTTGGCTAGACCCAAACCCTCTCGGCTGGACCCAAACCCACTGGGCTAGACCGAAAGCCACTCGGCTAGACCCAAATCCACTCGGCTAGACCCAAACCCACTCGGCTAGACCCAAACCCACTCGGCTAGACCCAAACCCACTTGGCTAGACCCAAACCCACTCGGCTAGACCCAAACCCACTCGGCTAGACCCAAACCCACTCGGCTAGACCCACACCCACTCGGCTAGACCCAAACCCAGTCGGCTAGACCCAAACCTACTCGGGTAGACCCAAACCGACTCGGCTAGACACAAACCCACTTGGCCAGACCCAAACCCATTCGGCTAGACCCAAACCCACTCGGCTACACCCAAACCCTCTCGGCTAGACCCAAACACACTCGGCTACACCCAAACCCACTCCGCTACACCCAAACCCACTCGGCTAGACCCAAACCCACTCGGCTGGACCCAAACCCACTCCGCTAGAGCCAAACCCACTCCGCTAGACCCACACCTACTCCGCTGGACCCAAACCCACTCGGCTAGACCCAAACCCACTCGGCTAGACCCAAACCCACTCGGCTGGACCCAAACCCACTCGGCTAGACCCAAACCCGCTCGGCTAGACCCAAACTAACTCGGCTACACCCAAACTAACTCGGCTAGACCCAAACCCTCTCGGCTGGACCCAAACCCACTGGGCTAGACCGAAAGCCACTCGGCTGGACCCAAATCCACTCGGCTAGACCCAAACCCACTCGGCTAGACCCAAACCCACTCGGCTAGACCCAAACCCACTTGGCTAGACCCAAACCCACTCGGCTAGACCCAAACCCACTCGGCTAGACCCAAACCCACTCGGCTAGACCCACACCCACTCGGCTAGACCCAAACCCAGTCGGCTAGACCCAAACCTACTCGGGTAGACCCAAACCGACTCGGCTAGACACAAACCCACTTGGCCAGACCCAAACCCATTCGGCTAGACCCAAACCCACTCGGCTACACCCAAACCCTCTCGGCTAGACCCAAACACACTCGGCTACACCCAAACCCACTCCGCTACACCCAAACCCACTCGGCTAGACCCAAACCCACTCGGCTGGACCCAAACCCACTCGGCTGGACCCAAACCCATCGGCTAGACCCAAACCCACTCGGCTAGACCCAAACCCACTCGGCTAGACTCAAACCCACTCGGCTAGACCCAAATCCACTCGGCAAGACCCAAACCCACTCGGCTAGACCCAAACCCACTCGGCTACGCGCAAACCCACTAGGCTAGACCCAAACCCACTCGGCTAGACCCAAACCCACTCGGCTAGACCCAAACCCACTCGGCTACACCAAAACCCACTCCGCTAGACCCAAACCCACTCCGCTAGACCCACACCTACTCCGCTGGACCCAAACCCACTCGGCTAGACCCAAACCCACTCGGCTAGACCCAAACCCACTCGGCTAGACCCAAACCCACTCGGCTAGACCCAAACCCGCTCGGCTAGACCCAAACTAACTCGGCTACACCCAAACTAACTCGGCTAGACCCAAACCCTCTCGGCTGGACCCAAACCCACTGGGCTAGACCGAAAGCCACTCGGCTAGACCCAAATCCACTCGGCTAGACCCAAACCCACTCGGCTAGACCCAAACCCACTCGGCTAGACCCAAACCCACTTGGCTAGACCCAAACCCACTCGGCTAGACCCAAACCCACTCGGCTAGACCCAAACCCACTCGGCTAGACCCACACCCACTCGGCTAGACCCAAACCCAGTCGGCTAGACCCAAACCTACTCGGGTAGACCCAAACCGACTCGGCTAGACACAAACCCACTTGGCCAGACCCAAACCCATTCGGCTAGACCCAAACCCACTCGGCTACACCCAAACCCTCTCGGCTAGACCCAAACACACTCGGCTACACCCAAACCCACTCCGCTACACCCAAACCCACTCGGCTAGACCCAAACCCACTCGGCTGGACCCAAACCCACTCGGCTGGACCCAAACCCATCGGCTAGACCCAAACCCACTCGGCTAGACCCAAACCCACTCGGCTAGACTCAAACCCACTCGGCTAGACCCAAATCCACTCGGCAAGACCCAAACCCACTCGGCTGGACCCAAACCCACTCGGCTACGCGCAAACCCACTAGGCTAGACCCAAACCCCCTCGGCTAGACCCAAACCCACTCGGCTAGACCTAAACCCACTCGGCTACACCCAAACCCACTCGGCTAGACCCAAACACACTCGGCTAGACCCAAACCCACTACGCTAGACCCAAACCCAGTCGGCTAGACCGAAACCCATTCAGCTAGACCCAAACCCACTCGGCTACACCCAAACCCACTCGGCTAGACCCGAACCCACTCGGCTACACCCAAACCCACTCCACTAGACCCAAACCCACTCCGCTAGACCCAAACCCCACTCCGCTAGACCCAAACCCACTCGGCTAGACCCTAACCCACTTGGCTAGACCCAAACCCACTCCGCTAGACCCAAACCCACTCGGCTCGACCCAAACCCACTCGGCTAGACCCAAACCCACTCGGCTAGACCCAAACCCACTCGGCTAGACCCAAACCCACTCGGCTAGACCCAAATCCACTCGGCTAGACCCAAACCCACTCGGCTAGACCCAAACCCACTCGGCTAGACCCAAACCCACTCGGCTAGACCCAAACCCACTTGGCTAGACCCAAACCCACTCGGCTAGACGCAAACCCACTAGGCTAGACCCAAACCCACTCAGCTAGACCCAAACCCACTGGGCTAGACCCAAACCCACTCGGTTAGACCCAAACCCACTCGGCTAGACCCAAACCCACTCGGCTAGACCCAAACCCACTTGGCTAGACCCAAACCCCCTCGGCTAGACCCAAACCCACTCGGCTAGACCCAAACCCACTCGGCTAGACCCAAACCCACTCGGCTCGACCCAAACCCACTCGGCTAGACCCAAACCCACTCGGCTAGACCCACACCCACTCGGCTAAACCCAAACCCACTCGGCTAGACCCAAACCCACTCGGCTATACCCAAACCCACTCGGCTAGACCCAAACCCACTCGGCTAGACCCAAACCCACTCGGATAGACCCAAACCCACTCGGCTAGACCAAAACCCACTTGGCTAGACACAAACCCACTCGGCTAGACCCACACCAACTCGGCTAGACCCAAACCCACTCGGCTAGACCCAAACCCACTCGGGTAGATCCAAACCCACTCGGCTAGACCCAAACCCACTCGGCTACACCCAAACCCACTCTGCTAGACCCAAACCCACTCGGCTAGACCCATACCAACGACGCTTGACCCAAACCCACTCGGCTAGACCCAAACCCACTCGGCTAGACCCAAACCCACTCGGCTAGACCCAATCCCACTCGGCTAGACCCAAACCCACTCCGCTAGACCCAAACCCACTCGGCCAGACCCAAACCCCGTTGGCCAGACCCAAACCCACTCGGCTACACCCAAACCCACTCGGCTAGACCCAAACCTACTCGGGTAGACGCAAACCCACTCGGCTAGACCCAAACCCACTCAGCTACACCAAAACCCACTCCGCTAGACCCAAACCCACTCGGCTAGACCCAAACCCCCTTGGCTAGACCCAAATCCACTCGGCTAGACCCAAACCCACTCGGCTAGACCAAAAACCCACTCGGCTACGCGCAAACCCACTAGGCTAGACCCAAACCCACTCGGCTAGACCCAAACCCACTCGGCTAGACCCAAACCCACTGGGCTAGACCCAAACCCACTCCGCTAGACCCAAACCCACTCGGCTAGACCGAAACCCATTCAGCTAGACCCAAACCCACTCGGCTACACCCAAACCCACTCAGCTAGACCCAAACCCACTCGGCTACACCCAAACCCACTCCACTAGACCCAAACCCACTCCGCTAGACCCAAACCCCACTCCGCTAGACCCAAACCAACTCGGCTAGACCCAAACCCACTCGGCTAGACCCAAACGCACTCGGCTAGACCCATCCCACTCGGCTAGACTGAAACCCACTCGGCTAGACCCAAACCCACTCGGCTAGACCCAAACCCACTCGCTAGACCCAAACCCACTCGGCTAGACCCAAGCCCACTCGGCTAGACCCAAACCCACTCGGCTAGACCCAAACCGACTCGGCTAGACCCAAACCCACTCGGCTAGACCCAAACCCACTCCGCTAGACCAAAACCCACTCAGCTAGACCCAAACCGACTCGGCTAGACCCAAACCAACTCGGCTCGACCCAAACCCACTCGGCTTGACCCAAACGCACTCGGCTAGACCCAACCCCAATCGGCTGGACCCAAACCCACTCGGCTAGACCCAAACCCACTCGGCTACACCCAAACCCACTCGGCTAGACCCAAACCAGCTCGGCTGGACCCAAGCCCACTCGGCTAGACCCAAACCCACTCGGCTGGACCCAAACCCACTAGGCTAGACCGAAACCCACTCGGCTAGACCCAAACCCACTCCGCTAGACACAATTCCACTCCGCTAGACCCAAACCCATTCGGCTAGACCCAAACCCATTCGGCTAGACCCAAACCCACACCGCTAGACCCAAACCCACTCTGCTAGACCCAAACCCACTCCGCTAGACTGAAACCCACTCCGCTAGACCCAAACCCACTCGGCTAGACCGAAACCCACTGGGCTAGACCCAAACCCCCTCGGCTAGACCCAAACCCACTCGGCTAGACCCAAACCCACTCGGCTACACCCAAACACACTCGGCTAGACCCAAACACACTCGGCTAGACCCAAACCCACTCCGCTAGACCCAAACCCACTCGGCTAGACCGAAACCCATTCAGCTAGACCCAAACCCACTCGGCTACACCCAAACCCACTCAGCTAGACCCAAACCCACTCGGCTACACCCAAACCCACTCCGCTAGACCCAAACCCACTCCGCTAGACCCAAACCCCACTCCGCTAGACCCAAACCAACTCGGCTAGACCGAGACCCACTCGGCTAGACCCAAACGCACTCGGCTAGACCCATCCCACTCGGCTAGACTGAAACCCACTCGGCTAGACCCAAACCCACTCGGCTAGACCCAAACCCACTCGCTAGACCCAAACCCCACTCCGCTAGACCCAAACCAACTCGGCTAGACCCAAACCCACTCGGCTAGACCCAAACCCACTCGGCTAGACCCAAACGCACTCGGCTAGACCCATCCCACTCGGCTAGACTGAAACCCACTCGGCTAGACCCAAACCCACTCGCTAGACCCAAACCCACTCGGCTAGACCCAAGCCCACTCGGCTAGACCCAAACCCACTCGGCTAGACCCAAACCGACTCGGCTAGACCCAAACCCACTCGGCTAGACCCAAACCCACTCCGCTAGACCAAAACCCACTCAGCTAGACCCAAACCGACTCGGCTAGACCCAAACCAACTCGGCTCGACCCAAACCCACTCGGCTTGACCCAAACGCACTCGGCTAGACCCAACCCCAATCGGCTGGACCCAAACCCACTCGGCTAGACCCAAACCCACTCGGCTACACCCAAACCCACTCGGCTAGACCCAAACCAGCTCGGCTGGACCCAAGCCCACTCGGCTAGACCCAAACCCACTCGGCTGGACCCAAACCCACTAGGCTAGACCCAAACCCACTCGGCTAGACCCAAACCCACTCCGCTAGACACAATTCCACTCCGCTAGACCCAAACCCATTCGGCTAGACCCAAACCCATTCGGCTAGACCCAAACCCACTCCGCTAGACCCAAACCCACTCTGCTGGACCCAAACCCACTCCGCTAGACTGAAACCCACTCCGCTAGACCCAAACCCACTCGGCTAGACCGAAACCCACTGGGCTAGACCCAAACCCCCTCGGCTAGACCCAAACCCACTCGGCTAGACCCAAACCCACTCGGCTACACCCAAACACACTCGGCTAGACCCAAACACACTCGGCTAGACCCAAACCCACTCCGCTAGACCCAAACCCACTCGGCTAGACCGAAACCCATTCAGCTAGACCCAAACCCACTCGGCTACACCCAAACCCACTCAGCTAGACCCAAACCCACTCGGCTACACCCAAACCCACTCCACTAGACCCAAACCCACTCCGCTAGACCCAAACCCCACTCCGCTAGACCCAAACCAACTCGGCTAGACCGAAACCCACTCGGCTAGACCCAAACGCACTCGGCTAGACCCATCCCACTCGGCTAGACTGAAACCCACTCGGCTAGACCCAAACCCACTCGGCTAGACCCAAACCCACTCGCTAGACCCAAACCCACTCGGCTAGACCCAAGCCCACTCGGCTAGACCCAAACCCACTCGGCTAGACCCAAACCGACTCCGCTAGACCCAAACCCACTCGGCTAGACCCAAACCCACTCCGCTAGACCTAAACCCACTCAGCTAGACCCAAACCGACTCGGCTAGACCCAAACCAACTCGGCTCGACCCAAACCCACTCGGCTAGACCCAAACGCACTCGGCTAGACCCAACCCCAATCGGCTGGACCCAAACCCACTCGGCTAGACCCAAACCCACTCGGCTACACCCAAACCCACTCGGCTAGACCCAAACCAGCTCGGCTGGACCCAAGCCCACTCGGCTAGACCCAAACCCACTCGGCTGGACCCAAACCCACTCGGCTAGACCCAAACCCACTCGGCTAGACCCAAACCCACTCCGCTAGACACAATTCCACTCCGCTAGACCCAAACCCATTCGGCTAGACCCAAACCCATTCGGCTAGACCCAAACCCACTCCGCTAGACCCAAACCCACTCTGCTAGACCCAAACCCACTCCGCTAGACTGAAACCCACTCCGCTAGACCCAAACCCACTCGGCTAGACCGAAACCCACTCGGCTAGACTCAAACCCACTCGGCTAGACCCAAACCCACTCGGCTAGACCCTAACCCACTTGGCTAGACCCAAACCCACTCCGCTAGACCCAAACCCACTCGGCTCGACCCAAACCCACTCGGCTAGACCCAAACCCACTCGGCTAGACCCAAACCCACTCGGCTAGACCCAAACCCACTCGGCTAGACCCCAACCCACTCGGCTAGACCCAAACCCAATCGGCTAGACCCAAACCCACTCGGCTAGACCCAAACCCACTCGGCTAGACCCAAACCCACTCGGCTAGACCCACACTCAATCGGCTAGACCCAAACCCAGTCGGCTAGACCCAAACCTACTCGGGTAGACCCAAACCCACTCGGCTAGACACAAACCCACTTGGCTAGACCCAAACCCATTCGGCTAGACCCAAACCCACTACGCTAGACCCAAACCCACTCGGCTAGACCCAAACCTACTCGGGTAGACCCAAACCCACTCGGCTGGACCCAAACCCACTCGGCTACACCAAAACCCACTCCGCTAGACCCAAACCCACTCCGCTAGACCCACACCTACTCCGTTGGACCCAAACCCACTCGGCTAGACCCAAACCCACTCGGCTAGACCCAAACCCACTCGGCTAGACCCAAACCCACTCGGCTAGACCCAAACCCGCTCGGCTAGACCCAAACTAACTCGGCTACACCCAAACTAACTCGGCTAGATCCAAACCCTCTCGGCTGGACCCAAACCCACTGGGCTAGACCGAAAGCCACTCGGCTAGACCCAAATCCACTCGGCTAGACCCAAACCCACTCGGCTAGACCCAAACCCACTCGGCTAGACCCAAACCCACTTGGCTAGACCCAAACCCACTCGGCTAGACCCAAACCCACTCGGCTAGACCCAAACCCACTCGGCTAGACCCACACCCACTCGGCTAGACCCAAACCCAGTCGGCTAGACCCAAACCTACTCGGGTAGACCCAAACCGACTCGGCTAGACACAAACCCACTTGGCTAGACCCAAACCCATTCGGCTAGACCCAAACCCACTCGGCTACACCCAAACCCTATAGGCTAGACCCAAACACACTCAGCTACACCCAAACCCACTCCGCTACACCCAAACCCACTCGGCTAGACCCAAACCCACTCGGCTCGACCCAAACCCACTCGGCTGGACCCAAACCCATCGGCTAGACCCAAACCCACTCGGCTAGACCCAAACCCACTCGGCTAGACCCAAACACACTCGGCTAGACCCAAACCCACTACGCTAGACCCAAACCCAGTCGGCTAGACCGAAACCCATTCAGCTAGACCCAAACCCACTCGGCTACACCGAAACCCACTCGGCTAGACCCGAACCCACTCGGCTACACCCAAACCCACTCCACTAGACCCAAACCCACTCCGCTAGACCCAAACCCCACTCCGCTAGACCCAAACCCACTCGGCTAGACCCTAACCCACTTGGCTAGACCCAAACCCACTCCGCTAGACCCAAACCCACTCGGCTCGACCCAAACCCACTCGGCTAGACCCAAACCCACTCGGCTAGACCCAAACGCACTCGGCTAGACCCAAACCCACTCGGCTAGACCCAAACCCACTCGGCTAGACCCAAATCCACTCGGCTAGACCCAAACCCACTCGGCTGGACCCAAACCCACTCGGCTAGACCCAAACCCACTCGGCTAGACCCAAACCCACTTGGCTAGACCCAAACCCACTCGGCTAGACGCAAACCCACTCGGCTAAACCCAAACCCACTCAGCTAGACCCAAACCCACTGGGCTAGACCCAAACCCACTCGGTTAGACCCAAACCCACTCGGCTAGACCCAAACCCACTCGGCTAGACCCAAACCCACTTGGCTAGACCCAAACCCCCTCGGCTAGACCCAAACCCACTCGGCTAGACCCAAACCCACTCGGCTAGACCCAAACCCACTCGGCTCGACCCAAACCCACTCGGCTAGACCCAAACCCACTCGGCTAGACCCACACCCTCTCGGCTATACCCAAACCCACTCGGCTAGACCCAAACCCACTCGGCTATACCCAAACCCACTCGGCTAGACCCAAACCCACTCGGCTAGACCCAAACCCACTCGGCTAGACCCAAACCCACTCGGCTAGACCCAAACCCACTTGGCTAGACCCAAACCCCCTCGGCTAGACCCAAACCCACTCGGCTAGACCCAAACCCACTTGGCTAGACCCAAACCCACTCGGCTAGACCCACACCCGCTCGGCTAGACCCAAACACACTCGGTTAGACCCAAACCCACTCGGGTAGACCCAAACCCACTCGGCTAGACCCAAACCCACTCGGCTACACCCAAACCAATTTGGCTACACCCAAACCCACTCAGCTACACCCAAACCCACTCCGCTACACCCAAACCCACTCCGCTAGACCCAAACCCACTCGGCTAGACCCAAACCCATTCAGCTAGACCCAAACCCACTCGGCTAGTCCCAAACCAACGCGGCTAGTCCCAAACCCACTCGGCTAGACACAAACCCACTCGGCTAGACCCAATCCCACTCCGCTAGACCCAAACCCACTCCTCTAGACACAAACCCACTCGGTTAGACCCAAACCCACTCGGCTAGATCCAAACCCACTCGGCTAGACCCAAACCCACTCCGCTAGACGCAAACCCACTCCGCTGGACCCAAACCCACTTGGCTAGACCCAAACCCACTAGGCCAGACCCAAACCCACTCGGCTAGACCCAAACCCACTCGGCTAGACCCAAACCCACTCGTCCAGACCCAAACCCACTCGGCTACACCCAAACCCACTCGGCTACACCCAAACCCACTCCGCTAGACCCAAACCCACTCGGCTAGACGTAAACCCGCTCGGCTAGACCCAAACCCACTCGGCTAGACCCAAACCCACTCAGCTAGACCCAAATCCACTCGGCTAGACCCAAACCGACTCGGCTACACCCAAACCCACTCGGCTAGACCCTAACCCACTCGGCTAGACCCAAACCACTCGGCTAGACCCAAACCCACTCGGCTAGACGCAAACCCACTCGGCTAGACCCAAACCCACTCGCCTAGACACAAACCCACTCGGCTAGACCCAAACCTACTCGGCTAGACCCAAACCCACTGGGCTAGACCCAAACCCCCTCGGCTAGACCCAAACCCACTCGGCTAGACACAAACCCACTCGGCTAGACCCAAACCCACTCGGCTACACCCAAACCCACTCGGCTAGACCCAAATCCACTGGGCTAGACCCAAACCCACTCGGCTAGACCCAAACCCACTCGGATAAACCCAAACCCACTCGGCTAGAACCAAACCCACTCGGCTAGACCCAAACCCACTCGGCTAGACCCAAACCCACTCGGCTAGAACCAAACCCACTCGGCTAGACCCAAACCCACTCGGCTAGACCCAAACTCACTCAGCTAGACCCAAACCCACTCGGCTAGACCCAAACCCACTCGGCTAGACACAAACCCACTCGGCTAGACCCAAACCCACTCGGCTAGACCCAAACCCACTCGGCTAGACCCAAACCCACTCGGCTAGACCCAAACCCACTCGGCTAGACCCAAACCCACTCGCCTAGACCCAAACCCACTCGGCTAGACCCAAACCCACTCGGCTAGACCCAAACCCACTTGGCTAGACCCAAACCCCCTCGGCTAGACCCAAACCCACTCGGCTATACCCAAACCCACTCGGCTAGACCCAAACCCACTCGGCTAGACAAAAACCCACTCGGCTAGACCCAAACCCACCCGGCTACACCCAAACCCACTCGGCTAGACCCTAACCCACTCGGCTAGACCCAAACCACTCGGCTAGACCCAAACCCACTCGGCTAGACGCAAACCCACTCGGCTAGACCCAAACCCACTCGCCTAGACCCAAACCCACTCGGCTAGACCCAAACCTACTCGGCTAGACCCAAACCCACTGGGCTAGACCCAAACCCCCTCGGCAAGACCCAAACCCACTCGGCTAGACACAAACCCACTCGGCTAGACCCAAACCCACTCGGCTACACCCAAACCCACTCGGCTAGACCCAAATCCACTGGGCTAGACCCAAACCCACTCGGCTAGACCCAAACCCACTCGGATAAACCCAAACCCACTCGGCTAGAACCAAACCCACTCGGCTAGACCCAAACCCACTCGGCTAGACCCAAACCCACTCAGCTAGACCCAAACCCACTCGGCTAGACCCAAACCCAATCGGCTAGACACAAACCCACTCGGCTAGACCCAAACCCACTCGGCTAGACCCAAACCCACTCGGCTAGACCCAAACCCACTCGGCTAGACCCAAACCCACTCGGCTAGACCCAAACCCACTCGCCTAGACCCAAACCCACTCGGCTAGACCCAAACCCACTCGGCTAGACCCAAACCCACTTGGCTAGACCCAAACCCCCTCGGCTAGACCCAAACCCACTCGGCTATACCCAAACCCACTCGGCTAGACCCAAACCCACTCGGCTAGACAAAAACCCACTCGGCTAGACCCAAACCCACCCGGCTAGACCCAAACCCACTCGGATAGACCCAAACCCACTCGGCTAGACCCAAACCCACTTGGCTAGACCCAAACCCACTCGGCTAGACCCACACCCACTAGCTAGACCCAAACCCACTCGGGTAGACCCAAACCCACTCGGCTAGACCCAAACCCACTCGGCTAGACCCAAACCCACTCGGCTGGTCCCAAACCCACTCAGCTACACCCAAACCCACTCCGCTACACCCAAACCCACTCCGGTAGACCCAAACCCACTCGGCTGGACCCAAACCCACTCGGCTAGACCCAAACCCACTCGGCTAGACCCAAACCCACTCGGCTAGACCCAAACCCACTCGGCTAGACCCAAACCGACTTGGCTACACCCAAACCCACTCGGCTAGACCCTAACCCACTCGGCTAGACCCAAACCCACTCGGCTAGACCCAAACCCACTCGGCGAGACCCAAACCCACTCGGCTAGACCCAAACCCACTCGGCTGGTCCCAAACCCACTCAGCTACACCCAAACCCACATCCGCTACACCCAAACCCACCCCGGTAGACCGAAACCCACTCGGCTAGACCCAAACCCATTCAGCTAGGCCCAAACCCACTCGGCTAGACCCAAACCCACTCGGCTAGTCCCAAACCCACTCGGCTAGACGTAAACCCGCTCGGCTAGACCCAAACCCACTCGGCTACACCCAAACTAACTCGGCTAGACCCAAACCCTCTCGGCTAGACCCAAACCCACTGGGCTACACCGAAACATACTTGGCTAGACCCAAACCCACTCGGCTAGACCGAAACCCACTCGGCTAGACCCAAACCCACTCGGCTAGACACAAACCCGCTCAGCTAGACCCAAACCCACTCGGCTACACCCAAACTAACTCGGCTAGACCCAAACCCTCTCGGCTAGACCCAAACCCATTGGGCTACACCAAAACATACTCGGCTGGACCCAAACCTACTCGGCTAGACCCAACCCCACTCGGCTAGACCCAAACCCACTCGGCTAGACCCATACCCACTCGGCTAGACCCAAACCCACTCGCCTAGACGCAAACCCACTCGGCTACACCCAAACCCACTCGGCTAGACCCAAATCCACTGGGCTAGACCCAAACCCACTCGGCTAGACCCAAACCCACTCGGCTAGACCCAAACCCACTGGGCTAGACCCAAACCCCCTCGGCTAGACCCAAACCCACTCGGCTAGACACAAACCCACTCGGCTAGACCCAAACCCACTCGGCTACACCCAAACCCACTCGGCTGACCCAAACCCACTCGGCTAGACCCAAACCCACTCGGCTACACCCAAACCCACTCCGCTAGACCCAAACCCACTCCGCTAGACCCATACCAACTCCGCTTGACCCAAACCCACTCGGCTAGACCCAAACCCACTCGGCTAGACCCAAACCCACTCGGCTAGACCCAAACCCACTCGGCTAGACCCAAACCCATTCGGCTAGAAGCAAACCCACTCGGCTACACACAAACCCACTCGGGTAGACCCAAACCAATTCGGCTACACCCAAACCCACTCGGCTAGACCCAAACCCACTCGGCTGGTCCCAAACCCACTCAGCTACACCCAAACCCACTCGGCTAGACCCAAACCGACTCGGCTACACCCAAACCCACTCGGCTAGACGCTAACCCACTCGGCTAGACCCAAACCCACTCGGCTAGACCCAAACCCACTCGGCTAGACCCAAACCCACTGGGCTAGACCCAAACCCACTCGGCTAGACCCAAACCCACTCGGCGAGACCCAAACCCACTCGGCTAGACCCAAACCCACTTGGCTAGACCAAAACCCACTCGGCTAGACCCAAACCCACTCGGCTAGACACAAACCCACTCGGCTAGACCCAAACCCACTCGGCTCGACCCAGACCCACTCGGCTAGACCCAAACCCACTCGGCTAGACCCAAACCCACTCGGCTATACCCAAACCCACTCGGCTAGACCCAAACCCACTCGGCTAGACAAAAACCCACTCGGCTAGACCCAAACCCACTCGGCTTGACCCAAACCCACTCGGATAGACCCAAACCCACTTGGCTAGACCCAAACCCACTCGGCTAGACCCACACCCACTCGGCTAGACCCAAACCCACTCGGCTAGACCCAAACCCACTCGGCTAGACCCAAACCCACTCCGCTGGACCCAAACCCACTTGGCTAGACCCAAACCCACTAGGCTAGACCCAAACCCACTCGGCTAGACCCAAACCCACTCGGCTGGACCCAAACCCACTCGTCCAGACCCAAACCCACTCGGCTACACCCGAACCCACTCGGCTACACCCAAACCCACTCCGCTAGACCCAAACCCACTCGGCTAGACGTAAACCCGCTCGGCTAGACCCAAACCCACTCGGCTACACCCAAACTAACTCGGCTAGACCCAAACCCTCTCGGCTAGACCCAAACCCACTGGGCTACACCGAAACATACTTGGCTAGACCCAAACCCACTCGGCTAGACCGAAACCCACTCGGCTAGACCCAAACCCGCTCGGCTAGACTCAAACCCACTCGGCTACACCCAAACTAACTCGGCTAGACCCAAACCCTCTCGGCTAGACCCAAACCCACTCGGATAAACCCAAACCCACTCGGCTAGAACCAAACCCACTCGGCTAGACCCAAACCCACTCGGCTAGACCCAAACCCACTCAGCTAGACCCAAACCCACTCGGCTAGACCCAAACCGACTCGGCTACACCCAAACCCCACTCGGCTAGACCCTAACCCACTCGGCTAGACCCAAACCCACTCGGCTAGACCCAAACCCACTCGGCTAGACCCAAACCCACTCGGCTAGACCCAAACCCACTCGCCTAGACCCAAACCCACTCGGCTAGACCCAAACCCAGTCGGCTAGACCCAAACCCACAGGGCTAGTCCCAAACCCCCTCGGCTAGACCCAAACCCACTCGGCTAGACACAAACCCACTCGGCTAGACACAAACCCACTCGGCTACACCCAAACCCACTCGGCTGGAGCCAAATCCACTGCGCTAGACCCAAACGCACTCGGCCAGACCCAAACCCACTCGGATAAACCCAAACCCACTCGGCTAGAACCAAACCCACTCGGCTAGACCCAAACCCACTCGGCTAGACCCAAACCCACTCAGCTAGACCCAAACCCACTCGGCTAGACCCAAACACACTCGGCTATACACAAACCCACTCGGCTAGACCCAACCCCACTCGGCTAGACCCACAACCACTCGGCTAGACCCAAACCCACTCGGCTAGACCCAAACCCACTCGGCTAGACCCAAACCCACTCGCCTAGACCCAAACCCACTGGGCTAGACCCAAACCCACTCGGCTAGACCCAAACCCACTTGGCTAGACCCAAACCCCCTCGGCTAGACCCAAACCCACTCGGCTAGAAACAAACCCACTCGGCTAGACCCAAACCCACTCGGCTCGACCCAAAACCACTCGGCTAGACCCAAACCCACTCGGCTAGACCCAAACCCACTCGGCTATACCTAAACCCACTCGGCTAGACCCAAACCCACTCGGCTAGACAAAAACCCACTCGGCTAGACCCAAACCCACTCGGCTAGACCCAAACCCACTCGGATAGACCCAAAGCCACTCGGCTAGACCCAAACCCACTTGGCTAGACCCAAACCCACTCGGCTAGATCCACACCCACTCGGCTAGACCCAAACCCACTCGGCTAGACCCAAACCCACTCGGGTAGACCCAAACCCACTCGGCTAGACCCAAACCCACTCGGCTACACCCAAACCCACTCCGCTAGACCCAAACCCACTCCGCTAGACCCATACCAACTCCGCTTGACCCAAACCCACTCGGCTAGACCCAAACCCACTCGGCTAGACCCAAACCCACTCGGCTAGACCCAAACCCATTCGGCTAGAAGCAAACCCACTCGGCTACACACAAACCCACTCGGGTAGACCCCAACCAATTCGGCTACACCCAAACCCACTCGGCTAGACCCAAACCCACTCGGCTGGTCCCAAACCCACTCAGCTACACCCAAACCCACTCGGCTAGACCCAAACCCACTCGCCTAGACCCAAACCCACTCGGCTAGACCCAAACCTACTCGGCTAGACCCAAACCCACTGGGCTAGACCCAAACCCCCTCGGCTAGACCCAAACCCACTCGGCTAGACACAAACCCACTCGGCTAGACCCAAACCCACTCGGCTACACCCAAACCCACTCGGCTAGACCCAAATCCACTGGGCTAGACCCAAACCCACTCGGCTAGACCCAAACCCACTCGGATAAACCCAAACCCACTCGGCTAGAACCAAACCCACTCGGCTAGACCCAAACCCACTCGGCTAGACCCAAACCCACTCAGCTAGACCCAAACCCACTCGGCTAGACCCAAACCCACTCGGCTAGACACAAACCCACTCGGCTAGAACCAAACCCACTCGGCTAGACCCAAACCCACTCGGCTAGACCCAAACCCACTCGGCTAGACCCAAACCCACTCGGCTAGACCCAAACCCACTCGCCAAGACCCAAACCCACTCGGCTAGACCCAAACCCACTCGGCTAGACCCAAACCCACTTGGCTAGACCCAAACCCCCTCGGCTAGACCCAAACCCACTCGGCTATACCCAAACCCACTCGGCTAGACCCAAACCCACTCGGCTAGACAAAAACCCACTCGGCTAGACCCAAACCCACCCGGCTAGACCCAAACCCACTCGGATAGACCCAAACCCACTCGGCTAGACCCAAACCCACTTGGCTAGACCCAAACCCACTCGGCTAGACCCACACCCACTAGCTAGACCCAAACCCACTCGGGTAGACCCAAACCCACTCGGCTAGACCCAAACCCACTCGGCTAGACCCAAACCCACTCGGCTGGTCCCAAACCCACTCAGCTACACCCGAACCCACTCCGCTACACCCAAACCCACTCCGGTAGACCCAAACCCACTCGGCTAGGCCCAAACCCACTCGGCTAGACCCAAACCCACTCGGCTGGACCCAAACCCACTCGGCTAGACCCAAACCCACTCGGCTAGACCCAAACCCACTCGGCTAGACCCAAACCCACTCGGCTAGACCCAAACCGACTTGGCTACACCCAAACCCACTCGGCTAGACCCTAACCCACTCGGCTAGACCCAAACCCACTCGGCTAGACCCAAACCCACTCGGCGAGACCCAAACCCACTCGGCTAGACCCAAACCCACTCGGCTGGTCCCAAACCCACTCAGCTACACCCAAACCCACATCCGCTACACCCAAACCCACCCCGGTAGACCGAAACCCACTCGGCTAGACCCAAACCCATTCAGCTAGGCACAAACCCACTCGGCTAGACCCAAACCCACTCGGCTAGTCCCAAACCCACTCGGCTAGACGTAAACCCGCTCGGCTAGACCCAAACCCACTCGGCTACACCCAAACTAACTCGGCTAGACCCAAACCCTCTCGGCTAGACCCAAACCCACTGGGCTACACCGAAACATACTTGGCTAGACCCAAACCCACTCGGCTAGACCGAAACCCACTCGGCTAGACCCAAACCCACTCGGCTAGACACAAACCCGCTCAGCTAGACCCAAACCCACTCGGCTACACCCAAACTAACTCGGCTAGACCCAAACCCTCTCGGCTAGACCCAAACCCATTGGGCTACACCGAAACATACTCGGCTGGACCCAAACCTACTCGGCTAGACCCAACCCCACTCGGCTAGACCCAAACCCACTCGGCTAGACCCATACCCACTCGGCTAGACCCAAACCCACTTAGCTAGACCCAAACCCACTCGCCTAGATGCAAACCCACTCGGCTACACCCAAACCCACTCGGCTAGACCCAAATCCACTGGGCTAGACCCAAACCCACTCGGCTAGACCCAAACCCACTCGGCTAGACCCAAACCCACTGGGCTAGACCCAAACCCCCTCGGCTAGACCCAAACCCACTCGGCTAGACCCAAACCCACTCGGCTAGACCCAAACCCACTCGGCTAGACCCAAACCGACTTGGCTACACCCAAACCCACTCGGCTAGACCCTAACCCACTCGGCTAGACCCAAACCCACTCGGCTAGACCCAAACCCACTCGGCGAGACCCAAACCCACTCGGCTAGACCCAAACCCACTCGGCTGGTCCCAAACCCACTCAGCTACACCCAAACCCACATCCGCTACACCCAAACCCACCCCGGTAGACCGAAACCCACTCGGCTAGACCCAAACCCATTCAGCTAGGCCCAAACCCACTCGGCTAGACCCAAATCCACTCGGCTAGTCCCAAACCCACTCGGCTAGACGTAAACCCGCTCGGCTAGACCCAAACCCACTCGGCTACACCCAAACTAACTCGGCTAGACCCAAACCCTCTCGGCTAGACCCAAACCCACTGGGCTACACCGAAACATACTTGGCTAGACCCAAACCCACTCGGCTAGACCGAAACCCACTCGGCTAGACCCAAACCCACTCGGCTAGACACAAACCCGCTCAGCTAGACCCAAACCCACTCGGCTACACCCAAACTAACTCGGCTAGACCCAAACCCTCTCGGCTAGACCCAAACCCATTGGGCTACACCGAAACATACTCGGCTGGACCCAAACCTACTCGGCTAGACCCAACCCCACTCGGCTAGACCCAAACCCACTCGGCTAGACCCATACCCACTCGGCTAGACCCAAACCCACTTAGCTAGACCCAAACCCACTCGCCTAGACGCAAACCCACTCGGCTACACCCAAACCCACTCGGCTAGACCCAAATCCACTGGGCTAGACCCAAACCCACTCGGCTAGACCCAAACCCACTCGGCTAGACCCAAACCCACTGGGCTAGACCCAAACCCCCTCGGCTAGACCCAAACCCACTCGGCTAGACACAAACCCACTCGGCTAGACCCAAACCCACTCGGCTACACCCAAACCCACTCGGCTGACCCAAACCAACTCGGCTAGACCCAAACCCACTCGGCTACACCCAAACCCACTCCGCTAGACCCAAACCCACTCCGCTAGACCCATACCAACTCCGCTTGACCCAAACCCACTCGGCTAGACCCAAACCCACTCGGCTAGACCCAAACCCACTCGGCTAGACCCAAACCCACTCGGCTAGACCCAAACCCATTCGGCTAGAAGCAAACCCACTCGGCTACACACAAACCCACTCGGGTAGACCCAAACCAATTCGGCTACACCCAAACCCACTCGGCTAGACCCAAACCCACTCGGCTGGTCCCAAACCCACTCAGCTACACCCAAACCCACTCGGCTAGACCCAAACCGACTCGGCTACACCCAAACCCACTCGGCTAGACGCTAACCCACTCGGCTAGACCCAAACCCACTCGGCTAGACCCAAACCCACTCGGCTAGACCCAAACCCACTGGGCTAGACCCAAACCCACTCGGCTAGACCCAAACCCACTCGGCGAGACCCAAACCCACTCGGCTAGACCCAAACCCACTTGGCTAGACCAAAACCCCCTCGGCTAGACCCAAACCCACTCGGCTAGACACAAACCCACTCGGCTAGACCCAAACCCACTCGGCTCGACCCAGACCCACTCGGCTAGACCCAAACCCACTCGGCTAGACCCAAACCCACTCGGCTATACCCAAACCCACTCGGCTAGACCCAAACCCACTCGGCTAGACAAAAACCCACTCGGCTAGACCCAAACCCACTCGGCTTGACCCAAACCCACTCGGATAGACCCAAACCCACTTGGCAAGACCCAAACCCACTCGGCTAGACCCACACCCACTCGGCTAGGACCAAACCCAATCGGCTAGACCCAAACCCACTCGGCTAGACCCAAACCCACTCCGCTGGACCCAAACCCACTTGGCTAGACCCAAACCCACTAGGCTAGACCCAAACCCACTCGGCTAGACCCAAACCCACTCGGCTGGACCCAAACCCACTCGTCCAGACCCAATCCCACTCGGCTACACCCAAACCCACTCGGCTACACCCAAACCCACTCCGCTAGACCCAAACCCACTCGGCTAAACGTAAACCCGCTCGGCTAGACCCAAACCCACTCGGCTACACCCAAACTAACTCGGCTAGACCCAAACCCTCTCGGCTAGACCCAAACCCACTGGGCTACACCGAAACATACTTGGCTAGACCCAAACCCACTCGGCTAGACCGAAACCCACTCGGCTAGACCCAAACCCACTCGGCTAGACCCAAACCCGCTCGGCTAGACTCAAACCCACTCGGCTACACCCAAACTAACTCGGCTAGACCCAAACCCTCTCGGCTAGACCCAAACCCACTCGGATAAACCCAAACCCACTCGGCTAGAACCAAACCCACTCGGCTAGACCCAAACCCACTCGGCTAGACCCAAACCCACTCAGCTAGACCCAAACCCACTCGGCTAGACCCAAACCGACTCGGCTACACCCAAACCCCACTCGGCTAGACCCTAACCCACTCGGCTAGACCCAAACCCACTCGGCTAGACCCAAACCCGCTCGGCTAGACCCAAACCCACTCGGCTAGACCCAAACCCACTCGCCTAGACCCAAACCCACTCGGCTAGACCCAAACCCACTCGGCTAGACCCAAACCCACTGGGCTAGTCCCAAACCCCCTCGGCTAGACCCAAACCCACTCGGCTAGACACAAACCCACTCGGCTAGACACAAACCCACTCGGCTACACCCAAACCCACTCGGCTGGAGCCAAATCCACTGGGCTAGACCCAAACGCACTCGGCCAGACCCAAACCCACTCGGATAAACCCAAACCCACTCGGCTAGAACCAAACCCACTCGGCTAGACCCAAACCCACTCGGCTAGACCCAAACCCACTCAGCTAGACCCAAACCCACTCGGCTAGACCCAAACACACTCGGCTATATACAAACCCACTCGGCTAGACCCAACCCCACTCGGCTAGACCCAAACCCACTCGGCTAGACCCAAACCCACTCGGCTAGACCCAAACCCACTCGGCTAGACCCAAACCCACTCGCCTAGACCCAAACCCACTGGGCTAGACCCAAACCCACTCGGCTAGACCCAAACCCACTTGGCTAGACCCAAACCCCCTCGGCTAGACCCAAACCCACTCGGCTAGAAACAAACCCACTCGGCTAGACCCAAACCCACTCGGCTCGACCCAAAACCACTCGGCTAGACCCAAACCCACTCGGCTAGACCCAAACCCACTCGGCTATACCTAAACCCACTCGGCTAGACCCAAACCCACTCGGCTAGACAAAAACCCACTCGGCTAGACCCAAACCCACTCGGCTAGACCCAAACCCACTCGGATAGACCCAAAGCCACTCGGCTAGACCCAAACCCACTCGGCTAGACCCAAACCCACTCGGCTAGATCCACACCCACTCGGCTAGACCCAAACCCACTCGGCTAGACCCAAACCCACTCGGGTAGACCCAAACCCACTCGGCTAGACCCAAACCCACTCGGCTACACCCAAACCCACTCCGCTAGACCCAAACCCACTCCGCTAGACCCATACCAACTCCGCTTGACCCAAACCCACTCGGCTAGACCCAAACCCACTCGGCTAGACCCAAACCCACTCGGCTACACCCAAACCCACTCGGCTAGACCCAAACCCACTCGGCTAGACCCAAACCCACTGGGCTACACCGAAACATACTTGGCTAGACCCAAACCCACTCGGCTAGACCGAAACCCACTCGGCTAGACCCAAACCCACTCGGCTAGACCCAAACCCGCTCGGCTAGACTCAAACCCACTCGGCTACACCCAAACTAACTCGGCTAGACCCAAACCCTCTCGGCTAGACCCAAACCCACTCGGATAAACCCAAACCCACTCGGCTAGAACCAAACCCACTCGGCTAGACCCAAACCCACTCGGCTAGACCCAAACCCACTCAGCTAGACCCAAACCCACTCGGCTAGACCCAAACCGACTCGGCTACACCCAAACCCCACTCGGCTAGACCCTAACCCACTCGGCTAGACCCAAACCCACTCGGCTAGACCCAAACCCACTCGGCTAGACCCAAACACACTCGGCTATATACAAACCCACTCGCCTAGACCCAACCCCACTCGGCTAGACCCAAACCCACTCGGCTAGACCCAAACCCACTCGGCTAGACCCAAACCCACTCGGCTAGACCCAAACCCACTCGCCTAGACCCAAACCCACTGGGCTAGACCCAAACCCACTCGGCTAGACCCAAACCCACTTGGCTAGACCCAAACCCCCTCGGCTAGACCCAAACCCACTCGGCTAGAAACAAACCCACTCGGCTAGACCCAAACCCACTCGGCTCGACCCAAAACCACTCGGCTAGACCCAAACCCACTCGGCTAGACCCAAACCCACTCGGCTATACCTAAACCCACTCGGCTAGACCCAAACCCACTCGGCTAGACAAAAACCCACTCGGCTAGACCCAAACCCACTCGGCTAGACCCAAACCCACTCGGATAGACCCAAAGCCACTCGGCTAGACCCAAACCCACTTGGCTAGACCCAAACCCACTCGGCTAGATCCACACCCACTCGGCTAGACCCAAACCCACTCGGCTAGACCCAAACCCACTCGGGTAGACCCAAACCCACTCGGCTAGACCCAAACCCACTCGGCTACACCCAAACCCACTCCGCTAGACCCAAACCCACTCCGCTAGACCCATACCAACTCCGCTTGACCCAAACCCACTCGGCTAGACCCAAACCCACTCGGCTAGACCCAAACCCACTCGGCTAGACCCAAACCCACTCGGCTAGACCCAAACCCACTCGGCTAGACCCTAACCCACTCGGCTAGACCCAAACCCACTCGGCTAGACCCAAACCCACACGGCTAGACCCAAACCCACTGGGCTACACCGAAACATACTTGGCTAGACCCAAACCCACTCGGCTAGACCGAAACCCACTCGGCTAGACCCAAACCCACTCGGCTAGACCCAAACCCGCTCGGCTAGACTCAAACCCACTCGGCTACACCCAAACTAACTCGGCTAGACCCAAACCCTCTCGGCTAGACCCAAACCCACTCGGATAAACCCAAACCCACTCGGCTAGAACCAAACCCACTCGGCTAGACCCAAACCCACTCGGCTAGACCCAAACCCACTCAGCTAGACCCAAACCCACTCGGCTAGACCCAAACCGACTCGGCTACACCCAAACCCCACTCGGCTAGACCCTAACCCACTCGGCTAGACCCAAACCCACTCGGCTAGACCCAAACCCACTCGGCTAGACCCAAACCCACTCGGCTAGACCCAAACCCACTCGCCTAGACCCAAACCCACTCGGCTAGACCCAAACCCACTCGGCTAGACCCAAACCCACTGGGCTAGTCCCAAACCCCCTCGGCTAGACCCAAACCCACTCGGCTAGACACAAACCCACTCGGCTAGACACAAACCCACTCGGCTACACCCAAACCCACTCGGCTGGAGCCAAATCCACTGGGCTAGACCCAAACGCACTCGGCCAGACCCAAACCCACTCGGATAAACCCAAACCCACTCGGCTAAAACCAAACCCACTCGGCTAGACCCAAACCCACTCGGCTAGACCCAAACCCACTCAGCTAGACCCAAACCCACTCGGCTAGACCCAAACACACTCGGCTATATACAAACCCACTCGGCTAGACCCAACCCCACTCGGCTAGACCCAAACCCACTCGGCTAGACCCAAACCCACTCGGCTAGACCCAAACCCACTCGGCTAGACCCAAACCCACTCGCCTAGACCCAAACCCACTGGGCTAGACCCAAACCCACTCGGCTAGACCCAAACCCACTTGGCTAGACCCAAACCCCCTCGGCTAGACCCAAACCCACTCGGCTAGAAACAAACCCACTCGGCTAGACCCAAACCCACTCGGCTCGACCCAAAACCACTCGGCTAGACCCAAACCCACTCGGCTAGACCCAAACCCACTCGGCTATACCTAAACCCACTCGGCTAGACCCAAACCCACTCGGCTAGACAAAAACCCACTCGGCTAGACCCAAACCCACTCGGCTAGACCCAAACCCACTCGGATAGACCCAAAGCCACTCGGCTAGACCCAAACCCACTTGGCTAGACCCAAACCCACTCGGCTAGATCCACACCCACTCGGCTAGACCCAAACCCACTCGGCTAGACCCAAACCCACTCGGGTAGACCCAAACCCACTCGGCTAGACCCAAACCCACTCGGCTACACCCAAACCCACTCCGCTAGACCCAAACCCACTCCGCTAGACCCATACCAACTCCGCTTGACCCAAACCCACTCGGCTAGACCCAAACCCACTCGGCTAGACCCAAACCCACTCGGCTAGACCCAAACCCACTCGGCTAGACCCAAACCCACTCGCCTAGACCCAAACCCACTCGGCTAGACCCAAACCCACTCGGCTAGACCCAAACCCACTGGGCTAGTCCCAAACCCCCTCGGCTAGCCCCAAACCCACTCGGCTAGACACAAACCCACTCGGCTAGACACAAACCCACTCGGCTACACCCAAACTAACTCGGCTAGACCCAAACCCTCTCGGCTTGACCCAAACCCACTCGGATAAACCCAAACCCACTTGGCTAGAACCAAACCCACTCGGCTAGACCCAAACCCACTCGGCTAGACCCAAACCCACTCAGCTAGACCCAAACCCACTCGGCTAGACCCAAACCGACTCGGCTACACCCAAACCCACTCGGCTAGACCCTAACCCACTCGGCTAGACCCAAACCCACTCGGCTAGACCCAAACCCACACGGCTAGACCCAAACCCACTCGGCTAGACCCAAACCCACTCGCCTAGACCCAAACCCACTCGGCTAGACCCAAACCCACTCGGCTAGACCCAAACCCACTGGGCTAGTCCCAAACCCCCTCGGCTAGACCCAAACCCACTCGGCTAGACACAAACCCACTCGGCTAGACACAAACCCACTCGGCTACACCCAAACCCACTCGGCTGGAGCCAAATCCACTGGGCTAGACCCAAACGCACTCGGCCAGACCCAAACCCACTCGGATAAACCCAAACCCACTCGGCTAGAACCAAACCCACTCGGCTAGACCCAAACCCACTCGGCTAGACCCAAACCCACTCAGCTAGACCCAAACCCACTCGGCTAGACCCAAACCCACTCGGCTAGACACAAACCCACTCGGCTAGACCCAACCCCACTCGGCTAGACCCAAACCCACTCGGCTAGACACAAACCCACTCGGCTAGACCCAAACCCACTCGGCTCGACCCAAACCCACTCGGCTAGACCCAAACCCACTCGGCTAGACCCAAACCCACTCGGCTATACCTAAACCCACTCGGCTAGACCCAAACCCACTCGGCTAGACAAAAACCCACTCGGCTAGACCCAAACCCACTCGGCTAGACCCAAACCCACTCGGATAGACCCAAAGCCACTCGGCTAGACCCAAACCCACTGGGCTAGACCCAAACCCACTCGGCCAGACCCACACCCACTCGGCTAGACCCAAACCCACTCGGCTAGACCCAAACCCACTCGGCTAGACACAAACCCACTCGGCTAGACCCAACCCCACTCGGCTAGACCCAAACCCACTCGGTTAGACACAAACCCACTCGGCTAGACCCAAACCCACTCGGCTCGACCCAAACCCACTCGGCTAGACCCAAACCCACTCGGCTAGACCCAAACCCACTCGGCTACACCCAAACCCACTCGGCTACACCCAAACCCACTCCGCTAGACCCAAACCCACTCGGCTAGACGTAAACCCGCTCGGCTAGACCCAAACCCACTCGGCTACACCCAAACTAACTCGGCTAGACCCAAACCCTCTCGGCTAGACCCAAACCCACTGGGCTACACCGAAACATACTTGGCTAGACCCAAACCCACTCGGCTAGACCGAAACCCACTCGGCTAGACCCAAACCCACTCGGCTAGACCCAAACCCGCTCGGCTAGCCCCAAACCCACTCGGCTACACCCAAACTAACTCGGCTAGACCCAAACCCTCTCGGCTAGACCCAAACCCACTCGGATAAACCCAAACCCACTTGGCTAGAACCAAACCCACTCGGCTAGACCCAAACCCACTCGGCTAGACCCAAACCCACTCGGCTAGACCCAAACCCACTCGGCTAGACCCAAACCCACTCGGCTAGACCCAAACCCACTCGCCTAGACCCAAACCCACTCGGCTAGACCCAAACCCACTCGGCTAGACCCAAACCCACTGGGCTAGTCCCAAACCCCCTCGGCTAGACCCAAACCCACTCGGCTAGACACAAACCCACTCGGCTAGACACAAACCCACTCGGCTACACCCAAACTAACTCGGCTAGACCCAAACCCTCTCGGCTTGACCCAAACCCACTCGGATAAACCCAAACCCACTTGGCTAGAACCAAACCCACTCGGCTAGACCCAAACCCACTCGGCTAGACCCAAACCCACTCAGCTAGACCCAAACCCACTCGGCTAGACCCAAACCGACTCGGCTACACCCAAACCCACTCGGCTAGACCCTAACCCACTCGGCTAGACCCAAACCCACTCGGCTAGACCCAAACCCACTCGGCTAGACCCAAACCCACTCGGCTAGACCCAAACCCACTCGCCTAGACCCAAACCCACTCGGCTAGACCCAAACCCACTCGGCTAGACCCAAACCCACTGGGCTAGTCCCAAACCCCCTCGGCTAGACCCAAACCCACTCGGCTAGACACAAACCCACTCGGCTAGACACAAACCCACTCGGCTACACCCAAACCCACTCGGCTGGAGCCAAATCCACTGGGCTAGACCCAAACGCACTCGGCCAGACCCAAACCCACTCGGATAAACCCAAACCCACTCGGCTAGAACCAAACCCACTCGGCTAGACCCAAACCCACTCGGCTAGACCCAAACCCACTCAGCTAGACCCAAACCCACTCGGCTAGACCCAAACCCACTCGGCTAGACACAAACCCACTCGGCTAGACCCAACCCCACTCGGCTAGACCCAAACCCACTCGGCTACACACAAACCCACTCGGCTAGACCCAAACCCACTCGGCTCGACCCAAACCCACTCGGCTAGACCCAAACCCACTCGGCTAGACCCAAACCCACTCGGCTATACCTAAACCCACTCGGCTAGACCCAAACCCACTCGGCTAGACAAAAACCCACTCGGCTAGACCCAAACCCACTCGGCTAGACCCAAACCCACTCGGATAGACCCAAAGCCACTCGGCTAGACCCAAACCCACTGGGCTAGACCCAAACCCACTCGGCCAGACCCACACCCACTCGGCTAGACCCAAACCCACTCGGCTAGACCCAAACCCACTCGGCTAGACACAAACCCACTCGGCTAGACCCAACCCCACTCGGCTAGACCCAAACCCACTCGGTTAGACACAAACCCACTCGGCTAGACCCAAACCCACTCGGCTCGACCCAAACCCACTCGGCTAGACCCAAACCCACTCGGCTAGACCCAAACCCACTCGGCTACACCCAAACCCACTCGGCTACACCCAAACCCACTCCGCTAGACCCAAACCCACTCGGCTAGACGTAAACCCGCTCGGCTAGACCCAAACCCACTCGGCTACACCCAAACTAACTCGGCTAGACCCAAACCCTCTCGGCTAGACCCAAACCCACTGGGCTACACCGAAACATACTTGGCTAGACCCAAACCCACTCGGCTAGACCGAAACCCACTCGGCTAGACCCAAACCCACTCGGCTAGACCCAAACCCGCTCGGCTAGCCCCAAACCCACTCGGCTACACCCAAACTAACTCGGCTAGACCCAAACCCTCTCGGCTAGACCCAAACCCACTCGGATAAACCCAAACCCACTTGGCTAGAACCAAACCCACTCGGCTAGACCCAAACCCACTCGGCTAGACCCAAACCCACTCAGCTAGACCCAAACCCACTCGGCTAGACCCAAACCGACTCGGCTACACCCAAACCCACTCGGCTAGACCCAAACCCACTCGGCTAGACCCAAACCCACTCGGCTAGACCCAAACCCACTCGGCTAGACCCAAACCCACTCGGCTAGACCCAAACCCACTCGCCTAGACCCAAACCCACTCGGCTAGACCCAAACCCACTCGGCTAGACCCAAACCCACTGGGCTAGTCCCAAACCCCCTCGGCTAGACCCAAACCCACTCGGCTAGACACAAACCCACTCGGCTAGACACAAACCCACTCGGCTACACCCAAACCCACTCGGCTGGAGCCAAATCCACTGGGCTAGACCCAAACGCACTCGGCCAGACCCAAACCCACTCGGATAAACCCAAACCCACTCGGCTAGAACCAAACCCACTCGGCTAGACCCAAACCCACTCGGCTAGACCCAAACCCACTCAGCTAGACCCAACCCCACTCGGCTAGACCCAAACCCACTCGGCTAGACACAAACCCACTCGGCTAGACCCAAACCCACTCGGCTCGACCCAAACCCACTCGGCTAGACCCAAACCCACTCGGCTAGACCCAAACCCACTCGGCTATACCTAAACCCACTCGGCTAGACCCAAACCCACTCGGCTAGACAAAAACCCACTCGGCTAGACCCAAACCCACTCGGCTAGACCCAAACCCACTCGGATAGACCCAAAGCCACTCGGCTAGACCCAAACCCACTTGGCTAGACCCAAACCCACTCGGCCAGACCCACACCCACTCGGCTAGACCCAAACCCACTCGGCTAGACCCAAACCCACTCGGCTAGACACAAACCCACTCGGCTAGACCCAACCCCACTCGGCTAGACCCAAACCCACTCGGTTAGACACAAACCCACTCGGCTAGACCCAAACCCACTCGGCTCGACCCAAACCCACTCGGCTAGACCCAAACCCACTCGGCTAGACCCAAACCCACTCGGCTATACCTAAACCCACTCGGCTAGACCCAAACCCACTCGGCTAGACAAAAACCCACTCGGCTAGACCCAAACCCACTCGGCTAGACCCAAACCCACTCGGATAGACCCAAAGCCACTCGGCTAGACCCAAAACCACTTGGCTAGACCCAAACCCACTCGGCTAGACCCACACCCACTCGGCTAGACCCAAACCCACTCGGCTAGACCCAAACCCACTCGGGTAGACCCAAACCCACTCGGCTAGACCCAAACCCACTCGGCTACACCCAAACCCACTCCGCTAGACCCAAACCCACTCCGCTAGACCCATACCAACTCCGCTTGACCCAAACCCACTCGGCTAGACCCAAACCCACTCGGCTAGACCCAAACCCACTCGGCTAGACCCAAACCCATTCGGCTAGAAGCAAACCCACTCGGCTACACACAAACCCACTCCGGTAGACCCCAACCAATTCGGCTACACCCAAACCCACTCGGCTAGACGCAAACCCACTCGGCTGGTCCCAAACCCACTCAGCTACACCCAAACCCACTCCGCTACACCCAAACCCACTCCGGTAGACCCAAACCCACTCGGCTAGGCCCAAACCCACTCGGCTAGACCCAAACCCACTCGGCTGGACCCAAACCCACTCGGCTAGACCCAAACCCACTCGGCTAGACCCAAACACACTCGGCTAGACCCAAACCCACTCGGCTAGACCCAAACCCACTCGGCTAGACCCAAACCCACTCGCCTAGACCCAAACCCACTCGGCTAGACCCAAACCCACTCGGCTAGACCCAAACCCACTTGGCTAGACCCAAACCCCCTCGGCTGGACCCAAACCCACTTGGCTAGACCCAAACCCACTAGGCTAGACCCAAACCCACTCGGCTAGACCCAAACCCACTCGGCTGGACCCAAACCCACTCGTCCAGACCCAAACCCACTCGGCTACACCCAAACCCACTCGGCTACACCCAAACCCACTCCGCTAGACACAAACCCACTCGGCTAGACGTAAACCCGCTCGGCTAGACCCAAACCCACTCGGCTACACCCAAACTAACTCGGCTAGACCCAAACCCTCTCGGCTAGACCCAAACCCACTGGGCTACACCGAAACATACTTGGCTAGACCCAAACCCACTCGGCTAGACCGAAACCCACTCGGCTAGACCCAAACCCACTCGGCTAGACCCAAACCCGCTCGGCTAGACCCAAACCCACTCGGCTACACCCAAACTAACTCGGCTAGACCCAAACCCTCTCGGCTACACCCAAACCCACTCGGATAAACCCAAACCCACTCGGCTAGAACCAAACCCACTCGGCTAGACCCAAACCCACTCGGCTAGACCCAAACCCACTCAGCTAGACCCAAACCCACGCGGCTAGACCCAAACCGACTCGGCTACACCCAAACCCACTCGGCTAGACCCTAACCCACTCGGCTAGACCCAAACCCACTCGGCTAGACCCAAACCCACTCGGCTAGACCCAAACCCACTCGGCTAGACCCAAACCCACTCGCCTAGACCCAAACCCACTCGGCTAGACCCAAACCCACTCGGCTAGACCAAAACCCACTGGGCTAGTCCCAAACCCCCTCGGCTAGACCCAAACCCACTCGGCTAGACACAAACCCACTCGGCTAGACACAAACCCACTCGGCTACACCCAAACCCACTCGGCTGGAGCCAAATCCACTGGGCTAGACCCAAACGCACTCGGCCAGACCCAAACCCACTCGGATAAACCCAAACCCACTCGGCTAGAACCAAACCCACTCGGCTAGACCCAAACCCACTCGGCTAGACCCAAACCCACTCAGCTAGACCCAAACCCACTCAGCTAGACCCAAACCCACTCGGCTAGACCCAAACCCACTCGGCTAGACACAAACCCACTCGGCTAGACCCAACCCCACTCGGCTAGACCCAAACCCACTCGGCTAGACCCAAACCCACTCGGCTAGACCCAAACCCACTCGGCTAGACCCAAACCCACTCGCCTAGACCCAAACCCACTCGGCTAGACCCAAACCCACTCGGCTAGACCCAAACCCACTCGGCTCGACCCAAACCCACTCGGCTAGACCCAAACCCACTCGGCTAGACCCAAACCCACTCGGCTATACCTAAACCCACTCGGCTAGACCCAAACCCACTCGGCTAGACAAAAACCCACTCGGCTAGACCCAAACCCACTCGGCTAGACCCAAACCCACTCGGATAGACCCAAAGCCACTCGGCTAGACCCAAACCCACTTGGCTAGACCCAAACCCACTCGGCTAGACCCACACCCACTCGGCTAGACCCAAACCCACTCGGCTACACCCAAACCCACTCCGCTAGACCCAAACCCACTCCGCTAGACCCATACCAACTCTGCTTGACCCAAACCCACTCGGCTAGACCCAAACCCACTCGGCTAGACCCAAACCCACTCGGCTAGACCCAAACCCATTCGGCTAGAAGCAAAGCCACTCGGCTACACACAAACCCACTCGGGTAGACCCCAACCAATTCGGCTACACCCAAACCCACTCGGCTAGACCCAAACCCACTCGGCTGGTCCCAAACCCACTCAGCTACACCCAAACCCACTCCGCTACACCCAAACCCACTCCGGTAGACCCAAACCCACTCGGCTGGGCACAAACCCACTTGGCTAGACCCAAACCCACTCGGCTGGACCCAAACCCACTCGGCTAGACCCAAACCCACTCGGCTAGGCCCAAACACACTCGGCTAGACCCAAACCCACTCGGCTAGACCCAAACCCACTCGGCTAGACCCAAACCCACTCGCCTAGACCCAAACCCACTCGGCTAGACCCAAACCCACTCGGCTAGACCCAAACCCACTTGGCTAGACCCAAACCCCCTCGGCTAGACCCAAACCCACTCGGCTAGACTCAAACCCACTCGGCTAGACCCAAACCCACTCGGATCGACCCAAACCCACTCAGCTAGACCGAAACCCACTCGGCTAGACCCAAACCCACTCGGCTATACCCAAACCCACTCGGCTAGAACCAAACCCACTTGGCTAGACAAAAACCCACTCGGCTAGACCCAAACCCACTCGGCTGGACCCAAACCCACTCGGCTAGACCCAAACCCACTCGGCTAGACCCAAACCCACTCGCCTAGACCCAAACCCACTCGGCTAGACCCAAACCCACTCGGCTAGACCCAAACCCACTTGGCTAGACCCAAACCCCCTCGGCTAGACCCAAACCCACTCGGCTAGACACAAACCCACTCGGCTAGACCCAAACCCACTCGGCTCGACCCAAACCCACTCGGATAGACCCAAACCCACTCGGCTAGACCCAAACCCACTCGGCTATACCCAAACCCACTCGGCTAGACCCAAACCCACTCGGCTAGACAAAAACCCACTCGGCTAGACCCAAACCCACTCGGCTAGACCCAAACCCACTCGGATAGACCCAAAGCCACTCGGCTAGACCCAAACCCACTTGGCTAGACCCAAACCCACTCGGCTAGACCCACACCCACTCGGCTAGACCCAAACCCACTCGGCTAGACCCAAACCCACTCGGGTAGACCCAAACCCACTCGGCTAGACCCAAACCCACTCGGCTACACCCAAACCCACTCCGCTAGACCCAAACCCACTCGGCTAGACCCAAACCCACTCGGCTAGACCCAAACCCATTCGGCTAGAAGCAAACCCACTCGGCTACATACAAACCCACTCGGGTAGACCCAAACCAATTTGGCTACACCCAAACCCACTCGGCTAGACCCAAACCCACTCGGCTGGTCCCAAACCCACTCAGCTACACCCAAACCCACTCCGCTACACCCAAACCCACTCCGGTAGACCCAAACCCACTCGGCTAGGCCCAAACCCACTTGGCTAGACCCAAACCCACTCGGCTAGACCCAAACCCACTCGGCTTCACCCAAACCCACTCGGCTAGACGCTAACCCACTCGGCTAGACCATAACCCACTCGGCTAGACCCAAACCCACTCGGCTAGACCCAAACCCACTGGGCTAGACCCAAACCCACTCGGCTAGACCCAAACCCACTCGGCGAGACCCAAACCCACTCGGCTGGACCCAAACCCACTTGGCTAGACCAAAACCCCCTCGGCTAGACCCAAACCCACTCGGCTAGAAACACACCCACTCGGCTAGACCCAAACCCACTCGGCTCGACCCAAACCCACTCGGCTAGACCCAAACCCACTCGGCTAGACCCAAACCCACTCGGCTATACCCAAACCCACTCGGCTAGACCCAAACCCACTCGGCTAGACAAAAACCCACTCGGCTAGACCCAAACCCACTCGGCTAGACCCAAACCCACTCGGCTAGACCCACACCCACTAGGCTAGACCCAAACCCACTCGGCTAGACCCAAACCCACTCGGCTACACCCAAACCCACTCCGCTAGACCCAAACCCACTCCGCTAGACCCATACCAACTCCGCTTGACCCAAACCCACTCGGCTACACCCAAACCCACTCGGCTAGACCCAAACCCACTCGGCTAGACCCAAACCCACTCGGCGAGACCCAAACCCACTCGGCTAGACCCAAACCCACTCGGCTAGACCCAAACCCACTCGGCTAGACCCAAACCCACTCGGATAGACCCAAAGCCACTTGGCTAGACCCAAACCCACTTGGCTAGACCCAAACCCACTCGGCTAGACCCACACCCACTCGGCTAGACCCAAACCCACTCGGCTAGACCCAAACCCACTCGGGTAGACCCAAACCCACTCGGCTAGACCCAAACCCACTCGGCTACACCCAAACCCACTCCGCTAGGCCCAAACCCACTCCGCTAGACCCATACCAACTCCGCTTGACCCAAACCCACTCGGCTAGACCCAAACCCACTCGGCTAGACCCAAACCCACTCGGCTAGACCCAAACCCATTCGGCTAGAAGCAAACCCACTCGGCTACATACAAACCCACTCGGGTAGACCCAAACCAATTTGGCTACACCCAAACCCACTCGGCTAGACCCAAACCCACTCGGCTGGTCCCAAACCCACTCAGCTACACCCAAACCCACTCCGCTACACCCAAACCCACTCCGGTAGACCCAAACCCACTCGGCTAGGCCCAAACCCACTTGGCTAGACCCAAACCCACTCGGCTAGACCCAAACCCACTCGGCTAGACCCAAACCCACTCGGCTAGACCCAAACCCATTCGGCTAGAAGCAAACCCACTCGGCTACACACAAACCCACTCGGGTAGACCCAAACCAATTCGGCTACACCCAAACCCACTCGGCTAGACCCAAACCCACTCGGCTGGTCCCAAACCCACTCAGCTACACCCAAACCCACTCCGCTACACCCAAACCCACTCCGGTAGACCTAAACCCACTCGGCTAGACCCAAACCCACTCGGCTAGACCCAAAACGACTCGGCTACACCCAAACCCACTCGGCTAGACGCTAACCCACTCGGCTAGACCATAACCCACTCGGCTAGACCCAAACCCACTGGGCTAGACCCAAACCCACTGGGCTAGACCCAAACCCACTCGGCTAGACCCAAACCCACTCGGCGAGACCCAAACCCACTCGGCTAGACCCAAACCCACTTGGCTAGACCAAAATCCCCTCGGCTAGACCCAAACCCACTCGGCTAGACACAAACCCACTCGGCTAGACCCAAACCCACTCGGCTAGACCCAAACCCACTCGGCTCGACCCAAACCCACTCGGCTAGACCCAAACCCACTCGGCTATACCCAAACCCACTCGGCTAGACCCAAACCCACTCGGCTAGACAAAAACCCACTCGGCTAGACCCAAACCCACTCGGCTAGACCCAAACCCACTCGGATAGACCCAAACCCACTCGGCTAGACCCAAACCCACTTGGCTAGACCCAAACCCACTCGGCTAGACCCACACCCACTAGGCTAGACCCAAACCCACTCGGCTAGACCCAAACCCACTCGGCTAGACCCAAACCCACTGGGCTAGACCCAAACCCCCTCGGCTAGACCCAAACCCACTCGGCTACACCCAAACCCACTCCGCTACACCCAAACCCACTCCGCTAGACCCAAACACACTCGGCTAGACCCAAACCCACTCCGCTAGACCCAAACCCACTCGGCTAGACCGAAACCCATTCAGCTTGACCCAAACCCACTCGGCTACACCCAAACCCACTCGGCCAGACCCAAACCCACTCGGCTACACCCAAACCCACTCCACTAGACCCAAACCCACTCCGCTAGACCCAAACCCCACTCAGCTTGACCCAAACCAACTCGGCTAGACCGAAACCCACTCGGCTAGACCCAAACGCACTCGGCTAGACCCATCCCACTCGGCTAGACTCAAACCCACTCGGCTAGACCCAAACCCACTCGGCTAGACCCAAACCCACTCGCTAGACCCAAACCCACTCGGCGAGACCCAAGCCCACTCGGCTAGACCCAAACCCACTCGGCTAGACCCAAACCCACTCGGCTACACCCAAACCCACTCCGCTAGACCCAAACACACTCGGCTTGACCCAAACCCACTCCGCTAGACCCAAACCCACTCGGCTAGACCGAAACCCATTCAGCTAGACCTAAACCCACTCGGCTACACCCAAACCCACTCGGCTAGACCCAAACCCACTCGGCTACACCCAAACCCACTCCACTAGACCCAAACCCACTCCGCTAGACCCAAACCCCACTCAGCTAGACCCAAACCAACTCGGCTAGACCAAAACCCACTCGGCTAGACCCAAACGCACTCGGCTAGACCCATCCCACTCGGCTAGACTCAAACCCACTCGGCTAGACCCAAACCCACTCGGCTAGACCCAAACCCACTCGCTAGACCCAAACCCACTCGGCTAGACCCAAGCCCACTCGGCTAGACCCAAACCCACTCCGCTAGACCCAAACCCCCTCGGCTAGACCCAAACCCACTACGCTAGACCCAAACCCACTCGGCTAGATCCAAACCTACTCGGGTAGACCCAAACCCACTCGGCTAGACCCAATCCACTCGGCTACACCAAAACCCACTCCGCTAGACCCAAACCCACTCCGCTAGACCCATACCTACTCCGCTGGACCCAAACCCACTCGGCTAGACCCAAACCCACTCGGCTAGACCCAAACCCACTCGGCTAGACCCAAACCCACTCGGCTAGACCCAAACCCGCTCGGCTAGACCCAAACTAACTCGGCAACACCCAAACTAACTCGGCTAGACCCAAACCCTCTCGGCTGGACCCAAACCCACTGGGCTAGACCGAAACCCACTCGGCTAGACCCAAATCCACTCGGCTAGACCCAAACCCACTCGGCTAGACCCAAACCCACTCGGCTAGACCCAAACCCACTCGGCTAGACCCAAACCCACTTGGCTAGACCCAAACCCACTCGGCTAGACGCAAACCCACTCGGCTAGACCCAAACCCACTCGGCTAGACCCAAACCCACTGGGCTAGACCCAAACCCACTCGGTTAGACCCAAACCCACTCGGCTAGACCCAAACCCACTCGGCTAGACTCAAACCCACTTGGCTAGACCCAAACCCCCTCGGCTAGACCCAAACCCACTCGGCTAGACCCAAACCCACTCGGCTAGACCCAAACCCACTCGGTTCGACCCAAACCCACTCGGCTAGACCCAAACCCACTCGGCTAGACCCAAACCCACTCGGCTAGACCCAAACCCACTCGGCTAGACCCAAACCCACTCGGATAGACCCAAACCCACTCGGCTAGACCAAAACCCACTTGGCTAGACCCAAACCCACTCGGCTAGACCCACACCAACTCGGCTAGACCCAAACCCACTCGGGTAGACACAAACCCACTCGGCTAGACCCAAACCCACTCGGCTACACCCAAACCCACTCTGCTAGACCCAAACCCACTCGGCTAGACCCATACCAACGACGCTTGACCCAAACCCACTCGGCTAGACCCAAACCCACTCGGCTAGACCCAAACCCACTCGGCTAGACCCAATCCCACTCGGCTAGACCCAAACCCACTCCGCTAGACCCAAACCCACTCGGCTAGACCCAAACCCCCTTGGCTAGACCCAAACCCACTCGGCTACACCCAAACCCACTCGGCTAGACCCAAACCTACTCGGGTAGACTCAAACCCACTCGGCTAGACCCAAACCCACTCAGCTACACCAAAACCCACTCCGCTAGACCCAAACCCACTCGGCTAGACCCAAACCCCCTTGGCTAGACCCAAATCCACTCGGCTAGACCCAAACCCACTCGGCTAGACCCAAACCCACTCGGCTACGCGCAAACCCACTAGGCTAGACCCAAACCCACTCGGCTAGACCCAAACCCACTCGGCTAGACCCAAGCCCACTCGGCTAGACCCAAACCCCCTCGGCTAGACCCAAACCCACTCGGCTAGACCCAAACCCACTCGGCTACACCCAAACCCACTCCGCTAGACCCAAACACACTCGGCTAGACCCAAACCCACTCCGCTAGACCCAAACCCACTCGGCTAGACCGAAACCCATTCAGCTAGACCCAAACCCACTCGGCTACACCCAAACCCACTCGGCTAGACCCAAACCCACTCGGCTACACCCAAACCCACTCCACTAGACCCAAACCCACTCCGCTAGACCCAAACCCCACTCAGCTAGACCCAAACCAACTCGGCTAGACCGAAACCCACTCGGCTAGACCCAAACGCACTCGGCTAGACCCATCCCACTCGGCTAGACTCAAACCCACTCGGCTAGACCCAAACCCACTCGGCTAGACCCAAACCCAGTCGCTAGACCCAAACCCACTCGGCTAGACCCAAGCCCACTCGGCTAGACCCAAACCCACTCGGCTAGACCCAAACCCACTCGGCTACACCCAAACCCACTCCGCTAGACCCAAACACACTCGGCTAGACCCAAACCCACTCCGCTAGACCCAAACCCACTCGGCTAGACCGAAACCCATTCAGCTAGACCTAAACCCACTCGGCTACACCCAAACCCACTCGGCTAGACCCAAACCCACTCGGCTACACCCAAACCCACTCCACTAGACCCAAACCCACACCGCTAGACCCAAACCCCACTCAGCTAGACCCAAACCAATTCGGCTAGACCGAAACCCACTCGGCTAGACCCAAACGCACTCGGCTAGACCCAAACCAACTCGGCTAGACCGAAACCCACTCGGCTAGACCCAAACGCACTCGGCTAGACCCATCCCACTCGGCTAGACTCAAACCCACTCGGCTAGACCCAAACCCACTCGGCTAGACCCAAACCCACTCGCTAGACCCAAACCCACTCGGCTAGACCCAAACCCACTTGGCTAGACCCAAACCCACTCGGCTAGACGCAAACCCACTCGGCTAGACCCAAACCCACTCGGCTAGACCCAAACCCACTGGGCTAGACCCAAACCCACTCGGTTAGACCCAAACCCACTCGGCTAGACCCAAACCCACTCGGCTAGACTCAAACCCACTTGGCTAGACCCAAACCCCCTCGGCTAGACCCAAACCCACTCGGCTAGACCCAAACCCACTCGGCTAGACCCAAACCCACTCGGCTCGACCCAAACCCACTCGGCTAGACCCAAACCCACTCGGCTAGACCCAAACCCACTCGGCTAGACCCAAACCCACTCGGCTAGACCCAAACCCACTCGGATAGACCCAAACCCACTCGGCTAGACCAAAACCCACTTGGCTAGACCCAAACCCACTCGGCTAGACCCACACCAACTCGGATAGACCCAAACCCACTCGGCTAGACCCAAACCCACTCGGGTAGACCCAAACCCACTCGGCTAGACCCAAACCCACTCGGCTACACCCAAACCCACTCTGCTAGACCCAAACCCACTCGGCTAGACCCATACCAACAACGCTTGACCCAAACCCACTCGGCTAGACCCAAACCCACTCGGCTAGACCCAAACCCACTCGGCTAGACCCAATCCCACTCGGCTACACCCAAACCCACTCCGCTAGACCCAAACCCACTCGGCTAGACCCAAACCCCCTTGGCTAGACCCAAACCCACTCGGCTACACCCAAACCCACTCGGCTAGACCCAAACCTACTCGGGTAGACTCAAACCCACTCGGCTAGACCCAAACCCACTCAGCTACACCAAAACCCACTCCGCTAGACCCAAACCCACTCGGCTAGACCCAAACCCCCTTGGCTACACCCAAACCCACTCTGCTAGACCCAAACCCACTCGGCTAGACCCAAACCTACTCGGGTAGACTCAAACCCACTCGGCTAGACCCAAACCCACTCAGCTACACCAAAACCCACTCCGCTAGACCCAAACCCACTCGGCTACGCGCAAACCCACTTGGCTAGACCCAAACCCACTCGGCTAGACCCAAACCCACTCGGCTAGACCCAAACCCACTCGGCTAGACCCAAACCCCCTCGGCTAGACCCAAACCCACTCCGCTAGACCCAAACCAACTCGGCTAGACCGAAACCCACTCGGCTAGACCCAAACGCACTCGGCTAGAACCATCCCACTCGGCTAGACTCAAACCCACTCGGCTAGACCCAAACCCACTCGGCTAGACCCAAACCCACTCGGCTAGACCCAAGCCCACTCGGCTAGACCCAAACCCACTCGGCTAGACCCAAACCCACTCGGCTAGACCCAAACCCACTCGGCTTGACCCAAACCCACTCCGCTAGACCAAAACCCACTCAGCTAGACCCAAACCGACTCGGCTAGACCCAAACCAACTCGGCTCGACCCAAACCCACTCGGCTAGACCCAATCGCACTCGGCTAGACCCAATCCCAATCGGCTGGACCCAAACCCACTCGGCTAGACCCAAACCCACTCGGCTACACCCAAACCCACTCGGCTAGACCCAAACCAGCTCGGCTGGACCCAAGCCCACTCGGCTAGACCCAAAACCCACTCGGCTGGACCCAAACCCACTCGGCTAGACCCAAACCCACTCGGCTAGACCCAAACCCACTCCGCTAGACACAATTCCACTCCGCTAGACCCAAACCCATTTGGCTAGACCCAAACCCATTCGGCTAGACCCAAACCCACTCCGCTAGACCCAAACCCACTCCGCTAGACCCAAACCCACTTGGCTAGACCCAAACCCACTCCGCTAGACCCAAACCCACTCGGCTCGACCCGAACCCACTCGGCTAGACCCAAACCCACTCGGCTAGACCCAAACCCACTCGGCTAGACCCAAACCCACTCGGCTAGACCCAAACCCACTCGGCTAGACCCAAACCCACTCGGCTAGACCCAAACCCAGTCGGCTAGACCCAAACCTACTCGGGTAGACCCAAACCCACTCGGCTAGACACAAACCCACTTGGCTAGACCCAAACCCATTCGGCTAGACCCAAACCCACTCGGCTGCACCCAAACCCTCTCGGCTAGACCCAAACACACTCGGCTACACCCAAACCCACTCCGCTACACCCAAACCCACTCGGCTAGACCCAAACCCACTCGGCTGGACCCAAACCCACTCGGCTGGACCCAAACCCATCGGCTAGACCCAAACCCACTCGGCTAGACCCAAACCCACTCGGCTAGACTCAAACCCACTCGGCTAGACCCAAATCCACTCGGCAAGACCCAAACCCACTCGGCTAGACCCAAACCCACTCGGCTACGCGCAAACCCACTAGGCTAGACCCAAACCCACTCGGCTAGACCCAAACCCACTGGGCTAGACCCAAACCCCCTCGGCTAGACCCAAACCCACTCGGCTAGACCCAAACCCACTCGGCTACACCCAAACCCACTCGGCTAGACCCAAACACACTCGGCTAGACCCAAACCCACTACGCTAGACCCAAACCCACTCGGCTAGACCGACACCCATTCAGCTAGACCCAAACCCACTCGGCTACACCCAAACCCACTCGGCTAGACCCAAACCCACTCGGCTACACACAAACCCACTCCACTAGACCCAAACCCACTCCGCTAGACCCAAACCCCACTCCGCTAGACCCAAACCCACTCGGCTAGACCCTAACCCACTTGGCTAGACCCAAACCCACTCCGCTAGACCCAAACCCACTCGGCTCGACCCAAACCCACTCGGCTAGACCCAAACCCAATCGGCTAGACCCAAACGCACTCGGCTAGACCCAAACCCACTCGGCTAGACCCAAACCCACTCGGCTAGACCCAAATCCACTCGGCTAGACCCAAACCCACTCGGCTAGACCCAAACCCACTCGGCTAGACCCAAACCCACTCGGCTAGACCCACACCCACTTGGCTAGACACAAACCCACTCGGCTAGACGGAAACCCACTCGGCTAGACCCAAACCCACTCGGCTAGACCCAAACCCACTGGGCTAGACCCAAACCCACTCGGTTAGACCCAAACCCACTCGGCTAGACCCAAACCCACTCGGCTAGACCCAAACCCACTTGGCTAGACCCAAACCCCCTCGGCTAGACCCAAACCCACTCGGCTAGACCCAAACCCACTCGGCTAGACCCAAACCCACTCGGCTCGACCCAAACCCACTCGGCTAGACCCAAACCCACTCGGCTAGACCCACACCCACTCGGCTATACCCAAACCCACTCGGCTAGACCCAAACCCACTCGGCTATACCCAAACCCACTCGGCTAGACCCAAACCCACTCGGCTAGACCCAAACCCACTCGGATAGACCCAAACCCACTCGGCTAGACCAAAACCCACTTGGCTAGACACAAACCCACTCGGCTAGACCCACACCAACTCGGCTAGACCCAAACCCACTCGGCTAGACCCAAACCCACTCGGGTAGATCCAAACCCACTCGGCTAGACCCAAACCCACTCGGCTACACCCAAACCCACTCTGCTAGACCCAAACCCACTCGGCTAGACCCATACCAACGACGCTTGACCCAAACCCACTCGGCTAGACCCAAACCCACTCGGCTAGACCCAAACCCACTCGGCTAGACCCAATCCCACTCGGCTAGACCCAAACCCACTCCGCTAGACCCAAACCCACTCGGCCAGACCCAAACCCCCTTGGCCAGACCCAAACCCACTCGGCTACACCCAAACCCACTCGGCTAGACCCAAACCTACTCGGGTAGACCCAAACCCACTCGGCTAGACCCAAACCCACTCAGCTACACCAAAACCCTCTCCGCTAGACCCAAACCCACTCGGCTAGACCCAAACCCCCTTGGCTAGACCCAAATCCACTCGGCTAGACCCAAACCCACTCGGCTAGACCCAAACCCACTCGGCTAGACCCAAATCCACTCGGCTAGACCCAAACCCACTCGGCTAGACCCAAACCCACTCGGCTAGACCCAAACCCACTCGGCTAGACCCACACCCACTTGGCTAGACCCAAACCCACTCGGCTAGACGCAAACCCACTCGGCTAGACCCAAACCCACTCGGCTAGACCCAAACCCACTGGGCTAGACCCAAACCCACTCGGTTAGACCCAAACCCACTCGGCTAGACCCAAACCCACTCGGCTAGACCCAAACCCACTTGGCTAGACCCAAACCCCCTCGGCTAGACCCAAACCCACTCGGCTAGACCCAAACCCACTCGGCTAGACCCAAACCCACTCGGCTCGACCCAAACCCACTCGGCTAGACCCAAACCCACTCGGCTAGACCCACACCCACTCGGCTATACCCAAACCCACTCGGCTAGACCCAAACCCACTCGGCTATACCCAAACCCACTCGGCTAGACCCAAACCCACTCGGCTAGACCCAAACCCACTCGGATAGACCCAAACCCACTCGGCTAGACCAAAACCCACTTGGCTAGACACAAACCCACTCGGCTAGACCCACACCAACTCGGCTAGACCCAAACCCAATCGGCTAGACCCAAACCCACTCGGGTAGATCCAAACCCACTCGGCTAGACCCAAACCCACTCGGCTACACCCAAACCCACTCTGCTAGACCCAAACCCACTCGGCTAGACCCATACCAACGACGCTTGACCCAAACCCACTCGGCTAGACCCAAACCCACTCGGCTAGACCCAAACCCACTCGGCTAGACCCAATCCCACTCGGCTAGACCCAAACCCACTCCGCTAGACCCAAACCCACTCGGCCAGACCCAAACCCCCTTGGCCAGACCCAAACCCACTCGGCTACACCCAAACCCACTCGGCTAGACCCAAACCTACTCGGGTAGACCCAAACCCACTCGGCTAGACCCAAACCCACTCAGCTACACCAAAACCCTCTCCGCTAGACCCAAACCCACTCGGCTAGACCCAAACCCCCTTGGCTAGACCCAAATCCACTCGGCTAGACCCAAACCCACTCGGCTAGACCAAAAACCCACTCGGCTACGCGCAAACCCACTAGGCTAGACCCAAACCCACTCGGCTAGACCCAAACCCACTCGGCTAGACCCAAACCCACTGGGCTAGACCCAAACCCCCTCGGCTAGACCCAAACCCACTCGGCTAGACCCAAACCCACTCGGCTACACCCAAACACACTCGGCTAGACCCAAACACACTCGGCTAGACCCAAACCCACTCCGCTAGACCCAAACCCACTCGGCTAGACCGAAACCCATTCAGCTAGACCCAAACCCACTCGGCTACACCCAAACCCACTCAGCTAGACCCAAACCCACTCGGCTACACCCAAACCCACTCCACTAGACCCAAACCCACTCCGCTAGACCCAAACCCCACTCCGCTAGACCCAAACCAACTCGGCTAGACCGAAACCCACTCGGCTAGACCCAAACGCGCTCGGCTAGACCCATCCCACTCGGCTAGACTGAAACCCACTCGGCTAGACCCAAACCCACTCGGCTAGACCCAAACCCACTCGCTAGACCCAAACCCACTCGGCTAGACCCCAGCCCACTCGGCTAGACCCAAACTCACTCGGCTAGACCCAAACCCACTCGGCTAGACCCAAACCCACTCGGCTAGACCCAAACCCACTCGGCTACACCCAAACCCACTCTGCTAGACCCAAACCCACTCGGCTAGACCCATACCAACGACGCTTGACCCAAACCCACTCGGCTAGACCCAAACCCACTCGGCTAGACCCAAACCCACTCGGCTAGACCCAATCCCACTCGGCTAGACCCAAACCCACTCCGCTAGACCCAAACCCACTCGGCTAGAACCAAACCCCCTTGGCTAGACCCAAACCCACTCGGCTACACCCAAACCCTCGGCTAGACCCAAACCTACTCGGGTAGACCCAAACCCACTCGGCTAGACCCAAACCCACTCAGCTACACCAAAACCCACTCCGCTAGACCCAAACCCACTCGGCTAGACCCAAACCCCCTTGGCTAGACCCAAATCCACTCGGCTAGACCCAAACCCACTCGGCTAGACCCAAACCCACTCGGCTACGCGCAAACCCACTAGGCTAGACCCAAACCCACTCGGCTAGACCCAAACCCACTCGGCTAGACCCAAACCCACTCGGCTAGACCCAAACCCCCTCGGCTAGACCCAAACCCACTCGGCTAGACGCAAACCCACTCGGCTACACCCAAACCCACTCGGCTAGACCCAAACACACTCGGCTAGACCCAAACCCACTCCGCTAGACCCAAACCCACTCGGCTAGACCCAAACCCACTCGGCTGCACCCAAACCCACTCCACTAGACCCAAACCCACTCCGCTAGACACAATTCCACTCCGCTAGACCCAAACCCATTTGGCTAGACCCAAACCCATTCGGCTAGACCCAAACCCACTCCGCTAGACCCAAACCCACTCCGCTAGACCCAAACCCACTCCGCTAGACTGAAACCCACTCCGCTAGACCCAAACCCACTCGGCTAGACCGAAACCCACTCGGCTAGACTCAAACCCACTCGGCTAGACCCAAACCCACTCGGCTAGACCCTAACCCACTTGGCTAGACCCAAACCCACTCCGCTAGACCCAAACCCACTCGGCTCGACCCGAACCCACTCGGCTAGACCCAAACCCACTCGGCTAGACCCAAACCCACTCGGCTAGACCCAAACCCACTCGGCTAGACCCACACCCACTCGGCTAGACCCAAACCCAGTCGGCTAGACCCAAACCTACTCGGGTAGACCCAAACCCACTCGGCTAGACACAAACCCACTTGGCTAGACCCAAACCCATTCGGCTAGACCCAAACCCACTCGGCTGCACCCAAACCCTCTCGGCTAGACCCAAACACACTCGGCTACACCCAAACCCACTCCGCTACACCCAAACCCACTCGGCTAGACCCAAACCCACTCGGCTGGACCCAAACCCACTCGGCTGGACCCAAACCCATCGGCTAGACCCAAACCCACTCGGCTAGACCCAAACCCACTCGGCTAGACTCAAACCCACTCGGCTAGACCCAAATCCACTCGGCAAGACCCAAACCCACTCGGCTAGACCCAAACCCACTCGGCTACGCGCAAACCCACTAGGCTAGACCCAAACCCACTCGGCTAGACCCAAACCCACTCGGCTAGACACAAACCCACTGGGCTAGACCCAAGCCCCCTCGGCTAGACCCAAACCCACTCGGCTAGACCCAAACCCACTCGGCTACACCCAAACCCACTCGGCTAGACCCACACCCACTTGGCTAGACCCAATCCCACTCGGCTAGACGCAAACCCACTCCGCTAGACCCAAACCCACTCGGCCAGACCCAAACCCCCTTGGCCAGACCCAAACCCACTCGGCTACACCCAAACCCACTCGGCTAGACCCAAACCTACTCGGGTAGACCCAAACCCACTCGGCTAGACCCAAACCCACTCAGCTACACCAAAACCCACTCCGCTAGACCCAAACCCACTCGGCTAGACCCAAACGCACTCGGCTAGACCCAAACCCACTCGGCTAGACCCAAACCCACTCAGCTAGACCCAAACCCACTCGGCTAGACCCAAACCCACTGGGCTAGACCCAAACCCCCTCGGCTAGACCCAAACCCACTCGGCTAGACCCAAACCCACTCGGCTACACCCAAACCCACTCGGCTAGACCCAAACACACTCGGCTAGACCCAAACCCACTACGCTAGACCCAAACCCACTCGGCTAGACCGAAACCCATTCAGCTAGACCCAAACCCACTCGGCTACACCCAAACCCACTCGGCTAGACCCGAACCCACTCGGCTACACACAAACCCACTCCACTAGACCCAAACCCACTCCGCTAGACCCAAACCCCACTCCGCTAGACCCAAACCCACTCGGCTAGACCCTAACCCACTTGGCTAGACCCAAACCCACTCCGCTAGACCCAAACCCACTCGGCTCGACCCAAACCCACTCGGCTAGACCCAAACCCACTCGGCTAGACCCAAACGCACTCGGCTAGACCCAAACCCACTAGGCTAGACCCAAACCCACTCGGCTAGACCCAAATCCACTCGGCTAGACCCAAACCCACTCGGCTAGACCCAAACCCACTCGGCTAGACCCAAACCCACTCGGCTAGACCCACACCCACTTGGCTAGACCCAAACCCACTCGGCTAGACGCAAACCCACTCGGCTAGACCCAAACCCACTCGGCTAGACCCAAACCCACTGGGCTAGACCCAAACCCACTCGGTTAGACCCAAACCCACTCGGCTAGACCCAAACCCACTCGGCTAGACCCAAACCCACTTGGCTAGACCCAAACCCCCTCGGCTAGACCCAAACCCACTCGGTTATACCCAAACCCACTCGGCTAGACCCAAACCCACTCGGCTAGACCCAAACCCACTCGGCTCGACCCAAACCCACTCGGCTAGACCCAAACCCACTCGGCTAGACCCACACCCACTCGGCTATACCCAAACCCACTCGGCTAGACCCAAACCCACTCGGCTATACCCAAACCCACTCGGCTAGACCCAAACCCACTCGGCTAGACCCAAACCCACTCGGATAGACCCAAACCCACTCGGCTAGACCAAAACCCACTTGGCTAGACACAAACCCACTCGGCTAGACCCACACCAACTCGGCTAGACCCAAACCCACTCGGCTAGACCCAAACCCACTCGGGTAGATCCAAACCCACTCGGCTAGACCCAAACCCACTCGGCTACACCCAAACCCACTCTGCTAGACCCAAACCCACTCGGCTAGACCCATACCAACGACGCTTGACCCAAACCCACTCGGCTAGACCCAAGCCCACTCGGCTAGACCCAAACCCACTCGGCTAGACCCAATCCCACTCGGCTAGACCCAAACCCACTCCGCTAGACCCAAACCCACTCGGCCAGACCCAAACCCCATTGGCCAGACCCAAACCCACTCGGCTACACCCAAACCCACTCGGCTAGACCCAAACCTACTCGGGTAGACCCAAACCCACTCGGCTAGACCCAAACCCACTCAGCTACACCAAAACCCACTCCGCTAGACCCAAACCCACTCGGCTAGACCCAAACCCCCTTGGCTAGACCCAAATCCACTCGGCTAGACCCAAACCCACTCGGCTAGACCAAAAACCCACTCGGCTACGCGCAAACCCACTAGGCTAGACCCAAACCCACTCGGCTAGACCCAAACCCACTCCGCTCGACCCAAACCCACTGGGCTAGACCCAAACCCCCTCGGCTAGACCCAAACCCACTCGGCTAGACCCAAACACACTCGGCTAGACCCAAACCCACTCCGCTAGACCCAAACCCACTCGGCTAGACCGAAACCCATTCAGCTAGACCCAAACCCACTCGGCTACACCCAAACCCACTCAGCTAGACCCAAACCCACTCGGCTACACCCAAACCCACTCCACTAGACCCAAACCCACTCCGCTAGACCCAAACCCCACTCCGCTAGACCCAAACCAACTCGGCTAGACCGAAACCCACTCGGCTAGACCCAAACGCACTCGACTAGACCCATCCCACTCGGCTAGACTGAAACCCACTCGGCTAGACCCAAACCCACTCGGCTAGACCCAAACCCACTCGCTAGACCCAAACCCACTCGGCTAGACCCAAGCCCACTCGGCTAGACCCAAACTCACTCGGCTAGACCCAAACCGACTCGGCTAGACCCAAACCCACTCGGCTAGACCCAAACCCACTCCGCTAGACCAAAACCCACTCAGCTAGACCCAAACCGACTCGGCTAGACCCAAACCAACTCGGCTCGACCCAAACCCACTCGGCTAGACCCAAACGCACTCGGCTAGACCCAACCCCAATCGGCTGGACCCAAACCCACTCGGCTAGACCCAAACCCACTCGGCTACACCCAAACCCACTCGGCTAGACCCAAACCAGCTCGTCTGGACCCAAGCCCACTCGGCTAGACCCAAACCCACTCGGCTGGACCCAAACCCACTCGGCTAGACCCAAACCCACTCGGCTAGACCCAAACCCACTCCGCTAGACACAATTCCACTCCGCTAGACCCAAACCCATTCGGCTAGACCCAAACCCATTCGGCTACACCCAAACCCACTCCGCTAGACCCAAACCCACTCTGCTAGACCCAAACCCACTCCGCTAGACTGAAACCCACTCCGCTAGACCCAAACCCACTCGGCTAGACCGAAACCCACTCGGCTAGACTCAAACCCACTCGGCTAGACTCAAACCCACTCGGCTAGACCCTAACCCACTTGGCTAGACCCAAACACACTCCGCTAGACCCAAACCCACTCGGCTCGACCCAAACCCACTCGGCTAGACCCAAACCCACTCGGCTAGACCCAAACCCACTCGGCTAGACCCAAACCCACTCGGCTAGACCCACACCCACTCGGCTAGACCCAAACCCAGTCGGCTAGACCCAAACCTACTCGGGTAGACCCAAACCCACTCGGCTAGACACAAACCCACTTGGCTAGACCCAAACCCATTCGGCTAGACCCAAACCCACTACGTTAGACCCAAACCCACTCGGCTAGACCCAAACCTACTCGGGTAGACCCAAACCCGCTCTGCTAGACCGAAACCCACTCGGCTACACCAAAACCCACTCCGCTAGACCCAAACCCACTCCGCTAGACCCACACCTACTCCGCTGGACCCAAACCCACTCGGCTAGACCCAAACCCACTCGGCTAGACCCAAACCCACTCGGCTAGACCCAAACCCACTCGGCTAGACCCAAACCCGCTCGGCTAGACCCAAACTAACTCGGCTACACCCAAACTAACTCGGCTAGACCCAAACCCTCTCGGCTGGACCCAAACCCACTGGGCTAGACCGAAACCCACTCGGCTAGACCCAAATCCACTCGGCTAGACCCAAACCCACTCGGCTAGACCCAAACCCACTCGGCTAGACCCAAACCCACTCGGCTAGACCCAAACCCACTCGGCTAGACCCAAACCCACTCGGCTAGACCCACACCCACTCGGCTAGACCCAAACCCAGTCGGCTAGACCCAAACCTACTTGGGTAGACCCAAACCGACTCGGCTAGACACAAACCCACTTGGCTAGACCCAAACCCATTCGGCTAGACCCAAACCCACTTGGCTACACCCAAACCCTCTCGGCTAGACCCAAACACACTCGGCTACACCCAAACCCACTCCGCTACACCCAAACCCACTCGGCTAGACCCAAACCCACTCGGCTAGACCCAAACCCACTCGGCTAGACCCAAACCCACTTGGCTAGACCCAAACCCACTCGGCTAGACCCAAACCCACTCGGCTAGACCCAAACCCACTCGGCTAGACCCACACCCACTCGGCTAGACCCAAACCCAGTCGGCTAGACCCAAACCTACTTGGGTAGACCCAAACCGACTCGGCTAGACACAAACCCACTTGGCTAGACCCAAACCCATTCGGCTAGACCCAAACCCACTTGGCTACACCCAAACCCTCTCGGCTAGACCCAAACACACTCGGCTACACCCAAACCCACTCCGCCACACCCAAACCCACTCGGCTAGACCCAAACCCACTCGGCTGGACCCAAACCCACTCGGCTGGACCCAAACCCATCGGCCAGACCCAAACCCACTCGGCTAGACCCAAACCCACTCGGCTAGACTCAAACCCACTCGGCTAGACCCAAATCCACTCGGCAAGACCCAAACCCACTCGGCTAGACCCAAACCCACTCGGCTACGCGCAAACCCACTAGGCTAGACCCAAACCCACTCGGCTAGACCCAAACCCACTCGGCTAGACCCAAACCCACTGGGCTAGACCCAAACCCCCTCGGCTAGACCCAAACCCACTCGGCTAGACCCAAACCCACTCGGCTACACCCAAACCCACTCGGCTAGACCCAAACACACTCGGCTAGACCCAAACCCACTCCGCTAGACCCAAACCCACTCGGCTAGACCGAAACCCACTCGGCTAGACCCAAACGCACTCGGCTAGACCCATCCCACTCGGCTAGACTCAAACCCACTCGGCTAGACCCAAACCCACTCGGCTAGACCCAAACCCACTCGCTAGACCCAAACCCACTCGGCTAGACCCAAGCCCACTCGGCTAGACCCAAACCCACTCGGCTAGACCCAAACCCACTCGGCTAGACCCAAACCCACTCGGCTAGACCCAAACCCACTCCGCTAGACCAAAACCCACTCAGCTAGACCCAAACCGACTCGGCTAGACCCAAACCAACTCGGCTCGACCCAAACCCACTCGGCTAGACCCAAACGCACTCGGCTAGACCCAACCCCAATCGGCTGGACCCAAACCCACTCGGCTAGACCCAAACCCACTCGGCTACACCCAAACCCACTCGGCTAGACCCAAACCAGCTCGGCTGGACCCAAGCCCACTCGGCTAGACCCAAACCCACTCGGCTGGACCCAAACCCACTCGGCTAGACCCAAACCCACTCGGCTAGACCCAAACCCACTCCGCTAGACACAATTCCACTCCACTAGACCCAAACCCATTCGGCTAGACCCAAACCCATTCGGCTAGACCCAAACCCACTCCGCTAGACCCAAACCCACTCCGCTAGACCCAAACCCACTCCGCTAGATTGAAACCCACTCCGCTAGACCCAAACCCACTCGGCTAGACCGAAACCCACTCGGCTAGACTCAAACCCACTCGGCTAGACCCAAACCCACTCGGCTAGACCCTAACCCACTTGGCTAGACCCAAACCCACTCCGCTAGACCCAAACCCACTCGGCTCGACCCAAACCCACTCGGCTAGACCCAAACCCACTCGGCTACACCCAAACCCACTCGGCTAGACCCAAACCAGCTCGGCTGGACCCAAGCCCACTCGGCTAGACCCAAACCCACTCGGCTACACCAAAACCCACTCCGCTAGACCCAAACCCACTCCGCTAGACCCACACCTACTCCGCTGGACCCAAAGCCTCTCGGCTAGACCCAAACCCACTCGGCTCGACCCAAACCCACTCGGCTAGACCCAAACCCACTCGGCTAGACCCAAACCCACTCGGATAGACCCAAACCCACTCGGCTAGACCAAAACCCACTTGGCTAGACCCAAACCCACTCGGCTAGACCCACACCAACTCGGATAGACCCAAACCCACTCGGCTAGACCCAAACCCACTCGGGTAGACCCAAACCCACTCGGCTAGACCCAAACCCACTCGGCTACACCCAAACCCACTCTGCTAGACCCAAACCCACTCGGCTAGACCCATACCAACAACGCTTGACCCAAACCCACTCGGCTAGACCCAAACCCACTCGGCTAGACCCAAACCCACTCGGCTAGACCCAATCCCACTCGGCTAGACCCAAACCCACTCCGCTAGACCCAAACCCACTCGGCTAGACCCAAACCCCCTTGGCTAGACCCAAACCCACTCGGCTACACCCAAACCCACTCGGCTAGACCCAAACCTACTCGGGTAGACTCAAACCCACTCGGCTAGACCCAAACCCACTCAGCTACACCAAAACCCACTCCGCTAGACCCAAACCCACTCCGCTAGACCCAAACCCCCTTGGCTAGACCCAAATCCACTCGGCTAGACCCAAACCCACTCGGCTAGACCCAAACCCACTCGGCTACGCGCAAACCCACTAGGCTAGACCCAAACCCACTCGGCTAGACCCAAACCCACTCGGCTAGACCCAAACCCACTCGGCTAGACACAAACCCCCTCGGCTAGACCCAAACCCACTCCGCTAGACCCAAACCAACTCGGCTAGACCGAAACCCACTCGGCTAGACCCAAACGCACTCGGCTAGAACCATCCCACTCGGCTAGACTCAAACCCACTCGGCTAGACCCAAACCCACTCGGCTAGACCCAAACCCACTCGGCTAGACCCAAGCCCACTCGGCTAGACCCAAACCCACTCGGCTAGACCCAAACCCACTCGGCTAGACCCAAACCCACTCGGCTAGACCCAAACCCACTCCGCTAGACCAAAACCCACTCAGCTAGACCCAAACCCACTCCGCTAGACCCAAACCCACTTGGCTAGACCCAAACCCACTCCGCTAGACCCAAACCCACTCGGCTCGACCCGAACCCACTCGGCTAGACCCAAACCCACTCGGCTAGACCCAAACCCACTCGGCTAGACCCAAACCCACTCGGCTAGACCCAAACCCACTCGGCTAGACCCAAACCCACTCGGCTAGACCCAAACCCAGTCGGCTAGACCCAAACCTACTCGGGTAGACCCAAACCCACTCGGCTAGACACAAACCCACTTGGCTAGACCCAAACCCATTCGGCTAGACCCAAACCCACTCGGCTGCACCCAAACCCTCTCGGCTAGACCCAAACACACTCGGCTACACCCAAACCCACTCCGCTACACCCAAACCCACTCGGCTAGACCCAAACCCACTCGGCTGGACCCAAACCCACTCGGCTGGACCCAAACCCATCGGCTAGACCCAAACCCACTCGGCTAGACCCAAACCCACTCGGCTAGACTCAAACCCACTCGGCTAGACCCAAATCCACTCGGCAAGACCCAAACCCACTCGGCTCGACCCAAACCCACTCGGCTACGCGCAAACCCACTAGGCTAGACCCAAACCCACTCGGCTAGACACAAACCCACTCGGCTAGACCCAAACCCACTGGGCTAGACCCAAACCCCCTCGGCTAGACCCAAACCCACTCGGCTAGACCCAAACCCACTCGGCTACACCCAAACCCACTCGGCTAGACCCAAACACACTCGGCTAGACCCAAACCCACTACGCTAGACCCAAACCCACTCGGCTAGACCGAAACCCATTCAGCTAGACCCAAACCCACTCCGCTAGACCCAAACCCACTCGGCCAGACCCAAACCCCCTTGGCCAGACCCAAACCCACTCGGCTACACCCAAACCCACTCGGCTAGACCCAAACCTACTCGGGTAGACCCAAACCCACTCGGCTAGACCCAAACCCACTCAGCTACACCAAAACCCTCTCCGCTAGACCCAAACCCACTCGGCTAGACCGAACCCCCCTTGGCTAGTCCCAAATCCACTCGGCTAGACCCAAACCCACTCGGCTAGACCCAAACCCACTCGGCTAGACCCAAATCCACTCGGCTAGACCCAAACCCACTCGGCTAGACCCAAACCCACTCGGCTAGACCCAAACCCACTCGGCTAGACCCACACCCACTTGGCTAGACCCAAACCCACTCGGCTAGACGCAAACCCACTCGGCTAGACCCAAACCCACTCGGCTAGACCCAAACCCACTGGGCTAGACCCAAACCCACTCGGTTAGACCCAAACCCACTCGGCTAGACCCAAACCCACTCGGCTAGACCCAAACCCACTTGGCTAGACCCAAACCCCCTCGGCTAGACCCAAACCCACTCGGCTAGACCCAAACCCACTCGGCTAGACCCAAACCCACTCGGCTCGACCCAAACCCACTCGGCTAGACCCAAACCCACTCGGCTAGACCCACACCCACTCGGCTATACCCAAACCCACTCGGCTAGACCCAAACCCACTCGGCTATACCCAAACCCACTCGGCTAGACCCAAACCCACTCGGCTAGACCCAAACCCACTCGGATAGACCCAAACCCACTCGGCTAGACCAAAACCCACTTGGCTAGACACAAACCCACTCGGCTAGACCCACACCAACTCGGCTAGACCCAAACCCACTCGGCTAGACCCAAACCCACTCGGGTAGATCCAAACCCACTCGGCTAGACCCAAACCCACTCGGCTACACCCAAACCCACTCTGCTAGACCCAAACCCACTCGGCCAGACCCATACCAACGACGCTTGACCCAAACCCACTCCGCTAGACCCAAACCCACTCGGCCAGACCCAAACCCCCTTGGCCAGACCCAAACCCACTCGGCTACACCCAAACCCACTCGGCTAGACCCAAACCTACTCGGGTAGACCCAAACCCACTCGGCTAGACCCAAACCCACTCAGCTACACCAAAACCCTCTCCGCTAGACCCAAACCCACTCGGCTAGACCCAAACCCCCTTGGCTAGACCCAAATCCACTCGGCTAGACCCAAACCCACTCGGCTAGACCAAAAACCCACTCGGCTACGCGCAAACCCACTAGGCTAGACCCAAACCCACTCGGCTAGACCCAAACCCACTCGGCTACACCCAAACCCACTCTGCTAGACCCAAACCCACTCGGCTAGACCCATACCAACGACGCTTGACCCAAACCCACTCGGCTAGACCCAAACCCACTCGGCTAGACCCAAACCCACTCGGCTAGACCCAATCCCACTCGGCTAGACCCAAACCCACTCCGCTAGACCCAAACCCACTCGGCCAGACCCAAACCCCCTTGGCCAGACCCAAACCCACTCGGCTACACCCAAACCCACTCGGCTAGACCCAAACCTACTCGGGTAGACCCAAACCCACTCGGCTAGACCCAAACCCACTCAGCTACACCAAAACCCTCTCCGCTAGACCCAAACCCACTCGGCTAGACCGAACCCCCCTTGGCTAGTCCCAAATCCACTCGGCTAGACCCAAACCCACTCGGCTAGACCCAAACCCACTCGGCTAGACCCAAACCCACTCTGCTAGACCCAAACCCACTCGGCCAGACCCATACCAACGACGCTTGACCCAAACCCACTCCGCTAGACCCAAACCCACTCGGCCAGACCCAAACCCCCTTGGCCAGACCCAAACCCACTCGGCTACACCCAAACCCACTCGGCTAGACCCAAACCTACTCGGGTAGACCCAAACCCACTCGGCTAGACCCAAACCCACTCAGCTACACCAAAACCCTCTCCGCTAGACCCAAACCCACTCGGCTAGACCCAAACCCCCTTGGCTAGACCCAAACCCACTCGGCTCGACCCAAACCCACTCGGCTAGACCCAAACCCACTCGGCTAGACCCACACCCACTCGGCTATACCCAAACCCACTCGGCTAGACCCAAACCCACTCGGCTATACCCAAACCCACTCGGCTAGACCCAAACCCACTCGGCTAGACTCAAACCCACTCGGATAGACCCAAACCCACTCGGCTAGACCAAAACCCACTTGGCTAGACACAAACCCTCTCGGCTAGACCCACACCAACTCGGCTAGACCCAAACCCACTCGGCTAGACCCAAACCCACTCGGGTAGATCCAAACCCACTCGGCTAGACCCAAACCCACTCGGCTACACCCAAACCCACTCTGCTAGACCCAAACCCACTCGGCCAGACCCATACCAACGACGCTTGACCCAAACCCACTCCGCTAGACCCAAACCCACTCGGCCAGACCCAAACCCCCTTGGCCAGACCCAAACCCACTCGGCTACACCCAAACCCACTCGGCTAGACCCAAACCTACTCGGGTAGACCCAAACCCACTCGGCTAGACCCAAACCCACTCAGCTACACCAAAACCCTCTCCGCTAGACCCAAACCCACACGGCTAGACCCAAACCCCCTTGGCTAGACCCAAATCCACTCGGCTAGACCCAAACCCACTCGGCTAGACCAAAAACCCACTCGGCTACGCGCAAACCCACTAGGCTAGACCCAAACCCACTCGGCTAGACCCAAACCCACTCGGCTAGACCCAAACCCACTGGGCTAGACCCAAACCCCCTCGGCTAGACCCAAACCCACTCGGCTAGACCCAAACCCACTCGGCTACACCCAAACCCACTCGGCTAGACCCAAACCTACTCGGGTAGACCCAAACCCACTCGGCTAGACCCAAACCCACTCAGCTACACCAAAACCCTCTCCGCTAGACCCAAACCCACTCGGCTAGACCGAACCCCCCTTGGCTAGTCCCAAATCCACTCGGCTAGACCCAAACCCACTCGGCTAGACCCAAACCCACTCGGCTAGACCCAAACCCACTCTGCTAGACCCAAACCCACTCGGCCAGACCCATACCAACGACGCTTGACCCAAACCCACTCCGCTAGACCCAAACCCACTCGGCCAGACCCAAACCCCCTTGGCCAGACCCAAACCCACTCGGCTACACCCAAACCCACTCGGCTAGACCCAAACCTACTCGGGTAGACCCAAACCCACTCGGCTAGACCCAAACCCACTCAGCTACACCAAAACCCTCTCCGCTAGACCCAAACCCACTCGGCTAGACCCAAACCCCCTTGGCTAGACCCAAACCCACTCGGCTCGACCCAAACCCACTCGGCTAGACCCAAACCCACTCGGCTAGACCCACACCCACTCGGCTATACCCAAACCCACTCGGCTAGACCCAAACCCACTCGGCTATACCCAAACCCACTCGGCTAGACCCAAACCCACTCGGCTAGACCCAAACCCACTCGGATAGACCCAAACCCACTCGGCTAGACCAAAACCCACTTGGCTAGACACAAACCCACTCGGCTAGACCCACACCAACTCGGCTAGACCCAAACCCACTCGGCTAGACCCAAACCCACTCGGGTAGATCCAAACCCACTCGGCTAGACCCAAACCCACTCGGCTACACCCAAACCCACTCTGCTAGACCCAAACCCACTCGGCCAGACCCATACCAACGACGCTTGACCCAAACCCACTCCGCTAGACCCAAACCCACTCGGCCAGACCCAAACCCCCTTGGCCAGACCCAAACCCACTCGGCTACACCCAAACCCACTCGGCTAGACCCAAACCTACTCGGGTAGACCCAAACCCACTCGGCTAGACCCAAACCCACTCAGCTACACCAAAACCCTCTCCGCTAGACCCAAACCCACTCGGCTAGACCCAAACCCCCTTGGCTAGACCCAAATCCACTCGGCTAGACCCAAACCCACTCGGCTAGACCAAAAACCCACTCGGCTACGCGCAAACCCACTAGGCTAGACCCAAACCCACTCGGCTAGACCCAAACCCACTCGGCTAGACCCAAACCCACTGGGCTAGACCCAAACCCCCTCGGCTAGACCCAAACCCACTCGGCTAGACCCAAACCCACTCGGCTACACCCAAACACACTCGGCTAGACCCAAACACACTCGGCTAGACCCAAACCCACTCCGCTAGACCCAAACCCACTCGGCTAGACCGAAACCCATTCAGCTAGACCCAAACCCACTCGGCTACACCCAAACCCACTCAGCTAGACCCAAACCCACTCGGCTACACCCAAACCCACTCCACTAGACCCAAACCCACTCCGCTAGAGCCAAACCCCACTCCGCTAGACCCAAACCAACTCGGCTAGACCGAAACCCACTCGGCTAGACCCAAACGCGCTCGGCTAGACCCATCCCACTCGGCTAGACTGAAACCCACTCGGCTAGACCCAAACCCACTCGGCTAGACCCAAACCCACTCGCTAGACCCAAACCCACTCGGCTAGACCCCAGCCCACTCGGCTAGACCCAAACTCACTCGGCTAGACCCAAACCGACTCGGCTAGACCCAAACCCACTCGGCTAGACCCAAACCCACTCGGCTACACCCAAACCCACTCTGCTAGACCCAAACCCACTCGGCTAGACCCATACCAACGACGCTTGACCCAAACCCACTCGGCTAGACCCAAACCCACTCGGCTAGACCCAAACCCACTCGGCTAGACCCAATCCCACTCGGCTAGACCCAAACCCACTCCGCTAGACCCAAACCCACTCGGCTAGAACCAAACCCCCTTGGCTAGACCCAAACCCACTCGGCTACACCCAAACCCTCGGCTAGACCCAAACCTACTCGGGTAGACCCAAACCCACTCGGCTAGACCCAAATCCACTCAGCTACACCAAAACCCACTCCGCCAGACCCAAACCCACTCGGCTAGACCCAAACCCCCTTGGCTAGACCCAAATCCACTCGGCTAGACCCAAACCCACTCGGCTAGACCCAAACCCACTCGGCTACGCGCAAACCCACTAGGCTAGACCCAAACCCACTCGGCTAGACCCAAACCCACTCGGCTAGACCCAAACCCACTCGGCTAGACCCAAACCCCCTCGGCTAGACCCAAACCCACTCGGCTAGATGCAAACCCACTCGGCTACACCCAAACCCACTCGGCTAGACCCAAACACACTCGGCTAGACCCAAACCCACTCCGCTAGACCCAAACCCACTCGGCTAGACCCAAAGCCACTCGGCTACACCCAAACCCACTCCACTAGACCCAAACCCACTCCGCTAGACCCAAACCCCACTGCGCTAGACCCAAACCAACTCGGCTAGACCGAAACCCACTCGGCTAGACCCAAACGCACTCGGCTAGACCCATCCCACTCGGCTAGACTCAAACCCACTCGGCTAGACCCAAACCCACTCGGCTAGACCCAAACCCACTCGGCTAGACCCAAGCCCACTCGGCTAGACCCAAACCCACTCGGCTAGACCCAAACCCACTCGGCTAGACCCAAACCCACTCGGCTAGACCCAAACCCACTCCGCTAGACCAAAACCCACTCAGCTAGACCCAAACCCACTCCGCTAGACCCAAACCCACTTGGCTAGACCCAAACCCACTCCGCTAGACCCAAACCCACTCGGCTCGACCCGAACCCACTCGGCTAGACCCAAACCCACTCGGCTAGACCCAAACCCACTCGGCTAGACCCAAACCCACTCGGCTAGACCCAAACCCACTCGGCTAGACCCAAACCCACTCGGCTAGACCCAAACCCAGTCGGCTAGACCCAAACCTACTCGGGTAGACCCAAACCCACTCGGCTAGACACAAACCCACTTGGCTAGACCCAAACCCATTCGGCTAGACCCAAACCCACTCGGCTGCACCCAAACCCTCTCGGCTAGACCCAAACACACTCGGCTACACCCAAACCCACTCCGCTACACCCAAACCCACTCGGCTAGACCCAAACCCACTCGGCTGGACCCAAACCCACTCGGCTGGACCCAAACCCATCGGCTAGACCCAAACCCACTCGGCTAGACCCAAACCCACTCGGCTAGACTCAAACCCACTCGGCTAGACCCAAATCCACTCGGCAAGACCCAAACCCACTCGGCTCGACCCAAACCCACTCGGCTACGCGCAAACCCACTAGGCTAGACCCAAACCCACTCGGCTAGACACAAACCCACTCGGCTAGACCCAAACCCACTGGGCTAGACCCAAACCCCCTCGGCTAGACCCAAACCCACTCGGCTAGACCCAAACCCACTCGGCTACACCCAAACCCACTCGGCTAGACCCAAACACACTCGGCTAGACCCAAACCCACTACGCTAGACCCAAACCCACTCGGCTAGACCGAAACCCATTCAGCTAGACCCAAACCCACTCCGCTAGACCCAAACCCACTCGGCCAGACCCAAACCCCCTTGGCCAGACCCAAACCCACTCGGCTACACCCAAACCCACTCGGCTAGACCCAAACCTACTCGGGTAGACCCAAACCCACTCGGCTAGACCCAAACCCACTCAGCTACACCAAAACCCTCTCCGCTAGACCCAAACCCACTCGGCTAGACCGAACCCCCCTTGGCTAGTCCCAAATCCACTCGGCTAGACCCAAACCCACTCGGCTAGACCCAAACCCACTCGGCTAGACCCAAATCCACTCGGCTAGACCCAAACCCACTCGGCTAGACCCAAACCCACTCGGCTAGACCCAAACCCACTCGGCTAGACCCACACCCACTTGGCTAGACCCAAACCCACTCGGCTAGACGCAAACCCACTCGGCTAGACCCAAACCCACTCGGCTAGACCCAAACCCACTGGGCTAGACCCAAACCCACTCGGTTAGACCCAAACCCACTCGGCTAGACCCAAACCCACTCGGCTAGACCCAAACCCACTTGGCTAGACCCAAACCCCCTCGGCTAGACCCAAACCCACTCGGCTAGACCCAAACCCACTCGGCTAGACCCAAACCCACTCGGCTCGACCCAAACCCACTCGGCTAGACCCAAACCCACTCGGCTAGACCCACACCCACTCGGCTATACCCAAACCCACTCGGCTAGACCCAAACCCACTCGGCTATACCCAAACCCACTCGGCTAGACCCAAACCCACTCGGCTAGACCCAAACCCACTCGGATAGACCCAAACCCACTCGGCTAGACCAAAACCCACTTGGCTAGACACAAACCCACTCGGCTAGACCCACACCAACTCGGCTAGACCCAAACCCACTCGGCTAGACCCAAACCCACTCGGGTAGATCCAAACCCACTCGGCTAGACCCAAACCCACTCGGCTACACCCAAACCCACTCTGCTAGACCCAAACCCACTCGGCCAGACCCATACCAACGACGCTTGACCCAAACCCACTCCGCTAGACCCAAACCCACTCGGCCAGACCCAAACCCCCTTGGCCAGACCCAAACCCACTCGGCTACACCCAAACCCACTCGGCTAGACCCAAACCTACTCGGGTAGACCCAAACCCACTCGGCTAGACCCAAACCCACTCAGCTACACCAAAACCCTCTCCGCTAGACCCAAACCCACTCGGCTAGACCCAAACCCCCTTGGCTAGACCCAAATCCACTCGGCTAGACCCAAACCCACTCGGCTAGACCAAAAACCCACTCGGCTACGCGCAAACCCACTAGGCTAGACCCAAACCCACTCGGCTAGACCCAAACCCACTCGGCTACACCCAAACCCACTCTGCTAGACCCAAACCCACTCGGCTAGACCCATACCAACGACGCTTGACCCAAACCCACTCGGCTAGACCCAAACCCACTCGGCTAGACCCAAACCCACTCGGCTAGACCCAATCCCACTCGGCTAGACCCAAACCCACTCCGCTAGACCCAAACCCACTCGGCCAGACCCAAACCCCCTTGGCCAGACCCAAACCCACTCGGCTACACCCAAACCCACTCGGCTAGACCCAAACCTACTCGGGTAGACCCAAACCCACTCGGCTAGACCCAAACCCACTCAGCTACACCAAAACCCTCTCCGCTAGACCCAAACCCACTCGGCTAGACCGAACCCCCCTTGGCTAGTCCCAAATCCACTCGGCTAGACCCAAACCCACTCGGCTAGACCCAAACCCACTCGGCTAGACCCAAACCCACTCTGCTAGACCCAAACCCACTCGGCCAGACCCATACCAACGACGCTTGACCCAAACCCACTCCGCTAGACCCAAACCCACTCGGCCAGACCCAAACCCCCTTGGCCAGACCCAAACCCACTCGGCTACACCCAAACCCACTCGGCTAGACCCAAACCTACTCGGGTAGACCCAAACCCACTCGGCTAGACCCAAACCCACTCAGCTACACCAAAACCCTCTCCGCTAGACCCAAACCCACTCGGCTAGACCCAAACCCCCTTGGCTAGACCCAAACCCACTCGGCTCGACCCAAACCCACTCGGCTAGACCCAAACCCACTCGGCTAGACCCACACCCACTCGGCTATACCCAAACCCACTCGGCTAGACCCAAACCCACTCGGCTATACCCAAACCCACTCGGCTAGACCCAAACCCACTCGGCTAGACTCAAACCCACTCGGATAGACCCAAACCCACTCGGCTAGACCAAAACCCACTTGGCTAGACACAAACCCTCTCGGCTAGACCCACACCAACTCGGCTAGACCCAAACCCACTCGGCTAGACCCAAACCCACTCGGGTAGATCCAAACCCACTCGGCTAGACCCAAACCCACTCGGCTACACCCAAACCCACTCTGCTAGACCCAAACCCACTCGGCCAGACCCATACCAACGACGCTTGACCCAAACCCACTCCGCTAGACCCAAACCCACTCGGCCAGACCCAAACCCCCTTGGCCAGACCCAAACCCACTCGGCTACACCCAAACCCACTCGGCTAGACCCAAACCTACTCGGGTAGACCCAAACCCACTCGGCTAGACCCAAACCCACTCAGCTACACCAAAACCCTCTCCGCTAGACCCAAACCCACACGGCTAGACCCAAACCCCCTTGGCTAGACCCAAATCCACTCGGCTAGACCCAAACCCACTCGGCTAGACCAAAAACCCACTCGGCTACGCGCAAACCCACTAGGCTAGACCCAAACCCACTCGGCTAGACCCAAACCCACTCGGCTAGACCCAAACCCACTGGGCTAGACCCAAACCCCCTCGGCTAGACCCAAACCCACTCGGCTAGACCCAAACCCACTCGGCTACACCCAAACCCACTCGGCTAGACCCAAACCTACTCGGGTAGACCCAAACCCACTCGGCTAGACCCAAACCCACTCAGCTACACCAAAACCCTCTCCGCTAGACCCAAACCCACTCGGCTAGACCGAACCCCCCTTGGCTAGTCCCAAATCCACTCGGCTAGACCCAAACCCACTCGGCTAGACCCAAACCCACTCGGCTAGACCCAAACCCACTCTGCTAGACCCAAACCCACTCGGCCAGACCCATACCAACGACGCTTGACCCAAACCCACTCCGCTAGACCCAAACCCACTCGGCCAGACCCAAACCCCCTTGGCCAGACCCAAACCCACTCGGCTACACCCAAACCCACTCGGCTAGACCCAAACCTACTCGGGTAGACCCAAACCCACTCGGCTAGACCCAAACCCACTCAGCTACACCAAAACCCTCTCCGCTAGACCCAAACCCACTCGGCTAGACCCAAACCCCCTTGGCTAGACCCAAACCCACTCCGCTCGACCCAAACCCACTCGGCTAGACCCAAACCCACTCGGCTAGACCCACACCCACTCGGCTATACCCAAACCCACTCGGCTAGACCCAAACCCACTCGGCTATACCCAAACCCACTCGGCTAGACCCAAACCCACTCGGCTAGACCCAAACCCACTCGGATAGACCCAAACCCACTCGGCTAGACCAAAACCCACTTGGCTAGACACAAACCCACTCGGCTAGACCCACACCAACTCGGCTAGACCCAAACCCACTCGGCTAGACCCAAACCCACTCGGGTAGATCCAAACCCACTCGGCTAGACCCAAACCCACTCGGCTACACCCAAACCCACTCTGCTAGACCCAAACCCACTCGGCCAGACCCATACCAACGACGCTTGACCCAAACCCACTCCGCTAGACCCAAACCCACTCGGCCAGACCCAAACCCCCTTGGCCAGACCCAAACCCACTCGGCTACACCCAAACCCACTCGGCTAGACCCAAACCTACTCGGGTAGACCCAAACCCACTCGGCTAGACCCAAACCCACTCAGCTACACCAAAACCCTCTCCGCTAGACCCAAACCCACTCGGCTAGACCCAAACCCCCTTGGCTAGACCCAAATCCACTCGGCTAGACCCAAACCCACTCGGCTAGACCAAAAACCCACTCGGCTACGCGCAAACCCACTAGGCTAGACCCAAACCCACTCGGCTAGACCCAAACCCACTCGGCTAGACCCAAACCCACTGGGCTAGACCCAAACCCCCTCGGCTAGACCCAAACCCACTCGGCTAGACCCAAACCCACTCGGCTACACCCAAACACACTCGGCTAGACCCAAACACACTCGGCTAGACCCAAACCCACTCCGCTAGACCCAAACCCACTCGGCTAGACCGAAACCCATTCAGCTAGACCCAAACCCACTCGGCTACACCCAAACCCACTCAGCTAGACCCAAACCCACTCGGCTACACCCAAACCCACTCCACTAGACCCAAACCCACTCCGCTAGAGCCAAACCCCACTCCGCTAGACCCAAACCAACTCGGCTAGACCGAAACCCACTCGGCTAGACCCAAACGCGCTCGGCTAGACCCATCCCACTCGGCTAGACTGAAACCCACTCGGCTAGACCCAAACCCACTCGGCTAGACCCAAACCCACTCGCTAGACCCAAACCCACTCGGCTAGACCCCAGCCCACTCGGCTAGACCCAAACTCACTCGGCTAGACCCAAACCGACTCGGCTAGACCCAAACCCACTCGGCTAGACCCAAACCCACTCGGCTACACCCAAACCCACTCTGCTAGACCCAAACCCACTCGGCTAGACCCATACCAACGACGCTTGACCCAAACCCACTCGGCTAGACCCAAACCCACTCGGCTAGACCCAAACCCACTCGGCTAGACCCAATCCCACTCGGCTAGACCCAAACCCACTCCGCTAGACCCAAACCCACTCGGCTAGAACCAAACCCCCTTGGCTAGACCCAAACCCACTCGGCTACACCCAAACCCTCGGCTAGACCCAAACCTACTCGGGTAGACCCAAACCCACTCGGCTAGACCCAAATCCACTCAGCTACACCAAAACCCACTCCGCCAGACCCAAACCCACTCGGCTAGACCCAAACCCCCTTGGCTAGACCCAAATCCACTCGGCTAGACCCAAACCCACTCGGCTAGACCCAAACCCACTCGGCTACGCGCAAACCCACTAGGCTAGACCCAAACCCACTCGGCTAGACCCAAACCCACTCGGCTAGACCCAAACCCACTCGGCTAGACCCAAACCCCCTCGGCTAGACCCAAACCCACTCGGCTAGATGCAAACCCACTCGGCTACACCCAAACCCACTCGGCTAGACCCAAACACACTCGGCTAGACCCAAACCCACTCCGCTAGACCCAAACCCACTCGGCTAGACCCAAAGCCACTCGGCTACACCCAAACCCACTCCACTAGACCCAAACCCACTCCGCTAGACCCAAACCCCACTGCGCTAGACCCAAACCAACTCGGCTAGACCGAAACCCACTCGGCTAGACCCAAACGCACTCGGCTAGACCCATCCCACTCGGCTAGACTCAAACCCACTCGGCTAGACCCAAACCCACTCGGCTAGACCCAAACCCACTCGGCTAGACCCAAGCCCACTCGGCTAGACCCAAACCCACTCGGCTAGACCCAAACCGACTCGGCTAGACCCAAACCCACTCGGCTAGACCCAAACCCACTCCGCTAGACCAAAACCCACTCAGCTAGACCCAAACCGACTCGGCTAGACCCAAACCAACTCGGCTCGACCCAAACCCACTCGGCTAGACCCAATCGCACTCGGCTAGACCCAATCCCAATCGGCTGGACCCAAACCCACTCGGCTAGACCCAAACCCACTCGGCTACACCCAAACCCACTCGGCTACACCCAAACCAGCTCGGCTGGACCCAAGCCCACTCGGCTAGACCCAAACCCACTCGGCTGGACCCAAACCCACTCGGCTAGACCCAAACCCACTCGGCTAGACCCAAACCCACTCCGCTAGACACAATTCCACTCCGCTAGACCCAAACCCGTTTGGCTAGACCCAAACCCATTCGGCTAGACCCAAACCCACTCCGCTAGACCCAAACCCACTCCGCTAGACCCAAACCCACTCCGCCAGACTGAAACCCACTCCGCTAGACCCAAACCCACTCGGCTAGACCGAAACCCACTCGGCTAGACTCAAACCCACTCGGCTAGACCCAAACCCACTCGGCTAGACCCTAACCCACTTGGCTAGACCCAAACCCACTCCGCTAGACCCAAACCCACTCGGCTCGACCCGAACCCACTCGGCTAGACCCAAACCCACTCGGCTAGACCCAAACCCACTCGGCTAGACCCAAACCCACTCGGCTAGACCCACACCCACTCGGCTAGACCCAAACCCAGTCGGCTAGACCCAAACCTACTCGGGTAGACCCAAACCCACTCGGCTAGACACAAACCCACTTGGCTAGACCCAAACCCATTCGGCTAGACCCAAACCCACTCGGCTGCACCCAAACCCTCTCGGCTAGACCCAAACACACTCGGCTACACCCAAACCCACTCCGCTACACCCAAACCCACTCGGCTAGACCCAAACCCACTCGGCTGGACCCAAACCCACTCGGCTGGACCCAAACCCATCGGCTAGACCCAAACCCACTCGGCTAGACCCAAACCCACTCGGCTAGACTCAAACCCACTCGGCTAGACCCAAATCCACTCGGCAAGACCCAAACCCACTCGGCTAGACCCAAACCCACTCGGCTACGCGCAAACCCACTAGGCTAGACCCAAACCCACTCGGCTAGACCCAAACCCACTCGGCTAGACACAAACCCACTGGGCTAGACCCAAGCCCCCTCGGCTAGACCCAAACCCACTCGGCTACACCCAAACCCACTCGGCTAGACCCACACCCACTTGGCTAGACCCAATCCCACTCGGCTAGACCCAAACCCACTCCGCTAGACCCAAACCCACTCGGCCAGACCCAAACCCCCTTGGCCAGACCCAAACCCACTCGGCTACACCCAAACCCACTCGGCTAGGCCCAAACCCACTCGGTTAGACCCAAACCCACTCGGCTAGACCCAAACCCACTCGGCTAGACCCAAACCCACTCGGCTAGACACAAACCCACTCGCCTCGACCCAAACCCACTCCGCTTGACCCAAACCCACTCGGCTAGACCCAAACCCATTTGGCTAGACCCAAACCCACTCGGCTAGACCCAAACCCACTCGGCTAGACCCAAAACCACTCGGCTAGACCCAAACCCACTTGGCTACACCCAAACCAACTCGGCTAGACCCAAACCCACTCGGCTAGACCCAAACCCAATCGGCTAGACCCAAACCCACTCAGCTATACCCAAACCCACTCGGCTAGACCCAAACCCAATCGGCTGGACCCAAACCCACTCGGCTGGACCCAAACCCACTCGGCTAGACCCAAACCCACTCGGCTAGACCCAAACCCACTCGGCTAGACCCAAACCCACTCGGCTAGACCCAAACCCACTCGGCTAGACCCAAACCCACTCGGCTATACACACACGCACTCGGCTAGACCCAAACCCACTCGGCTAGACCCAATCCCACTCGGCTAGTCCAAAACCCACTCGGCTAGACCCAAACCCACTCGGATAGACACAAACCCACTCGGCTAGACCCAAACCCACTCGGCTAGACCAAACCCACTCGGCTACACCCAAACCCACTCCGCTGGACCCAAACCCACTCGGCTAGATGGAAACCCACTCGGCTGGACCCAAACCCACTCGGCTAGACCCAAACCCACTCGGCCAGGCCCAAACCCACTGGGCTACACCCAAACCCACTCCACTAGACCCAAACCGACTCGGCTAGACCCAAACCCATTCGGCTAGACCCAAACCCACTCCGCTAGACCCAAACCCACTCGGCTAGACCGAAACCCTCTCGGCGAGACCCAAAAGCATTCGGCCAGACCCAAACCCGCTCGGCTAGACTCAAACCCACTCGTCTAGACCCAAACCCACTCGGCTAGACCCAAACCCTGTCGGCTAGACCCAAACCCACTCCGCTAGACACAAACCCACTCGGCTAGACCCAAACCAACTCGGCTAGACCCAAACCCACTCGGCTAGACCCAAACCCACTCGGCTAGACCCAAACCCATTCTGCTAGACCCAAACCCACTCGGCTAGACCCAAACCCACTCGGCTAGACCCAAACCCACTCGGCTAGACCCAAACCCACTCGGCTAGACCCAAACCCACTCGGCTACACCCAAACCCACTCCGCTAGACCCAAACCCACTCGGCTAGACCGAAACCCACTCAGCTAGACCCAAACCCACTCGGCTAGACCCAAACCCACTCGGCTAGACCCAAACCCACTTGGCTACACCCAAACCCACTCCACTAGACCCAAACCCACTCCGCTAGACCCAAACCCCACTCCGCTAGACCCAAACTCACTCAGCTAGACCGAAACCCACTCGGCTAGACCCAAACGCACTCGGCTAGACCCATCCCACTCGGCTAGACTCAAACCCACTCGGCTAGACCCAAACCCACTCGGCTAGACCCAAACCCACTCGGCTAGACCCAAACCCACTCGGCTAGACCCAAACCCACTCGGCTAGACCCAAACCCACTCTGCTAGACCCAAACCCACTCGGCTAGACCCAAACGCACTCGGCTAGACCCAAACCCACTCGGCTAGGCTCAAACCCACTCGGCAAGACCCAAACCCACTCGGCTACACCCAAACCCACTCGGCTAGACCCAAACCCACTCCGCTAGACCCAAACCCACTCGGCTAGACCCAAACCCACTCGGCTAGACCCAAACCCACTCGGCTAGACCAAACCCACTCGGCTACACCCAAACCCACTCCGCTAGTCCCAAACCCACTCGGCTAGATGGAAACCCACTCGCCTGGACACAAACCCACTCGGCTAGACCCATACCCACTCGGCTAGGCCCAAACCCACTGGGCTACACCCAAACCCACTCCACTAGACCCAAACCGACTCGGCTAGACCCAAACCCACTCCGCTAGACCCAAACCCACTCGGCTAGACCGAAACCCACTCGGCTAGACCCAAAAGCACTCGGCCAGACCCAAACCCGCTCGGCTAGACTCAAACCCACTCGGCTAGACCCAAACCCACTCGGCTAGACCCAAACCCACTCGGCTGGACCCAAACCCATTCCGCTAGACACAAACCCACTCGGCTAGACCCAAACCCACTCGGCTGGACCCAAACCCACTCGGCTAGACCCAAACCCACTCGGCTAGACCCAAACCCACTCGGCTAGACCCAAACCCACTCTGCTAGACCCAAACCCACTCGGCTAGACCCAAACCCACTCGGCTAGACCCAAACCCACTCGGCTAGACCCAAACCCACTCGGCTACACCCAAACCCACTCCGCTAGACCCAAACCCACTCGGCTAGACCGAAACCACTCAGCTAGACCCAAACCCACTCGGCTAGACCCAAACCCACTCGGCTAGACCCAAACCCACTTGGCTACACCCAAACCCACTCCACTAGACCCAAACCCACTCCGCTAGACCCAAACCCCACTCCGCTAGACCCAAACCCACTCGGCCAGACCGAAACCCACTCGGCTGGACCCAAACGCACTCGGCTAGACCCATCCCACTCGGCTAGAATCAAACCCACTCGGCTAGACCCAAACCCACGCCGCTAGACCCAAACCCACTCGGCTAGACCCAAACGCACTCGGCTAGACCCAAACCCACTCGGCTAGGCTCAAACCCACTCGGCAAGACCCAAACCCACTCGGCTAGACCCAAACCCACTCGGCTAGACCCAAACCCACTCCGCTAGACCCAAACCCACTCGGCTAGACCCAAACCCACTCGGCTAGACCCAAACCCACTCGGCTAGACCAAACCCACTCGGCTAGACCCAAACCCGCTCGGCTAGACTCAAACCCACTCGGCTAGACCCAAACCCACTCGGCTAGACCCAAACCCACTCGGCTGGACCCAAACCCATTCCGCTAGACACAAACCCACTCGGCTAGACCCAAACCCACTCGGCTAGACCCAAACCCACTCGGCTTGACCCAAACCCACTCGGCTAGACCCAAACCCACTCTGCTAGACCCAAACCCACTCGGCTAGACCCAAACCCACTCGGCTAGACCCAAACCCACTCGGCTAGACCCAAACCCACTCGGCTACACCCAAACCCACTCCGCTAGACCCAAACCCACTCGGCTAGACCGAAACCACTCAGCTAGACCCAAACCCACTCGGCTAGACCCAAACCCACTCGGCTAGACCCAAACCCACTTGGCTACACCCAAACCCACTCCACTAGACCCAAACCCACTCCGCTAGACCCAAACCCCACTCCGCTAGACCCAAACCCACTCGGCCAGACCGAAACCCACTCGGCTGGACCCAAACGCACTCGGCTAGACCCATCCCACTCGGCTAGAATCAAACCCACTCGGCTAGACCCAAACCCACGCCGCTAGACCCAAACCCACTCGGCTAGACCCAAACGCACTCGGCTAGACCCAAACCCACTCGGCTAGGCTCAAACCCACTCGGCAAGACCCAAACCCACTCGGCTAGACCCAAACCCACTCGGCTAGACCCAAACCCACTCCGCTAGACCCAAACCCACTCGGCTAGACCCAAACCCACTCGGCTAGACCCAAACCCACTCGGCTAGACCAAACCCACTCGGCTAGACCCAAACCCACTCGGCTAGACCAAAACCCACTCGGCTAGTCCCAAACCCAGTCGGCTAGACCCAAACCCACTCGGCTAGACCCAAACCCACTCGGCTAGACCCAAACCCACTCGGCTACACCCAAACCCACGGGGCTACACCCAAACCCACTCCGCTAGACCCTAACCCACTCGGCTAGACCCAAACCCACATGGCCAGACCCAAACCCAATCGGCTAGACCCAAACCCACACGGCTAGACCCAAACCCACTCGGCTGGACCCAAAGCCACTCGGCTAGACCCAAACCCACTCGGCTAGACCCAAACCCACTCGGCTAGACCCAAACCCAATCGGCTAGGCCCAAACCCACTCCGCTAGACCCAAACCCACTCGGCTAGACCCAAACCCACTCGGCTAGACCCAAACCCACTCGGCTAGACCCAAACCCACTCGGCTACACCCAAACCCACGGGGCTACACCCAAACCCACTCCGCTAGACCCTAACCCACTCGGCTAGACCCAAACCCACATGGCCAGACCCAAACCCAATCGGCTAGACCCAAACCCACACGGCTAGACCCAAACCCACTCGGCTGGACCCAAAGCCACTCGGCTAGTCCCAAACCCAGTCGGCTAGACCCAAACCCACTCGGCTAGACCCAAACCCACTCGGCTAGACCCAAACCCACTCGGCTAAACCCAAACCCACTCGGCTACACCCAAACCCACGGGGCTAGGCCCAAACCCACTCGGCTAGACCCAAACCCACTCGGCTAGACCCAAACCCACTCGGCTAGACCCAAACCCACCTGGCTAGACCCAAACCCTCTCGTCCAGACCCAAACCCACTCGGCTACACCCAAACCCACTCGGCTACACCCAAACCAACTCGGCTAGACTCAAACCCACTCGGCTAGACGTAAACCCACTCGGCTAGACCCAAACCCACTCGGCTAGACACAAACCCACTCGGCTAGACCCAAACCCAGTCGGCTAGACCCAAACCAATTCGGCTAGACCCAAACCCACTCGGCTACAACCAACGCCACTCCGCTAGACCCAAACCCACTCGGCTAGACCCAAACCCACTCGGCTAGACCCAAACCCACTCGGCTAGACCCAAACCCACTTGGCTACATCCAAACCCACGCGGCTACACCCAAACCCACTCCGCTAGACCCTAACCCACTCGGCTAGACCCAAACCCACTCGGCTAGACCCAAACCCACTCGGCTAGACCCAAACCCACTCGGCTAGACCCAAACCCACTCCGCGAGACCCAAACCCACGCGGCTAGGCCCAAACCCACTCGGCTAGACCCAAACCCACTCGGCTAGACCCAAACACACTCGGCAAGACCCAAACCCACCCGGCTAGACCCAAACCCACTCGTCCAGACCCAAACCCACTCGGCTACACCCAAACCCACTCGGCTACACCCAAACCAACTCGGCTAGACTCAAACCCACTCGGCTAGACGTAAACCCACTCGGCTAGACCCAAACCCACTCGGCTAGACACAAACCCACTCGGCTAGACCCAAACCCAGTCGGCTAGACCCAAACCAATTCGGCTAGACCCAAACCCACTCGGCTACACCCAAACCCACTCCGCTAGACCCAAACCCACTCGGCTAGACCCAAACCCACTCGGCTAGACCCAAACCCACTCGGCTAGACCCAAACCCACTTGGCTACATTCAAACCCACGCGGCTACACCCAAACCCACTCCGCTAGACCCTAACCCACTCGGCTAGACCCAAACCCACTCGGCTAGACCCAAACCCACTCGGCTAGACCCAAACCCACTCGGCTAGACCCAAACCCACTCGGCTACACCCAAACCCACTCCGCTAGACCCAAACCCAGGCTACACCCAAACCCACTCGGCTAGACCCAAACCCACTCGGCTAGACCCAAAACCATTCGGCTAGACCCAAACCCACTCGTCCAGACCCAAACCCACTCGGCTACACCCAAACCCACTCGGCTACACCCAAACCAACTAGGCTAGACTCAAACCCACTCGGCTAGACGTAAACCCACTCGGCTAGACCCAAACCCACTCGGCTAGACCCAAACCCACTCGGCTAGACCCAAACCCACTCGGCTACACCCAAACCCACTGCGCTAAACCCAAACCCACTCGACAACACCCAAACCCACTCGGCTACACCGAAACCTACTCCGCTAGACCCAAACCCACTCGGCTAGACGTAAACCCACTCGGCTAGACCCAAACCCACTCGGCTAGACCAAAACCCACTCGGCTAGTCCCAAACCCAGTCGGCTAGACCCAAACCCACTCGGCTAGACCCAAACCCACTCGGCTAGACCCAAACCCACTCGGCTACACCCAAACCCACGGGGCTACACCCAAACCCACTCCGCTAGACCCTAACCCACTCGGCTAGACCCAAACCCACATGGCCAGACCCAAACCCAATCGGCTAGACCCAAACCCACACGGCTAGACCCAAACCCACTCGGCTGGACCCAAAGCCACTCGGCTAGACCCAAACCCACTCGGCTAGACCCAAACCCACTCGGCTAGACCCAAACCCAATCGGCTAGGCCCAAACCCACTCCGCTAGACCCAAACCCACTCGGCTAGACCCAAACCCACTCGGCTAGACCCAAACCCACTCGGCTAGACCCAAACCCACTCGGCTACACCCAAACCCACGGGGCTACACCCAAACCCACTCCGCTAGACCCTAACCCACTCGGCTAGACCCAAACCCACATGGCCAGACCCAAACCCAATCGGCTAGACCCAAACCCACACGGCTAGACCCAAACCCACTCGGCTGGACCCAAAGCCACTCGGCTAGTCCCAAACCCAGTCGGCTAGACCCAAACCCACTCGGCTAGACCCAAACCCACTCGGCTAGAACCAAACCCACTCGGCTAGACCCAAACCCACTCGGCTACCCCCAAACCCACGGGGCTACACCCAAACCCACTCCGCTAGACCCTAACCCACTCGGCTAGACCCAAACCAACTCGGCTAGACCCAAACCCACTCGGCTAGACCCAAACCCACTCGGCTAGACCCAAACCCACTTGGCTACATCCAAACCCACGCGGCTACACCCAAACCCACTCCGCTAGACCCTAACCCACTCGGCTAGACCCAAACCCACTCGGCTAGACCCAAACCCACTCGGCTAGACCCAAACCCACTCGGCTAGACCCAAACCCACTCGGCTACACCCAAACCCACTCCGCTAGACCCAAACCCAGGCTACACCCAAACCCACTCGGCTAGACCCAAACCCACTCGGCTAGACCCAAACCCACTCGGCTACACCCAAACCAACTAGGCTAGACTCAAACCCACTCGGCTAGACGTAAACCCACTCGGCTAGACCCAAACCCACTCGGCTAGACCCAAACCCACTCGGCTAGACCCAAACCCACTCGGCTACACCCAAACCCACTGCGCTAAACCCAAACCCACTCGACAACACCCAAACCCACTCGGCTACACCGAAACCTACTCCGCTAGACCCAAACCCACTCGGCTAGACGTAAACCCACTCGGCTAGACCCAAACCCACTCGGCTAGACCAAAACCCACTCGGCTAGTCCCAAACCCAGTCGGCTAGACCCAAACCCATTCGGCTAGACCCAAACCCACTCGTCCAGACCCAAACCCACTCGGCTACACCCAAACCCACTCGGCTACACCCAAACCAACTAGGCTAGACTCAAACCCACTCGGCTAGACGTAAACCCACTCGGCTAGACCCAAACCCACTCGGCTAGACCCAAACCCACTCGGCTAGACCCAAACCCACTCGGCTACACCCAAACCCACTGCGCTAAACCCAAACCCACTCGACAACACCCAAACCCACTCGGCTACACCGAAACCTACTCCGCTAGACCCAAACCCACTCGGCTAGACGTAAACCCACTCGGCTAGACCCAAACCCACTCGGCTAGACCAAAACCCACTCGGCTAGTCCCAAACCCAGTCGGCTAGACCCAAACCCACTCGGCTAGACCCAAACCCACTCGGCTAGACCCAAACCCACTCGGCTACACCCAAACCCACGGGGCTACACCCAAACCCACTCCGCTAGACCCTAACCCACTCGGCTAGACCCAAACCCACATGGCCAGACCCAAACCCAATCGGCTAGACCCAAACCCACACGGCTAGACCCAAACCCACTCGGCTGGACCCAAAGCCACTCGGCTAGACCCAAACCCACTCCGCTAGACCCAAACCCACTCGGCTAGACCCAAACCCAATCGGCTAGGCCCAAACCCACTCCGCTAGACCCAAACCCACTCGGCTAGACCCAAACCCACTCGGCTAGACCCAAACCCACTCGGCTAGACCCAAACCCACTCGGCTACACCCAAACCCACGGGGCTACACCCAAACCCACTCCGCTAGACCCAAACCCACATGGCCAGACCCAAACCCAATCGGCTAGACCCAAACCCACACGGCTAAACCCAAACCCACTCGGCTGGACCCAAAGCCACTCGGCTAGTCCCAAACCCACTCGGCTAGACCCAAACCCACTCGGCTAGACCCAAACCCACTCGGCTAGACCCAAACCCACTCGGCTAGACCCAAACCCACTCGGCTACCCCCAAACCCACGGGGCTACACCCAAACCCACTCCGCTAGACCCTAACCCACTCGGCTAGACCCAAACCCACATGGCCAGACCCAAACCCAATCGGCTAGACCCAAACCCACACGGCTAGACCCAAACCCACTCGGCTGGACCCAAAGCCACTCGGCTAGACCCAAACCCACTCGGCTAGACCCAAACCCACTCGGCTAGACCCAAACCCAATCGGCTAGGCCCAAACCCACTCGGCTAGACCCAAACCCACTCCGCTAGACCCAAACCCACTCCGCTAGACCCAAACCCACGCGGCTAGGCCCAAACCCACTCGGCTAGACCCAAACCCACTCGGCTAGACCCAAACCCACTCGGCTAGACCAAAACCCACTCGGCTAGTCCCAAACCCAGTCGGCTAGACCCAAACCCACTCGGCTAGACCCAAACCCACTCGGCTAGACCCAAACCCACTCGGCTACACCCAAACCCACGGGGCTACACCCAAACCCACTCCGCTAGACCCTAACCCACTCGGCTAGACCCAAACCCACATGGCCAGACCCAAACCCAATCGGCTAGACCCAAACCCACACGGCTAGACCCAAACCCACTCGGCTGGACCCAAAGCCACTCGGCTAGACCCAAACCCACTCCGCTAGACCCAAACCCACTCGGCTAGACCCAAACCCAATCGGCTAGGCCCAAACCCACTCCGCTAGACCCAAACCCACTCGGCTAGACCCAAACCCACTCGGCTAGACCCAAACCCACTCGGCTAGACCCAAACCCACTCGGCTACACCCAAACCCACGGGGCTACACCCAAACCCACTCCGCTAGACCCAAACCCACATGGCCAGACCCAAACCCAATCGGCTAGACCCAAACCCACACGGCTAGACCCAAACCCACTCGGCTGGACCCAAAGCCACTCGGCTAGTCCCAAACCCACTCGGCTAGACCCAAACCCACTCGGCTAGACCCAAACCCACTCGGCTAGACCCAAACCCACTCGGCTAGACCCAAACCCACTCGGCTACCCCCAAACCCACGGGGCTACACCCAAACCCACTCCGCTAGACCCTAACCCACTCGGCTAGACCCAAACCCACATGGCCAGACCCAAACCCAATCGGCTAGACCCAAACCCACACGGCTAGACCCAAACCCACTCGGCTGGACCCAAAGCCACTCGGCTAGACCCAAACCCACTCGGCTAGACCCAAACCCACTCGGCTAGACCCAAACCCAATCGGCTAGGCCCAAACCCACTCGGCTAGACCCAAACCCACTCCGCTAGACCCAAACCCACTCCGCTAGACCCAAACCCACGCGGCTAGGCCCAATACCCACTCGGCTAGACCCAAACCCACTCGGCTAGACCCAAACCCACTCGGCTAGACCCAAACCCTCTCGTCCAGACCCAAACCTACTCGGCTACACCCAAACCCACTCGGCTACACCCAAACCAACTCGGCTAGACTCAAACCCACTCGGCTAGACGTAAACCCACTCGGCTAGACCCAAACCCACTCGGCTAGACCCAAACCCACTCGGCTAGACCCAAACCCAGTCGGCTAGACCCAAACCAATTCGGCTAGACCCAAACCCACTCGGCTACACCCAAACCCACTCCGCTAGACCCAAACCCACTCGGCTACACCCAAACCCACTCGGCTAGACCCAAACCCACTCGGCTAGACCCAAACCCACTTGGCTACATCCAAACCCACGCGGCTACACCCAAACCCACTCCGCTAGACCCTAACCCACTCGGCTAGACCCAAACCCACTCGGCTAGACCCAAACCCACTCGGCTAGACCCAAACCCACTCGGCTACACCCAAACCCACTCCGCTAGACCCAAACCCACTCGGCTACACCCAAACCCACACGGCTAGACCGAAACCCACTCGGCTGGACCCAAAGCCACTCGGCTGGTCCCAAACCCAGTCGGCTAGACCCAAACCCACTCGGCCAGACCCAAACCCACTCGGCTACACCCAAACCCACTCCGCTAGACCCAAACCCACTCGGCTAGACCCAAACCCACTCGGCTAGACCCAAACCCACTCGGCTAGACCCAAACCCACTCGGCTGCACCCAAACCCACGGGGCTACACCCAAACCCACTCCGCTAGACCCTAACCCACTCGGCTAGACCCAAACCCACATGGCCAGACCCAAACCCAATCGGCTGGACCCAAACCCACACGGCTAGACCCAAACCCACTCGGCTGGACCCAAAGCCACTCGGCTAGACCCAAACCCACTCGGCTAGACCCAAACCCACTCGGCTAGACCCAAACCCAATCGGCTAGGCCCAAACCCACTCGGCTAGATCCAAACCCACTCCGCTAGACCCAAACCCACTCCGCTAGACCCAAACCCACGCGGCTAGGCCCAAACCCACTCGGCTAGACCCAAAACCACTCGGCTAGACCCAAACCCACTCGGCTAGACCCAAACCCACTCGGCTAGACCCAAACCCACTCGTCCAGACCCAAACCCACTCGGCTACACCAAACCCACTCGGCTAGACCCAAACCCACTCGGCTAGACCCAAACCCACTCGGCTGCACCCAAACCCACTCCGCTAGACCCAAACCCACTCGGCTACACCCAAACCCAATCGGCAAGACCCAAACCCACTTGGCTAGACCCACACCCACTCGGCTAGACCCAAACCCACTCGGCTAGACCCAAACCCACTCGGCTAGACCCAAACCCGTTTGTCTAGACCCAAACCCACTCGGCTAGACCCAAACCCACTCGGCTAGACCCAAACCCACTCGTCCAGACCCAAACCCACTCGGCTACACCCAAACCCACTCGGCTACACCCAAACCCACTCCGCTAGACCCAAACCCACTCGGTTAGACGTAAACCCACACGGCTAGACCCAAACCCACTCGGCTAGACCCAAACCCACTCGTCCAGACCCAAACCCACTCGGCTACACCCAAACCCACTCGGCTACACCGAAACCTACTCCGCTAGACCCAAACCCACTCGGCTAGACGTAAACCCACTCGGCTAGACCGAAACCCACTCGGCTAGACCAAAACCCACTCGGCTAGTCCCAAACCCAGTCGGCTAGACCCAAACCCACTCGGCTAGACCCAAACCCACTCGGCTAGACCCAAACCCACTCGGCTAGACGCAAACCCACTCGGCTAGACCCAAACCCACTCGGCTAGATCCAAACCCACTCGGCAAGACCCAAACGCACTCGGCTAGACCCAAACCCACTCGGCTAGACCCAAACCCACTCGGCTAGACCCAAACCTACTCGGCTACACCCAAACCCACTCCGCTAAACCCAAACCCACTCGGCTACACCCAAACCCACTCGGCTAGACCCAAACCCATTCGGCTAGACCCAAACCCACTCGGCTAGACCCAAACGCACTCGGGTAGACCCAAACCCATTCGGCTAGACCCAAACCCACTCGGCTAGACCCAAACCCACTCGTCCAGACCCAAACCCACTCGGCTACACCCAAACCCACTCGGCTACACCGAAACCTACTCCGCTAGACCCAAACCCACTCGGCTAGACGTAAACCCACTCGGCTAGACCGAAACCCACTCGGCTAGACCAAAACCCACTCGGCTAGTCCCAAACCCAGTCGGCTAGACCCAAACCCACTCGGCTAGACCCAAACCCACTCGGCTAGACCCAAACCCACTCGGCTAGACGCAAACCCACTCGGCTAGACCCAAACCCACTCGGCTAGATCCAAACCCACTCGGCAAGACCCAAACGCACTCGGCTAGACCCAAACCCACTCGGCTAGACCCAAACCCACTCGGCTAGACCCAAACCTACTCGGCTACACCCAAACCCACTCCGCTAAACCCAAACCCACTCGGCTACACCCAAACCCACTCGGCTAGACCCAAACCCATTCGGCTAGACCCAAACCCACTCGGCTAGACCCAAACGCACTCGGGTAGACCCAAACCCATTCGGCTAGACCCAAACCCACTCGGCTAGACCCAAACCCAATCGGCTAGACCCAAACCCACATGGCCAGACCCAAACCCAATCGGCTAGACCCAAACCCACACGGCTAGACCCAAACACACTCGGCTGGACCCAAAGCCACTCGGCTAGACCCAAACCCACTCGGCTAGACCCAAACCCACTCGGCTAGACCCAAACCCAATCGGCTAGGCCCAAACCCACTCGGCTAGACCCAAACCCACTCCGCTAGACCCAAACCCACTCCGCTAGACCCAAAACCACGCGGCTAGGCCCAAACCCACTCGGCTAGACCCAAACCCACTCGGCTAGACCCAAACCCACTCGGCTAGACCCAAACCCACTCGTCCAGACCCAAACCCACTCGGCTACACCCAAACTCACTCGGCTACACCCAAACCAACTCGGCTAGACTCAAACCCACTCGGCTAGACGTAAACCCACTCGGCTAGACCCAAACCCACTCGGCTAGACCCAAACCCACTCGGCTAGACCCAAACCCAGTCGGCTAGACCCAAACCAATTCGGCTAGACCCAAACCCACTCGGCTACACCCAAACCCACTCCGCTAGACCCAAACCCACTCGGCTACACCCAAACCCACTCGGCTAGACCCAAACCCACTCGGCTAGACCCAAACCCACTTGGCTACATCCAAACCCACGCGGCTACACCCAAACCCACTCCGCTAGACCCTAACCCACTCGGCTAGACCCAAACCCACTCGGCTAGACCCAAACCCACTCGGCTAGACCCAAACCCACTCGGCTACACCCAAACCCACTCCGCTAGACCCAAACCCACTCGGCTACACCCAAACCCACTCGGCTAGACCCAAACCCATTCGGCTAGACCCAAACCCTCTCGGCTAGACCCAAACCCACTCGTCCAGACCCAAACCCACTCGGCTACACCCAAACCCACTCGGCTACACCCAAACCAACTCGGCTAGACTCAAACCCACTCGGCCAGACGTAAACCCACTCGGCTACACCCAAACCCACGGGGCTACACCCAAACCCACTCCGCTAGACCCTAACCCACTCGGCTAGACCCAAACCCACATGGCCAGACCCAAAGCCAATCGGCTAGACCCAAACCCACACGGCTAGACCGAAACCCACTCGGCTGGACCCAAAGCCACTCGGCTAGTCCCAAACCCAGTCGGCTAGACCCAAACCCACTCGGCTAGACGCAAACCCACTCGGCTACACCCAAACCCACTCCGCTAGACCCAAACCCACTCGGCTAGACCCAAACCCACTCGGCTAGACCCAAACCCACTCGGCTAGACCCAAACCCACTCGGCTACACCCAAACCCACGGGGCTACACCCAAACCCACTCCGCTAGACCCTAACCCACTCGGCTAGACCCAAACCCACATGGCCAGACCCAAACCCAATCGGCTAGACCCAAACCCACACGGCTAGACCCAAACCCACTCGGCTGGACCCAAAGCCACTCGGCTAGACCCAAACCCACTCGGCTAGACCCAAACCCACTCCGCTAGACCCAAACCCACTCGGCTAGACCCAAACCCACTCGGCTAGACCCAAACCCACTCGGCTAGACCCAAACCCACTCGGCTACACCCAAACCCACGGGGCTACACCCAAACCCACTCCGCTAGACCCTAACCCACTCGGCTAGACCCAAACCCACATGGCCAGACCCAAACCCAATCGGCTGGACCCAAACCCACACGGCTAGACCCAAACCCACTCGGCTGGACCCAAAGCCACTCGGCTAGACCCAAACCCACTCGGCTAGACCCAAACCCACTCGGCTAGACCCAAACCCAATCGGCTAGGCCCAAACCCACTCGGCTAGACCCAAACCCACTCCGCTAGACCCAAACCCACTCCGCTAGACCCAAACCCACGCGGCTAGGCCCAAACCCACTCGGCTAGACCCAAAACCACTCGGCTAGACCCAAACCCACTCGGCTAGACCCAAACCCACTCGGCTAGACCCAAACCCACTCGTCCAGACCCAAACCCACTCGGCTACACCCAAACCCTCTCGGCTAGACCCAAACCCACTCGGCTAGACCCAAACCCACTCGGCTGCACCCAAACCCACTCCGCTAGACCCAAACCCACTCGGCTACACCCAAACCCAATCGGCAAGACCCAAACCCACTTGGCTAGACCCACACCCACTCGGCTAGACCCAAACCCACTCGGCTAGACCCAAACCCACTCGGCTAGACCCAAACCCGTTTGTCTAGACCCAAACCCACTCGGCTAGACCCAAACCCACTCGGCTAGACCCAAACCCACTCGTCCAGACCCAAACCCACTCGGCTACACCCAAACCCACTCGGCTACACCCAAACCCACTCCGCTAGACCCAAACCCACTCGGTTAGACGTAAACCCACACGGCTAGACCCAAACCCACTCGGCTAGACCCAAACCCACTCGTCCAGACCCAAACCCACTCGGCTACACCCAAACCCACTCGGCTACACCGAAACCTACTCCGCTAGACCCAAACCCACTCGGCTAGACGTAAACCCACTCGGCTAGACCGAAACCCACTCGGCTAGACCAAAACCCACTCGGCTTGTCCCAAACCCAGTCGGCTAGACCCAAACCCACTCGGCTAGACCCAAACCCACTCGGCTAGACCCAAACCCACTCGGCTGGACGCAAACCCACTCGGCTAGACCCAAACCCACTCGGCTAGATCCAAACCCACTCGGCAAGACCCAAACGCACTCGGCTAGACCCAAACCCACTCAGCTAGACCCAAACCCACTCGGCTAGACCCAAACCTACTCGGCTACACCCAAACCCACTCCGCTAAACCCAAACCCACTCGGCTACACCCAAACCCACTCGGCTAGACCCAAACCCATTCGGCTAGACCCAAACCCACTCGGCTAGACCCAAACGCACTCGGGTAGACCCAAACCCATTCGGCTAGACCCAAACCCACTCGGCTAGACCCAAACCCACTCGGCTAGACCCAAACCCACATGGCCAGACCCAAACCCAATCGGCTAGACCCAAACCCACACGGCTAGACCCAAACCCACTCGGCTGGACCCAAAGCCACTCGGCTAGACCCAAACCCACTCGGCTAGACCCAAACCCACTCGGCTAGACCCAAACCCAATCGGCTAGGCCCAAACCCACTCGGCTAGACCCAAACCCACTCCGCTAGACCCAAACCCACTCCGCTAGACCCAAACCCACGCGGCTAGGCCCAAACCCACTCGGCTAGACCCAAACCCACTCGGCTAGACCCAAACCCACTCGGCTAGACCCAAACCCACTCGTCCAGACCCAAACCCACTCGGCTACACCCAAACCCACTCGGCTACACCCAAACCAACTCGGCTAGACTCAAACCCACTTGGCTAGACGTAAACCCACTCGGCTAGACCCAAACCCACTCGGCTAGACCCAAACCCACTCGGCTAGACCCAAACCCAGTCGGCTAGACCCAAACCAATTCGGCTAGACCCAAACCCACTCGGCTACACCCAAACCCACTCCGCTAGACCCAAACCCACTCGGCTACACCCAAACCCACTCGGCTAGACCCAAACCCACTCGGCTAGACCCAAACCCACTTGGCTACATCCAAACCCACGCGGCTACACCCAAACCCACTCCGCTAGACCCTAACCCACTCGGCTAGACCCAAACCCACTCGGCTAGACCCAAGCCCACTCGGCTAGACCCAAACCCACTCGGCTACACCCAAACCCACTCCGCTAGACCCAAACCCACTCGGCTACACCCAAACCCACTCGGCTAGACCCAAACCCATTCGGCTAGACCCAAACCCACTCGGCTAGACCCAAACCCACTCGTCCAGACCCAAACCCACTCGGCTACACCCAAACCCACTCGGCTACACCCAAACAAACTCGGCTAGACTCAAACCCACTCGGCTAGACGTAAACCCACTCGGCTACACCCAAACCCACGGGGCTACACCCAAACCCACTCCGCTAGACCCTAACCCACTCGGCTAGACCCAAACCCACATGGCCAGACCCAAAGCCAATCGGCTAGACCCAAACCCACACGGCTAGACCGAAACCCACTCGGCTGGACCCAAAGCCACTCGGCTAGTCCCAAACCCAGTCGGCTAGACCCAAACCCACTCGGCTAGACGCAAACCCACTCGGCTACACCCAAACCCACTCCGCTAGACCCAAACCCACTCGGCTAGACCCAAACCCACTCGGCTAGACCCAAACCCACTCGGCTAGACCCAAACCCACTCGGCTACACCCAAACCCACGGGGCTACACCCAAACCCACTCCGCTAGACCCTAACCCACTCGGCTAGACCCAAACCCACATGGCCAGACCCAAACCCAATCGGCTAGACCCAAACCCACATGGCTAGACCCAAACCCACTCGGCTGGACCCAAAGCCACTCGGCTAGACCCAAACCCACTCGGCTAGACCCAAACCCACTCGGCTAGACCCAAACCCAATCGGCTAGGCCCAAACCCACTCGGCTAGACCCAAACCCACTCCGCTAGACCCAAACCCACTCCGCTAGACCCAAACCCACTCGGCTAGACCCAAACCCACTCGGCTAGACCCAAACCCACTCGTCCAGACCCAAACCCACTCGGCTACACCCAAACCCACTCGGCTAGACCCAAACCCACTCGGCTAGACCCAAACCCACTCGGCTGCACCCAAACCCACTCCGCTAGACCCAAACCCACTCGGCTACACCCAAACCCACTCGGCAAGACCCAAACCCACTTGGCTAGACCCACACCCACTCGGCTAGACCCAAACCCACTCGGCTAGACCCAAACCCACTCGGCTAGACCCAAACGCGTTTGTCTAGACCCAAACCCACTCGGCTAGACCCAAACCCACTCGGCTAGACCCAAACCCACTCGTCCAGACCTAAACCCACTCGGCTACACACAAACCCACTCGGCTACACCCAAAACCACTCCGCTAGACCCAAACCCACTCGGTTAGACGTAAACCCACACGGCTAGACCCAAACCCACTCGGCTAGACCCAAACCCACTCGTCCAGACCCAAACCCACTCGGCTACACCCAAACCCACTCGGCTACACCGAAACCTACTCCGCTAGACCCAAACCCACTCGGCTAGACGTAAACCCACTCGGCTAGACCGAAACCCACTCGGCTAGACCAAAACCCACTCGGCTAGTCCCAAACCCAGTCGGCTAGACCCAAACCCACTCGGCTAGACCCAAACCCACTCGGCTAGACCCAAACCCACTCGGCTAGACGCAAACCCACTCGGCTAGACCCAAACCCACTCGGCTAGATCCAAACCCACTCGGCAAGACCCAAACGCACTCGGCTAGACCCAAACCCACTTGGCTAGACCCAAACCCACTCGGCTAGACCCAAACCTACTCGGCTACACCCAAACCCACTCCGCTAAACCCAAACCCACTCGGCTACACCCAAACCCACTCGGCTAGACCCAAACCCATTCGGCTAGACCCAAACCCACTCGGCTAGACCCAAACGCACTCGGGCAGACCCAAACCCATTCGGCCAGACCCAAACCCACTCGGCTAGACCCAAACCCACTCCACTAGACCCAAACCCACTGCGCTAGACCCAAACCCACTCGGCTAGACCCAAACCCACTCGGCTAGACCCAAACCCACTCAGCTAGTCCCAAACCCACTCGGCTAGACCCAAACGGACTCGGCTAGACCCAAACCCACTCGGCTAGACGCAAACCCACTCCGCTAGACCCAAACCCACTCCGCTAGACCCAAACCCTCTCGGCTAGACCCAAACCCACTCGGATAGACCCAAACCCTCTAGGCTAGTCCCAAACCCACTCCGCTAGACCCAAATCCACTCGGCTAGACCCAAACCCACTCGGCTAGACCCAAACCCACATGGCTAGACCCAAACCCGCTCGACTAGACCCAAACCCTCTCGGCTACACCCAAACTAACTCGTCTAGACCCAAACCCACTCGGCTAGATCCAAACCCACTCGGCTAGACCCAAACCCACTCGGCTAGACCCAAACCCACTCGGCTAGACCCAAACCCACACCGCTAGACCCAAAAACACTCGGCTAGACCCAAACCCACTCCGCTAGACCCAAACCCACTCGGCTGGACCCAAACCCACTCGGCTGGACCCAAACCCACTCGGCTAGACCCAAACCCACTCGGCTAGACCCAAACCCACTCGGCTAGACCTAAACCTACTCGGCTACACCCAAACCCACTCTGCTACACGCAAACCCACTCCGCTAGACGCAAACCCACTCGGCTACACCCTAACCCACTCGGCTAGCCCCAAACCCACTCGGCTAGACCCAAACCCACTCCGCTAGACCCAAACCCACTCGGCTAGACCCAAACCCACTCGGCTGCACCCAAACCCATTCGGCTAGACCCAAACACACTCGGCTAGACCCAAACCCAATCGGCTGGACCCAAACCCACTCGGCTACACCCAAACCCACTCGGCTGGACCCAAACCCACTCGGCTAGACCCAAACCCACTCGGCTAGACCCAAACCCACTGGGCTAGACCCAAACCCACTCGGCTACACCCAAACCCAATCGGCTAGACCCAAACCCACACCGCTAGACCCAAACCCACTCGACTAGACCCAAACCCACTGCGCTAGACCCAAACCCTCTCGGCTAGACCCAAACCCACTCGGATAGACCCAAACCCTCTAGGCTAGTCCCAAACCCACTCCGCTAGACCCAAATCCACTCGGCTAGACCCAAACCCACTCGGCTAGACCCAAACCCACATGGCCTGACCCAAACCCGCTCGGCTAGACCCAAACCCTCTCGGCTACACCCAAACTAACTCGTCTAGACCCAAACCCACTCGGCTAGATCCAAACCCACTCGGCTAGACCCAAACCCACTCGGCTAGACCCAAACCCACTCGGCTAGACCCAAACCCACACCGCTAGACCCAAACACACTCGGCTAGACCCAAACCCACTCCGCTAGACCCAAACCCACTCGGCTGGACCCAAACCCACTCGGCTGGACCCAAACCCACTCGGCTAGACCCAAACCCACTCGGCTAGACCCAAACCCACTCGGCTAGACCCAAACCCACTCGGCTACATCCAAACCCACTCTGCTACACGCAAACCCACTCCGCTAGACCCAAACCCACTCGGCTACACCCTAACCCACTCGGCTAGCCCCAAACCCACTCGGCTAGACCCAAACCCACTCCGCTAGACCCAAACCCACTCGGCTAGACCCAAACCCACTCGGCTGCACCCAAACCCATTCGGCTAGACCCAAACACACTCGGCTAGACCCAAACCCAATCGGCTGGACCCAAACCCACTCGGCTACACCCAAACCCACTCGGCTGGACCCAAACCCACTCGGCTAGATCCAAACCCACTGGGCTAGACCCAAACCCACTCGGCTACACCCAAACCCAATCGGCTAGACCCAAACCCACACCGCTAGACCCAAACCCACTCGACTAGACCCAAACCCACTGCACTAGACCCAAACCCACTCGGCTGGACCCAAACCCACTCCGCTACACCCAAACCCAATCGGCTAGACCCAAACCCACACCGCTAGACCCAAACCCACTCGACTAGACCCAAACCCACTGCGTTAGACCCAAACCCACTCGACTAGACCCAAACCCACTGCGCTAGACCCAAACCCACTCGGCTGGACCCAAACCCACTCGGCTACACCCAAACCCAATCGGCTAGACCCAACCCCACACCGCTAGACCCAAACCCACTCGACTAGACCCAAACCCACTGCGCTAGACCCAAACCCACTCCGCTAGACCCAAACCCACTCGGCTAGACCCAAACCCACTCGGCTACACCGAAACCCACTCGGCTAAAACTAAACCCACTCGTCTAGGCCTAAACCCACTCGGCTAGACCCAAACCCACTTGGCTACAACCAAACCCACTCCGCTAGACCCAAACCCACTCGGCAAGACACAAACCCACTCAGCTACACCCATACCCACTCGGCTAGACCCAAACCCACTCGGCTAGACCCAAACCCACTCCACTAGACCCAAACCCACTCCGCCAGACCCAAACCCACTCGGCTAGACCCAAACCCAATCGGCTAGACCTAAACCCACTCCGCTAGAACCAAACCCACCCCGCTAGACCCAAACCCACTCTGCTTGTCCCAAACCTACTCGGCTAGAACCAAATGGACTCGGCTAGACCCAAACCCACTCGGCTAGACCCAAACCCACTCGGGTAGACCCAAACCCACTCGGGTAGACCCAAACCCATTCGGCTAGACCCAAACCCACTCGGCTAGACCCAAACCCACTCGGCTTGTCCCAAACCCACTCAGCTACACCCAAACCCACACCGCTAGACCCAAACCCACTCGGCTAGGCACAAACCCACTCGGCTAGACCCAAACCCACTCGGCTACACCCAAACCCACTCGGCTAGACCCAAACCCACTCGGCTAGACCCAAACCCACTCGGCTAGACCCACACCCACTCGGCTAGACCCAAACCCACTCGGCTAGACCCAAACCCACTCGGCTAGACCCAAACCCACTCGGGTAGACCCAAACCCACTCGGGTAGACCCAAACCCATTCGGCTAGACCCAAACCCACTCGGCTAGACCCAAACCCACTCGGCTTGTCCCAAACCCACTCAGCTACATCCAAACCCACACCGCTAGACCCAAACCCACTCGGCTAGGCACAAACCCACTCGGCTAGACCCAAACCCACTCGGCTACACCCAAACCCACTCGGCTAGACCCAAACCCACTCGGCTAGACCCAAACCCACTCGGCTAGACCCACACCCACTCGGCTAGACCCAAACCCACTCGGCTAGACCCAAACCCTGTCGGCTAGACCCAAACCCACTCGGCTAGACCCAAACCCACTCGGCTACACCCAAACCTACTCCGCTAGACCCAAACCCACTCGTCTAGACCCAAACCCACTCGGCTAGACCCAAACCCACTCGGCTAGACCCAAACCCACTCGGCTAGTCCCAAACCCACTCGGCTAGACCCAAACGGACTCGGCTAGACCCAAACCCACTCGGCTAGACCCAAACCCACTCCGCTAGACCAAAACCCTCTCGGCTAGACCCAAACCCGCTCGGATAGACCCAAACCCTCTAGGCTAGTCCCAAACCCACTCCGCTAGACCCAAACCCACTCGGCTAGACCCAAACCCACTCGGCTAGACCCAAACCCACATGGCTAGACCCAAACCCGCTCGGCTAGACCCAAACCCTCTCGGCTACACCCAAACTAACTCGGCTAGACCCAAACCCACTCGGCTAGATCCAAACCCACTCGGCTAGACCCAAACCCACTCGGCTAGACCCAAACCCACTCGGCTAGACCCAAACCCACACCGCTAGACCCAAACACACTCGGCTAGACCCAAACCCACTCCGCTACACCCAAACCCACTCGGCTGGACCCAAACCCACTCGGCTGGACCCAAACCCACTCGGCTAGACCCAAACCCACTCGGCTACACCCAAACCCACTCTGCTACACGCAAACCCACTCCGCTAGACCCAAACCCACATGGCTAGACCCAAACCCGCTCGGCTAGACCCAAACCCTCTCGGCTACACCCAAACTAACTCGGCTAGACCCAAACCCACTCGGCTAGATCCAAACCCACTCGGCTAGACCCAAACCCACACCGCCAGACCCAAACACACTCGGCTGGACGCAAACCCACTCGGCTAGACCCAAACCCACTCGGCTAGATCCAAACCCACTCGGCAAGACCCAAACGCACTCGGCTAGACCCAAACCCACTCAGCTAGACCCAAACCCACTCGGCTAGACCCAAACCTACTCGGCTACACCCAAACCCACTCCGCTAAACCCAAACCCACTCGGCTACACCCAAACCCACTCGGCTAGACCCAAACCCATTCGGCTAGACCCAAACCCACTCGGCTAGACCCAAACGCACTCGGGTAGACCCAAACCCATTCGGCTAGACCCAAACCCACTCGGCTAGACCCAAACCCACTCGGCTAGACCCAAACCCACATGGCCAGACCCAAACCCAATCGGCTAGACCCAAACCCACACGGCTAGACCCAAACCCACTCGGCTGGACCCAAAGCCACTCGGCTAGACCCAAACCCACTCGGCTAGACCCAAACCCACTCGGCTAGACCCAAACCCAATCGGCTAGGCCCAAACCCACTCGGCTAGACCCAAACCCACTCCGCTAGACCCAAACCCACTCCGCTAGACCCAAACCCACGCGGCTAGGCCCAAACCCACTCGGCTAGACCCAAACCCACTCGGCTAGACCCAAACCCACTCGGCTAGACCCAAACCCACTCGTCCAGACCCAAACCCACTCGGCTACACCCAAACCCACTCGGCTACACCCAAACCAACTCGGCTAGACTCAAACCCACTTGGCTAGACGTAAACCCACTCGGCTAGACCCAAACCCACTCGGCTAGACCCAAACCCACTCGGCTAGACCCAAACCCAGTCGGCTAGACCCAAACCAATTCGGCTAGACCCAAACCCACTCGGCTACACCCAAACCCACTCCGCTAGACCCAAACCCACTCGGCTACACCCAAACCCACTCGGCTAGACCCAAACCCACTCGGCTAGACCCAAACCCACTTGGCTACATCCAAACCCACGCGGCTACACCCAAACCCACTCCGCTAGACCCTAACCCACTCGGCTAGACCCAAACCCACTCGGCTAGACCCAAGCCCACTCGGCTAGACCCAAACCCACTCGGCTACACCCAAACCCACTCCGCTAGACCCAAACCCACTCGGCTACACCCAAACCCACTCGGCTAGACCCAAACCCATTCGGCTAGACCCAAACCCACTCGGCTAGACCCAAACCCACTCGTCCAGACCCAAACCCACTCGGCTACACCCAAACCCACTCGGCTACACCCAAACAAACTCGGCTAGACTCAAACCCACTCGGCTAGACGTAAACCCACTCGGCTACACCCAAACCCACGGGGCTACACCCAAACCCACTCCGCTAGACCCTAACCCACTCGGCTAGACCCAAACCCACATGGCCAGACCCAAAGCCAATCGGCTAGACCCAAACCCACACGGCTAGACCGAAACCCACTCGGCTGGACCCAAAGCCACTCGGCTAGTCCCAAACCCAGTCGGCTAGACCCAAACCCACTCGGCTAGACGCAAACCCACTCGGCTACACCCAAACCCACTCCGCTAGACCCAAACCCACTCGGCTAGACCCAAACCCACTCGGCTAGACCCAAACCCACTCGGCTAGACCCAAACCCACTCGGCTACACCCAAACCCACGGGGCTACACCCAAACCCACTCCGCTAGACCCTAACCCACTCGGCTAGACCCAAACCCACATGGCCAGACCCAAACCCAATCGGCTAGACCCAAACCCACATGGCTAGACCCAAACCCACTCGGCTGGACCCAAAGCCACTCGGCTAGACCCAAACCCACTCGGCTAGACCCAAACCCACTCGGCTAGACCCAAACCCAATCGGCTAGGCCCAAACCCACTCGGCTAGACCCAAACCCACTCCGCTAGACCCAAACCCACTCCGCTAGACCCAAACCCACTCGGCTAGACCCAAACCCACTCGGCTAGACCCAAACCCACTCGTCCAGACCCAAACCCACTCGGCTACACCCAAACCCACTCGGCTAGACCCAAACCCACTCGGCTAGACCCAAACCCACTCGGCTGCACCCAAACCCACTCCGCTAGACCCAAACCCACTCGGCTACACCCAAACCCACTCGGCAAGACCCAAACCCACTTGGCTAGACCCACACCCACTCGGCTAGACCCAAACCCACTCGGCTAGACCCAAACCCACTCGGCTAGACCCAAACGCGTTTGTCTAGACCCAAACCCACTCGGCTAGACCCAAACCCACTCGGCTAGACCCAAACCCACTCGTCCAGACCTAAACCCACTCGGCTACACACAAACCCACTCGGCTACACCCAAAACCACTCCGCTAGACCCAAACCCACTCGGTTAGACGTAAACCCACACGGCTAGACCCAAACCCACTCGGCTAGACCCAAACCCACTCGTCCAGACCCAAACCCACTCGGCTACACCCAAACCCACTCGGCTACACCGAAACCTACTCCGCTAGACCCAAACCCACTCGGCTAGACGTAAACCCACTCGGCTAGACCGAAACCCACTCGGCTAGACCAAAACCCACTCGGCTAGTCCCAAACCCAGTCGGCTAGACCCAAACCCACTCGGCTAGACCCAAACCCACTCGGCTAGACCCAAACCCACTCGGCTAGACGCAAACCCACTCGGCTAGACCCAAACCCACTCGGCTAGATCCAAACCCACTCGGCAAGACCCAAACGCACTCGGCTAGACCCAAACCCACTTGGCTAGACCCAAACCCACTCGGCTAGACCCAAACCTACTCGGCTACACCCAAACCCACTCCGCTAAACCCAAACCCACTCGGCTACACCCAAACCCACTCGGCTAGACCCAAACCCATTCGGCTAGACCCAAACCCACTCGGCTAGACCCAAACGCACTCGGGCAGACCCAAACCCATTCGGCCAGACCCAAACCCACTCGGCTAGACCCAAACCCACTCCACTAGACCCAAACCCACTGCGCTAGACCCAAACCCACTCGGCTAGACCCAAACCCACTCGGCTAGACCCAAACCCACTCAGCTAGTCCCAAACCCACTCGGCTAGACCCAAACGGACTCGGCTAGACCCAAACCCACTCGGCTAGACGCAAACCCACTCCGCTAGACCCAAACCCACTCCGCTAGACCCAAACCCTCTCGGCTAGACCCAAACCCACTCGGATAGACCCAAACCCTCTAGGCTAGTCCCAAACCCACTCCGCTAGACCCAAATCCACTCGGCTAGACCCAAACCCACTCGGCTAGACCCAAACCCACATGGCTAGACCCAAACCCGCTCGACTAGACCCAAACCCTCTCGGCTACACCCAAACTAACTCGTCTAGACCCAAACCCACTCGGCTAGATCCAAACCCACTCGGCTAGACCCAAACCCACTCGGCTAGACCCAAACCCACTCGGCTAGACCCAAACCCACACCGCTAGACCCAAAAACACTCGGCTAGACCCAAACCCACTCCGCTAGACCCAAACCCACTCGGCTGGACCCAAACCCACTCGGCTGGACCCAAACCCACTCGGCTAGACCCAAACCCACTCGGCTAGACCCAAACCCACTCGGCTAGACCTAAACCTACTCGGCTACACCCAAACCCACTCTGCTACACGCAAACCCACTCCGCTAGACGCAAACCCACTCGGCTACACCCTAACCCACTCGGCTAGCCCCAAACCCACTCGGCTAGACCCAAACCCACTCCGCTAGACCCAAACCCACTCGGCTAGACCCAAACCCACTCGGCTGCACCCAAACCCATTCGGCTAGACCCAAACACACTCGGCTAGACCCAAACCCAATCGGCTGGACCCAAACCCACTCGGCTACACCCAAACCCACTCGGCTGGACCCAAACCCACTCGGCTAGACCCAAACCCACTCGGCTAGACCCAAACCCACTGGGCTAGACCCAAACCCACTCGGCTACACCCAAACCCAATCGGCTAGACCCAAACCCACACCGCTAGACCCAAACCCACTCGACTAGACCCAAACCCACTGCGCTAGACCCAAACCCTCTCGGCTAGACCCAAACCCACTCGGATAGACCCAAACCCTCTAGGCTAGTCCCAAACCCACTCCGCTAGACCCAAATCCACTCGGCTAGACCCAAACCCACTCGGCTAGACCCAAACCCACATGGCCTGACCCAAACCCGCTCGGCTAGACCCAAACCCTCTCGGCTACACCCAAACTAACTCGTCTAGACCCAAACCCACTCGGCTAGATCCAAACCCACTCGGCTAGACCCAAACCCACTCGGCTAGACCCAAACCCACTCGGCTAGACCCAAACCCACACCGCTAGACCCAAACACACTCGGCTAGACCCAAACCCACTCCGCTAGACCCAAACCCACTCGGCTGGACCCAAACCCACTCGGCTGGACCCAAACCCACTCGGCTAGACCCAAACCCACTCGGCTAGACCCAAACCCACTCGGCTAGACCCAAACCCACTCGGCTACATCCAAACCCACTCTGCTACACGCAAACCCACTCCGCTAGACCCAAACCCACTCGGCTACACCCTAACCCACTCGGCTAGCCCCAAACCCACTCGGCTAGACCCAAACCCACTCCGCTAGACCCAAACCCACTCGGCTAGACCCAAACCCACTCGGCTGCACCCAAACCCATTCGGCTAGACCCAAACACACTCGGCTAGACCCAAACCCAATCGGCTGGACCCAAACCCACTCGGCTACACCCAAACCCACTCGGCTGGACCCAAACCCACTCGGCTAGATCCAAACCCACTGGGCTAGACCCAAACCCACTCGGCTACACCCAAACCCAATCGGCTAGACCCAAACCCACACCGCTAGACCCAAACCCACTCGACTAGACCCAAACCCACTGCACTAGACCCAAACCCACTCGGCTGGACCCAAACCCACTCCGCTACACCCAAACCCAATCGGCTAGACCCAAACCCACACCGCTAGACCCAAACCCACTCGACTAGACCCAAACCCACTGCGTTAGACCCAAACCCACTCGACTAGACCCAAACCCACTGCGCTAGACCCAAACCCACTCGGCTGGACCCAAACCCACTCGGCTACACCCAAACCCAATCGGCTAGACCCAACCCCACACCGCTAGACCCAAACCCACTCGACTAGACCCAAACCCACTGCGCTAGACCCAAACCCACTCCGCTAGACCCAAACCCACTCGGCTAGACCCAAACCCACTCGGCTACACCGAAACCCACTCGGCTAAAACTAAACCCACTCGTCTAGGCCTAAACCCACTCGGCTAGACCCAAACCCACTTGGCTACAACCAAACCCACTCCGCTAGACCCAAACCCACTCGGCAAGACACAAACCCACTCAGCTACACCCATACCCACTCGGCTAGACCCAAACCCACTCGGCTAGACCCAAACCCACTCCACTAGACCCAAACCCACTCCGCCAGACCCAAACCCACTCGGCTAGACCCAAACCCAATCGGCTAGACCTAAACCCACTCCGCTAGAACCAAACCCACCCCGCTAGACCCAAACCCACTCTGCTTGTCCCAAACCTACTCGGCTAGAACCAAATGGACTCGGCTAGACCCAAACCCACTCGGCTAGACCCAAACCCACTCGGGTAGACCCAAACCCACTCGGGTAGACCCAAACCCATTCGGCTAGACCCAAACCCACTCGGCTAGACCCAAACCCACTCGGCTTGTCCCAAACCCACTCAGCTACACCCAAACCCACACCGCTAGACCCAAACCCACTCGGCTAGGCACAAACCCACTCGGCTAGACCCAAACCCACTCGGCTACACCCAAACCCACTCGGCTAGACCCAAACCCACTCGGCTAGACCCAAACCCACTCGGCTAGACCCACACCCACTCGGCTAGACCCAAACCCACTCGGCTAGACCCAAACCCACTCGGCTAGACCCAAACCCACTCGGGTAGACCCAAACCCACTCGGGTAGACCCAAACCCATTCGGCTAGACCCAAACCCACTCGGCTAGACCCAAACCCACTCGGCTTGTCCCAAACCCACTCAGCTACATCCAAACCCACACCGCTAGACCCAAACCCACTCGGCTAGGCACAAACCCACTCGGCTAGACCCAAACCCACTCGGCTACACCCAAACCCACTCGGCTAGACCCAAACCCACTCGGCTAGACCCAAACCCACTCGGCTAGACCCACACCCACTCGGCTAGACCCAAACCCACTCGGCTAGACCCAAACCCTGTCGGCTAGACCCAAACCCACTCGGCTAGACCCAAACCCACTCGGCTACACCCAAACCTACTCCGCTAGACCCAAACCCACTCGTCTAGACCCAAACCCACTCGGCTAGACCCAAACCCACTCGGCTAGACCCAAACCCACTCGGCTAGTCCCAAACCCACTCGGCTAGACCCAAACGGACTCGGCTAGACCCAAACCCACTCGGCTAGACCCAAACCCACTCCGCTAGACCAAAACCCTCTCGGCTAGACCCAAACCCGCTCGGATAGACCCAAACCCTCTAGGCTAGTCCCAAACCCACTCCGCTAGACCCAAACCCACTCGGCTAGACCCAAACCCACTCGGCTAGACCCAAACCCACATGGCTAGACCCAAACCCGCTCGGCTAGACCCAAACCCTCTCGGCTACACCCAAACTAACTCGGCTAGACCCAAACCCACTCGGCTAGATCCAAACCCACTCGGCTAGACCCAAACCCACTCGGCTAGACCCAAACCCACTCGGCTAGACCCAAACCCACACCGCTAGACCCAAACACACTCGGCTAGACCCAAACCCACTCCGCTACACCCAAACCCACTCGGCTGGACCCAAACCCACTCGGCTGGACCCAAACCCACTCGGCTAGACCCAAACCCACTCGGCTACACCCAAACCCACTCTGCTACACGCAAACCCACTCCGCTAGACCCAAACCCACATGGCTAGACCCAAACCCGCTCGGCTAGACCCAAACCCTCTCGGCTACACCCAAACTAACTCGGCTAGACCCAAACCCACTCGGCTAGATCCAAACCCACTCGGCTAGACCCAAACCCACACCGCCAGACCCAAACACACTCGGCTAGACCCAAACCCACTCCGCTACACCCAAACCCACTCGGCTGGACCCAAACCCACTCGGCTGGACCCAAACCCACTCGGCTAGACCCAAACCCACTCGGCTACACCCAAACCCACTCTGCTACACGCAAACCCACTCCGCTAGACCCAAACCCACTCGGCTACACCCTAACCCACTCGGCTAGCCCCAAACCCACTCGGCTAGACCCAAACCCACTCGGCTAGACCCAAACCCACTCGGCTAGACCCAAACCCACTCGGCTAGACCCAAACCCACACCGCTAGACCCAAACACACTCGGCTAGACCCAAACCCACTCCGCTACACTCAAACCCACTCGGCTGGACCCAAACCCACTCGGCTGGACCCAAACCCACTCGGCTAGACCCAAACCCACTCGGCTACACCCAAACCCACTCTGCTACACGCAAACCCACTCCGCTAGACCCAAACCCACTCGGCTACACCCTAACCCACTCGGCTAGCCCCAAACCCACTCGGCTAGACCCAAACCCACTCGGGTAGACCCAAACCCACTCGGCTGGACCCAAACCCACTCGGCTACACCCAAACCCAATCGGCTAGACCCAAACCCCCACAGCTAGACCCAAACCCACTCGACTAGACCCAAACCCACTGCGCTAGACCCAAACCCACTCGGCTAGACCCAAACCCACTCGGCTAGACCCAAACCCACTCGGCTAGTCCCAAACCCACTCGGCTAGACCCAAACGGACTCAGCTAGACCCAAACCCACTCGGCTAGACGCAAACCCACTCCGCTAGACCCAAACCCACTCGGCTGGACCCAAACCCACTCGGCTGGACCCAAACCCACTCGGCTAGACCCAAACCCACATGGCTAGACCCAAACCCGCTCGGCTACACCCAAACCCTCTCGGCTACACCCAAACTAACTCGGCTGGACCCAAACCCACTCGGCTAGATCCAAACCCACTCGGCTAGACCCAAACCCACTCGGCTAGACCCAAACCCACTCGGCTAGACCCAAACCCACACCGCTAGACCCAAACCCACTCGGCTAGACCCAAACCCACTCCGCTAGACCCAAACCCACTCGGCTGGACCCAAACCCACTCGGCTGGACCCAAACCCACTCGGCTAGACCCAAACCCACTCGGCTAGACCCAAACCCTCTCGGCTAGACCCAAACCCACTCGGCTACACCCAAACCCACTCGGCTACACCCAAACCCACTCCGCTAGACCCAAACCCACTCGGCTACACCCAAACCCACTCGGCTAGCCCCAAACCCACTCGGCTAGCCCCAAACCCACTCGGGTAGACCCAAACCCACTCGGGTAGACCCAAACCCATTCGGCTAGACCCAAACCCACTCGGCTAGACCCAAACCCACTCGGCTTGTCCCAAACCCACTCAGCTACACCCAAACCCACACCGCTAGACCCAAACCCACTCGGCTAGGCACAAACCCACTCGGCTAGACCCAAACCCACTCGGCTACACCCAAACCCACTCGGCTAGACCCAAACCCACTCGGCTAGACCCGAACCCACTCGGCTAGACCCACACCCACTCGGCTAGACCCAAACCCACTCGGCTAGACCCAAACACACTCGGCTGGACCCAAACCCTGTCGGCTAGACCCAAACCCACTCGGCTAGACCCAAACCCACTCGGCTAGACCCAAACCCATTCAGCTAGACCCAAACCCACTCGGCTAGACCCAAACCCACTCGGCTACTCCCAAACCCACTCGGCTAGACCCAAACCCACTCCGCTAGACCCAAACCCACTCGTCCAGACCCAAACCCACTCGGCTACACCCAAACCCACTCGGCTACACCCAAACCCACTCTGCTAGACCCAAACCCACTCGGTTAGACGTAAACCCACTCGGCTAGACCCAAACCCACTCGGCTAGACCCACACCCACTCGTCCAGACCCAAACCCACTCGGCTACACCCAAACCCACTCGGCTACACCGAAACCTACTCCGCTAGACCCAAACCCACTCGGCTAGACGTAAACCCACTCGGCTAGACCCAAACCCACTCGGCTAGACCAAAACCCACTCGGCTAGTCCCAAACCCAGTCGGCTAGACCCAAACCCACTCAGCTAGACCCAAACCCACTCGGCTACACCCAAACCCACTCCGCTAGACCCAAACCCACTCGGCTAGACCCAAACCCACTCGGCTAGACCCAAACCCACTCGGCTACACCCAAACCCACTCCGCTAGACCCAAACCCACTCGGCTACACCCAAACCCACTCGGCTAGCCCCAAACCCACTCGGCTAGCCCCAAACCCACTCGGGTAGACCCAAACCCACTCGGGTAGACCCAAACCCATTCGGCTAGACCCAAACCCACTCGGCTAGACCCAAACCCACTCGGCTTGTCCCAAACCCACTCAGCTACACCCAAACCCACACCGCTAGACCCAAACCCACTCGGCTAGGCACAAACCCACTCGGCTAGACCCAAACCCACTCGGCTACACCCAAACCCACTCGGCTAGACCCAAACCCACTCCGCTAGACCCAAACCCACTCGGCTACACCCTAACCCACTCGGCTAGCCCCAAACCCACTCGGCTAGACCCAAACCCACTCGGCTAGACCCAAACCCACTCGGCTAGACCCAAACCCACTCGGCTAGACCCAAACCCACACCGCTAGACCCAAACACACTCGGCTAGACCCAAACCCACTCCGCTACACCCAAACCCACTCGGCTGGACCCAAACCCACTCGGCTGGACCCAAACCCACTCGGCTAGACCCAAACCCACTCGGCTACACCCAAACCCACTCTGCTACACGCAAACCCACTCCGCTAGACCCAAACCCACTCGGCTACACCCTAACCCACTCGGCTAGCCCCAAACCCACTCGGCTAGACCCAAACCCACTCGGGTAGACCCAAACCCACTCGGCTGGACCCAAACCCACTCGGCTACACCCAAACCCAATCGGCTAGACCCAAACCCCCACAGCTAGACCCAAACCCACTCGACTAGACCCAAACCCACTGCGCTAGACCCAAACCCACTCGGCTAGACCCAAACCCACTCGGCTAGACCCAAACCCACTCGGCTAGTCCCAAACCCACTCGGCTAGACCCAAACGGACTCAGCTAGACCCAAACCCACTCGGCTAGACGCAAACCCACTCCGCTAGACCCAAACCCACTCGGCTGGACCCAAACCCACTCGGCTGGACCCAAACCCACTCGGCTAGACCCAAACCCACATGGCTAGACCCAAACCCGCTCGGCTACACCCAAACCCTCTCGGCTACACCCAAACTAACTCGGCTAGACCCAAACCCACTCGGCTAGATCCAAACCCACTCGGCTAGACCCAAACCCACTCGGCTAGACCCAAACCCACTCGGCTAGACCCAAACCCAAACCGCTAGACCCAAACCCACTCGGCTAGACCCAAACCCACTCCGCTAGACCCAAACCCACTCGGCTGGACCCAAACCCACTCGGCTGGACCCAAACCCACTCGGCTAGACCCAAACCCACTCGGCTAGACCCAAACCCTCTCGGCTAGACCCAAACCCACTCGGCTACACCCAAACCCACTCGGCTACACCCAAACCCACTCCGCTAGACCCAAACCCACTCGGCTACACCCAAACCCACTCGGCTAGCCCCAAACCCACTCGGCTAGCCCCAAACCCACTCGGGTAGACCCAAACCCACTCGGGTAGACCCAAACCCATTCGGCTAGACCCAAACCCACTCGGCTAGACCCAAACCCACTCGGCTTGTCCCAAACCCACTCAGCTACACCCAAACCCACACCGCTAGACCCAAACCCACTCGGCTAGGCACAAACCCACTCGGCTAGACCCAAACCCACTCGGCTACACCCAAACCCACTCGGCTAGACCCAAACCCACTCGGCTAGACCCGAACCCACTCGGCTAGACCCACACCCACTCGGCTAGACCCAAACCCACTCGGCTAGACCCAAACCCACTCGGCTGGACCCAAACCCTGTCGGCTAGACCCAAACCCACTCGGCTAGACCCAAACCCACTCGGCTAGACCCAAACCCATTCAGCTAGACCCAAACCCACTCGGCTAGACCCAAACCCACTCGGCTACTCCCAAACCCACTCGGCTAGACCCAAACCCACTCCGCTAGACCCAAACCCACTCGTCCAGACCCAAACCCACTCGGCTACACCCAAACCCACTCGGCTACACCCAAACCCACTCTGCTAGACCCAAACCCACTCGGTTAGACGTAAACCCACTCGGCTAGACCCAAACCCACTCGGCTAGACCCACACCCACTCGTCCAGACCCAAACCCACTCGGCTACACCCAAACCCACTCGGCTACACCGAAACCTACTCCGCTAGACCCAAACCCACTCGGCTAGACGTAAACCCACTCGGCTAGACCCAAACCCACTCGGCTAGACCAAAACCCACTCGGCTAGTCCCAAACCCAGTCGGCTAGACCCAAACCCACTCAGCTAGACCCAAACCCACTCGGCTACACCCAAACCCACTCCGCTAGACCCAAACCCACTCGGCTAGACCCAAACCCACTCGGCTAGACCCAAACCCACTCGGCTACACCCAAACCCACTCCGCTAGACCCAAACCCACTCGGCTACACCCAAACCCACTCGGCTAGCCCCAAACCCACTCGGCTAGCCCCAAACCCACTCGGGTAGACCCAAACCCACTCGGGTAGACCCAAACCCATTCGGCTAGACCCAAACCCACTCGGCTAGACCCAAACCCACTCGGCTTGTCCCAAACCCACTCAGCTACACCCAAACCCACACCGCTAGACCCAAACCCACTCGGCTAGGCACAAACCCACTCGGCTAGACCCAAACCCACTCGGCTACACCCAAACCCACTCGGCTAGACCCAAACCCACTCGGCTAGACCCGAACCCACTCGGCTAGACCCACACCCACTCGGCTAGACCCAAACCCACTCGGCTAGACCCAAACCCACTCGGCTGGACCCAAACCCTGTCGGCTAGACCCAAACCCACTCGGCTAGACCCAAACCCACTCGGCTAGACCCAAACCCATTCAGCTAGACCCAAGCCCACTCGGCTAGACCCAAACCCACTCGGCTACTCCCAAACCCACTCGGCTAGACCCAAACCCACTCCGCTAGACCCAAACCCACTCGTCCAGACCCAAACCCACTCGGCTACACCCAAACCCACTCGGCTACACCCAAACCCACTCTGCTAGACCCAAACCCACTCGGTTAGACGTAAACCCACTCGGCTAGACCCAAACCCACTCGGCTAGACCCACACCCACTCGTCCAGACCCAAACCCACTCGGCTACACCCAAACCCACTCGGCTACACCGAAACCTACTCCGCTAGACCCAAACCCACTCGGCTAGACGTAAACCCACTCGGCTAGACCCAAACCCACTCGGCTAGACCAAAACCCACTCGGCTAGTCCCAAACCCAGTCGGCTAGACCCAAACCCACTCAGCTAGACCCAAACCCACTCAGCTAGACCCAAACCCACTCGGCTACACCCAAACCCACTCCGCTAGACCCAAACCCACTCGGCTAGACCCAAACCCACTCGGCTAGACCCAAACCCACTCGGCTAGATCCAAACCCACTCGGCCAGACCCAAACCCACTCGGCTACACCCAAACCCACTCCGCTAGACCCAAACCCACTCGGCTACACCCAAACCCACTCGGCTAGACCCAAACCCACTCGGGTAGACCCAAACCCACTCGGGTAGACCCAAACCCACTCGGGTAGACCCAAACCCATTCGGCTCGACCCAAACCCACTCGGCTAGACCCAAACCCACTCGGCTTGTCCCAAACCCACTCAGCTACACCCAAACCCACACCGCTAGACCCAAACCCACTCGGCTAGGCACAAACCCACTCGGCTAGACCCAAACCCACTCGGCTACACCCAAACCCACTCGGCTAGACCCAAACCCACTCGGCTAGACCCAAACCCACTCCGCTAGACCCACACCCACTCGGCTAGACCCAAACCCACTCGGCTAGACCCAAACCCACTCGGCTAGACCCAAACCCACTCGGCTAGACCCAAACCCACTCGGCTAGACCCAAACCCACTCGGCTACACCCAAACCTACTCCGCTAGACCCAAACCCACTCGTCTAGACCCAAACCCACTCGGCTAGACCCAAACCCACTCCGCTAGACCCAAACCCACTCGGCTACACCGAAACCCACTCGGCTAGACCCAAACCCACTCGGCTAGACTCAAACCCACTCGGGTAGACCCAAACCCACTCGGCTAGACCCAAACCCATTCAGCTAGACCCAAACCCACTCGGCTAGACCCAAACCCACTCGGCTATACCCAAACCCACTCCGCTAGACCCAAACCCACTCGGCTACACCCAAACCCACTCCGCTAGACCCAAACCCACTCGGCTACACCCAAACCCACTCGGGTAGACCCAAACCCACTCGGGTAGACCCAAACCCATTCGGCTAGACCCAAACCCACTCGGCTAGACCCAAACCCACTCGGCTTGTCCCAAACCCACTCAGCTACACCCAAACCCACACCGCTAGACCCAAACCCACTCGGCTAGGCACAAACCCTCTCGGCTAGACCCAAACCCACTCGGCTACACCCAAACCCACTCGGCTACACCCAAACCCACTCGGCTAGACCCAAAACCACTCGGCTAGACCCACACCCACTCGGCTAGACCCAAACCCACTCGACTAGACCCAAACCTACTCGGCTAGACCCAAACCCAGTCGGCTAGACCCAAACCCACTCGGGTAGACCCAAACCCACTCGGCTAGACCCAAACCCACTCGGCTAGACCCAAACCCACTCGGCTAGACCCAAACCCACTCGGCTACACCCAAACCCACTCGGCTAGACCCAAACCCACTCGGCTACTCCCAAACCCACTCGGCTAGAACCAAACCCACTCGGCTAGACCCAAACCCACTCGGTAGACCCAAACCCACTCGGGTAGACCCAAACCCATTCGGCTAGACCCAAACCCACTCGGCTAGACCCAAACCCACTCGGCTTGTCCCAAACCCACTCGGCTAGACCCAAACCCATTCAGCTAGACCCAAACCCACTCGGCTAGACCCAAACCCACTCGGCTAGTCCCAAACCCACTCGGCTAGACCCAAACCCACTCGGCTAGACCCAATCCCACTCCGCTAGACCCAAACCCACTCGGCTAGAACCAAACCCAATCGGCTAAGCCCAAACCCACTCGGCTAGACCCAAACCCACTCCGCTAGACCCAAACCCACTCCGCTAGACCCAAACCCACATGGCTAGGCCCAAACCCACTCGGCTACACCCAAACCCACTAGGCTACACCCAAACACACTCCGCTAGACCCAAACCCACTCGTCCAGACCCAAACCCACTCGGCTACACCCAAACCCACTTGGCTACACCGAAACCTACTCCGCTACACCCAACCCCACGCGGCTACACCCAAACCCACTCCGCTAGACCCTAACCCACTCGGCAAGACCCAAACCCACATGGCCAGACCCAAACCCAATCGGCTAGACCCAAACCCACACGGCTAGACCCAAACCCACTCGGCTGGACCCAAACCCACTCGGCAAGACCCAAACCCACTCGTCCAGACCCAAACCCACTCGGCTAGACACAAACCCACTCGGCTACACCCAAAACCACTCCGCTAGACCCAAACCCACTCGGTTAGACGTAAACCCACACGGCTAGACCCAAACCCACTCGGCTAGACCCAAACCCACTCGTCCAGACCCAAACCCACTCGGCTACACCCAAACCCACTCGGCTACACCGAAACCTACTCCGCTAGACCCAAACCCACTCGGCTAGACGTAAACCCACTCGGCTAGACCGAAACCCACTCGGCTAGACCAAAACCCACTCGGCTAGTCCCAAACCCAGTCGGCTAGACCCAAACCCACTCGGCTAGACCCAAACCCACTCGGCTAGACCCAAACCCACTCGGCTAGACGCAAACCCACTCGGCTAGACCCAAACCCACTCGGCTAGATCCAAACCCACTCGGCAAGACCCAAACGCACTCGGCTAGACCCAAACCCACTTGGCTAGACCCAAACCCACTCGGCTAGACCCAAACCTACTCGGCTACACCCAAACCCACTCCGCTAAACCCAAACCCACTCGGCTACACCCAAACCCACTCGGCTAGACCCAAACCCATTCGGCTAGACCCAAACCCACTCGGCTAGACCCAAACGCACTCGGGCAGACCCAAACCCATTCGGCCAGACCCAAACCCACTCGGCTAGACCCAAACCCACTCCACTAGACCCAAACCCACTGCGCTAGACCCAAACCCACTCGGCTAGACCCAAACCCACTCGGCTAGACCCAAACCCACTCAGCTAGTCCCAAACCCACTCGGCTAGACCCAAACGGACTCGGCTAGACCCAAACCCACTCGGCTAGACGCAAACCCACTCCGCTAGACCCAAACCCACTCCGCTAGACCCAAACCCTCTCGGCTAGACCCAAACCCACTCGGATAGACCCAAACCCTCTAGGCTAGTCCCAAACCCACTCCGCTAGACCCAAATCCACTCGGCTAGACCCAAACCCACTCGGCTAGACCCAAACCCACATGGCTAGACCCAAACCCGCTCGACTAGACCCAAACCCTCTCGGCTACACCCAAACTAACTCGTCTAGACCCAAACCCACTCGGCTAGATCCAAACCCACTCGGCTAGACCCAAACCCACTCGGCTAGACCCAAACCCACTCGGCTAGACCCAAACCCACACCGCTAGACCCAAAAACACTCGGCTAGACCCAAACCCACTCCGCTAGACCCAAACCCACTCGGCTGGACCCAAACCCACTCGGCTGGACCCAAACCCACTCGGCTAGACCCAAACCCACTCGGCTAGACCCAAACCCACTCGGCTAGACCTAAACCTACTCGGCTACACCCAAACCCACTCTGCTACACGCAAACCCACTCCGCTAGACGCAAACCCACTCGGCTACACCCTAACCCACTCGGCTAGCCCCAAACCCACTCGGCTAGACCCAAACCCACTCCGCTAGACCCAAACCCACTCGGCTAGACCCAAACCCACTCGGCTGCACCCAAACCCATTCGGCTAGACCCAAACACACTCGGCTAGACCCAAACCCAATCGGCTGGACCCAAACCCACTCGGCTACACCCAAACCCACTCGGCTGGACCCAAACCCACTCGGCTAGACCCAAACCCACTCGGCTAGACCCAAACCCACTGGGCTAGACCCAAACCCACTCGGCTACACCCAAACCCAATCGGCTAGACCCAAACCCACACCGCTAGACCCAAACCCACTCGACTAGACCCAAACCCACTGCGCTAGACCCAAACCCTCTCGGCTAGACCCAAACCCACTCGGATAGACCCAAACCCTCTAGGCTAGTCCCAAACCCACTCCGCTAGACCCAAATCCACTCGGCTAGACCCAAACCCACTCGGCTAGACCCAAACCCACATGGCCTGACCCAAACCCGCTCGGCTAGACCCAAACCCTCTCGGCTACACCCAAACTAACTCGTCTAGACCCAAACCCACTCGGCTAGATCCAAACCCACTCGGCTAGACCCAAACCCACTCGGCTAGACCCAAACCCACTCGGCTAGACCCAAACCCACACCGCTAGACCCAAACACACTCGGCTAGACCCAAACCCACTCCGCTAGACCCAAACCCACTCGGCTGGACCCAAACCCACTCGGCTGGACCCAAACCCACTCGGCTAGACCCAAACCCACTCGGCTAGACCCAAACCCACTCGGCTAGACCCAAACCCACTCGGCTACATCCAAACCCACTCTGCTACACGCAAACCCACTCCGCTAGACCCAAACCCACTCGGCTACACCCTAACCCACTCGGCTAGCCCCAAACCCACTCGGCTAGACCCAAACCCACTCCGCTAGACCCAAACCCACTCGGCTAGACCCAAACCCACTCGGCTGCACCCAAACCCATTCGGCTAGACCCAAACACACTCGGCTAGACCCAAACCCAATCGGCTGGACCCAAACCCACTCGGCTACACCCAAACCCACTCGGCTGGACCCAAACCCACTCGGCTAGATCCAAACCCACTGGGCTAGACCCAAACCCACTCGGCTACACCCAAACCCAATCGGCTAGACCCAAACCCACACCGCTAGACCCAAACCCACTCGACTAGACCCAAACCCACTGCACTAGACCCAAACCCACTCGGCTGGACCCAAACCCACTCCGCTACACCCAAACCCAATCGGCTAGACCCAAACCCACACCGCTAGACCCAAACCCACTCGACTAGACCCAAACCCACTGCGTTAGACCCAAACCCACTCGACTAGACCCAAACCCACTGCGCTAGACCCAAACCCACTCGGCTGGACCCAAACCCACTCGGCTACACCCAAACCCAATCGGCTAGACCCAACCCCACACCGCTAGACCCAAACCCACTCGACTAGACCCAAACCCACTGCGCTAGACCCAAACCCACTCCGCTAGACCCAAACCCACTCGGCTAGACCCAAACCCACTCGGCTACACCGAAACCCACTCGGCTAAAACTAAACCCACTCGTCTAGGCCTAAACCCACTCGGCTAGACCCAAACCCACTTGGCTACAACCAAACCCACTCCGCTAGACCCAAACCCACTCGGCAAGACACAAACCCACTCAGCTACACCCATACCCACTCGGCTAGACCCAAACCCACTCGGCTAGACCCAAACCCACTCCACTAGACCCAAACCCACTCCGCCAGACCCAAACCCACTCGGCTAGACCCAAACCCAATCGGCTAGACCTAAACCCACTCCGCTAGAACCAAACCCACCCCGCTAGACCCAAACCCACTCTGCTTGTCCCAAACCTACTCGGCTAGAACCAAATGGACTCGGCTAGACCCAAACCCACTCGGCTAGACCCAAACCCACTCGGGTAGACCCAAACCCACTCGGGTAGACCCAAACCCATTCGGCTAGACCCAAACCCACTCGGCTAGACCCAAACCCACTCGGCTTGTCCCAAACCCACTCAGCTACACCCAAACCCACACCGCTAGACCCAAACCCACTCGGCTAGGCACAAACCCACTCGGCTAGACCCAAACCCACTCGGCTACACCCAAACCCACTCGGCTAGACCCAAACCCACTCGGCTAGACCCAAACCCACTCGGCTAGACCCACACCCACTCGGCTAGACCCAAACCCACTCGGCTAGACCCAAACCCACTCGGCTAGACCCAAACCCACTCGGGTAGACCCAAACCCACTCGGGTAGACCCAAACCCATTCGGCTAGACCCAAACCCACTCGGCTAGACCCAAACCCACTCGGCTTGTCCCAAACCCACTCAGCTACATCCAAACCCACACCGCTAGACCCAAACCCACTCGGCTAGGCACAAACCCACTCGGCTAGACCCAAACCCACTCGGCTACACCCAAACCCACTCGGCTAGACCCAAACCCACTCGGCTAGACCCAAACCCACTCGGCTAGACCCACACCCACTCGGCTAGACCCAAACCCACTCGGCTAGACCCAAACCCTGTCGGCTAGACCCAAACCCACTCGGCTAGACCCAAACCCACTCGGCTACACCCAAACCTACTCCGCTAGACCCAAACCCACTCGTCTAGACCCAAACCCACTCGGCTAGACCCAAACCCACTCGGCTAGACCCAAACCCACTCGGCTAGTCCCAAACCCACTCGGCTAGACCCAAACGGACTCGGCTAGACCCAAACCCACTCGGCTAGACCCAAACCCACTCCGCTAGACCAAAACCCTCTCGGCTAGACCCAAACCCGCTCGGATAGACCCAAACCCTCTAGGCTAGTCCCAAACCCACTCCGCTAGACCCAAACCCACTCGGCTAGACCCAAACCCACTCGGCTAGACCCAAACCCACATGGCTAGACCCAAACCCGCTCGGCTAGACCCAAACCCTCTCGGCTACACCCAAACTAACTCGGCTAGACCCAAACCCACTCGGCTAGATCCAAACCCACTCGGCTAGACCCAAACCCACTCGGCTAGACCCAAACCCACTCGGCTAGACCCAAACCCACACCGCTAGACCCAAACACACTCGGCTAGACCCAAACCCACTCCGCTACACCCAAACCCACTCGGCTGGACCCAAACCCACTCGGCTGGACCCAAACCCACTCGGCTAGACCCAAACCCACTCGGCTACACCCAAACCCACTCTGCTACACGCAAACCCACTCCGCTAGACCCAAACCCACATGGCTAGACCCAAACCCGCTCGGCTAGACCCAAACCCTCTCGGCTACACCCAAACTAACTCGGCTAGACCCAAACCCACTCGGCTAGATCCAAACCCACTCGGCTAGACCCAAACCCACACCGCCAGACCCAAACACACTCGGCTAGACCCAAACCCACTCCGCTACACCCAAACCCACTCGGCTGGACCCAAACCCACTCGGCTGGACCCAAACCCACTCGGCTAGACCCAAACCCACTCGGCTACACCCAAACCCACTCTGCTACACGCAAACCCACTCCGCTAGACCCAAACCCACTCGGCTACACCCTAACCCACTCGGCTAGCCCCAAACCCACTCGGCTAGACCCAAACCCACTCGGCTAGACCCAAACCCACTCGGCTAGACCCAAACCCACTCGGCTAGACCCAAACCCACACCGCTAGACCCAAACACACTCGGCTAGACCCAAACCCACTCCGCTACACCCAAACCCACTCGGCTGGACCCAAACCCACTCGGCTGGACCCAAACCCACTCGGCTAGACCCAAACCCACTCGGCTACACCCAAACCCACTCTGCTACACGCAAACCCACTCCGCTAGACCCAAACCCACTCGGCTACACCCTAACCCACTCGGCTAGCCCCAAACCCACTCGGCTAGACCCAAACCCACTCGGGTAGACCCAAACCCACTCGGCTGGACCCAAACCCACTCGGCTACACCCAAACCCAATCGGCTAGACCCAAACCCCCACAGCTAGACCCAAACCCACTCGACTAGACCCAAACCCACTGCGCTAGACCCAAACCCACTCGGCTAGACCCAAACCCACTCGGCTAGACCCAAACCCACTCGGCTAGTCCCAAACCCACTCGGCTAGACCCAAACGGACTCAGCTAGACCCAAACCCACTCGGCTAGACGCAAACCCACTCCGCTAGACCCAAACCCACTCGGCTGGACCCAAACCCACTCGGCTGGACCCAAACCCACTCGGCTAGACCCAAACCCACATGGCTAGACCCAAACCCGCTCGGCTACACCCAAACCCTCTCGGCTACACCCAAACTAACTCGGCTGGACCCAAACCCACTCGGCTAGATCCAAACCCACTCGGCTAGACCCAAACCCACTCGGCTAGACCCAAACCCACTCGGCTAGACCCAAACCCACACCGCTAGACCCAAACCCACTCGGCTAGACCCAAACCCACTCCGCTAGACCCAAACCCACTCGGCTGGACCCAAACCCACTCGGCTGGACCCAAACCCACTCGGCTAGACCCAAACCCACTCGGCTAGACCCAAACCCTCTCGGCTAGACCCAAACCCACTCGGCTACACCCAAACCCACTCGGCTACACCCAAACCCACTCCGCTAGACCCAAACCCACTCGGCTACACCCAAACCCACTCGGCTAGCCCCAAACCCACTCGGCTAGCCCCAAACCCACTCGGGTAGACCCAAACCCACTCGGGTAGACCCAAACCCATTCGGCTAGACCCAAACCCACTCGGCTAGACCCAAACCCACTCGGCTTGTCCCAAACCCACTCAGCTACACCCAAACCCACACCGCTAGACCCAAACCCACTCGGCTAGGCACAAACCCACTCGGCTAGACCCAAACCCACTCGGCTACACCCAAACCCACTCGGCTAGACCCAAACCCACTCGGCTAGACCCGAACCCACTCGGCTAGACCCACACCCACTCGGCTAGACCCAAACCCACTCGGCTAGACCCAAACACACTCGGCTGGACCCAAACCCTGTCGGCTAGACCCAAACCCACTCGGCTAGACCCAAACCCACTCGGCTAGACCCAAACCCATTCAGCTAGACCCAAACCCACTCGGCTAGACCCAAACCCACTCGGCTACTCCCAAACCCACTCGGCTAGACCCAAACCCACTCCGCTAGACCCAAACCCACTCGTCCAGACCCAAACCCACTCGGCTACACCCAAACCCACTCGGCTACACCCAAACCCACTCTGCTAGACCCAAACCCACTCGGTTAGACGTAAACCCACTCGGCTAGACCCAAACCCACTCGGCTAGACCCACACCCACTCGTCCAGACCCAAACCCACTCGGCTACACCCAAACCCACTCGGCTACACCGAAACCTACTCCGCTAGACCCAAACCCACTCGGCTAGACGTAAACCCACTCGGCTAGACCCAAACCCACTCGGCTAGACCAAAACCCACTCGGCTAGTCCCAAACCCAGTCGGCTAGACCCAAACCCACTCAGCTAGACCCAAACCCACTCGGCTACACCCAAACCCACTCCGCTAGACCCAAACCCACTCGGCTAGACCCAAACCCACTCGGCTAGACCCAAACCCACTCGGCTACACCCAAACCCACTCCGCTAGACCCAAACCCACTCGGCTACACCCAAACCCACTCGGCTAGCCCCAAACCCACTCGGCTAGCCCCAAACCCACTCGGGTAGACCCAAACCCACTCGGGTAGACCCAAACCCATTCGGCTAGACCCAAACCCACTCGGCTAGACCCAAACCCACTCGGCTTGTCCCAAACCCACTCAGCTACACCCAAACCCACACCGCTAGACCCAAACCCACTCGGCTAGGCACAAACCCACTCGGCTAGACCCAAACCCACTCGGCTACACCCAAACCCACTCGGCTAGACCCAAACCCACTCCGCTAGACCCAAACCCACTCGGCTACACCCTAACCCACTCGGCTAGCCCCAAACCCACTCGGCTAGACCCAAACCCACTCGGCTAGACCCAAACCCACTCGGCTAGACCCAAACCCACTCGGCTAGACCCAAACCCACACCGCTAGACCCAAACACACTCGGCTAGACCCAAACCCACTCCGCTACACCCAAACCCACTCGGCTGGACCCAAACCCACTCGGCTGGACCCAAACCCACTCGGCTAGACCCAAACCCACTCGGCTACACCCAAACCCACTCTGCTACACGCAAACCCACTCCGCTAGACCCAAACCCACTCGGCTACACCCTAACCCACTCGGCTAGCCCCAAACCCACTCGGCTAGACCCAAACCCACTCGGGTAGACCCAAACCCACTCGGCTGGACCCAAACCCACTCGGCTACACCCAAACCCAATCGGCTAGACCCAAACCCCCACAGCTAGACCCAAACCCACTCGACTAGACCCAAACCCACTGCGCTAGACCCAAACCCACTCGGCTAGACCCAAACCCACTCGGCTAGACCCAAACCCACTCGGCTAGTCCCAAACCCACTCGGCTAGACCCAAACGGACTCAGCTAGACCCAAACCCACTCGGCTAGACGCAAACCCACTCCGCTAGACCCAAACCCACTCGGCTGGACCCAAACCCACTCGGCTGGACCCAAACCCACTCGGCTAGACCCAAACCCACATGGCTAGACCCAAACCCGCTCGGCTACACCCAAACCCTCTCGGCTACACCCAAACTAACTCGGCTAGACCCAAACCCACTCGGCTAGATCCAAACCCACTCGGCTAGACCCAAACCCACTCGGCTAGACCCAAACCCACTCGGCTAGACCCAAACCCAAACCGCTAGACCCAAACCCACTCGGCTAGACCCAAACCCACTCCGCTAGACCCAAACCCACTCGGCTGGACCCAAACCCACTCGGCTGGACCCAAACCCACTCGGCTAGACCCAAACCCACTCGGCTAGACCCAAACCCTCTCGGCTAGACCCAAACCCACTCGGCTACACCCAAACCCACTCGGCTACACCCAAACCCACTCCGCTAGACCCAAACCCACTCGGCTACACCCAAACCCACTCGGCTAGCCCCAAACCCACTCGGCTAGCCCCAAACCCACTCGGGTAGACCCAAACCCACTCGGGTAGACCCAAACCCATTCGGCTAGACCCAAACCCACTCGGCTAGACCCAAACCCACTCGGCTTGTCCCAAACCCACTCAGCTACACCCAAACCCACACCGCTAGACCCAAACCCACTCGGCTAGGCACAAACCCACTCGGCTAGACCCAAACCCACTCGGCTACACCCAAACCCACTCGGCTAGACCCAAACCCACTCGGCTAGACCCGAACCCACTCGGCTAGACCCACACCCACTCGGCTAGACCCAAACCCACTCGGCTAGACCCAAACCCACTCGGCTGGACCCAAACCCTGTCGGCTAGACCCAAACCCACTCGGCTAGACCCAAACCCACTCGGCTAGACCCAAACCCATTCAGCTAGACCCAAACCCACTCGGCTAGACCCAAACCCACTCGGCTACTCCCAAACCCACTCGGCTAGACCCAAACCCACTCCGCTAGACCCAAACCCACTCGTCCAGACCCAAACCCACTCGGCTACACCCAAACCCACTCGGCTACACCCAAACCCACTCTGCTAGACCCAAACCCACTCGGTTAGACGTAAACCCACTCGGCTAGACCCAAACCCACTCGGCTAGACCCACACCCACTCGTCCAGACCCAAACCCACTCGGCTACACCCAAACCCACTCGGCTACACCGAAACCTACTCCGCTAGACCCAAACCCACTCGGCTAGACGTAAACCCACTCGGCTAGACCCAAACCCACTCGGCTAGACCAAAACCCACTCGGCTAGTCCCAAACCCAGTCGGCTAGACCCAAACCCACTCAGCTAGACCCAAACCCACTCGGCTACACCCAAACCCACTCCGCTAGACCCAAACCCACTCGGCTAGACCCAAACCCACTCGGCTAGACCCAAACCCACTCGGCTACACCCAAACCCACTCCGCTAGACCCAAACCCACTCGGCTACACCCAAACCCACTCGGCTAGCCCCAAACCCACTCGGCTAGCCCCAAACCCACTCGGGTAGACCCAAACCCACTCGGGTAGACCCAAACCCATTCGGCTAGACCCAAACCCACTCGGCTAGACCCAAACCCACTCGGCTTGTCCCAAACCCACTCAGCTACACCCAAACCCACACCGCTAGACCCAAACCCACTCGGCTAGGCACAAACCCACTCGGCTAGACCCAAACCCACTCGGCTACACCCAAACCCACTCGGCTAGACCCAAACCCACTCGGCTAGACCCGAACCCACTCGGCTAGACCCACACCCACTCGGCTAGACCCAAACCCACTCGGCTAGACCCAAACCCACTCGGCTGGACCCAAACCCTGTCGGCTAGACCCAAACCCACTCGGCTAGACCCAAACCCACTCGGCTAGACCCAAACCCATTCAGCTAGACCCAAACCCACTCGGCTAGACCCAAACCCACTCGGCTACTCCCAAACCCACTCGGCTAGACCCAAACCCACTCCGCTAGACCCAAACCCACTCGTCCAGACCCAAACCCACTCGGCTACACCCAAACCCACTCGGCTACACCCAAACCCACTCTGCTAGACCCAAACCCACTCGGTTAGACGTAAACCCACTCGGCTAGACCCAAACCCACTCGGCTAGACCCACACCCACTCGTCCAGACCCAAACCCACTCGGCTACACCCAAACCCACTCGGCTACACCGAAACCTACTCCGCTAGACCCAAACCCACTCGGCTAGACGTAAACCCACTCGGCTAGACCCAAACCCACTCGGCTAGACCAAAACCCACTCGGCTAGTCCCAAACCCAGTCGGCTAGACCCAAACCCACTCAGCTAGACCCAAACCCACTCAGCTAGACCCAAACCCACTCGGCTACACCCAAACCCACTCCGCTAGACCCAAACCCACTCGGCTAGACCCAAACCCACTCGGCTAGACCCAAACCCACTCGGCTAGATCCAAACCCACTCGGCCAGACCCAAACCCACTCGGCTACACCCAAACCCACTCCGCTAGACCCAAACCCACTCGGCTACACCCAAACCCACTCGGCTAGACCCAAACCCACTCGGGTAGACCCAAACCCACTCGGGTAGACCCAAACCCACTCGGGTAGACCCAAACCCATTCGGCTCGACCCAAACCCACTCGGCTAGACCCAAACCCACTCGGCTTGTCCCAAACCCACTCAGCTACACCCAAACCCACACCGCTAGACCCAAACCCACTCGGCTAGGCACAAACCCACTCGGCTAGACCCAAACCCACTCGGCTACACCCAAACCCACTCGGCTAGACCCAAACCCACTCGGCTAGACCCAAACCCACTCCGCTAGACCCACACCCACTCGGCTAGACCCAAACCCACTCGGCTAGACCCAAACCCACTCGGCTAGACCCAAACCCACTCGGCTAGACCCAAACCCACTCGGCTAGACCCAAACCCACTCGGCTACACCCAAACCTACTCCGCTAGACCCAAACCCACTCGTCTAGACCCAAACCCACTCGGCTAGACCCAAACCCACTCCGCTAGACCCAAACCCACTCGGCTACACCGAAACCCACTCGGCTAGACCCAAACCCACTCGGCTAGACTCAAACCCACTCGGGTAGACCCAAACCCACTCGGCTAGACCCAAACCCATTCAGCTAGACCCAAACCCACTCGGCTAGACCCAAACCCACTCGGCTATACCCAAACCCACTCCGCTAGACCCAAACCCACTCGGCTACACCCAAACCCACTCCGCTAGACCCAAACCCACTCGGCTACACCCAAACCCACTCGGGTAGACCCAAACCCACTCGGGTAGACCCAAACCCATTCGGCTAGACCCAAACCCACTCGGCTAGACCCAAACCCACTCGGCTTGTCCCAAACCCACTCAGCTACACCCAAACCCACACCGCTAGACCCAAACCCACTCGGCTAGGCACAAACCCTCTCGGCTAGACCCAAACCCACTCGGCTACACCCAAACCCACTCGGCTACACCCAAACCCACTCGGCTAGACCCAAAACCACTCGGCTAGACCCACACCCACTCGGCTAGACCCAAACCCACTCGACTAGACCCAAACCTACTCGGCTAGACCCAAACCCAGTCGGCTAGACCCAAACCCACTCGGGTAGACCCAAACCCACTCGGCTAGACCCAAACCCACTCGGCTAGACCCAAACCCACTCGGCTAGACCCAAACCCACTCGGCTACACCCAAACCCACTCGGCTAGACCCAAACCCACTCGGCTACTCCCAAACCCACTCGGCTAGAACCAAACCCACTCGGCTAGACCCAAACCCACTCGGTAGACCCAAACCCACTCGGGTAGACCCAAACCCATTCGGCTAGACCCAAACCCACTCGGCTAGACCCAAACCCACTCGGCTTGTCCCAAACCCACTCGGCTAGACCCAAACCCATTCAGCTAGACCCAAACCCACTCGGCTAGACCCAAACCCACTCGGCTAGTCCCAAACCCACTCGGCTAGACCCAAACCCACTCGGCTAGACCCAATCCCACTCCGCTAGACCCAAACCCACTCGGCTAGAACCAAACCCAATCGGCTAAGCCCAAACCCACTCGGCTAGACCCAAACCCACTCCGCTAGACCCAAACCCACTCCGCTAGACCCAAACCCACATGGCTAGGCCCAAACCCACTCGGCTACACCCAAACCCACTAGGCTACACCCAAACACACTCCGCTAGACCCAAACCCACTCGTCCAGACCCAAACCCACTCGGCTACACCCAAACCCACTTGGCTACACCGAAACCTACTCCGCTACACCCAACCCCACGCGGCTACACCCAAACCCACTCCGCTAGACCCTAACCCACTCGGCAAGACCCAAACCCACATGGCCAGACCCAAACCCAATCGGCTAGACCCAAACCCACACGGCTAGACCCAAACCCACTCGGCTGGACCCAAACCCACTCGGCAAGACCCAAACCCACTCGTCCAGACCCAAACCCACTCGGCTAGACACAAACCCACTCGGCTACACCCAAACCCACTCGGCTAGACCCAAACCCACTCGGCTAGACGTAAACCCACTCGGCTAGACCCAAACCCACTCGGCTAGACCCAAACCCACTCCGCTAGACCCAAACCCAGTCGGCTAGACCCAAACCAACTCGGCTAGACCCAAACCCACTCGGCTACACCCAAACCCACTCCGCTAGACCCAAACCCACTCGGCTAGACCCAAACCCACTCGGCTAGACCCAAACCCACTCGGCTACATCCAAACCCACGCGGCTACACCCAAACCCACTCCGCTAGACCCTAACCCACTCGGCTAGACCCAAACACACACGGCTAGACCCAAACCCACTCAGCTGGACCCAAACCCACTCGGCTAGACTCAAACCCACTCGGCTAGACCCACACAAACTCGGCTAGAACCAAACCCAATCGGCTAGGCCCAAACCCACTCGGCTATACCCAAAGCCACTCCGCTAGACCCAAACCCACTCGGGTAGACCCAAACCCACTCGGCTAGACCCAAACCCACTTGGCTAGACCCAAACCCACTTGGCTACATCCAAACCCACGCGGCTACACCCAAACCCACTCCGCTAGACCCTAACCCACTCGGCTAGACCCAAACCCACTCGGCTAGGCCCAAACCCACTTGGCTAGACCCAAACCCACTCGGCTAGACCCCAACCCACTCGGCTACACCCAAACCCACTCCGCTAGACCCAAACCCACTCGGCTACACCCAAACCCACTCGGCTAGACCCAAACCCACTCGGCTAGACCCACACCCACTCGGCTAGACCCAAACCCACTCATCCAGACCCAAACCCACTCGGCTACACCCAAACCCACTCGGCTACATTCAAACCAACTCGGCTAGACTCAAACCCACTCGGCTAGACGTAAACCCACTCGGCTAGACCCAAACCCACTCGGCTAGACCCAAACCCACTCGGCTTGACCCAAACCCAGTCGGCTAGACCCAAACCCACTCCGCTAGACACAAACCCACTCGGTTAGAACCAAACCCACTCGGCTAGACCCAAACCCACTCCGCTAGACCCAAACCCACTCCGCTAGACCCAAACCCACTCCGCTAGACCCAAACCCACTCGGCTAGACCCAAACCCACTCGGCTAGACCCAAACCCACTCGACTACATCCAAACCCACGCGGCTACACCCAAAACCCACTCCGCTAGACCCTAACCCACTCGGCTAGACCCAAAACCACATAGCTAGACCCAAACCCAATCGGCTTGACCCAAACACACACGGCTAGACCCAAACCCACTCAGCTGGACCCAAACCCACTCGGCTAGACTCAAACCCACTCGGCTAGAACCAAACCCAATCGGCTAGGCCCAAACCCACTCGGCTATACCCAAAGCCACTCCGCTAGACCCAAACCCACTCGGGTAGACCCAAACCCACTCGGCTAGACCCAAACCCACTTGGCTAGACCCAAACCCACTTGGCTACATCCAAACCCACGCGGCTACACCCAAACCCACTCCGCTAGACCCTAACCCACTCGGCTAGACCCAAACCCACTCGGCTAGGCCCAAACCCACTCGGCTAGACCCAAACCCACTCGGCTAGACCCAAACCCACTCGGCTACACCCAAACCCACTCCGCTAGACCCAAACCCACTCGGCTACACCCAAACCCACTCGGCTAGACCCAAACCCACTCGGCTAGACCCACACCCACTCGGCTAGACCCAAACCCACTCATCCAGACCCAAACCCACTCGGCTACACCCAAACCCACTCGGCTACATTCAAACCAACTCGGCTAGACTCAAACCCACTCGGCTAGACGTAAACCCACTCGGCTAGACCCAAACCCACTCGGCTAGACCCAAACCCACTCGGCTTGACCCAAACCCAGTCGGCTAGACCCAAACCCACTCCGCTAGACACAAACCCACTCGGTTAGAACCAAACCCACTCGGCTAGACCCAAACCCACTCCGCTAGACCCAAACCCACTCCGCTAGACCCAAACCCACTCCGCTAGACCCAAACCCACTCGGCTAGACCCAAACCCACTCGGCTAGACCCAAACCCACTCGACTACATCCAAACCCACGCGGCTACACCCAAACCCACCCCGCTAGACCCTAACCCACTCGGCTAGACCCAAAACCACATAGCTAGACCCAAACCCAATCGGCTTGACCCAAACACACACGGCTAGACCCAAACCCACTCAGCTGGACCCAAACCCACTCGGCTAGACTCAAACCCACTCGGCTAGACCCACACCCACTCGGCTAGAACCAAACCCAAACGGCTAGGCCCAAACCCACTCGGCTATACCCAAACCCACTCGGCTGGACCCAAACCCACTCGGCTAGACCCAAACCCACTCGGCTAGACCCAAACCCACTCGGCTAGACCCAAACCCACTTGGCTACATCCAAACCCACGCGGCTACACCCAAACCCACTCCGCTAGACCCTAACCCACTCGGCTAGACCCAAACCCACTCGGCTAGGCCCAAACCCACTCGGCTAGACCCAAACCCACTCGGCTAGACCCAAACCCACTCGGCTACACCCAAACCCACTCCGCTAGACCCAAACCCACTCGGCTACACCCAAACCCACTCGGCTAGACCCAAACCCACACGGCTAGACCCAAACCCACTCGGCTAGACCCAAACCCACTCGGCTAGACCCAAACCCACTCGGCTTGACCCAAACCCAGTCGGCCAGACCCAAACCCACTCCGCTAGACACAAACCCACTCGGTTAGAACCAAACCCACTCGGCTAGACCCAAACCCACTCCGCTAGACCCAAACCCACTCCGCTAGACCCAAACCCACTCCGCTAGACCCAAACCCACTTGGCTAGACCCAAACCCACTAGGCTAGACCCAAACCCACTCGGCTAGACCCAAACCCACTCGGCTAGACCCAAACCCACTCGTCCAGACCAAAACCCACTCGGCTACACCCAAACCCACTCGGCTACACCGATACCCACTCCGCTAGACCCAAACCCACGCGGCTTGACATAAACCCACTCGGCTAGACCCAAACCCACTCAGCTAGACCCAAACCCACTCGGCTAGACCCAAACCCACACGGCTAGACCCAAACTCACTCGGCTGGACCCAAACCCACTCGGCCAGACCCAAACCCACTCGGCTAGACCCAAACCCACTCGGCTAGACCCAAACCCAATTGGCTAGGCCCAAACCCACTCTGCTAGACCCAAACTCACTCCGCTAGACCCAAACCCACTCCGCTAGACCCAAACCCACGCGGCTAGGCCCAAACCCACTCGGCTAGACCCAAACCAACTCGGCTAGACCCAAACCCACTCGGCTAGACCCAAACCCACTCGTCCAGACCCAAACCCACTCGGCTACACCCAAACCCACTCGGCTACACCCAAACCCACTCCGCTAGACCCAAACCCACTCGGCTAGACCCAAACCCACTCGGCTAGACCCAAACCCACTCGGCTAGACCCAAACCCACTCAGCTACACCCAAACCCACTCGGCTACACCGATACCCACTCCGCTAGACCCAAACCCACGCGGCTAGACATAAACCCACTCGGCTAGACCCAAACCCACTCAGCTAGACCCAAACCCACTCGGCTAGTCCCAAACCCAGTCGGCTAGACCCAAACCCACTCGGCTAGATCCAAACCCACTCGGCGACACCCAAACCCACTCCGCTGGACCCAAACCCACTCGGCTAGACCCAAACCCACTCGGCTACACCCAAACCCACTCGGCTAGACCCAAACCCACTCGACTACACCCAAACCCACGCGGCTACACCCAAACCCACTCCGCTAGAGCCAAACCCACTCGGCTAGACCCAAACCCACATGGCTAGACCCAAACCCACTCCGCTAGACCCAAACCCACGCGGCTAGGCCCAAACCCACTCGGCTAGACCCAAACCCACTCGGCTAGACCCAAACCCACTCGGCTAGACCCAAACCCACTCGTCCAGACCCAAACCCACTCGGCTACACCCAAACCCACTCCGCTAGACCCAAACCCACACGGTTAGACGTAAACCCACTCGGCTAGACCCAAACCCACTCGGCTAGACCCAAACCCACTCGTCCAGACCCAAACCCACTCGGCTACACCCAAACCCACTCGGCTACACCGAAACCTACTCCGCTAGACCCAAACCCACTCGGCTAGACCAAAACCCACTCGGCTAGTCCCAAACCCACTCGGCTAGACCCAACCCCACTCGGCTAGACCCAATCCCACTCCGCTAGACCCAAACCCACTCGGCTAGAACCAAACCCAATCGGCTAAGCCCAAACCCACTCCGCTAGACCCAAACCCACTCCGCTAGACCCAAACCCACTCCGCTAGACCCAAACCCACTCCGCTAGACCCAAACCCACATGGCTAGGCCCAAACCCACTCGGCTAGACCCAAACCCACTCGGCTAGACCCAAACCCACTCGGCTAGACCCAAACCAACTCGGCTAGACCCAAACCCACTCGTCCAGACCCAAACCCACTCGGCTACACCCAAACCCACTAGGCTACACCCAAACCCACTCCGCTAGACCCAAACCCACTCGGTTAGACGTAAACCCAATCGGCTAGACCCAAACCCACTCGGCTAGACCCAAACCCACTCGTCCAGACCCAAACCCACTCGGCTACACCCAAACCCACTCGGCTACACCGAAACCTACTCCGCTAGACCCAAACCCAATCGGCTAGACGTAAACCCACTCGGCTAGACCCAAACCCACTCGGCTAGACCAAAACCCACTCGGCTAGTCCCAAACCCAGTCGGCTAGACCCAAACCCACTCGGCTAGACCCAAACACACTCGGCTACACCCAAACCCACTCCGCTAGACCCAAACCCACTCGGCTAGACCCAAACCCACTCGGCTAGACCCAAACCCACTCGGCTAGACCCAAACCCACTCGGCTACACCCAACCCCACGCGGCTACACCCAAACCCACTCCGCTAGACCCTAACCCACTCGGCTAGACCCAAACCCACATGGCCAGACCCACACCCAATCGGCTAGACCCAAACCCACACGGCTAGACCCAAACCCACTCGGCTGGACCCAAACCCACTCGGCTAGACCCAAACCCAATCGGCTAGACCCAAACCCACTCGGCTAGACACAAACCCAATCGGCTAGGCCCAAACCCACTCGGCTAGACCCAAACCCACTCCGCTAGACCCAAACCCACTCCGCTAGACCCAAACCCACGTGGCTAGGCCCAAACCCACTCGGCTAGACCCAAACCCACTCGGCTAGACCCAAACCCACTCGGCTAGACCCAAACCCACTCGGCTAGACCCAAACCCACTCGGCTACATCCAAACCCACGCGGCTACACCCAAACCCACTCCGCTAGACCCTAACCCACTCGGCTAGACCCAAACCCACATAGCTAGACCCAAACCCAATCGGCTTGACCCAAACACACACGGCTAGACCCAAACCCACTCAGCTGGACCCAAACCCACTCGGCTAGACCCAAACCCACTCGGCTAGACCCACACCCACTCGGCTAGAACCAAACCCAATCGGCTAGGCCCAAACCCACTCGGCTATACCCATCCCACTCCGCTAGACCCAAACCCACTCGGCTAGACCCAAACCACTCGGCTAGACCCAAACCCACTCGGCTAGACCCAAACCCACTCGGCTACATCCAAACCCACGCGGCTACACCCAAACCCACTCCGCTAGACCCTAACCCACTCGGCTAGACCCAAACCCACATAGCTAGACCCAAACCCAATCGGCTTGACCCAAACACACACGGCTAGACCCAAACCCACTCAGCTGGACCCAAACCCACTCGGCTAGACCCAAACCCACTCGGCTAGACCCACACCCACTCGGCTAGAACCAAACCCAATCGGCTAGGCCCAAACCCACTCGGCTATACCCAAACCCACTCCGCTAGACCCAAACCCACTCGGCTAGACCCAAACCCACTCGGCTAGACCCAAACCCACTTGGCTACATCCAAACCCACAAGGCTACACCCAAACCCACTCCACTAGACCCTAACCCACTCGGCTAGACCCAAACCCACATAGCTAGACCCAAACCCAATCGGCTTGACCCAAACACACACGGCTAGACCCAAACCCACTCAGCTGGACCCAAACCCACTCGGCTAGACCCAAACCCACTCGGCTAGACCCACACCCACTCGGCTAGAACCAAACCCAATCGGCTAGGCCCAAACCCACTCGGCTATACCCAAACCCACTCCGCTAGACCCAAACCCACTCGGCTAGACCCAAACCACTCGGCTAGACCCAAACCCACTCGGCTAGACCCAAACCCACTCGGCTACATCCAAACCCACGCGGCTACACCCAAACCCACTCCGCTAGACCCTAACCCACTCGGCTAGACCCAAACCCACATAGCTAGACCCAAACCCAATCGGCTTGACCCAAACACACACGGCTAGACCCAAACCCACTCAGCTGGACCCAAACCCACTCGGCTAGACCCAAACCCACTCGGCTAGACCCACACCCACTCGGCTAGAACCAAACCCAATCGGCTAGGCCCAAACCCACTCGGCTATACCCAAACCCACTCCGCTAGACCCAAACCCACTCGGCTAGACCCAAACCCACTCGGCTAGACCCAAACCCACTTGGCTACATCCAAACCCACACGGCTACACCCAAACCCACTCCGCTAGACCCTAACCCACTCGGCTAGACCCAAACCCACTCGGCTAGACCCAAACCCACTTGGCTAGACCCAAACCCACTCGGCTAGACCCAAACCCACTCGGCTACACCCAAACCCACTCCGCTAGACCCAAACCCACTCGGCTACACCCAAACCCACTCGGCTAGACCCAAACCCACTCGGCTAGACCCAAACCCACTCGGCTAGACCCAAACCCACTCGTCCAGACCCAAACCCACTCAGCTACACCCAAACCCACTCGGCTACATTCAAACCAACTCGGCTAGACTCAAACCCACTCGGCTAGACGTAAACCCACTCGGCTAGACCCAAACCCACTCGGCTAGACCCAAACCCACTCGGCTTGACCCAAACCCAGTCGGCTAGACCCAAACCAACTCGGCTAGACCCAAACCCACTCGGCTACATCCAAACCCACTCTGCTAGACCCAAACCCACTCGGCTAGACCCAAACCCATTCAGCTAGACCCAAACCCACTCGGCTAGTCCCAAAGCCACGCGGCTAGACCCAAACCCACTCGGCTAGACCCAAACCCACTCGGCTAGACCCAAACCCACTCGGCTAGACCCAAACCCACTTGGCTACATCCAAACCCACGCGGCTACACCCAAACCCACTCGGCTAGACCCTAACCCACTCGGCTAGACCCAAACCCACTCGGCTAGACCCAAACCCACTCGGCTAGACCGAAACCCACTCGGCTAGACCCAAACCCACTCGGCTACACCCAAACCCACTCCGCTAGACCCAAACCCACTCGGCTACACCCAAACCCACTCGGCTAGACCCAAATCCACTTGGCTAGACCCACACCCACTCGGCTAGACCCAAACCCACTCGGCTAGACCCAAACCCACTCGGCTAGACCCAAACCCTTTCGGCTAGACCCAAACCCACTCGGCTAGACCCAAACCCACTCGGCTAGACCCAAACCCATTCAGCTAGACCCAAACCCACTCGGCTAGACCCAAACCCACTCGGCTAGTCCCAAACCCACTCGGCAAGACCCAAACCCACTCGGCTAGACCCAATCCCACTCCGCTAGACCCAAACTCACTCCGCTAGACACAAACCCACTCGGTTAGAACCAAACCCACTCGGCTAGACCCAAACCCACTCCGCTAGACCCAAACCCACTCCGCTAGACCCAAACCCACTCCGCTAGACCCCAACCCACTTGGCTAGACCCAAACCCACTAGGCTAGACCCAAACCCACTCGGCTAGACCCAAACCCACTCGGCTAGACCCAAACCCACTCGTCCAGACCAAAACCCACTCGGCTACACCCAAACCCACTCGGCTACACCGATACCCACTCCGCTAGACCCAAACCCACGCGGCTAGACATAAACCCACTCGGCTAGACCCAAACCCACTCAGCTAGACCCAAACCCACTCGGCTAGTCCCAAACCCAGTCGGCTAGACCCAAACCCACTCGGCTACACCCAAACCCACTCGGCTACACCCAAACCCACTCCGCTAGACCCAAACCCACTCGGCAAGACCCAAACCCACTCGGCTAGACCCAAACCCACTCGGCTAGACCCAAACCCACTTGGCTACATCCAAACCCACGCGGCTACACCCAAACCCACTCGGCTAGACCCTAACCCACTCGGCTACACCCAAACCCACTCGGCTGGACCCAAACCCACTCGGCTAGACCCAAACCCACTCGGCTAGACCCAAACCCACTCGGCTACACCCAAACCCATTCAGCTAGACCCAAACCCACTCGGCTAGACCCAAACCCACTCGGCTAGTCCCAAACCCACTCGGCAAGACCCAAACCCAATCGGCTAGACCCAAACCCACTCGGCTAGACCCAAACCCACTCGGCTAGACCCAAACCCACTCGTCCAGACCAAACCCCACTCGGCTACACCCAAACCCACTCGGCTACACCGATACCCACTCCGCCAGACCCAAACGCACGCGGCTAGACATAAACCCACTCGGCTAGACCCAAACCCACTCAGCTAGACCCAAACCCACTCGGCTAGTCCCAAACCCAGTCGGCTGGACCCAAACCCACTCGGCTAGACCCAAACCCACTCGGCTACACCCAAACCCACTCAGCTAGACCCAAACCCACTCGGCTAGACCCAAACCCACTCGGCTACACCCAAACCCACTCGGCTAGACCCAAACCCACTCGGCTACACCCAAACCCACGCGGCTACACCCAAACCCACTCCGCTAGACCCTAACCCACTCGGCTAATCCCAAACCCACATGGCTAGACCCAAACCCAATCGGCTAGACCCAAACCCACACGGCTAGACCCAAACCCACTCGGCTGGACCCAATCCCACTCGGCCAGTCCCAAACCCACTCGGCTAGACCCAAACCCACTCGGCTAGACCCAAACCCAATCGGCTAGGCCCAAACCCACTCTGCTAGACCCAAACTCACTCCGCTAGACCCAAACCCACTCCGCTAGACCCAAACCCACGCGGCTAGGCCCAAACCCACTCGGCTAGACCCAAACCCACTCGGCTAGACCCAAACCCACTCGGCTAGACCCAAACCCACTCGTCCAGACCCAAACCCACTCGGCTACACCCAAACCCACTTGGCTACACCCAAACCCACTCCGCTAGACCCAAACCCACTCGGTTAGACGTAAACCCACTCGGCTAGACCCAAACCCACTCGGCTAGACCCAAACCCACTCGTCCAGACCCAAACCCACTCGGCTACACCCAAACCCACTCGGCTACACCGAAACCTACTCCGGTAGACCCAAACCCACTCGGCTAGACGTAAACCCACTCGGCTAGACCCAAACCCACTCGGCTAGACCAAAACCCACTCGGCTAGTCCCAAACCCAGTCGGCTAGACCCAAACCCACTCGGCTAGACCCAAACCCACTCGGCAACACCCAAACCCACTCCGCTAGATCCAAACCCACTCGGCTAGACCCAAACCCACTCGGCTAGACCCAAACCCACTCGGCTACACCCAAACCCACTCGGCTACACCGATACCCACTCCGCTAGACCCAAACCCACGCGGCTAGACATAAACCCACTCGGCTAGACCCAAACCCACTCAGCTAGACCCAAACCCACTCGGCTAGTCCCAAACCCAGTCGGCTAGACCCAAACCCACTCGGCTAGACCCAAACCCACTCGGCTACACCCAACCCACTCCGCTAGACCCAAACCCACGCGGCTAGACCCAAACCCACTCGGCTACACCCAAACCCACTCGGCTAGACCCAAACCCACTCGGCTACACCCAAACCCACGCGGCTACACCCAAACCCACTCCGCTAGACCCTAACCCACTCGGCTAGACCCAAACCCACATGGCTAGACCCAAACCCAATCGGCTAGACCCAAACCCACACGGCTAGACCCAAACCCACTCGGCTGGACCCAAACCCACTCGGCCAGACCCTAACCCACTCGGCTAGACCCAAACCCACTCGGCTAGACCCAAACCCAATCGGCTAGGCCCAAACCCACTCTGCTAGACCCAAACTCACTCCGCTAGACCCAAACCCACTCGGCTAGACCCAAACCCACTCGGCTCGACCCAAACCCACTCGGCTAGACCCAAACCCACTCGTCCAGACCCAAACCCACTCGGCTACACCCAAACCCACTCGGCTACACCCAAACCCACTCCGCTAGACCCAAACCCACTCGGTTAGACGTAAACCCACTCGGCTAGACCCAAACCCACTCGGCTAGACCCAAACCCACTCGGCTAGACCCAAACCCACTCGGCTACACCCACACCCACGCGGCTACACCCAAACCCACTCCGCTAGACCCTAACCCACTCGGCTAGACCCAAACCCACTCGGCCAGACCCAAACCCACTCGGCTAGACCCAAACCCACTCGGCCAGACCCAAACCCACTCGGCTACACCCAAACCCACTCCGCTAGACCCAAACCCACTCGGCTACACCCAAACCCACTCGGCTAGACCCAAACCCATTTGGCTAGACCCAAACCCACTCGGCTAGACCCAATCGCACTCGGGTAGACCCAAACCCATTCGGCTAGACCCAAACCCACTCGGCTAGACCCAAACCCGCTCCACTAGACCCTAACCCACTCCGCTAGACCCAAACCCACTCGGCTAGACCCTAACCCACTCGGCTAGACCCAAACCCACATGGCTAGACCCAAACCCAATCGGCTAGACCCAAACCCACACGGCTAGACCCAAACCCACTCGGCTGGACCCAAACCCATTCGGCCAGACCCTAACCCACTCGGCTAGACCCAAACCCACTCGGCTAGACCCAAACCCAATCGGCTAGGCCCAAACCCACTCTGCTAGACCCAAACTCACTCCGCTAGACCCAAACCCACTCCGCTAGACCCAAACCCACGCGGCTAGGCCCAAACCCACTCGGCTAGACCCAAACCCACTCGGCTAGACCCAAACCCACTCGGCTAGACCCAAACCCACTCGTCCAGACCCAAACCCACTCGGCTACACCCAAACCCACTCGGCTACACCCAAACCCACTCGGCTACACCCAAACCCACTCGGCTACACCGAAACCTACTCCGCTAGACCCAAACCCACTCGGCTAGACGTAAACCCACTCGGCTAGATCCAAACCCACGCGGCTACACCCAAACCCACTCCGCTAGACCCAAACCCACTCGGCTAGACCCAAACCCACTCGGCTAGACCCAAACCCATTCAGCTAGACCCAAACCCACTCGGCTAGACCCAAACCCACTCGGCTAGTCCCAAACCCACTCGGCAAGACCCAAACCCACTCGGCTAGACCCAATCCCACTCCGCTAGACCCAAACCCACTCCGCTAGACACAAACCCACTCGGTTAGAACCAAACCCACTCGGCTAGACCCAAACCCACCCCGCTAGACCCAAACCCACTCCGCTAGACCCAAACCCACTCCGCTAGACCCAAACCCACTTGGCTAGACCCAAACCCACTAGGCTAGACCCAAACCCACTCGGCTAGACCCAAACCCACTCGGCTAGACCCAAACCCACTAGTCCAGACCAAAACCCACTCGGCTACACCCAAACCCACTCGGCTACACCGATACCCACTCCGCTAGACCCAAACCCACGCGGCAAGACATAAACCCACTCGGCTAGACCCAAACCCACTCAGCTAGACCCAAACCCACTCGGCTAGTCCCAAACCCAGTCGGCTAGACCCAAACCCACTCGGCTAGACCCAAACCCACTCGGCTACACCCAAACCCACTCCGCTAGACCCAAACCCACTCGGCTACACCCAAACCCACTCGGCTACACCCAAACCCACTCGGCTAGACCCAAACCCACTCGGCTACACCCAAACCCACTCCGCTAGACCCTAACCCACTCGGCTAGACCCAAACCCACATGGCTAGACCCAAACCCAATCGGCTAGACCCAAACCCACACGGCTAGACCCAAACCCACTCGGCTGGACCCAAACCCACTCGGCCAGACCCAAACCCACTCGGCTAGACCCAAACCCACTCGGCTAGACCCAAACCCAATCGGCTAGGCCCAAACCCACTCTGCTAGACCCAAACTCACTCCGCTAGACCCAAACCCACTCCGCTAGACCCAAACCCACGCGGCTAGGCCCAAACCCACTCGGCTAGACCCAAACCCACTCGGCTAGACCCAAACCCACTCGGCTAGACCCAAACCCACTCATCCAGACCCAAACCGACTCGGCTACACCCAAACCCACTTGGCTACACCCAAACCCACTCCGCTAGACCCAAACACACTCGGTTAAACGTAAACCCACTCGGCTAGACCCAAACCCACTCGGCTAGACCCAAACCCACTCGTCCAGACCCAAACCCACTCGGCTACACCCAAACCCACTCGGCTACACCGAAACCTACTCCGGTAGACCCAAACCCACTCGGCTAGACGTAAACCCACTCGGCTAGACCCAAACCCACTCGGCTAGACCAAAACCCACTCGGCTAGTCCCAAACCCAGTCGGCTAGACCCAAACCCACTCGGCTAGACCCAAACCCACTCGGCAACACCCAAACCCACTCCGCTAGATCCAAACCCACTCGGCTAGACCCAAACCCACTCGGCTAGACCCAAACCCAGTCGGCTACACCCAAACCCACTCGGCTACACCGATACCCACTCCGCTAGACCCAAACCCACGCGGCTAGACATAAACCCACTCGGCTAGACCCAAACCCACTCAGCTAGACCCAAACCCACTCGGCTAGTCCCAAACCCAGTCGGCTAGACCCAAACCCACTCGGCTAAACCCAAACCCACTCGGCAACACCCAACCCACTCCGCTAGACCCAAACCCACTCGGCTAGACCCAAACCCACTCGGCTACACCCAAACCCACTCGGCTAGACCCAAACCCACTCGGCTACACCCAAACCCACGCGGCTACACCCAAACCCACTCCGCTAGACCCTAACCCACTCGGCTAGACCCAAACCCACATGGCTAGACCCAAACCCAATCGGCTAGACCCAAACCCACACGGCTAGACCCAAACCCACTCGGCTGGACCCAAACACACTCCGCTAGACCCTAACCCACTCGGCTAGACCCAAACCCACATGGCTAGACCCAAACCCAATCGGCTAGACCCAAACCCACACGGCTAGACCCAAACCCACTCGGCTGGACCCAAACCCACTCGGCCAGACCCAAACCCACTCGGCTAGACCCAAACCCACTCGGCTAGACCCAAACCCAATCGGCTAGGCCCAAACCCACTCTGCTAGACCCAAACTCACTCCGCTAGACCCAAACCCACTCCGCTACACCCAAACCCACGCGGCTAGGCCCAAACCCACTCGGCTAGACCCAAACCCACTCGGCTAGACCCAAACCCACTCGGCTAGACCCAAACCCACTCGTCCAGACCCAAACCCACTCGGCTACACCCAAACCCACTTGGCTACACCCAAACCCACTCCGCTAGACCCAAACCCACTCGGTTAGACGTAAACCCACTCGGCTAGACCCAAACCCACTCGGCTAGACCCAAACCCACTCGTCCAGACCCAAACCCACTCGGCTACACCCAAACCCACTCGGCTACACCGAAACCTACTCCGGTAGACCCAAACCCACTCGGCTAGACGTAAACCCACTCGGCTAGACCCAAACCCACTCGGCTAGACCAAAACCCACTCGGCTAGTCCTAAACCCAGTCGGCTAGACCCAAACCCACTCGGCTAGACCCAAACCCACTCGGCAACACCCAAACCCACTCCGCTAGATCCAAACCCACTCGGCTAGACCCAAACCCACTCGGCTAGACCCAAACCCACTCGGCTACACCCAAACCCACTCGGCTACACCGATACCCACTCCGCTAGACCCAAACCCACGCGGCTAGACATAAACCCACTCGGCTAGACCCAAACCCACTCAGCTAGACCCAAACCCACTCGGCTAGTCCCAAACCCAGTCGGCTAGACCCAAACCCACTCGGCTAGACCCAAACCCACTCGGATACACCCAACCCACTCCGCTAGACCCAAACCCACTCGGCTAGACCCAAACCCACTCGGCTACACCCAAACCCACTCGGCTAGACCCAAACCCACTCGGCTACACCCAAATCCACGCGGCTACACCCAAACCCACTCTGCTAGACCCTAACCCACTCGGCTAGACCCAAACCCACATGGCTAGACCCAAACCCAATCGGCTAGACCCAAACCCACACGGCTAGACCCAAACCCACTCGGCTGGACCCAAACCCACTCGGCCAGACCCTAACCCACTCGGCTAGACCCAAACCCACTCGGCTAGACCCAAACCCAATCGGCTAGGCCCAAACCCACTCTGCTAGACCCACACTCACTCCGCTAGACCCAAACCCACTCCGCTAGACCCAAACCCACGCGGCTAGGCCCAAACCCACTCGGCTAGACCCAAACCCACTCGGCTCGACCCAAACCCACTCGGCTAGACCCAAACCCACTCGTCCAGACCCAAACACACTCGGCTACACCCAAACCCACTCGGCTACACCCAAACCCACTCCGCTAGACCCAAACCCACTCGGTTAGACGTAAACCCACTCGGCTAGACCCAAACCCACTCGGCTAGACCCAAACCCACTCGTCCAGACCCAAACCCACTCGGCTACACCCAAACCCACTCGGCTACACCGACACCTACTCCGCTAGACCCAAACCCACTCGGCTAGACCCAAACCCACTCGGCAACACCCAAACCCACTCGGCTAGACCCAAACCCACTCGGCTAGACCCAAACCCACTCGGCTAGACCCAAACCCACTCGGCTACACCCAAACCCACGCGGCTACACCCAAACCCACTCCGCGAGATCCTAACCCACTCGGCTAGACCCAAACCCACTCGGCCAGACCCAAACCCACTCGGCTAGACCCAAACCCACTCGGCCAGACCCAAACCCACTCGGCTACAACCAAACCCACTCCGCTAGACCCAAACCCACTCGGCTACACCCAAACCCACTCGGCTAGACCCAAACCCATTTGGCTAGACCCAAACCCACTCGGCTAGACCCAAACGCACTCGGGTAGACCCAAACCCATTCGGCTAGACCCAAACCCACTCGGCTAGACCCAAACCCGCTCCACTAGACCCTAACCCACTCCGCTAGACCCAAACCCACTCGGCTAGACCCTAACCCACTCGGCTAGACCCAAACCCACATGGCTAGACCCAAACCCAATCGGCTAGACCCAAACCCACACGGCTAGACCCAAACCCACTCGGCTGGACCCAAACCCACTCGGCCAGACCCTAACCCACTCGGCTAGACCCAAACCCACTCGGCTAGACCCAAACCCAATCGGCTAGGCCCAAACCCACTCTGCTAGACCCAAACTCACTCCGCTAGACCCAAACCCACTCCGCTAGACCCAAACCCACGCGGCTAGGCCCAAACCCACTCGGCTAGACCCAAACCCACTCGGCTAGACCCAAACCCACTCGGCTAGACCCAAACCCACTCGTCCAGAACCAAACCCACTCGGCTACACCCAAACCCACTCGGCTACACCCAAACCCACTCCGCTAGACCCAAACCCACTCGGCTACACCCAAACCCACTCGGCTGGACCCAAACCCATTTGGCTAGACCCAAACCTACTCGGCTAGACCCAAACGCACTCGGGTAGACCCAAACCCATTCGGCTAGACCCAAACCCACTCGGCTAGACCCAAACCCGCTCCACTAGACCCTAACCCACTCCGCTAGACCCAAACCCACTCGGCTAGGCCCAAACCCACTCGGCTAGACCCAAACCCACTCGGATAGACCCAAACCCACTCGGCTACACCCAAACCCAGTCGGCTAGACCCAAACCCACTTGGCTAGACCCACACCCACTCGGCTAGACCCAAACCCACTCGGCTAGACCCAAACCCTTTCGGCTAGACCCAAACCCACTCGGCTAGACCCAAACCCGCTCGGCTAGACCCAAACCCATTCAGCTAGACCCAAACCCACTCGGCTAGACCCAAACCCACTCGGCTAGTCCAAAACCCACTCGGCTAGACCCAAACCACTCGGCTAGACCCAATCCCACTCCGCTAGACCCAAACCCACTCGGCTAGACCCAAACCCAATCGGCTAGGCCCAAACCCACTCGGCTAGACCCAAACCCACTCCGCTAGACCCAAACCCACTCCGCAAGACCCAAACCCACACGGCTAGGCCCAAACCCACTCGGCTAGACCCAAACCCACTCGGCTAGACCCAAACCCACTCGGCTAGACCCAAACCCACTCGGCTAGACCCAAACCCACTCGGCTGGACCCAAACCCACTCGGCTAGACCCAAACCCACTCGGCTACACCCAAACCCACGCGGCTACACCCAAACCCACTCCGCTAGACCCTAACCCACTCGGCTAGACCCAAACCCACTCGGCCAGACCCAAACCCACTCGGCTAGACCCAAACCCACTCGGCCAGACCCAAACCCACTCGGCTACACCCAAACCCACTCCGCTAGACCCAAACCCACTCGGCTACACCCAAACCCACTCGGCTAGACCCAAACCCATTCGGCTAGACCCAAACCCACTCGGCTAGACCCAAACGCACTCGGGTAGACCCAAACCCATTCGGCTAGACCCAAACCCACTCGGCTAGACCCAAACCCGCTCCACTAGACCCTAACCCACTCCGCTAGACCCAAACCCACTCGGATCGGCCCAAACCCACTCGGCTAGACCCAAACCCACTCGGCTAGACCCAAACCCACTCGGCTAGACCCAAACCCACTCGGCTAGACCCAAACCCACTTGGCTAGACCCACACCCACTCGGCTAGAACCAAACCCACTGGGCTAGACCCAAACACTTTCGGATAGACCCAAACCCACTTGGCTAGACCCAAACCCGCTCGGCTAGACCTAAACCCATTCAGCTAGACCCAAACCCACTCGGCTAGACCCAAACCCACTCGGCTAGTCCAAAACCCACTCGGCTAGACCCAAACCCACTCGGCTAGACCCAATCCCACTCCGCTAGACGCAAACCCACTCGGCTAGACCCAAACCCAATCGGCTAGGCCCAAACCCACTCGGCTAGACCAAAACCCACTCGGCTAGTCCCAAACCCAGTCGGCTAGACCCAAACCCACTCGGCTTGACCCAAACACACTCGGCTACACCCAAACCCACTCCGCTAGACCCAAACCCACTCGGCTAGACCCAAACCCACTCGGCTAGACCCAAACCCACTCGGCTAGACCCAAACCCACTCGGCTACACCCAACCCCACGCGGCTACACCCAAACCCACTCAACTAGACCCTAACCCACTCGCCTAGACCCAAACCCACATGGCCAGACCCAAACCCAATCGGCTAGACCCAAACCCACACGGCTAGACCCAAACCCACTCGGCTGGACCCAAACCCACTCGGCTGGACCCAAACCCACTCGGCTAGGCCCAAACCCACTCGGCTAGACCCAAACCCACTCCGCTAGACCCAAACCCACTCCGCTAGACCCAAACCCACGCGGCTAGGCCCAAACCCACTCGGCTAGACCCAAACCCACTCGGCTCGACCCAAACCCACTCGGCTAGACCCAAACCCACTCGTCCAGACCCAAACACACTCGGATACACCCAAACCCACTCGGCTACACCCAAACCCACTCCGCTAGACCCAAACCCACTCGGTTAGACGTAAACCCACTCGGCTAGACCCAAACCCACTCGGCTAGACCCAAACCCACTCGTCCAGACCCAAACCCACTCGGCTACACCCAAACCCACTCGGCTACACCGAAACCTACTCCGCTAGACCCAAACCCACTCGGCTAGACGTAAACCCACTCGGCTAGACCCAAACCCACTCGGCTAGACCAAAACCCACTTGGCTAGTCCCAAACCCAGTCGGCTAGACCCAAACCCACTCGGCTAGACCCAAACCCACTCGGCTACACCCAAACCCACGCGGCTACACCCAAACCCACTCCGCTAGACCCTAACCCACTCGGCTAGACCCAAACCCACTCGGCCAGACCCAAACCCACTCGGCTAGCCCCAAACCCACTCGGCCAGACCCAAACCCACTCGGCTACACCCAAACCCACTCCGCTAGACCCAAACCCACTCGGCTACACCCAAACCCACTCGGCTAGACCCAAACCCATTTGGCTAGACCCAAACCCACTCGGCTAGACCCAAACGCACTCGGGTAGACCCAAACCCATTCGGCTAGACCCAAACCCACTCGGCTAGACCCAAACCCGCTCCACTAGACCCTAACCCACTCCGCTAGACCCAAACCCACTCGGCTAGACCCTAACCCACTCGGCTAGACCCAAACCCACATGGCTAGACCCAAACCCAATCGGCTAGACACAAACCCACACGGCTAGACCCAAACCCACTCGGCTGGACCCAAACCCACTCGGCCAGACCCTAACCCACTCGGCTAGACCCAAACCCACTAGGCTAGACCCAAACCCACTCGGCTAGACCCAAACCCAATCAGCTAGGCCCAAACCCACTCTGCTAGACCCAAACTCACTCCGCTAGACCCAAACCCACTCCGCTAGACCCAAACCCACGCGGCTACACCCAAACCCACTCCGCTAGACCCAAACCCACTCGGTTAGACGTAAACCCACTCGGCTAGACCCAAACCCACTCGTCCAGACCCAAACCCACTCGGCTACACCCAAACCCACTCGGCTACACCGAAACCTACTCCGCTAGACCCAAACCCACTCGGCTAGACGTAAACCCACTCGGCTAGACCCAAACCCACTCGGCTAGACCAAAACCCACTTGGCTAGTCCCAAACCCAGTCGGCTAGACCCAAACCCACTCGGCTAGACCCAAACCCACTCGGCAACACCCAAACCCACTCGGCTAGACCCAAACCCACTCGGCTAGACCCAAACCCACTCGGCTAGACCCAAACCCACTCGGCTACACCCAAACCCACGCGGCTACACCCAAACCCACTCCGCTAGACCCTAACCCACTCGGCTAGACCCAAACCCACTCGGCCAGACCCAAACCCACTCGGCTAGACCCAAACCCACTCGGCCAGACCCAAACCCACTCGGCTACAACCAAACCCACTCCGCTAGACCCAAACCCACTCGGCTACACCCAAACCCACTCGGCTAGACCCAAACCCATTTGGCTAGACCCAAACCCAATCGGCTAGACCCAAACCCACACGGCTAGACCCAAACCCACTCGGCTGGACCCAAACCCACTCGGCCAGACCCTAACCCACTCGGCTAGACCCAAACCCACTCGGCTAGACCCAAACCCAATCGGCTAGGCCCAAACCCACTCTGCTAGACCCAAACTCACTCCGCTAGACCCAAACCCACTCCGTTGGACCCAAACCCACGCGGCTAGGCCCAAACCCACTCGGCTAGACCCAAACCCACTCGGCTAGACCCAAACCCACTCGGCTAGACCCAAACCCACTCGTCCAGACCCAAACCCACTCGGCTACACCCAAACCCACTCGGCTACACCCAAACCCACTCGGCTACACCCAAACCCACTCGGCTACACCGAAACCTACTCCGCTAGACCCAAACCCACTCGGCTAGACGTAAACCCACTCGGCTAGACCCAAACCCACGCGGCTACACCCAAACCCACTCCGCTAGACCCTAACCCACTCGGCTAGACCCAAACCCACTCGGCCAGACCCAAACCCACTCGGCTAGACCCAAACCCACTCGGCCAGACCCAAACCCACTCGGCTACACCCAAACCCACTCCGCTAGACCCAAACCCACTCGGCTACACCCAAACCCACTCGGCTAGACCCAAACCCATTTGGCTAGACCCAAACCCACTCGGCTAGACCCAAACGCACTCGGGTAGACCCAAACCCATTCGGCTAGACCCAAACCCACTCGGCTAGATCCAAACCCGCTCCACTAGACCCTAACCCACTCCGCTAGACCCAAACCCACTCGGCTAGGCCCAAACCCACTCGGCTAGACCCAAACCCACTCGGCTAGACCCAAACCCACTCGGGTAGACCCAAACCCAGTCGGCTAGACCCAAACCCACTTGGCTAGACCCACACCCACTCGGCTAGACCCAAACCCACTCGGCTGGACCCAAACCCTTTCGGCTAGACCCAAACCCACTCGGCTAGACCCAAACCCGCTCGGCTAGACCCAAACCCATTCAGCTAGACCCAAACCCACTCGGCTAGACCCAAACCCACTCGGCTAGTCCAAAACCCACTCGGCTAGACCCAAACCACTCGGCTAGACCCAATCCCACTCCGCTAGACCCAAACCCACTCGGCTAGACCCAAACCCAATCGGCTAGGCCCAAACCTACTCGGCTAGACCCAAACCCACTCCGCTAGACCCAAACCCACTCCGCAAGACCCAAACCCACACGGCTAGGCCCAAACCCACTCGGCTAGACCCAAACCCACTGGGCTAGACCCAAACCCACTCGGCTAGACCCAAACCCACTCGGCTGGACCCAAACCCACTCGGCTAGACCCAAACCCACTCGGCTACACCCAAACCCACGCGGCTACACCCAAACCCACTCCGCTAGACCCTAACCCACTCGGCTAGACCCAAACCCACTCGGCCAGACCCAAACCCACTCGGCTAGACCCAAACCCACTCGGCCAGACCCAAACCCACTCGGCTACACCCAAACCCACTCCGCTAGACCCAAACCCACTCGGCCAGACCCAAACCCGCTCCACTAGACCCTAACCCACTCCGCTAGACCCAAACCCACTCGGCTAGGCCCAAACCCACTCGGCTAGACCCAAACCCACTCGGCTAGACCCAAACCCACTCGGCTAGACCCAAACCCAGTCGGCTAGACCCAAACCCACTTGGCTAGACCCACACCCACTCGGCTAGACCCAAACCCACTCGGCTAGACCCAAACCCTTTCGGCTAGACCCAAACCCACTCGGCTAGACCCAAACCCGCTCGGCAAGACCCAAACCCATTCAGCTAGACCCAAACCCACTCGGCTAGACCCAAACCCACTCGGCTAGTCCAAAACCCACTCGGCTAGACCCAAACCACTCGGCTAGACCCAATCCCACTCCGCTAGACCCAAACCCACTCGGCTAGACCCAAACCCAATCGGCTAGGCCCAAACCCACTCGGCTAGACCCAAACCCACTCCGCTAGACCCAAACCCACTCCGCAAGACCCAAACCCACACGGCTAGGCCCAAACCCACTCGGCTAGACCCAAACCCACTCGGCTAGACCCAAACCCACTCGGCTAGACCCAAACCCACTCGGCTGGACCCAAACCCACTCGGCTAGACCCAAACCCACTCGGCTACACCCAAACCCACGCGGCTACACCCAAACCCACTCCGCTAGACCCTAACCCACTCGGCTAGACCCAAACCCACTCGGCCAGACCCAAACCCACTTGGCTAGACCCAAACCCACTCGGCCAGACCCAAACCCACTCGGCTACACCCAAACCCACTCCGCTAGACCCAAACCCACTCGGCTACACCCAAACCCACTCGGCTAGACCCAAACCCATTCGGCTAGACCCAAACCCACTCGGCTAGACCCAAACGCACTCGGGTAGACCCAAACCCATTCGGCTAGACCCAAACCCACTCGGCTAGACCCAAACCCGCTCCACTAGACCCTAACCCACTCCGCTAGACCCAAACCCACTCGGATCGGCCCAAACCCACTCGGCTAGACCCAAACCCACTCGGCTAGACCCAAACCCACTCGGCTAGACCCAAACCCACTCGGCTAGACCCAAACCCACTTGGCTAGACCCACACCCACTCGGCTAGAACCAAACCCACTGGGCTAGACCCAAACACTTTCGGATAGACCCAAACCCACTTGGCTAGACCCAAACCCGCTCGGCTAGACCCAAACCCATTCAGCTAGACCCAAACCCACTCGGCTAGACCCAAACCCACTCGGCTAGTCCAAAACCCACTCGGCTAGACCCAAACCCACTCGGCTAGACCCAATCCCACTCCGCTAGACGCAAACCCACTCGGCTAGACCCAAACCCAATCGGCTAGGCCCAAACCCACTCGGCTAGACCAAAACCCACTCGGCTAGTCCCAAACCCAGTCGGCTAGACCCAAACCCACTCGGCTTGACCCAAACACACTCGGCTACACCCAAACCCACTCCGCTAGACCCAAACCCACTCGGCTAGACCCAAACCCACTCGGCTAGACCCAAACCCACTCGGCTAGACCCAAACCCACTCGGCTACACCCAACCCCACGCGGCTACACCCAAACCCACTCAACTAGACCCTAACCCGCTCGCCTAGACCCAAACCCACATGGCCAGACCCAAACCCAATCGGCTAGACCCAAACCCACACGGCTAGACCCAAACCCACTCGGCTGGACCCAAACCCACTCGGCTGGACCCAAACCCACTCGGCTAGGCCCAAACCCACTCGGCTAGACCCAAACCCACTCCGCCAGACCCAAACCCACTCCGCTAGACCCAAACCCACGCGGCTAGGCCCAAACCCACTCGGCTAGACCCAAACCCACTCGGCTCGACCCAAACCCACTCGGCTAGACCCAAACCCACTCGTCCAGACCCAAACACACTCGGCTACACCCAAACCCACTCGGCTACACCCAAACCCACTCCGCTAGACCCAAACCCACTCGGTTAGACGTAAACCCACTCGGCTAGACCCAAACCCACTCGGCTAGACCCAAACCCACTCGTCCAGACCCAAACCCACTCGGCTACACCCAAACCCACTCGGCTACACCGAAACCTACTCCGCGAGACCCAAACCCACTCGGCTAGACGTAAACCCACTCGGCTAGACCCAAACCCACTCGGCTAGACCAAAACCCACTTGGCTAGTCCCAAACCCAGTCGGCTAGACCCAAACCCACTCGGCTACACCCAAACCCACTAGGCAACACCCAAACCCACTCGGCTAGACCCAAACCCACTCGGCTAGACCCAAACCCACTCGGCTTGACCCAAACCCACTCGGCTACACCCAAACCCACGCGGCTACACCCAAACCCACTCCGCTAGACCCTAACCCACTCGGCTAGACCCAAACCCACTCGGCCAGACCCAAACCCACTCGGCTAGACCCAAACCCACTCGGCCAGACCCCAACCCACTCGGCTACACCCAAACCCACTCCGCTAGACCCAAACCCACTCGGCTACACCCAAACCCACTCGGCTAGACCCAAACCCATTTGGCTAGACCCAAACCCACTCGGCTAGACCCAAACGCACTCGGGTAGACCCAAACCCATTCGGCTAGACCCAAACCCACTCGGCTAGACCCAAACCCGCTCCACTAGACCCTAACCCACTCCGCTAGACCCAAACCCACTCGGCTAGACCCTAACCCACTCGGCTAGACCCAAACCCACATGGCGAGACCCAAACCCAATCGGCTAGACCCAAACCCACACGGCTAGACCCAAACCCACTCGGCTGGACCCAAACCCACTCGGCCAGACCCTAACCCACTCGGCTAGACCCAAACCCACTCGGCTAGACCCAAACCCAATCGGCTAGGCCCAAACCCACTCTGCTAGACCCAAACTCACTCCGCTAGACCCAAACCCACTCCGCTAGACCCAAACCCACGCGGCTAGGCCCAAACCCACTCGGCTAGACCCAAACCCACTCGGCTAGACCCAAACCCACTCGGCTAGACCCAAACCCACTCGTCCAGACCCAAACCCACTCGGCTACATCCAAACCCACTCGGCTACACCCAAACCCACTCGGCTACACCCAAACCCACTCGGCTACACCGAAACCTACTCCGCTAGACCCAAACCCACTCGGCTAGACGTAAACCCACTCGGCTAGACCAAAACCCACGCGGCTACACCCAAACCCACTCCGCTAGACCCTAACCCACTCGGCTAGACCCAAACCCACTCGGCCAGACCCAAACCCACTCGGCTAGACCCAAACCCACTCGGCCAGACCCAAACCCACTCGGCTACACCCAAACCCACTCCGCTAGACCCAAACCCACTCGGCTACACCCAAACCCACTCGGCTAGACCCAAACCCATTCGGCTAGACCCAAACCCACTCGGCTAGACCCAAACGCACTCGGGTAGACCCAAACCCATTCGGCTAGACCCAAACCCACTCGGCTAGACCCAAACCCGCTCCACTAGACCCTAACCCACTCCGCTAGACCCAAACCCACTCGGCTAGGCCCAAACCCACTCGGCTAGACCCAAACCCACTCGGCTAGACCCAAACCCAGTCGGCTAGACCCAAACCCAGTCGGCTAGACCCAAACCCACTTGGCTAGACCCACACCCACTCGGCTAGACCCAAACCCTTTCGTCTAGACCCAAACCCACTCGGCTAGACCCAAACCCGCTCGGCTAGACCCAAACCCATTCAGCTAGACCCAAACCCACTCGGCTAGACCCAAACCCACTCGGCTAGTCCAAAACCCACTCGGCTAGACCCAAACCACTCGGCTAGACCCAATCCCACTCCTCTAGACCCAAACCCACTCGGCTAGACCCAAACCCAATCGGCTAGGCCCAAACCCACTCGGCTAGACCCAAACCCACTCCGCTAGACCCAAACCCACTCCGCAAGACCCAAACCCACACGGCTAGGCCCAAACCCACTCGGCTAGACCCAAACCCACTTGGCTAGACCCAAACCCACTCGGCTAGACCCAAACCCACTCGGCTAGACCCAAACCCACTCGGCTGGACCCAAACCCACTCGGCTAGACCCAAACCCACTCGGCTACACGCAAACCCACGCGGCTACACCCAAACCCACTCCGCTAGACCCAAACCCACTCGGCTACTCCCAAACCCACTCGGCTAGACCCAAACCCATTCGGCTAGACCCAAACCCACTCGGCTGGACCCAAACGCACTCGGGTAGACCCAAACCCATTCGGCTAGACCCAAACTCACTCGGCTAGACCCAAACCCGCTCCACTAGACCCTAACCCACTCCGCTAGACCCAAACCCACTCGGATCGGCCCAAACCCACTCGGCTAGACCCAAACCCACTCGGCTAGACCCAAACCCACTCGGCTAGACCCAAACCCACTCGGCTAGACCCAAACCCACTTGGCTAGACCCACACCCACTCGGCTAGAACCAAACCCACTGGGCTAGACCCAAACACTTTCGGATAGACCCAAACCCACTTGGCTAGACCCAAACCCGCTCGGCTAGACCCAAACCCATTCAGCTAGACCCAAACCCACTCGGCTAGACCCAAACCCACTCGGCTAGTCCAAAACCCACTCGGCTAGACCCAAACCCACTCGGCTAGACCCAATCCCACTCCGCTAGACGCAAACCCACTCGGCTAGACCCAAACCCAATCGGCTAGGCCCAAACCCACTCGGCTAGACCAAAACCCACTCGGCTAGTCCCAAACCCAGTCGGCTAGACCCAAACCCACTCGGCTTGACCCAAACACACTCGGCTACACCCAAACCCACTCCGCTAGACCCAAACCCACTCGGCTAGACCCAAACCCACTCGGCTAGACCCAAACCCACTCGGCTAGACCCAAACCCACTCGGCTGCACCCAACCCCACGCGGCTACACCCAAACCCACTCAACTAGACCCTAACCCACTCGCCTAGACCCAAACCCACATGGCCAGACCCAAACCCAATCGGCTAGACCCAAACCCACACGGCTAGACCCAAACCCACTCGGCTGGACCCAAACCCACTCGGCTGGACCCAAACCCACTCGGCTAGACCCAAACCCACTCCGCTAGACCCAAACCCACTCCGCTAGACCCAAACCCACGCGGCTAGGCCCAATCCCACTCGGCTAGACCCAAACCCACTCGGCTGGACCCAAACCCACTCGGCTAGACCCTAACCCACTCGGCTAGACCCAAACCCACTCGTCCAGACCCAAACCCACTCGGCTACACCCAAACCCACTCGGCTACACCCAAACCCACTCGGCTAGACCCAAACCCACTCGGCTAGACGTAAACCCACTCGGCTAGACCCAAACCCACTCGGTTAGACCCAAACCCACTCGGCTAGACCCAAACCCAGTCGGCTAGACCCAAACCAACTCGGCTAGACCCAAACCCACTCGGCTACACCCAAACCCACTCCGCTAGACCCAAACCCACTCGGCTAGACCCAAACCCACACCGCTCGACCCAAACCCACTCGGCTAGACCCAAACCCACTCCGCTAGACCCAAACCCAGTCGGCTAGACCCAAACCCACTTGGCTAGACCCACACCCACTCGGCTAGACCCAAACCCACTCGGCTAGACCCAAACCCTTTCGGCTAGTCCCAAACCCACTCGGCTAGACCCAAACCCGCTCGGCTAGACCCAAACCCATTCAGCTAGACCCAAACCCACTCGGCTAGACCCAAACCCACTCGGCTAGTCCAAAACCCACTCGGCTAGACCCAAACCACTCGGCTAGACCCAATCCCACTCCGCTAGACCCAAACCCACTCGGCTAGACCCAAACCCAATCGGCTAGGCCCAAACCCACTTGGCTAGACCCAAACCCACTCCGCTAGACCCAAACCCACTCCGCAAGACCCAAACCCACACGGCTAGGCCCAAACCCACTAGGCTAGACCCAAACCCACTCGGCCAGACCCAAACCCACTCGGCTAGACCCAAACCCACTCGGCTAGACCCAAACCCACTCGGCTGGACCCAAACCCACTCGGCTAGACCGAAACCCACTCGGCTACACCCAAACCCACGCGGCTACACCCAAACCCACTCCGCTAGACCCTAACCCACTCGGCTAGACCCAAACCCACTCGGCCAGACCCAAACCCACTCGGCTAGACCCAAACCCACTCGGCCAGACCCAAACCCACTCGGCTACACCCAAACCCACTCCGCTAGACCCAAACCCACTCGGCTACACCCAAACCCACTCGGCTAGACCCAAACCCATTCGGCTAGACCCAAACCCACTCGGCTAGACCCAAACACACTCGGGTAGACCCAAACCCATTCGGCTAGACCCAAACCCACTCGGCTCGACCCAAACCCGCTCCACTAGACCCTAAACCACTCCGCTAGACCCAAACCCACTCGGCTAGGCCCAAACCCACTCGGCTAGACCCAAACCCACTCGGCTAGACCCAAACCCACTCGGCTAGACCCAAACCCACTCGGCTAGACCCAAACCCACTTGGCTAGACCCACACCCACTCGGCCAGACCCAAACCCACTGGGCTAGACCCAAACACTTTCGGCTAGACCCAAACCCACTCGGCTATACCCAAACCCGCTCGGCTAGACCCAAACCCATTCAGCTAGACCCAAACCCACTCGGCTAGACCCAAACCCACTCGGCTAGTCCAAAACACACTCGGCTAGACCCAAACCCACTCGGCTAGACCCAATCCCACTCCGCTAGACCCAAACCCACCCGGCTAGACCCAAACCCAATCGGCTAGGCCCAAACCCACTCGGCTAGACTAAAACCCACTCGGCTAGTCCCAAACCCAGTCGGCTAGACCCAAACCCACTCGGCTTGACCCAAACACACTCGGCTACACCCAAACCCACTCCGCTAGACCCAAACCCACTCGGCTAGACCCAAACCCACTCGGCTAGACCCAAACCCACTCGGCTAGACCCAAACCCACTCGGCTACACCCAACCCCACGCGGCTACACCCAAACCCACTCCGCTAGACCCTAACCCACTCGCCTAGACCCAAACCCACATGGCCAGACCCAAACCCAATCGGCTAGACCCAAACCCACACGGCTAGACCCAAACCCACTCGGCTGGACCCAAACCCACTCGGCTGGACCCAAACCCACTCGGCTAGACCCAAACCCACTCCGCTAGACCCAAACCCACTCCGCTAGACCCAAACCCACGCGGCTAGGCCCAATCCCACTCGGCTAGACCCAAACCCACTCGGCTAGACCCAAACCCACTCGGCTAGACCCAAACCCACTCGGCTAGACCCAAACCCACTCGTCCAGACCCAAACCCACTCGGCTACACCCAAACCCACTCGGCTACACCCAAACCCACTCGGCTAGACCCAAACCCACTCGGCTAGACGTAAACCCACTCGGCTAGACCCAAACCCACTCGGCTAGACCCAAACCCACTCGGCTAGACCCAAACCCAGTCGGCTAGACCCAAACCAACTCGGCTAGACCCAAACCCACTCGGCTACACCCAAACCCACTCCGCTAGACCCAAACCCACTCGGCTAGACCCAAACCCACACCGCTCGACCCAAACCCACTCGGCTAGACCCAAACCCACTCCGCTAGACCCAAACCCACTCGGCTGGACCCGAACCCACTCGGCTGGACCCAAACCCACTCGGCTGGACCCAAACCCACTCCGCTAGACCCTAACCCACTCCGCTAGACCCAAACCCACTCGGCTAGACCCAAACCCACTCAGCTAGACCCAAACCCATTCAGCTAGACGCAAACCCACTCGGCTAGACCCAAACCCACTCGGCTAGACCAAAACCCAGTCGGCTAGACCCAAACCCACTCGGCTAGACCCAAACCCACTCGGCTAGTCCCAAACCCACTCGGCTACACCCAAACCCACTCCGCTAGACCCAAACCCACTCCGCTAGACCCAAACCCACTCCGCTAGACCCAAACCCACTCGGCTAGACCCAAACCCACTCAGCTAGACCCAAACCCACTCGGCTAGACCCAAACCCACGCGGCTACACCCAAACCCACTCCGCTAGACCCAAAGACACTATGCTAGACCCAAACCCACTCCGCTAGACCCAAACCCACTCGGCTAGACCCAAACCCACTCGGCTAGACCCAAACCCACTCGGCTAGACCCAAACCCACTCGGCTAGACCCAAACCCACTCGTCCAGACCCAAACCCACTCGGCTACACCCAAACCCACTCGGCTACACCCAAACCCACTCGGCTAGACCCAAACCCACTCGGCTAGACCCAATCCCACTCCGCTAGACCCAAACCCACCCGGCTAGACCCAAACCCAATCGGCTAGGCCCAAACCCACTCGGCTAGACTAAAACCCACTCGGCTAGTCCCAAACCCAGTCGGCTAGACCCAAACCCACTCGGCTTGACCCAAACACACTCGGCTACACCCAAACCCACTCCGCTAGACCCAAACCCACTCGGCTAGACCCAAACCCACTCGGCTAGACCCAAACCCACTCGGCTAGACCCAAACCCACTCGGCTACACCCAACCCCACGCGGCTACACCCAAACCCACTCCGCTAGACCCTAACCCACTCGCCTAGACCCAAACCCACATGGCCAGACCCAAACCCAATCGGCTAGACCCAAACCCACACGGCTAGACCCAAACCCACTCGGCTGGACCCAAACCCACTCGGCTGGACCCAAACCCACTCGGCTAGACCCAAACCCACTCCGCTAGACCCAAACCCACTCCGCTAGACCCAAACCCACGCGGCTAGGCCCAATCCCACTCGGCTAGACCCAAACCCACTCGGCTAGACCCAAACCCACTCGGCTAGACCCAAACCCACTCGGCTAGACCCAAACCCACTCGTCCAGACCCAAACCCACTCGGCTACACCCAAACCCACTCGGCTAGACCCAAACCCACTCGGCTAGACCCAAACCCACTCGGCTAGACCCAAACCCAGTCGGCTAGACCCAAACCAACTCGGCTAGACCCAAACCCACTCGGCTACACCCAAACCCACTCCGCTAGACCCAAACCCACTCGGCTAGACCCAAACCCACACCGCTCGACCCAAACCCACTCGGCTAGACCCAAACCCACTCCGCTAGACCCAAACCCACTCGGCTAGACCCAAACCCACTCAGCTAGACCCAAACCCATTCAGCTAGACGCAAACCCACTCGGCAAGACCCAAACCCACTCGGCTAGACCAAAACCCAGTCGGCTAGACCCAAACCCACTCGGCTAGACCCAAACCCACTCGGCTAGTCCCAAACCCACTCGGCTACACCCAAACCCACTCCGCTAGACCCAAACCCACTCCGCTAGACCCAAACCCACTCCGCTAGACCCAAACCCACTCGGCTAGACCCAAACCCACTCAGCTAGACCCAAACCCACTCGGCTAGACCCAAACCCACGCGGCTACACCCAAACCCACTCCGCTAGACCCAAAGACACTATGCTAGACCCAAACCCACTCCGCTAGACCCAAACCCACTCGGCTAGACCCAAACCCACTCGGCTAGACCCAAACCCACTCGGCTAGACCCAAACCCACTCGGCTAGACCCAAACCCACTCGTCCAGACCCAAACCCACTCGGCTACACCCAAACCCACTCGGCTACACCCAAACCCACTCGGCTAGACCCAAACCCACTCGGCTAGACGTAAACCCACTCGGCTAGACCCAAACCCACTCGGCTAGACCCAAACCCACTCGGCTAGACCCAAACCCAGTCGGCTAGACCCAAACCAACTCGGCTAGACCCAAACCCACTCGGCTACACCCAAACCCACTCCGCTAGACCCAAACCCACTCGGCTAGACCCAAACCCACACCGCTCGACCCAAACCCACTCGGCTAGACCCAAACCCACTCCGCTAGACCCAAACCCACTCGGCTGGACCCAGACCCACTCGGCTGGACCCAAACCCACTCGGCTGGACCCAAACCCACTCCGCTAGACCCTAACCCACTCCGCTAGACCCAAACCCACTCGGCTAGACCCAAACCCACTCAGCTAGACCCAAACCCATTCAGCTAGACGCAAACCCACTCGGCTAGACCCAAACCCACTCGGCTAGACCAAAACCCAGTCGGCTAGACCCAAACCCACTCGGCTAGACCCAAACCCACTCGGCTAGTCCCAAACCCTCTCGGCTACACCCAAACCCACTCCGCTAGACCCAAACCCACTCCGCTAGACCCAAACCCACTCCGCTAGACCCAAACCCACTCGGCTAGACCCAAACCCACTCAGCTAGACCCAAACCCACTCGGCTAGACCCAAACCCACGCGGCTACACCCAAACCCACTCCGCTAGACCCAAAGCCACTATGCTAGACCCAAACCCACTCCGCTAGACCCAAACCCACTCGGCTAGACCCAAACCCACTCGGCTACATCCAAACCCACGCGGCTACTCCCAAACCCACTCCGCTAGACCCTAACCCACTCGGCTAGACCCAAACCCACATGGCTAGACCCAAACCCAATCGGCTTGACCCAAACCCACTCGGCTAGACAAAAACGGACTCGGCTAGACCAAAACCCACTCCGCTAGACCCAAACCCACTCGGCTAGAACGATACCCACTCGGCTAGACCCAAACCCACTCGTCTAGACCCAAACCCACTCGGCTAGACCCAAACCCACTCGGCTAGACCCAAACGGACTCGGCCAGACCCAAACCCACTCCGCTAGACCCAAACCCACTCGGCTAGAACGATACCCACTCGGCTTGACCCAAACCCACTCAGCTAGACCCAAACCCACTCGGCTAGACCCAAACACACTCGGCTAGACCCAAACCCACTCGGCTAGACCCAAACCCACTCGGCTAGACCCAAACCCATTCGGCTAGACCCAAACCCACTCGGCTAGACCCAAACCCACTCGTCCAGACCCAAACCCACTCGGCTACACCCAAACCCACTCGGCTACACCCAAACCCACTCGGCTAGACCCAAACCCACTCGGCTAGACGTAAACCCACTCCGCTAGACCCTAACCCACTCCGCTAGACCCAAACCCAGTCGGCGAGACCCAAACCCACTCGGCTAGACCCAAACCCACTCGGCTAGTCCCAAACCCACTCGGCTACACCCAAACCCACTCCGCTAGACCCAAACCCACTCCGCTAGACCCAAACCCACTCCGCTAGACCCAAACCCACTCGGCTAGACCCAAACCCACTCAGCTAGACCCAAACCCACTCGGCTAGACCCAAACCCACGCGGCTACACCCAAACCCACTCCGCTAGACCCAAAGCCACTATGCTAGACCCAAACCCACTCCGCTAGACCCAAACCCACTCGGCTAGACCCAAACCCACTCGGCTACATCCAAACCCACGCGGCTACTCCCAAACCCACTCCGCTAGACCCTAACCCACTCGGCTAGACCCAAACCCACATGGCTAGACCCAAACCCAATCGGCTTGACCCAAACCCACTCGGCTAGACAAAAACGGACTCGGCTAGACCAAAACCCACTCCGCTAGGCCCAAACCCACTCGGCTAGAACGATACCCACTCGGCTGGACCCAAACCCACTCGTCTAGACCCAAACCCACTCGGCTAGACCCAAACCCACTCGGCTACACCCAAACCCACTCCGCTAGACCCAAACCCACTCAGCTAGACGCAAACCCACTCGGCTGGACCCAAACACACTCGGCTAGACCCAAACCCACTCAGCTAGACCCAAACCCACTCGGCTGGACCCAAACCCACTCGGCTAGACCCAAACCCACTCGGCTACACCCAAACCCACTCCACTAGACCCAAACCCACTCCGCCAGACCCAAACCCAATCGGCTAGACCCAAACCCACTCCGCTAGAACCAAACCCACCCCGCTTGACCCAAACCCACTTGGCTAGTCCCAAACCCACTCGGCTAGACCCAAACGGACTCGGCTAGACCCAAACCCACTCCGCTAGACCCAAACCCACTCGGCTAGAACGATACCCACTCGGCTAGACCCAAACCCACTCAGCTAGACCCAAACCCACTCGGCTAGACCCAAACACACTCGGCTAGACCCAAACCCACTCGGCTAGACCCAAACCCACTCGGCTAGACCCAAACCCATTCGGCTAGACCCAAACCCACTCGGCTAGACCCAAACCCACTCGTCCAGACCCAAACCCACTCGGCTACACCCAAACCCACTCGGCTACACCCAAACCCACTCGGCTAGACCCAAACCCACTCGGCTAGACGTAAACCCACTCGGCTAGACCCAAACCCACTCGGCTAGACCCAAACCCACTCGGCTAGACCTAAACCCAGTCGGCTAGACCCAAACCAACTCGGCTAGACCCAAACCCACTCGGATACACCCAAACCCACTCCGCTAGACCCAAACCCACTCGGCTAGACCCAAACCCACTCGGCTAGACCCAAACCCACTCGGCTAGACCCAAACCCACTCGGCTACATCCAAACCCACGCGGCTACACCCAAACCCACTCTGCTAGACCCTAACCCACTCGGCTAGACCCAAACCCACATAGCTAGACCCAAACCCAATCGGCTTGACCCAAACACACACGGCTAGACCCAAACCCACTCAGCTGGACCCAAACCCACTCGGCTAGACCCAAACCCACTCGGCTAGACCCACACCCACTCGGCTGGAACCAAACCCAATCGGCTGGGCCCAAACCCACTCGGCTATACCCAAACCCACTCCGCTAGACCCAAACCCACTCGGCTAGACCCAAACCCACTCGGCTAGACCCAAACCCACTCGGCTAGACCCAAACCCACTTGGCTACATCCACACCCACGCGGCTACACCCAAACCCACTCCGCTAGACCCTAACCCACTCGGCTAGACCCAAACCCACTCGGCTGGACCCAAACCCACTCGGCTAGACCCAAACCCACTCGGCTAGACCCAAACCCACACGGCTACACCCAAACCCACTCCGCTTGACCCAAACCCACTCGGCTACACCCAAACCCACTCGGCTAGACCCAAACCCACTCGGCTAGACCCAAACCCACTCGGCTAGACCCAAACCCACTCGGCTAGACCTAAACCCAGTCGGCTAGACCCAAACCAACTCGGCTAGACCCAAACCCACTCGGATACACCCAAACCCGCTCCGCTAGACCCAAACCCACTCGGCTAGACCCAAACCCACTCGGCTAGACCCAAACCCACTCGGCTAGACCCAAACCCACTCGGCTACATCCAAACCCACGCGGCTACACCCAAACCCACTCTGCTAGACCCTAACCCACTCGGCTAGACCCAAACCCACATAGCTAGACCCAAACCCAATCGGCTTGACCCAAACACACACGGCTAGACCCAAACCCACTCAGCTGGACCCAAACCCACTCGGCTAGACCCAAACCCACTCGGCTAGACCCACACCCACTCGGCTAGAACCAAACCCAATCGGCTAGGCCCAAACCCACTCGGCTATACCCAAACCCACTCCGCTAGACCCAAACCCACTCGGCTAGACCCAAACCCACTCGGCTAGACCCAAACCCACTCGGCTAGACCCAAACCCACTTGGCTACATCCACACCCACGCGGCTACACCCAAACCCACTCCGCTAGACCCTAACCCACTCGGCTAGACCCAAACCCACTCGGCTAGACCCAAACCCACTCGGCTAGACCCAAACCCACTCGGCTAGACCCAAACCCACACGGCTACACCCAAACCCACTCCGCTTGACCCAAACCCACTCGGCTACACCCAAACCCACTCGGCTAGACCCAAACCCACTCGGCTAGACCCAAACCCACTCGGCTAGACCCAAACCCACTCGTCCAGACCCAAACCCACTCAGCAACACCCAAACCCACTCGGCTACATTCAAACCAACTCGGCTAGACTCAAACCCACTCGGCTAGACGTAAACCCACTCGGCTAGACCCAAACCCACTCGGCTAGACCCAAACCCACTCGGCTTGACCCAAACCCAGTCGGCTAGACCCAAACCAACTCGGCTAGACCCAAACCCACTCGGATACACCCAAACCCACTCCGCTAGACCCAAACCCACTCGGCTAGACCCAAACCCACTCGGCTAGACCCAAACCCACTCGGCTAGACCCAAACCCACTCGGCTACATCCAAACCCACGCGGCTACACCCAAACCCACTCTGCTAGACCCTAACCCACTCGGCTAGACCCAAACCCACATAGCTAGACCCAAACCCAATCGGCTTGACCCAAACACACACGGCTAGACCCAAACCCACTCAGCTGGACCCAAACCCACTCGGCTAGACCCAAACCCACTCGGCTAGACCCACACCCACTCGGCTAGAACCAAACCCAATCGGCTAGGCCCAAACCCACTCGGCTATACCCAAACCCACTCCGCTAGACCCAAACCCACTCGGCTAGACCCAAACCCACTCGGCTAGACCCAAACCCACTCGGCTAGATCCAAACCCACTTGGCTACATCCACACCCACGCGGCTACACCCAAACCCACTCTGCTAGACCCTAACCCACTCGGCTAGACCCAAACCCACTCGGCTAGACCCAAACCCACTCGGCTAGACCCAAACCCACTCGGCTAGACCCAAACCCACACGGCTACACCCAAACCCACTCCGCTTGACCCAAACCCACTCGGCTACACCCAAACCCACTCGGCTAGACCCAAACCCACTCGGCTAGACCCAAACCCACTCGGCTAGACCCAAACCCACTCGTCCAGACCCAAACCCACTCATCAACACCCAAACCCACTCGGCTACATTCAAACCAACTCGGCTAGACTCAAACCCACTCGGCTAGACGTAAACCCACTCGGCTAGACCCAAACCCACTCGGCTAGACCCAAACCCACTCGGCTTGACCCAAACCCAGTCGGCTAGACCCAAACCAACTCGGCTAGACCCAAACCCACTCGGCTACACCCAAACCCACTCTGCTAGACCCAAACCCACTCGGCTAGACCCAAACCCATTCAGCTAGACCCAAACCCACTCGGCTAGACCCAAACCCACTCGGCTAGTCCCAAACCCACGCGGCTAGACCCAAACCCACTCGGCTAGACCCAAACCCACTCGGCTAGACCCAAACCCACTCGGCTAGACCCAAACCCACTTGGCTACATCCAAACCCACGCGGCTACACCCAAACCCACTCGGCTAGACCCTAACCCACTCGGCTAGACCCAAACCCACTCGGCTAGACCCAAACCCACTCGGCTACACCCAAACCCACTCGGCTAGACCCAAACCCACTCGGCTACACCCAAACCCACTCCGCTAGACCCAAACCCACTCGGCTACACCCAAACCCACTCGGCTAGACCCAAATCCACTTGGCTAGACCCACACCCACTCGGCTAGACCCAAAGCCACTCGGCTAGACCCAAACCCACTCGGCTAGACCCAAACCCTTTCGGCTAGACCCAAACCCACTCGGCTAGACCCAAACCCACTTGGCTAGACCCAAACCCATTCAGCTAGACCCAAACCCACTCGGCTAGACCCAAACCCACTCGGCTAGTCCCAAACCCACTCGGCAAGACCCAAACCCACTCGGCTAGACCCAATCTCACTCCGCTAGACCCAAACCCACTCCGCTAGACACAAACCCACTCGGTTAGAACCAAACCCACTCGGCTAGACCCAAACCCACTCCGCTAGACCCAAACCCACTCCGCTAGACCCAAACCCACTCCGCTAGACCCAAACCCACTTGGCTAGACCCAAACCCACTAGGCTAGACCCAAACCCACTCGGCTAGACCCAAACCCACTCGGCTAGACCCAAACCCACTCGTCCAGACCAAAACCCACTCGGCTACACCCAAACCCACTCGGCTACACCGATACCCACTCCGCTAGACCCAAACCCACGCCGCTAGACATAAACTCACTCGGCTAGACCCAAACTCACTCAGCTAGACCCAAACCCACTCGGCTAGTCCCAAACCCAGTCGGCTAGACCCAAACCCACTCGGCTAGACCCAAACCCACTCGGCTACACCCAAACCCACTCCGCTAGACCCAAACCCACTCGGCTAGACCCAAACCCACTCGGCTACACCCAAACCCACTCGGCTAGACCCAAACCCACTCGGCTACACCCAAACCCACGCGGCTACACCCAAACCCACTCCGCTAGACCCTAACCCACTCGGCTAGACCCAAACCCACATGGCTAGACCCAAACCCAATCGTCTAGACCCAAACCCACACGGCTAGACCTAAACCCACTCGGCTGGACCCAAACCCACTCGGCCAGACCCAAACCCACTCGGCTACACCCAAACCCACTCGGCTAGACCCAAACCCAATCGGCTAGGCCCAAACCCACTCTGCTAGACCCAAACTCACTCCGCTAGACCCAAACCCACTCCGCTAGACCCAAACCCACGCGGCTAGGCCCAAACCCACTCGGCTAGACCCAAACCCACTCGGCTAGACCCAAACCCACTCGGCTAGACCCAAACCCACTCGTCCAGACCCAAACCCACTCGGCTACACCCAAACCCACTTGGCTACACCCAAACCCACTCCGCTAGACCCAAACCCACTCGGTTAGACGTAAACCCACTCGGCTAGACCCAAACCCACTCGGCTAGACCCAAACCCACTCGTCCAGACCCAAACCCACTCGGCTACACCCAAACCCACTCGGCTACACCGAAACCTACTCCGGTAGACCCAAACCCACTCGGCTAGACCCAAACCCACTCGGCAACACCCAAACCCACTCCGCTAGATCCAAACCCACTCGGCTAGACCCAAACCCACTCGGCTAGACCCAAACCCACTCGGCTACACCCAAACCCAATCGGCTACACCGATACCCACTCCGCTAGACCCAAACCCACGCGGCTAGACATAAACCCACTCGGCTAGACCCAAACCCACTCAGCTAGACCCAAACCCACTCGGCTAGTCCCAAACCCAGTCGGCTAGACCCAAACCCACTCGGCTAGACCCAAACCCACTCGGCTACACCCAACCCACTCCGCTAGACCCAAACCCACTCGGCTGGAGCCAAACCCACTCGGCTACACCCAAACCCACTCGGCTAGACCCAAACCCACTCGGCTACACCCAGACCCACGCGGCTACACCCAAACCCACTCCGCTAGACCCTAACCCACTCGGCTAGACCCAAACCCACATGGCTAGACCCAAACCCAATCGGCTAGACCCAAACCCACACGGCTAGACCCAAACCCACTCGGCTGGACCCAAACCCACTCGGCCAGACCCTAACCCACTCGGCTAGACACAAACCCACTCGGCTAGACCCAAACCCAATCGGCTAGGCCCAAACCCACTCTGCTAGACCCAAACTCACTCCGCTAGACCCAAACCCACTCCGCTAGACCCAAACCCACGCGGCTAGGCCCAAACCCACTCGGCTAGACCCAAACCCACTCGGCTAGACCCAAACCCACTCGGCTAGACCCAAACCCACTCGGCTTGACCCAAACCCACTCGGCTAGACCCAAACCCACTCGGCTAGACCCAAACCCACTCGGCTAGACCCAAACCCACTGGGCGAGACCCAAACCCACTCGGCTAAACCGAAACCCACTTGGCTGGACACAAACCCACTCGGCTAGACCCAAACCCACTCGGCTAGACCGAAACCGACTCGGCTAGACCCAAACCCACTCGGATAGACCCAAACCCACTCGGCTAGACGTAAACCCACTCGGCTAGACCCAAACCCACTCGGCTAGACCAAAACCCACTCGGCTAGTCCCAAACCCAGTCGGCTAGACCCAAACCCACTCGGCTAGACCCAAACCCACTCGGCAACACCCAAACCCACTCCGCTAGACCCAAACCCACTCGGCTAGACCCAAACCCACTCGGCTAAACCCAAACCCACTCGGCTAGACCCAAACCCACTCGGCTGCACCCAAACCCACGCGGCTACACCCAAACCCACTCCGCTAGACCCTAACCCACTCGGCTAGACCCAAACCCACTCGGCCAGACCCAAACCCACTCGGCTAGACCCAAACCCACTCGGCCAGACCCAAACCCACTCGGCTACACCCAAACCCACACCGCTAGACGCAAACCCACTCGGCTACAACCAAACCCACTCGGCTAGACCCAAACCCATTTGGCTAGACCCAAACCCACTCGGCTAGACCCAAACGCACTCGGGTAGACCCAAACCCATTCGGCTAGACCCAAACCCACTCGGCTAGACCCAAACCCGCTCCACTAGACCCTAACCCACTCCGCTAGACCCAAACCCACTCGGCTAGGCCCAAACCCACTCGGCTAGACCCAAACCCACTCGGCTAGACCCAAACCCACTCGGCTAGACCCAAACCCAGTCGGCTAGACCCAAACCCACTTGGCTAGACCCACACCCACTCGGCTAGACCCAAACCCACTCGGCTGGACCCAAACCCTTTCGGCTAGACCCAAACCCACTCGGCTAGACCCAAACCACTCGGCTAGACCCAATCCCACTCCGCTAGACCCAAACCCACTCGGCTAGACCCAAACCCAATCGGCTAGGCCCAAACCCACTCGGCTAGACCCAAACCCACTCCGCTAGACCCAAACCCACTTCGCAAGACCCAAACCCACACGGCTAGGCCCAAACCCACTCGGCTAGACCCAAACCCACTCGGCTAGACCCAAACCCACTCGGCTAGACCCAAACCCACTCGGCTAGACCCAAACCCACTCGGCTGGACCCAAACCCACTCGGCTAGACCCAAACCCACTCGGCTACACCCAAACCCACGCGGCTACACCCAAACCCACTCCGCTAGACCCTAACCCACTCGGCTAGACCCAAACCCACTCGGCCAGACCCAAACCCACTCGGCGAGACCCAAACCCACTCGGACAGACCCAAACCCACTCGGCTACACCCAAACCCACTCCGCTAGACCCAAACCCACTCGGCTACACCCAAACCCACTCGGCTAGACCCAAACCCATTCGGCTAGACCCAAACCCACTCGGCTAGACCCAAACGCACTCGGGTAGACCCAAACCCATTCGGCTAGACCCAAACCCACTCGGCTAGACCCAAACCCGCTCCACTAGACCCTAACACACTCCGCTAGACCCAAACCCACTCGGCTAGGCCCAAACCCACTCGGCTAGACCCAAACCCACTCGGCTAGACCCAAACCCACTCGGCTAGACCCAAACCCACTCGGCTAGACCCAAACCCACTTGGCTAGACCCACACCCACTCGGCTAGACCCAAACCCACTGGGCTAGACCCAAACACTTTCGGATAGACCCAAACCCACTCGGCTAGACCCAAACCAGCTCGGCTAGACCCAAACCCATTCAGCTAGACCCAAACCCACTCGGCTAGACCCAAACCCACTCGGCTAGTCCAAAACCCACTCGGCTAGACCCAAACCCACTCGGCTAGACCCAATCCCACTCCGCTAGACCCAAACCCACTCGGCTAGACCCAAACCCAATCGGCTAGGCCCAAACCCACTCGGCTAGACCAAAACCCACTCGGCTAGTCCCAAACCCAGTCGGCTAGACCCAAACCCACTCGGCTTGACCCAAACACACTCGGCTACACCCAAACCCACTCCGCTAGACCCAAACCCACTCGGCTAGACCCAAACCCACTCGGCTAGACCCAAACCCACTCGGCTAGACCCAAACCCACTCGGCTGCACCCAACCCCACGCGGCTACACCCAAACCCACTCTGCTAGACCCTAACCCACTCGCCTAGACCCAAACCCACATGGCCAGACCCAAACCCAATCGGCTAGACCCAAACCCACACGGCTAGACCCAAACCCACTCGGCTGGACCCAAACCCACTCGGCTGGACCCAAACCCACTCGGCTACACCCAAACCCACTCCGCTAGACCCAAACCCACTCGGCTAGACCCAAACCCACTCGGCTAGACCCAAACCCACTCGGCTAGACCCAAACCCACTCGGCTAGACCCAAACCCGCTCCACTAGACCCTAACCCACTCCGCTAGACCCAAACCCACTCGGCTAGGCCCAAACCCACTCGGCTAGACCCAAACCCACTCGGCTAGACCCAAACCCACTCGGCTAGACCCAAACCCACTCGGCTAGACCCAAACCCACTTGGCTCGACCCACACCCACTCGGCTAGACCCAAACCCACTGGGCTAGACCCAAACACTTTCGGCTAGACCCAAACCCACTCGGCTATACCGAAACCCGCTCGGCTAGACCCAGACCCATTCAGCTAGACCCAAACCCACTCGGCTAGACCCAAACCCACTCGGCTAGTCCAAAACCCACTCGGCTAGACCCAAACCCACTCGGCTAGACCCAATCCCACTCCGCTAGACCCAAACCCACCCGGCTAGACCCAAACCCAATCGGCTAGGCCCAAACCCACTCGGCTAGACCAAAACCCACTCGGCTAGTCCCAAACCCAGTCGGCTAGACCCAAACCCACTCGGCTTGACCCAAACCCACTCGGCTAGACCCAAACCCACTCGGCTAGACCCAAACCCACTCGGCTAGACCCAAACCCACTGGGCGAGACCCAAACCCACTCGGCTAGACCGAAACCCACTCGGCTGGACACAAACCCACTCGGCTAGACCCAAACCCATTCGGCTAGACCGAAACCGACTCGGCTAGACCCAAACCCACTCGGATAGACCCAAACCCACTCGGCTAGACCCAAACCCACTCGGCTAGAACCAAACCCACTCGGCAAGACCCAAACCCACTCGGCTACACCCAAACCCACTCGGCTAGACCCAAACCCACTCGGCTAGACCCAAACCCACTCGGCTAGAACCAAACCCACTCGGCAAGGCCCAAACCCACTCGGCTAGACGCAAACCCACTCGGCTAGACCCAAACCCTCTCGGCTAGACCCAAATCCCCTCCGCTAGACCCAAACCCACTCGGCTAGACGCAAACCCACTCGGCTAGACCCAAACCCACTCGGCTAGACCCAAACCCACTCGGCTAGACCCAAACCCACTCGGCTACACCCAAACCCTCTCGGCTAGACCCAAACCCACTTGGCTACACCCCAACCCACTCGGCAAGACCCAAACCCACTCGGCTAGACCTAAACCCACTCGGTAGACCCAAACCCACTCGGCTAGACCCAAACCCACTCGGCTGGACACAAACCCAGTCGGCTAGACCCAAACTCACTCGGCTAGACCCAAACCCACTCGGCTAGACCCTAACCCACACGGCTAGACCCAAACCCACTCGGCTATACCCAAACCCACTCGGCTCGATACAAACCCACTCGGCTAGACCCAAACCCACTCCGCTAGACTCAAACGCACTCGGCTAGACACAAACCCACTCGGCTAGACCCCAACCCACTCGGCTAGACCTAAACCCACTAGGCTAGACCCAAACCCACTCGGCTAGACCCAAACCCACTCGGCTAGACCCAAACCTACTCGGCTAGACGCAAACCCACTCGGCTAGACCCAAACCCACTCGGCTAGACCCAAACCCACTCGGCTAGACCCAAACCCACTCGGCTAGACCCAAACCCACTCGGCTAGACCCAAACCCACTTGGCTAGACACAAACCCACTTGGCTAGACCCAAACCCACTTGGCTAGACCCAAACCCTCTCGGATAGACCGAAACCGACTCGGCTGGACCCAAACCCACTCGGATAGACCCAAACCCACTCGGCTAGACCCAAACCCACTCGGCTAGACCCAAACCCACTCGGCTAGACCCAAACCCACTCGGCTAGACCTAAACCCCCTCGGCTAGACCCAAACCCACTCGGATAGACCCAAACCCCCTCGGCTAGACCCAAACCCACACGGCTACACCCAAACCCTCTCGGCTAGACCCAAACCCACTCGGCTACACCCAAACCCACTCCGCTAGACCTAAACCCACTGCGCTAGACCCAAACCCACTCCGCTAGACCCAAACCCACTCCGCTAGACCCAAACCCACTCCGCTAGTCCCAAACCCACTCAGCTAGACCCAAACGCACTCGGCTAGACACAAACCCACTCGGCTAAACCCAAACCCACTCGGCTAGACCCAAACCCAATCAGCTAGACCCAAACCCACTCAGCTAGACCCAAACCCACTCCGCTAGACCCAAACCCACTCGGCTAGACCAAACCCACTCGGCTTGACCCAATCCCACTCAGCTAGACACAAACCCACTCGGCTCGACCCAAACCCACTCGGTTAGACCCAAACCCACTCGGCTAGACCCAAACCCACTCGGCTAGACCCAAACCCACTCCGGTAGACCCAAACGCACTCGGCTAGACCCAAACCCACTCGGCTAGACCCCAACCCACTCGGCTAGACCCAAACCCACTCGGCTAGACCCAAACCCACTCGGCTAGTCCCAAACCCACTCGGATAGACCCAAACGGACTTGGCTAGACCCAAACCCACTCGGCAAGATCCAAACCCAATCGGCTAGACCCAAACCCACTCCGCTAGACCCAAACGCACTCGGCTAGACACAAACCCACTCGGCTAGACCCCAACCCACTCGGCTAGACCCAAACCCACTCGGATACACCCAAACCCACTCGGTTAGACCCAAACCCACTCAGCTAAACCCAAACCCACTCGGCTAGACCCAAACCCACTCGGCGAGTCCCAAACCCACTCGGCTAGACCCAAACGGACTCGGCTAGACCCAAACAGAGGCGGCTAGAACTGGTCTGAAGAAGGGTCTCGACCCAAAACGTCGCCTATCTCCATCGCTCCTTAGATGCTGCTGCACCCGCTGAGTTTCTCCAGCTTTTTGTGTAACCAGCGGCTAGAACGAAACCCACTCGGCTAGACCCAAACCCACTCGGCTAGACCCAAACCCACTCGGCTAGACCCAAACCCACTCGGCTAGACCCAAACCCACTCAGCTAGACCCAAGCGCACTCGGCTAGACCCAAACCCACTCGGCTACATCCAAACCCACTCGGCTAGACCCAAACCCACTCGGCTAGACCCAAACCCACTTGGCCAGACCCAAACCCACTCGGCTAGACCCAAACACACTCGGCTAGACCCAAATCCCCTCCACTAGACCCAAACCCACTCGGCTAGACCCAAACCCACTCGGCTAGACCCAAACCCACTCGGCTAGACCCAAAGCCACTCGGCTAGACCCAAACCCACTCGGCTACACCCAAACCCACCCGGCTAGACCCAAACCCACTTGGCTAGACCCCAACCCACTCGGCAAGACCCAAACCCGCTCGGCTAGACCCAAACCCACTCGGTAGACCCAAACCCGCTCGGCTGAACCCAAACCCACTCGGCTGGACACAAACCCACTCGGCTAGAACCAAACCCACTCGGCTAGACACAAACCCACTCGGCTAGACCCAAACCCACACGGCTAGACACAAACCCACTCGGCTAGACCGAACCCCACTCGGCTAGACGCAAACCCACTCGGCTAGACCCAAGCCGACACGGCTAGACCCAAACCCACTCGGCTATACCCAAACCCACTCGGCTAGACCCAAACCCACTCGGCAAGTCCCAAACCCACTCGGCTAGACCCAAACCCACTCGGTAGACCCAAACCCGCTCGGCTGGACCCAAAGCCACACGGCTGGACACAAACCCACTCGGCTAGACCCAAACCCACTCGGCTAGACCCAAACCCACTCGGCTAGACCCAAACCCACACGGCTAGACCCAAACCCACTCGGCTATACCCAAACCCACTCGGCTAGACCCAAACCCACTCGGCTAGACCCAAACCCACTCCGCTAGACCCAAACGCACTCGGTAAGACACAAACCCACTCGGCTAAACCCCAACCCACTCGGCTAGACCCAAACCCACTCGGCTTGACCCAAACCCACTCGGCTAGACCCAAACCCACTCGGCTAGACCCAAACCCACTCGGCTAGACCCAAACCCACTGGGCGAGACCCAAACCCACTCGGCTAAACCGAAACCCACTTGGCTGGACACAAACCCACTCGGCTAGACCCAAACCCACTCGGCTAGACCGAAACCGACTCGGCTAGACCCAAACCCACTCGGATAGACCCAAACCCACTCGGCTAGACCCAAACCCACTCGGCTAGAACCAAACCCACTCGGCAAGACCCAAACCCACTCGGCTACACCCAAACCCACTCGGCTAGACCCAAACCCACTCGGCTAGACCCAAACCCACTCGGCTAGAACCAAACCCACTCGGCAAGGCCCAAACCCACTCGGCTAGACGCAAACCCACTCGGCTAGACCCAAACCCACTCGGCTAGACCCAAATCCCCTCCGCTAGACCCAAACCCACTCGGCTAGACGCAAACCCACTCGGCTAGACCCAAACCCACTCGGCTAGACCCAAACCCACTCGGCTACACCCAAACCCTCTCGGCTAGACCCAAACCCACTTGGCTACACCCCAACCCACTCGGCAAGACCCAAACCCACTCGGCTAGACCTAATCCCACTCGGTAGACCCAAACCCACTCGGCTAGACCCAAACCCACTCGGCTGGACCCAAACCCAGTCGGATAGACCCAAACTCACTCGGCTAGACCCAAACCCACTCGGCTAGACCCAAACCCACACGGCTAGACCCAAACCCACTCGGCTATACCCAAACCCACTCGGCTAGACCCAAACCCACACGGCTAGACCCAAACCCACTCGGCTATACCCAAACCCACTCGGCTAGAGCCAAACCCACTCGGCAAGACCCAAACCCACTCGGCTAGACCCAAACCCACTCGGTAGACCCAAACACGCTCGGCTGGACCCAAACCCACTCGGCTGGACACAAACCCATTCGGCTAGACCCAAACCCACTCGGCTAGACCCAAACCCACTCGGCTAGACCCAAACCCACACGGCTAGACCCAAACCCACTCGGCTATACCCAAACCCACTCGGCTAGACCCAAACCCACTCGGCTATACCCAAACCCACTCCGCTGGACCCAAACGCACTCGGTAAGACACAAACCCACTCGGCTAAACCCCAACCCACTCGGCTAGACCCAAACCCACTCGGCTTGACCCAAACCCACTCGGCTAGACCCAAACCCACTCGGCTAGACCCAAACCCACTCGGCTAGACCCAAACCCACTGGGCGAGACCCAAACCCACTCGGATAGACCGAAACCCACTTGGCTGGACACAAACCCACTCGGCTAGACCCAAACCCACTCGGCTAGACCGAAACCGACTCGGCTAGACCCAAACCCACTCGGATAGACCCAAACCCACTCGGCTAGACCCAAACCCACTCGGCTCGAACCAAACCCACTCGGCAAGACCCAAACCCACTCGGCTAGACGCAAACCCACTCGGCTAGACCCAAACCCACTCGGCTAGACCCAAATCCCCTCCGCTAGACCCAAACCCACTCGGCTAGATGCAAACCCACTCGGCTAGACCCAAACCCACTCGGCTAGACCCAAACCCACTCGGCTAGACCCAAACCCACTCGGCTACACCCAAACCCTCTCGGCTAGACCCAAACCCACTTGGCTACACCCCAACCCACTCGGCAAGACCCAAACCCACTCGGCTAGACCCAAACCCACTCGGCTCGACCCAAACCTACTCGGCTAGACGCAAACCCACTTGGCTAGACCCAAACCCACTCGGCTAGACCCAAACCCACTCGGCTAGACCCAAACCCACTCGGTTAGACCCAAACCCACTCGGCTAGACCCAAACCCACTTGGCTAGACACAAACCCACTTGGCTTGACCCAAACCCACTTGGCTAGACCCAAACCCTCTCGGATAGACCGAAACCGACTCGGCTGGACCCAAACCCACTCGGATAGACCCAAACCCACTCGGCTAGACCCAAACCCACTCGGCTAGACCCAAACCCACTCGGCTAGACCCAAACCCACTCGGCTAGACCTAAATCCCCTCGGCTAGACCCAAACCCACTCGGATAGACCCAAACCCCCTCGGCTAGACCCAAACCCACACGGCTACACCCAAACCCTCTCGGCTAGACCCAAACCCACTCGGCTACACCCAAACCCACTCCGCTAGACCTAAACCCACTGCGCTAGACCCAAACCCACTCCGCTAGACCCAAACCCACTCCGCTAGACCCAAACCCACTCCGCTAGTCCCAAACCCACTCAGCTAGACCCAAACGCACTCGGCTAGACACAAACCCACTCGGCTAAACCCAAACCCACTCGGCTAGACCCAAACCCAATCAGCTAGACCCAAACCCACTCAGCTAGACCCAAACCCACTCGGCTAGACCCAAACCCACTCCGCTAGACCCAAACCCACTCGGCTAGACCAAACCCACTCGGCTTGACCCAATCCCACTCAGCTAGACCCAAACCCACTCGGCTCGACCCAAACCCACTCGGTTAGACCCAAACCCACTCGGCTAGACCCAAACCCACTCGGCTAGACCCAAACCCACTCCGGTAGACCCAAACGCACTCGGCTAGACCCAAACCCACTCGGCTAGACCCCAACCCACTCGGCTAGTCCCAAACCCACTCGGATAGACCCAAACGGACTTGGCTAGACCCAAACCCACTCGGCTAGAGCCAAACCCACTCGGCTGGACCAAAACCCACTCGGCTAGACCCAAACCCACTCGGCTACACCCAAACCCACTCCGCTAGACCCAAACCCACTCCGCTAGACCCAAACCCACTCCGCTAGACCCAAACCCACTCCGCTAGACCCAAACCCACAATGCTAGACCCAAACCCACTCAGCTAGACCCAAACCCACTCAGCTGGACCAAAACCCACTCGGCTGGACGAAAACCCATTCGGCTCGACCCAAACCCACTCGGCTAGACCCAAACCCACTAGGCAAGACCCAAACGAACTCGGCTAGACCCAAACCCACTGGGCTAGACGATTACTAACTCGGCTAGACCCAAACCCACTCGGATAGTCCCAAACCCACTCGGCTAGACCCAAACCCACTCGGCTAGACCCAAACCCACACGGCTACACCCAAACCCACTCGGCTAGACCCAAACCCACTCGGCTAGACCCAAACCCACTCGGATAGACCCAAACCCCCTTGGCTAGACCAAAACCCACTCGGCTTGACCCAAACCCACTCGGCTAGACCCAAACCCACTCGGCTAGACCCAAACCCAATCGGCGACACCCAAACCCACTCCGCAAGACACAAACCCACTCGGCTACACCCAAACCCACTCGGCTAGACCCAAACCCACTCGGCTAGACCCAAACCCACTCGGCTAAACCCAAACCCACTCGGCTAGACCTAAACCCACTCGGCTGGACGAAAACCCATTCGGCTCGACCCAAACCCACTCGGCTAGACCCAAACCCACTCGGCTAGAACCAAACCCACTCGGCAAGACCCAAACCCACTCGGCTACACCCAAACCCACTCGGCTAGACCCAAACCCACTCGGCTAGACCCAAACCCACTCGGCTAGAACCAAACCCACTCGGCAAGACCCAAACCCACTCGGCTAGACGCAAAACCACTCGGCCAGACCCAAACCCACTCGGCTAGACCCAAATCCCCTCCGCTAGACCCAAACCCGCTCGGCTACATGCAAACCCACTCGGCTAGACCCAAACCCACTCGGCTAGACCCAAACCCACTCGGCTAGACCCAAACCCACTCGGCTGGACGAAAACCCATTCGGCTCGACCCAAACCCACTCGGCTAGACCCAAACCCACTCGGCAAGACCCAAACGAACTCGGCTAGACCCAAACCCACTGGGCTAGACGATTACTAACTCGGCTAGACCCAAACCCACTCGGATAGTCCCAAACCCACTCGGCTAGACCCAAACCCACTCGGCTAGACCCAAACCCACTCGGCTACACCCAAACCCACTCGGCTAGACCCAAACCCACTCGGCTAGACCCAAACCCACTTGGATAGACCCAAACCCCCTTGGCTAGACCAAAACCCACTCGGCTTGACCCAAACCCTCTCGGCTAGACCCAAACCCAATCGGCGACACCCAAACCCACTCCGCAAGACACAAACCCACTCGGCTACACCCAAACCCACTCGGCTAGACCCAAACCCACTCGGCTAGACCCAAACCCACTCGGCTAGACCCAAACCCACTCGGCTAGACCCAAACCCACTCGGCTAGACCGAAACCGACTCGGCTAGACCCAAACCCACTCGGATAGACCCAAACCCACTCGCCTAGACCCAAACCCACTCGGCTAGAACCAAACCCACTCGGCAAGACCCAAACCCACTCGGCTACACCCAAACCCACTCGGCTAGACCCAAACCCACTCGGCTAGACCCAAACCCACTCGGCTAGAACCAAACCCACTCGGCAAGACCCAAACCCACTCGGCTAGACGCAAACCCACTCGGCCAGACCCAAACCCACTCGGCTAGACCCAAATCCCCTCCGCTAGACCCAAACCCGCTCGGCTACATGCAAACCCACTCGGCTAGACCCAAACCCACTCGGCTAGACCCAAACCCACTCGGCTAGACCCAAACCCACTCGGCTACACCCAAACCCTCTCGGCTAGACCCAAACCCACTTGGCTACACCCCAACCCACTCGGCAAGCCCCAAACCCACTCGGCTAGACCTAAACCCACTCGGTAGACCCAAACCCACTCGGCTAGACCCAAACCCACTCGGCTGGACCCAAACCCACTCGGCTAGACCCAAACTCACTCGGCTAGACCCAAACCCACTCGGCTAGACCCAAACCCACACGGCTAGACCCAAACCCACTCGGCTATACCCAAACCCACTCGGCTCGATCCAAACCCACTCGGCTAGACCCAAACCCACTCCGCTAGACCCAAACACACTTGGCTAGACACAAACCCACTCGGCTAGACCCCAACCCACTCGGCTAGACCTAAACCCACTCGGCTAGACCCAAACCCACTCGGCTAGACCCAAACCCACTCGGCTAGACCCAAACCTACTCGGATATACCGAAACCGACTCGGCTGGACCCAAACCCACTCGGGTAGACCCAAACCCACTCGGCTAGACCCAAACCCACTCGGCTAGACCCAAACCCACTCGGCTAGACCTAAACCCCCTCGGCTAGACCCAAACCCACTCGGAAAGACCCAAACCCCCTCGGCTAGACCCAAACCCACACGGCTACACCCAAACCCTCTTGGCTAGACCCAAACCCACTCGGCTAGACCCAAACCCACTCGGCTAGACCCAAACCCACTCGTCTAGACCCAAACCCACTCGGCTAGTCCCAAACCCACTCGGATAGACCCAAACTGACTTGGCTAGACCCAAACCCACTGGCTAGAGCCAAACCCACTCGGCTGGACCCAAACGCACTCGGCTAGACCCAAACCCACTCGGCTACACCCAAACCTACTCGGCTAGACCCAAACCCACTCGGCTAGACCCAAACCCACTCCGCTAGACCCAAACCCACTCCGCTAGACCCAAACCCACTCCGCTAGACCCAAACTCACTCCGCTAGACCCAAACCCACAACGCTAGACCCAAACCCACTCAGCTAGACCCAAACCCACTCAGCTGGACCAAAACCCACTCGGCTGGACGAAAACCCATTTGGCTCGACCCAAACCCACTCGGCTAGACCCAAACCCACTCGGCTAGACCCAAACCCACTCGGCTAGACCCAAACCCACTCGGCTAGACCCAAACGCACTCGGCTAGACCCAAACCCACTCGGCTAGACCCAAACCTACTTGGCTAGAACCAAACCCACTCGGCTAGACCCAAACCCACTCGGCGACTCCCAAACCCACTCGGCTAGACCCAAACGGGCTCGGCTAGACCCAAACAGACGCGGCTAGAACCAAACCCACTCGGCTAGACCCAAACCCACTCGGCTAGACCCAAACCCACTCGGCTAGACCCAAACTCACTCAGCTAGACGCAAACGCACTCGGCCAGACCCAAACCCACTCGGCTACACCCAAACCCACTCGGCTAGACCCAAACCCACTTGGCTGGACCCAAACCCACTCGGCTAGACCCAAACCCACTCGGCTAGACCCAAACCCACTCGGCTAGACCCAAACCCACTCGGCTAGACCCAAACCCACTCGGCTAGACCCAAACCCACTCGGTTAGACCCAAACCCACTCGGCTACACCCAAACCCACTCGGCTAGACCCAAACCCACTCGGCTAGACCCAAACCCACTCGGCTAGACCCAAACCCACTCGGCTAGACCCAAACCTACTTGGCTAGAACCAAACCCACTCGGCCAGACCCAAACCCACTCGGCTACACCCAAACCCACTCGGCTAGACCCAAACCCACTCGGCTGGACCCAAACCCACTCGGCTAGACCCAAACCCACTCGGCTAGACCCAAACCCTCTCGGATATACCGAAACCGACTCGGCTGGACCCAAACCCACTCGGGTAGACCCAAACCCACTCGGCTAGACCCAAACCCACTCGGCTAGACCCAAACCCACTCGGCTAGACCTAAACCCCCTCGGCTAGACACAAACCCACTCGGAAAGACCCAAACCCCCTCGGCTAGACCCAAACCCACACGGCTACACCCAAACCCTCTTGGCTAGACCCAAACCCACTCGGCTAGACCCAAACCCACTCGGCTAGACCCAAACCCACTCGTCTAGACCTAAACCCACTCGGCTAGTCCCAAACCCACTCGGATAGACCCAAACTGACTTGGCTAGACCCAAACCCACTGGCTAGAGCCAAACCCACTCGGCTGGACCCAAACGCACTCGGCTAGACCCAAACCCACTCGGCTACACCCAAACCTACTCGGCTAGACCCAAACCCACTCGGCTAGACCCAAATCCACTCCGCTAGACCCAAACCCACTCCGCTAGACCCAAACCCACTCCGCTAGACCCAAACTCACTCCGCTAGACCCAAACCCACAACGCTAGACCCAAACCCACTCAGCTAGACCCAAACCCACTCAGCTGGACCAAAACCCACTCGGCTGGACGAAAACCCATTTGGCTCGACCCAAACCCACTCGGCTAGACCCAAACCCACTCGGCAGACCCAAACGAACTCGGCTAGACCCAAACCCACTGGGCTAGACGATTACTCACTCGGCTAGACCCAAACCCACTCGGATAGTCCCAAACCCACTCGGCTAGACCCAAACCCACTCGGCTAGATCCAAACCCACTCGGCTACACCCAAACCCACTCGGCTAGACCCAAACCCACTCGGCTAGACCCAAACCCACTCAGATAGACCCAAACCCCCTTGGCTAGACCAAAACCCACTCGGCTTGACCCAAACTCACTCGGCTAGACCCAAACCCACTCGGCTAGACCCAAACCCAATCGGCGACACCCAAACCCACTCCGCAAGACACACACCCACTCGGCTACACCCAAACCCACTCGGCTAGACCCAAACCCACTCGGCTAGACCCAAACCCACTCGGCTAGACCCAAACCCACTCGGCTAGACCCAAACCCATTGGCTAGAACCAAACCCACTCGGCTAGACCCAAACCCACTCGGCGAGTCCCAAACCCACTCGGCTAGACCCAAACGGACTCGGCTAGGCCCAAACGGACTCGGCTAGAACCAAACCCACTCGGCTAGACCCAAACCCACTCGGCTAGACCCAAACCCACTGGGTTAGACCCAAACCCACTCGGCTACACCCAAACCCACTCGGCTAGACCCAAACCCACTCGGCTAGACCCAAACCCACTCGGCTAGACCCAAACCCACTCGGCTAGACCCAAACCTACTTGGCTAGAACCAAACCCACTCGGCTAGACCCAAACCCACTCGGCGACTCCCAAACCCACTCGGCTAGACCCAAACGGGCTCGGCTAGACCCAAACAGACGCGGCTAGAACCAAACCCACTCGGCTAGACCCAAACCCACTCGGCTAGACCCAAACCCACTCGGCTAGACCCAAACTCACTCAGCTAGACGCAAACGCACTCGGCCAGACCCAAACCCACTCGGCTACACCCAAACCCACTCGGCTAGACCCAAACCCACTCGGCTGGACCCAAACCCACTCGGCTAGACCCAAACCCACTCGGCTAGACCCAAACCCACTCGGCTAGACCCAAACCCACTCGGCTAGACCCAAACCCACTCGGCTAGACCCAAACCCACTCGGTTAGACCCAAACCCACTCGGCTACACCCAAACCCACTCGGCTAGACCCAAACCCACTCGGCTAGACCCAAACCCACTCGGCTAGACCCAAACCCACTCGGCTAGACCCAAACCTACTTGGCTAGAACCAAACCCACTCGGCCAGACCCAAACCCACTCGGCTACACCCAAACCCACTCGGCTAGACCCAAACCCACTCGGCTGGACCCAAACCCACTCGGCTAGACCCAAACCCACTCGGCTAGACCCAAACCCACTCGGCTAGACCCAAACCCACTCGGCTAGACCCAAACCCACTCGGCTAGACCCAAATCCCCTCCACTAGACCCAAACAAACTCGGCTAGACCCAAACCCACTCGGCTAGACCCAAACCCACTCGGCTAGACGCAAACCCACGCGGCTGGACCCAAATCCACTCGGCGAGTCCCAAACCCACTCGGCTAGACCCAAACGGACTCGGCTAGACCCAAACAGACGCGGCCAGAACCAAACCCACTCGGCTAGACCCAAACCCACTCGGCTAGACGCAAACCCACTCGGCTAGACCCAAACGCACTCAGCTAGACCCAAACGCACTCGGCTAGACCCAAACATACTCGGTAGACCCAAACCCACTGGGCTGGACCCAAACCCACTCGGCTGGACACAAATCCACTCGGCTAGACCCAACCCCACTCGGCTAGACCCAAACCCACTCGGCTAGACCCAAACCCACACGGCTAGACCCAAACCCACTCGGCTATACCCAAACCCACTCGGCTAGACCCAAACCCACTCGGCTAGACCCAAACCCACTCCGCTAGACCCAAACGCACTCGGTAAGACACAAACCCACTCGGCTAGACCCCAACCCACTCGGCTAGACGCAAACCCACTCGGCTAGACACAAACCCACTCGGCTAGACCCAAACCCACTCGGCTAGACCCAAACCCACTCGGCTAGACCAAAACCCACTGGGCGAGACCCAAACCCACTCGGCTAGACTGAAACCCACTTGGCTAGACACAAACACACTCGGCTAGACCCAAACCCACTCGGCTAGACCCAAACCGACTCGGCTAGACCCAAACCCACTCGGATAGACCCAAACCCACTCGGCAAGACCCAAACCCACTCGGCTAGAACCAAACCCACTCGGCAAGACCCAAACCCACTCGGCTACACCCAAACCCACTCGGCTAGACCCAAACCCACTCGGCTGGACCCAAATCCCCTCCGCTAGACCCAAACCCACTCGGCTAGACCCAAACCCACTTGGCTAGACCCAAACCCACTCGGCTAGACCCAAACCCACTCGGCTAGACCCAAACCCACTGGGCTACACCCAAACCCACTCGGCTAGACCCAAATCCCCTCCGCTAGACCCAAACCCATCGGCTAGACCCAAAACCACTCGGCTAGACCCAAACCCACTCGGCTATACCCAAACCCACTCGGCTAGACCCAAACCCACTCGGCTACACCCAAACCCTCTCGGCTAGACCCAAACCCACTTGGCTAGACCCCAACCCACTCGGCAAGACCCAAACCCACTTGGCTAGACCCCAACCCAATCGGCAAGACCCAAACCCACTCGGCTAGACCCAAACCCACTCGGCTGGACCCAAACCCACTCGGCTAGACCCAAACCCACTCGGCTAGACCCAAACCCACTCGGCTAGACCCAAACCCACTCGGCTAGACCCAAACCCACTCGGCTAGACCCAAACCCACTCGGTTAGACCCAAACCCACTCGGCTACACCCAAACCAACTCGGCTAGACCCAAACCCACTCGGCTAGACCCAAACCCACTCGGCTAGACCCAAACCCACTCGGCTAGACCCAAACCTACTTGGCTAGAACCAAACCCACTCGGCCAGACCCAAACCCACTCGGCTACACCCAAACCCACTCGGCTAGACCCAAACCCACTCGGCTAGACCCAAACCCACTCGGCTAGACCCAAACCCACTCGGCTAGACCCAAACCCACTCGGCTAGACCCAAACCCACTCGGCTAGACCCAAATCCCCTCCACTAGACCCAAACAAACTCGGCTAGACCCAAACCCACTCGGCTAGACCCAAACCCACTCGGCTAGACGCAAACCCACGCGGCTGGACCCAAATCCACTCGGCGAGTCCCAAACCCACTCGGCTAGACCCAAACGGACTCGGCTAGACCGAAACAGACGCGGCCAGAACCAAACCCACTCGGCTAGACCCAAACCCACTCGGCTAGACGCAAACCCACTCGGCTAGACCCAAACGCACTCAGCTAGACCCAAACGCACTCGGCTAGACCCAAACATACTCGGTAGACCCAAACCCACTGGGCTGGACCCAAACCCACTCGGCTGGACACAAATCCACTCGGCTAGACCCAACCCCACTCGGCTAGACCCAAACACACTCGGCTAGACCCAAACCCACACGGCTAGACCCAAACCCACTCGGCTATACCCAAACCCACTCGGCTAGACCCAAACCCACTCGGCTAGACCCAAACCCACTCCGCTAGACCCAAACGCACTCGGTAAGACACAAACCCACTCGGCTAGACCCCAACCCACTCGGCTAGACGCAAACCCACTCGGCTAGACACAAACCCACTCGGCTAGACCCAAACCCACTCGGCTAGACCCAAACCCACTCGGCTAGACCAAAACCCACTGGGCGAGACCCAAACCCACTCGGCTAGACTGAAACCCACTTGGCTAGACACAAACACACTCGGCTAGACCCAAACCCACTCGGCTAGACCCAAACCGACTCGGCTAGACCCAAACCCACTCGGATAGACCCAAACCCACTCGGCAAGACCCAAACCCACTCGGCTAGAACCAAACCCACTCGGCAAGACCCAAACCCACTCGGCTACACCCAAACCCACTCGGCTAGACCCAAACCCACTCGGCTGGACCCAAATCCCCTCCGCTAGACCCAAACCCACTCGGCTAGACCCAAACCCACTTGGCTAGACCCAAACCCACTCGGCTAGACCCAAACCCACTCGGCTAGACCCAAACCCACTGGGCTACACCCAAACCCACTCGGCTAGACCCAAATCCCCTCCGCTAGACCCAAACCCATCGGCTAGACCCAAAACCACTCGGCTAGACCCAAACCCACTCGGCTATACCCAAACCCACTCGGCTAGACCCAAACCCACTCGGCTACACCCAAACCCTCTCGGCTAGACCCAAACCCACTCGGCTAGACCCCAACCCACTCGGCAAGACCCAAACCCACTTGGCTAGACCCCAACCCAATCGGCAAGACCCAAACCCACTCGGCTAGACCCAAACATACTCGGTAGACCCAAACCCACTGGGCTGGACCCAAACCCACTCGGCTGGACACAAACCCACTCGGCTAGACCCAACCCCACTCGGCCAGACCCAAACCCACTCGGCTAGACCCAAACCCACACGGCTAGACCCAAACCCACTCGGCTATACACAAACCCACTCGGCTAGACCCAAACCCACTCGGCTAGACCCAAACCCACTCCGCTAGACCCAAACGCACTCGGTAAGACACAAACCCACTCGGCTAGACCCCAACCCACTCGGCTAGACCCAAACCCACTCGGCTAGACACAAACCCACTCGGCTACACCAAAACCCACTGGGCGAGACCCAAACCCACTCGGATAGACCCAAACCCACTCGGCAAGACCCAAAACCACTCGGCTAGAACCAAACCCACTCGGCAAGACCCAAACCCACTCGGCTACACCCAAACCCACTCGGCTAGACCCAAACCCACTCGGCTAGACCCAAACCCACTCGGCTAGACCCAAACCCACTCGGCTAGACCCAAACCCACTCGGCTGGACCCAAATCCCCTCCGCTAGACCCAAACCCACTCGGCTAGACCCAAACCCACTTGGCTAAACCCAAACCCACTCGGCTAGACCCAAACCCACTCGGCTAGACCCAAACCCACTGGGCTACACCCAAACCCACTCGGCTAGACCCAAATCCCCTCCGCTAGACCCAAACCCATCGGCTAGACCCAAACCCACTCGGCTAGACCCAAACCCACTCGGCTAGACCCAAACCCACTCGGCTAGACCCAAACCCACTCGGCTACACCCAAACCCTCTCGGCTAGACCCAAACCCACTTGGCTAGACCCCAACCCACTCGGCAAGACCCAAACCCACTCGGCGAGACCTAATCCCACTCGGTAGACCCAAACCCACTCGGCTACACCCAAACCCACTCGGCTGGACCCAAACCCACTCGGCTAGACCCAAACTCACTCGGCTAGACCCAAACCCACTCGGCTAGACCCAAACCCACACGGCTAGACCCAAACCCACTCGGCTATACCCAAACCCACTCGGCTAGATCCAAACCCACTCGGCTAGACCCAAACCCACTCCGATAGACCCAAACGCACTCGGCTAGACACAAACCCACTCGGCTAGACCCCAACCCACTCGGCTAGACCCAAACCCAGTCGGCTAGACCCAAACCCACTCGGCTAGACCCAAACCCACTCGGCTAGACCCAAACCCACTCGGCTAGACGCAAACCCACTCGGCTAGACCCAAACCCACTCGGCTAGACCCAAACCCACTCGGCTAGACCCAAACCCACTCGGCTAGACCCAAACCCACTCGGCTAGACCCAAACCCACTCGGCTAGACCCAAACCCACTCGGCTAGACCCAAACCCACTCCGCTAGACCCAAACGCACTCGGTAAGACACAAACCCACTCGGCTAGACCCCAACCCACTCGGCTAGACGCAAACCCACTCGGCTAGACACAAACCCACTCGGATAGACCCAAACCCACTCGGCTAGACCCAAACCCACTCGGCTAGAACCAAACCCACTCGGCAAGACCCGAACCCACTCGGCTACACCCAAACCCACTCGGCTAGACCCAAACCCACTCGGCTAGACCCAAACCCACTCGGCTAGACCCAAACCCACTCGGCTAGACCCAAACCCACTCGGCTGGACCCAAATCCCCTCCGCTAGAACCAAACCCACTCGGCTAGACCCAAACCCACTTGGGTAGACCCAAACCCACTCGGCTAGACCCAAACCCACTCGGCTCGACCCAAACCCACTGGGCTACACCCAAACCCACTCGGCTAGACCCAAATCCCCTCCGCTAGACCCAAACCCACTCGGCTAGACCCAAACCCACTCGGCTACACCCAAACCCACTCGGCTAGACCCAAACCCACTTGGCTAGACCCCAACCCACTCGGCAAGACCCAAACCCACTCGGCTAGACCCAAACATACTCGGTAGACCCAAACCCACTGGGCTGGACCCAAACCCACTCGGCTGGACACAAACCCACTCGGCTAGACCCAACCCCACTCGGCTAGACCCAAACCCACTCGGCTAGACCCAAACCCACACGGCTAGACCCAAACCCACTCGGCTATACCCAAACCCACTCGGCTAGACCCAAACCCACTCGGCTAGACCCAAACCCACTCCGCTAGACCCAAACGCACTCGGTAAGACACAAACCCACTCGGCTAGACCCCAACCCACTCGGCTAGACCCAAACCCACTCGGCTAGACACAAACCCACTCGGCTAGACCCAAACCCACTCGGCTAGACCCAAACCCACTCGGCTAGACCAAAACCCACTGGGCGAGACCCAAACCCACTCGACTAGACTGAAACCCACTTGGCTAGACACAAACACACTCGGCTAGACCCAAACCCACTCGGCTAGACCCAAACCGACTCGGCTAGACCCAAACCCACTCGGATAGACCCAAACCCACTCGGCAAGACCCAAACCCACTCGGCTAGAACCAAACCCACTCGGCAAGACCCAAACCCACTCGGCTACACCCAAACCCACTCGGCTAGACCCAAACCCACTCGGCTAGACCCAAACCCACTCGGCTAGACCCAAACCCACTCGGCTAGACCCAAACCCACTCGGCTAGACCCAAACCCACTCGGCTACACCCAAACCCTCTCGGCTAGACCCAAACCCACTTGGCTAGACCCCAACCCACTCGGCAAGACCCAAACCCACTTGGCTAGACCCCAACCCACTCGGCAAGACCCAAACCCACTCGGCTAGACCCAAACATACTCGGTAGACCCAAACCCACTGGGCTGGACCCAAACCCACTCGGGTGGACACAAACCCACTCGGCTAGACCCAACCCCACTCGGCTAGACCCAAACCCACTCGGCTAGACCCAAACCCACACGGCTAGACCCAAACTCACTCGGCTAGACCCAAACCCACTCGGCTAGACCCAAACCCACACGGCTAGACCCAAACCCACTCGGCTATACCCAAACCCGCTCGGCTAGATCCAAACCCACTCGGCTGGACCCAAACCCACTCCGCTAGACCCAAACGCACTCGGCTAGACACAAACCCACTCGGCTAGACCCCAACCCACTCGGCTAGACCCAAACCCACTCGGCTAGACCCAAACCCACTCGGCAAGACCCAAACCCACTCGGCTAGACGCAAACCCACTCGGCTAGACCCAAACCCACTCGGCTAGACCCAAACCCACTCGGCTAGACCCAAACCCACTCGGCTAGACCCAAACCCACTCGGCTAGACCCAAACCCACTCGGCTAGACCCAAACCCACTCGGCTAGACCCAAACCCACTCCGCTGGACCCAAACGCACTCGGTAAGACACAAACCCACTCGGCTGGACCCCAACCCACTCGGCTAGACGCAAACCCACTCGGCTAGACACAAACCCACTCGGCTAGACCCAAACCCACTCGGCTAGACCCAAACCCACTCGGCTAGACCAAAACCCACTGGGCGAGACCCAAACCCACTCGGCTAGACCGAAACCCACTTGGCTAGACACAAACCCACTCGGCTAGACCCAAACCCACTCGGCTAGACACAAACCGACTCGGCTAGACCCAAACCCACTCGGATAGACCCAAACCCACTCGGCTAGACCCAAACCCACTCGGCTAGAACCAAACCCACTCGGCAAGACCCAAACCCACTCGGCTACACCCAAACCCACTCGGCTAGACCCAAACCCACTCGGCTAGACCCAAACCCACTCGGCTAGACCCAAACCCACTCGGCTAGACCCAAACCCACTCGGCTGGACCCAAATCCCCTCCGCTAGAACCAAACCCACTCGGCTAGACCCAAACCCACTTGGCTAGACCCAAACCCACTCGGCTAGACCCAAACCCACTCGGCTAGACCCAAACCCACTGGGCTACACCCAAACCCACTCGGCTAGACCCCAACCCACTCGGCAAGACCCAAACCCACTCGGCTAGACCCAAACCCACTCGGCTAGACGCAAACCCACTCGGCTAGACCCAAACCCACTCGACTAGTCCCAAACCCACTCGGCTAGACCCAAACACACTCGGCTAGACCCAAACCCACTCGGCTAGACCCAAACCCACTCGGCTAGACCCAAACCCACTCGGCTAGACCCAAACCCACTCCGCTAGACCCAAACGCACTCGGTAAGACACAAACCCACTCGGCTAGACCCCAACCCACTCGGCTAGACCCAAACCCACTCGGCTAGAAACAAACCCACTCGGCTAGACCCAAACCCACTCGGCTAGACCCAAACCCACTGGGCTAGACCAAAACCCACTGGGCGAGACCCAAACCCACTCGGCTAGACCGAAACCCACTTGGCTAGACACAAACCCACTCGGCTAGACCCAAACCCACTCCGCTAGACCCAAACCGACTCGGCTAGACCCAAACCCACTCGGATAGACCCAAACCCACTCGGCTAGACCCAAAGCCACTCGGCTAGAACCAAACCCACTCGGCAAGACCCAAACCCACTCGGCTACACCCAAACCCACTCGGCTAGACCCAAACCCACTCGGCTAGACCCAAACCCAATCGGCTAGACCCAAACCCACTCGGCTGGACCCAAATCCCCTCCCCTAGAACCAAACCCACTCGGCTAGACCCAAACCCACTCGGCCAGACCCAAACCCACTCGGCTACACCCAAATCCTCTCGGCTAGACCCAAACCCACTTGGCTAGACCCCAACCCACTCGGCAAGACCCAAACCCACTCGGCTAGACCTAAACCCACTCGGTAGACCCAAACCCACTCGGCTACACCCAAACCCACTCGGCTGGACCCAAACCCACTCGGCTAGACCCAAACTCACTCGGCTAGACCCAAACCCACTCGGCTAGACTCAAACCCACACGGCTAGACCCAAACCCACTCGGCTATACCCAAACCCACTCGGCTAGATCCAAACCCACTCGGCTAGACCCAAACCCACTCCGTTAGACACAAACCCACTCGGCTAGACACAAACCCACTCGGCTAGACCCCAACCCACTCGGCTAGACCCAAACCCACTCGGCTAGACCCAAACCCACTCGGCTAGACCCAAACCCACTCGGCTAGACCCAAACCCACTCGGCTAGACGCAAACCCACTCGGCTAGACCCAAACCCACTCGGCTAGACCCAAACCCACTCGGCTAGACCCAAACCCACTCGGCTAGACCCAAACCCACTCGGCTAGACCCAAACCCACTTGGCTAGACACAATCCCACTCGGCTAGACCCAAACCCACTTGGCTAGACCCAAACCCTCTCTGATAGACCGAAACCGACTCGGCTAGACCCAAACCCACTCGGATAGACCCAAACCCACTCGGCTAGACCCAAACCCACTCGGGTAGACCCAAACCCACTCGGCTAGACCCAAACCCACTCGGCTAGACCTAAACCCCCTCGGCTGGACCCAAACCCACTCGGATAGACCCAAACCCCCTCGGCTAGACCCAAACCCACACGGCTACACCCAAACCCTCTCGACTAGACCCAAACCCACTCGGCTACACCCAAACCCACTCCGCTAGACCCAAACCCACTCCGCTAGACCCAAACCCACTCCGCTAGTCCCAAACCCACTCAGCTAGACCCAAACGCACTCGGCTAGACACAAACCCACTCGGCAAAACCCAAACGAACTCGGCTAGACCCAAACCCACTGGGCTAGACGATTACTCACTCGGCTAGACCCAAACCCACTCGGATAGTCCAAAACCCACTCGGCTAGACCCAAACCCACTCGGCTAGACCCAAACCCACTCGGCTAGAACTAAACCCACTCGGCTAGACCCAAACCCACTCGGCTAGACCCAAACCCACTCGGATAGACCCAAACCCCCTCGGCTAGACCAAAACCCACTCGGCTTGACCCAAACCCACTCGGCTAGACCCAAACCCACTCGGCTAGACCCAAACCCAATCGGCGACACCCAAACCCACTCCGCAAGACACAAACCCACTCGGCTACACCCAAACCCACTCGGCTATACCCAAACCCACTCGGCTAGACCCAAACCCACTCGGCTCGACCCAAACCCACTCGGCTAGACCCAAACCCACTTGGCTAGACCCAAACCCACTTGGCTAGAACCAAACCCAATCGGCTAGACCCAAACCCACTCGGCGAGTCCCAAACCCACTCGGCTAGACCCAAACGGACTCGGCTAGACCCAAACGGACTCGGCCAGAACCAAACCCACTCGGCTAGACCCAAACCCACTCGGCTAGACCCAAACCCACTTGGCCAGACCCAAACCCACTCGGCTAGACCCAAACCCACTTTGCTAGAAAAACCCACTCGACTAGACCCAAACCCACTCGGCGAGTCCCAAACCCACTCGGCTAGACCCAAACGGACTCGGCTAGACCCAAACAGACGCGGCTAGAACCAAACCCACTCGGCTAGACCCAAACCCACTCGGCTAGACCCAAACCCACTCGGCTAGACCCAAACCCACTCAGCTAGACCCAAACGCACTCGGCTAGACCCAAACCCACTCGGCTACACCCAAACCCACTCGGCTAGACCCAAACCCACTCGGCTGGACCCAAACCCACTCGGTAGACCCAAACCCACTGGTCTGGACCCAAACCCACTCGGCTGGACACAAACCCACTCGGCTAGACCCAACCCCACTCGGCTAGACCCAAACCCACTCGGCTAGACCCAAACCCACACGGCTAGACCCAAACCCACTCGGCTATACCCAAACCCACTCGGCTAGACCCAAACCCACTCCGCTAGACCCAAACCCACTCCGCTAGACCCAAACGCACTCGGTAAGACACAAACCCACTCGGCTAGACCCCAACCCACTCGGCTAGACCCAAGCCCACTCGGCTAGACCAAAAACCCACTCGGCTAGACCCAAACCCACTCGGCTAGACCCAAACCCACTCGGCTAGACCAAAACATACTGGGCGAGACCCAAACCCACTCGGCTAGACCGAAACCCACTTGGCTAGACACAAACCCACTCGGCTAGACCCAAACCCACTCGGCTAGACCCAAACCCACTCGGCTGGACCCAAACCCACTCGGCTGGACACAAACCCACTCGGCTGGACACAAACCCACTGGGCTAGACCCAACCCCACTCGGCTAGACCCAAACCCACTCGTCTAGACCCAAACCCACACGGCTAGACCCAAACGCTCTCGGCTATACCCAAACCCACTCGGCTAGACCCAAACCCACTCAGCTAGACCCAAACCCACTCCGCTAGACCCAAACGCACTCGGTAAGACACAAACCCACTCGGCTAGACCCCAACCCACTCGGCTAGACCCAAGCCCACTCGGCTAGACCCAAACCCACTCGGCTAGACCCAAACCCATTCGGCTAGACCCAAACCCACTCGGCTAGACCAAAACCCACTCGGCTAGAACCAAACCCACTCGGCTAGACCGAAACCCACTTGGCTAGACACAAAACCACTCGGCTAGACCCAAACCCACTCGGCTAGACCGAAACCGACTCGGCTAGACCCAAACCCACTCGGATAGACCCAAACCCACTCGGCTAGACCCAAACCCACTCGGCTAGAACCAAACCCACTCGGCAAGACCCAAACCCACTCGGCTAGAACCAAACCCACTCGGCTAGACCCAAACCCACTCGGCTAGACCCAAATCCCCTCCGCTAGACCCAAACCCACTCGGCTAGACCCAAACCCACTCGGCTAGACCCAAACCCACTCGGCTAGACCCAAACCCACTCGGCTAGACCCAAACCCACTGGGCTACACCCAAAGCCTCTCAGCTAGACCCAAACCCAATTGGCTAGACCCCAACCCACTCGGCAAGACCCAAACCCACTCGGCTAGACCCAAACCCACTCGGTAGACCCAGACCCACTCGGCTAGACCCAAACCCACTCGGCTAGACCCAAACCCACTCGGCTAGACACAAACCCACTGGGCGAGACCCAAACCCACTCGGCTAGACCGAAACCCACTTGGCTAGACACAAACCCACTCGGCTAGACCCAAACCCACTTGGCTCGACCGAAACCGACTCGGCTAGACCCAAACCCACTCAGATAGACCCAAACCCACTCGGCTAGACCCAAACCCACTCGGCTAGACCCAAACCCACTCGGCTAGACCGAAACCCACTCCGCTAGACCCAAACGCACTCGGCTAGACACAAACCCACTCGGCTAGACCCAAACCCACTCGGCTAGACCCAAACCCACTCGGCTAGAACCAAACACACTCGCCTAGACCCAAACCCACTCGGCTAGACCCAAACCCACTCGGCTAGACGCAAACCCACTCGGCTACACGCAAACCCACTCGGCTAGACCCAAACCCACTCGGCTAGACCCAAACCCACTCGGCTAGACCCAAACCCACTCGGCTAGACCCAAACCCACTTGGCAAGACACAAACCCACTCGGCTAGACCCAAACCCACTCGGCTAGACCGAAACCGACTCGGCTAGACCCAAACCCACTCGGATAGACCCAAACCCACTCGGCTAGACCCAAACCCACTCGGCTAGAACCACACCCACTCGGCAAGACCCAAACCCACTCGGCTAGACCCAAACCCACTCGGCTAGACCCAAACCCACTCGGCTAGACCCAAATCCCCTCCGCTAGACCCAAACCCACTCGGCTAGACCCAAACCCACTCGGCTAGACCCAAACCTACTCGGCTAGACCCAATCCCACTCGGCTAGACCCAAACCCACTGGGCTACACCCAAACCCTCTCAGCTAGACCCAAACCCAATTGGCTAGACCCCAACCCACTCGGCAAGACCCAAACCCACTCGGCTAGACCCAAACCCACTCGGTAGACCCAAACCCACTCGGCTAGACCCAAACCCACTCGGCTGGACCCAAACTTACTCGGCTAGACCCAAACTCACTCGGCTAGACGCAAACCCCCTCGGCTAGACCCAAACCCTCACGGCTAGACCCAAAGCCACTCTGCTATACCCAAACCCACTCAGCTAGACCCAAACACACTCCGCTAGACCCAAACCCACTCCGCTAGACCCAAACGCACTCGGCTAGACCCAAACCCACTCGGCTAGACCCAAACCCACTCGGCTAGACCCAAACCCACTCGGCTGGACCCAAACCCACTTGGCTAGAACCAAACCCACTCGGCTAGACCCAAACCCACTCGGCGAGTCCCAAACCCACTCGGCTAGACCCAAACGGACTCGGCTAGACCCAAACAGACGCGGCTAGAACCAAACCCACTCGGCAAGACCCAAACCCACTCGGCTAGACCCAAACCCACTCGGCTAGACCCAAACCCACTCAGCTAGACCCAAACGCACTCGGCTAGACCCAAACCCACTCGGCTACACCCAAACCCACTCGGCTAGACCCAAACCCACTCAGCTAGACCCAAACGCACTCGGCTAGACCCAAACCCACTCGGCTAGACCCAAACCCAATCGGCTAGACCCAAATCCCCTCCACTAGACCCAAACCCACTCGGCTAGACCCAAACCCACTCGGCTAGACCCAAACGCACTCGGCTAGACCCAAACCCACTCGGCTAGACCCAAACCCAGTCGGCTACACCCAAACCCACTCGGCTAGACCCAAACCCACGTGGCTATACCCCAACCCACTCGGCAAGACCCAAACCCACTCGGCTAGACCCAAACCCACTCGGTAGACCCAACCCCACTCGGCTGGACACAAACCCACTCGGCTGGACACAAACCCACTCGGCTAGACCCAAACGCACTCGGCTAGACCCAAACCCACTCGGCTAGACCCAAACCCACACGGCTAGACCCAAACCCACTCAGCTATACCCAAACCGACTCGGCTAGACCCAAACCCACTCGGCTAGACACAAACCCACTCCGCTAGACCCAAACGCACTCGGTAAGACACAAACCCACTCGGCTACACCCCAACCCACTCGGCTAGACCCAAACCCACTCGGCTAGACCCAAACCCACTCGGCTAGACCCAAACCCACTCGGCTAGACCCAAACCCACTCGGCTAGACCCAAACCCACTGGGCGAGACCCAAACCCACTCGGCTAGACCGAAACCCACTTCGCTAGACACAAACCCACTCGGCTAGACCCACACCCACTTGACTCAACCGAAACCGACTCGGCTAGACCCAAACCCACTCAGATAGACCCAAACCCACTCGGCTAGACCCCAACCCACTCGGCTAGACCCAAACCCACTCGGCTAGAACCAAACACACTCGCCTAGACCCAAACCCACTCGGCTAGACCCAAACCCACTCGGCTAGATGCAAACCCACTCGGCTAGACCCAAACCCACTCGGCTAGACCCAAACCCACTCGGCTAGACCCAAACCCACTCGGCTAGACCCAAACCCACTCGGCTAGACCCAAACCCACTTGGCAAGACACAAACCCACTCGGCTAGACCTAAACCCACTTGGCTAGACCCAAACCCTCTCGGATAGACCGAAACCGACTCGGCTAGACCCAAACCCACTCGGATAGACCCAAACCCACTCGGCTAGACCCAAACCCACTCGGATAGACCCAAACCCACTCGGCTAGACCCAAAGCCACTCGGCTAGACCCAAACTCACTCGGCTAGACCCAAACCCACTCGGCTAGACCTAAACCCCCTCGGCTAGACCCAAACCCACTCGGATAGACCCAAACCACCTCGGCCAGACCCAAACCCGCACGGCTACACCCAAACCCTCTCGGCTAGACCCAAACCCACTCGGCTACACCCAAACCCACTCCGCTAGACCTAAACCCACTGCGCTAGACCCAAACCCACTCCACTAGACCCAAACCCACTCCGCTAGACCCAAACCCACTCCGCTAGTCCCAAACCCACTCAGCTAGACCCAAACGTACTCGGCTAGACACAAATCCACTCGGCTAAACCCAAACCCACTCGGCTAGACCCAAACCCAATCGGCTAGACCCAAACCCACTCGGCTAGACCCAAACCCACTCGGCTTGACCCAATCCCACTCAGCTAGACCCAAACCCACTCGGCTAGACCCAAACCCACTCGGTTAGACCCAAACCCACTCGGCTAGACCCAAACCCACACGGCTAGACCCAAACCCACTCGGCTTTACCCAAACCCACTCGGCTAGACCCAAACCCACTCGGCTAGACCCAAACCCACTCCGCTAGACCCAAACCCACTCGGCTAGACCCAAACCCACTCGTCTAGACCCCAACCCACTCGGCTAGACCCAAACCCACTCGGCTAGACCCAAACCCACTCGGCTAGACCCAAACCCACTCGGCTAGACCCAAACCCACTCGCCTAGACCCAAACCCGCTCGGCTGGACCCAAACCCTCTCGGCTAGACCCAAACCCACTCGGCTAGACCCCAACCCACTCGGCTAGACCCAAACCCGCTCGGCTAGACCCAAACCCACTCGGCTAGACCCAAACCCACTCGGCTAGACCCAAACCCACTCGCCTAGACCCAAACCCGCTCGGCTGGACCCAAACCCACACGGCTAGACCCAAACCCACTCGGCTAGACCTAAACGGTGGGTGACGGTGAGAAAGGGAGGAAAACATGGGATGCAAAGGTCCCCGGGTGTTGTACCTCTTGTGAACAGGTTCACCCACGTGGAAGCTGCCGGGACAGAAGACGGTATCCCACTGAGCGGCGGACTGGCTTGCCAAACAAAAAGGGCTGATGAGCCAAACCCACAGAGGCCAAAGTCGGGCAACGCCATTGTAGTTGGAGACTCCATTGTGAGAGGTACGGACAGGGGTTTTTGCGGCAACAGACGGGATTCCAGGATGGTGTGCTGCCTTCCTGGTGCCAGGATCCAGGATGTTACGGACAGAGTGCAGACAATCCTCAAGGGCGAAGGTGACCAGCCGGAAGTGGTCGTGCATGTTGGCACAAATGATGTTGGAAAGAAGGAGATGAATTTTTTGCAGCGGGACTTCAGAGAGCTCGGAAAAATGCTGAAAAGCAGGACTTCCAGGGTTGTTATCTCCGGTTTGCTTCCAGTTCCTCGTGCTGGCGAGAGCAGGAACAGGGAGATATGGGACCTGGATGTGTGGCTGAGGAACTGGTGCAGGGGGCAGGGATTTAGATTCTTAGATCACTGGGATTTTTTTTATAGTAAGGGGGAACTGTACAAAAGGGACGGATTGCATCTTAACAGGTGGGGGACCAGCATTCTGGCCGGCAGGTTTGCCACTGCTACACGGATGGTTTTAAACTGAATAAGGGGGGTGGGGTATCAAATGGGATAGTCGAGGACGGAGTTAGAGGGAAAGAGAGTAAAGCGATGGTTAATGACCCCAGAATTAACGGGGAAGAAAGCTCACAAAGGGATAGGAGAGTATGGCCAAGTGTAATAGGGATCGATGTGAAAGGGGCCACTTGTCAACATAATTGTATAAGGAGTAAGAGTGTTGTAAAAACAAGCCTGAAGGCTTTGTGTCTCAATGCGAGGAGCATTCGTAATAAGGTGGATGAGTTGAAGGTGCAGATAGCGATTAATGACTATGCTATAGTTGGAATCACGGAGACTTGGCTCCAGGATGACCAAGGCTGGGAGCTGAACATCCAGGGATATTCAATATTCAGGAGGGATAGACGAAAAGGAAAAGGAGGTGGGGTAGCGTTGCTGGTGAGAGAGGAGATTAATGCAATAGAAAGGAAGGACATTAGCGTGGAGGATGTGGAATCGATATGGGTAGAGCTGCGAAACTCTAAGGGGCAGAAAACGCTAGTGGGAACTGTGTACAGGCCACCTAACAGTAGTATTGGAGTTGGGGATGGCATCAAACAGGAAATTAGAAATGCGTGCAACAAGGGTAACACGGTTATAATGGGTGACTTCAATCTGCATGTAGATTGGGTGAATCAAATTGGCAGGGGTGCTGAGGAAGAGGATTTCCTGGAATGTATGCGGGATAGTTTTCTCAACCAACATGTGGAGGAACCAACGAGAGAGCAGGCTATTCTAGACTGGGTATTGAGTAATGAGGAAGGGTTAGTTAGCAGTCTTGTTGTGTGTGGCCCCTTGGGCAAGAGTGACCATAATATGGTTGAGTTCTTCATTAGGATGGAGAGTGACAAAATTAAGTCAGAAACAAGGGTTCTGAACTTGAACAAAGGTAACTTTGAAGGTATGAGATGTGAGTTGGCCAAGATAGACTGGCAGGTGATTCTTAAAGGGTTGACAGTGGATGTGCAATGGAAGGTATTTAAAGACTGCATGGATGAAGTACAAAGGTTGTTCATACCAGTTTGGCAAAAGAATAAATCGGGGAAGGTGGTGCATCCATGGATAACAAGGGAAATCAGGGATAGTATAAAAACAAAAGATGAGGCATGCAAATTTGCCAGAAAAAGCAGCCTACCGGAGGACTGGGAGAAATTCAGAATCCAGCAGAGGAGGACAAAGGGCTTAATTGGGAAAGGGAAAATAGATTATGAAAGGAAACTGGCAGGGAACATAAAAACTGACTGCAAAAGTTTTTATAGATATGTAAAGAGAAAGAGACTAGTTAAAACAAATGTTGGTCCCTTGCAGTCAGAAACAGGTGAATTGATCATGGGGAACAAGGACATGGCAGACCAATTGAATAACTACTTTGGTTCTGTCTTCACTAAGGAAGACATAAATAATCTGCCGGAAATAGCAGTGGAACGGGGGTCAAATAAGATGGAGGAACTGAGTGAAATCCAGGTTAGCCGGGAGGTGGTGTTGGGTAAATTGAACGGATTGAAGGCCGATAAATCCCCAGGGCCAGATAGTCTGCATCCCAGAGTACTCAAGGAGGTAGCCACAGAAATAGTGGATGCATTAGTGATAATTTTTCAAAATTCCTTAGATTCTGGAGTAGTTCCTGAGGATTGGAGGGTAGCTAATGTAACCCCACTTTTTAAAAAAGGAGGGAGAGAGAAAGCGGGGAATTACAGACCAGTTAGTCTAACATCGGTAGTGGGGAAACTGCTAGAGTCAGTTATTAAAGATGGGATAGCAGCGCATTTGGAAAGTGGTGAAATCATTGGACAAAGTCAGCATGGATTTACGAAAGGTAAATCATGTCTGACAAATCTGATATAATTTTTCGAGGATGTAACTAGTAGAGTGGATAAGGGAGAACCAGTGGATGTGTTATATCTAGACTTTCAGTAGGCTTTCGGCAAGGTCCCGCATAAGAGATTAGCATACAAACTTAAAGCACACGGTATTGGGGGTTCAGTATTGATGTGGATAGAGAACTGGCTAGCAGACAGGAGGCAAAGGGTAGGAGTAAACGGGTCCTTTTCAGAATGGCAGGCAGTGACTAGTGGGGTGCCGCAAGGCTCAGTGCTGGGACCCCAGCTATTTACAATATATATTAATGATTTGGACGAGGGAATTCAATGCAACATCTCCAAATTTGCAGATGATACCAAGCTGGGGGGTATAGTTAGGTGTGAGGAGGATGCTTGGAGGCTGCAGGGTGATTTGGATAGGCTGAGTGAATGGGCAGATGCATGGCAGATGCAGTACAATGTGGATAAATGTGAGGTTATCCACTTTGGTGGCAAAAACATGAGGGTAGACTATTATCTGAATGGTGGCAGATTAGGTAAGGGGGAGATGCAACGAGACCTGGGTGTCATGGTACACCAGTCATTGAAAGTAGGCATGCAGGTGCAGCAGGCAGTGAAGAAAGCAAATGGTATGTTAGCATTCATAGCGAAAGGATTTGAGTATAGGAGCAGGGAGGTTCTACTGCAGTTGTACAGGGTTTTGGTGAGGCCACACCTGGAGTACTGCGTACAGTTTTGGTCTCCAAATCTGAGGAAAGACATCCTTGCCATAGAGGGGGTACAGAGAAGATTCACCAGACTGATTCCTGGGATGTCAGGACTTTCATATGAGGAAAGATTGGATAGACTCGGTTTGTACTCGATGGAATTTAGAAGATTGAGGGGGGATCTTATAGAAACCTACAAAATTCTTAAGGGGTTGGACAAGCTAGATGCTGGAAGATTGTTCCCGATGTTGGGGGAGTCCAGAACAAGGGGTCACAGTCTAAGGATAAGGGGGAATTCCTTTAGGACCGAAATGAGGAAAACATTCTTTACACAGAGAGTGGTGAGTCTCTGGAATTCTCTGCCACAGAAGGTAGTTGAGGCCAGTTCATTGGCTATATTAAGAGGGCGTTAGATGTGGCACTTCTGGCTAAAGGGATCAGGGGGGTATGGAGAGAAGGCAGGTACGGGATACTGAGTTGGATGATCAGCCATGATCACATTGAATGGCGGTGCAGGCTCGAAGGGCCGAATGGCCTACTCCTGCACCTATTTTCTATGTTAAACCCACTCGGCTAGACCCAAACCCACTCGGCTAGACCCAAACCCACTCGGCTAGACCCAAACCCACTCGGCTAGACCCAAACACACTTGGCTAGACACAAACGAACTCGGCTAGACCCAAACCCACTTGGCTAGACCCAAACCCACTCGGAGAGACCCAAACCCACTCGGCTAGACCCAAACCCACTCGGCTAGACTAAAACCGACTCGGCAAGACCCAAACCCACTCGGATAGAACCAAACCCACTCGGCTAGACCCAAACCCACTCGGCCAGACCCAAACCCAGTCGGCTAGACCCAAACCCACTCGGCTAGACCCAAACCCACTCGGCTAGATCCAAACCCACTTGGCTAGAACCACACCCACTCGGCTAGACCCAACCCCACTCGGCTAGTCCCAAACCCACTCGGCTAGACCCAAACGGACTCGGCTAGACCCAAACCCACTCGGCTAGAACCAAACCCACTCGGCTAGACCCAAACCCACTCGGCTAGACCCAAACCCACTCGGCTAGACCCAAACCCACTCGGCTAGTCCCAAACCCACTCCGCTAGACCCAAACCCATGCCGCTAGACCCAAACCCACTTGGCTACACCCACACCCACTCGGCTAGACCCAAACCCACTCCGCCAGACCCAAAGCCACTCCGCTAGACCCAAACCCACGCCGCTAGACCCAAACCCACTCGACTAGACCCAAACCCTCTCGGCTGGACCCAAACCCACTCGGATAGACCAAAACCCACTCGGCTGGACCCAAACCCACTCGGCTAGACCCAAACCCACTCGGCTAGTCCCAAACCCACTCCGCTAGACCCAAACCCATGCCGCTAGACTCAAACCAACTCGGTTACACCCACACCCACTCGGCTAGACCCAAACCCACTCGGCTAGACCCAAACCCACTCCGCTAGACCCAAACCCACGCCGCTAGACCCAAACCCACTCGACTAGACCCAAACCCTCTCGGCTGGACCCAAACCCACTCGGATAGACCAAAACCCACTCGGCTAGACCCAAACCCACACGGCTAGACCCAAACCCACTCGGCAAGACCCAAACCTACTCGGCTAGACCCAAGCCGACTCGGCAAGATGATTACCCACTCGGCTAGACCCAAACCCACGCGGCTAGACCCAAACCCACTCGGCTCGACCCAAACCCACTCGGCTAGACCCAAACCCACTCGGCTACACCCAAACCCACACCGCTAGACCCAAACCCACTCGGCTAGACCCAAACCCACTCGGCTGGACCCAAACCCACTAGGCTAGACCAAACCAACTCGGCTAGACCCTGACCCACTCGGCTACACCCAAACCCACTCCACTAGACCCAAACCCACTCGGCTGCACCCAAACCCACACGGCTAGACCCAAACCCACTCGGCTAGACCCAAGCCCACTCGGCTAGACCCAAACCCACACGGCTAGACCCAAACCCACTCGGCTAGACCCAAAACCACTCGGCTAGACCCAAACCCACTTGGCTAGACACAAACACACTCGGCTAGACCCAAACCCACTCGGCTAGACACAAACCCTCTCGGATAGACTGAAAACAACTCGGCTAGACCCAAACCCACTCGGATAGACCCAAACCCACTCGGCTAGACCCAAACCCACTCGGCTAGACCCAAACCCACTCGGCTAGACACAAACCCACTCGGCTAGACCCAAACCCACTCGGCTAGACCCAAACCCACTCGGATAGACCCAAACCCACTCGGATAGACCCAAACCCACTCGGCTAGACCCAAACCCACTCGGCTAGACCCAAACCCACTCGGCTAGACCCAAACCTACTCGGCTACACCCAAACCTACTCGGCTACACCCAAACCCACTCGGCTACACCCAAACCCACTCGGCTAGACCCAAACCCACTCGCTAGACCCAAACCCACTCGGCTAGACCCAAACCCACTCGGCTAGACCCAAACGCACTTGGCTAGAAACAAACCCACTCGGCTAGACCCAAACCCACTCGGCTAGACCCAAACCCTCTCGGATAGACCGAAACCGACTCGGCTAGACCCGAAACCGACTCGGCTAGACCCACACGCACTCCGATAGACCCAAACCCACTCGGCTAGACCAAAACTCACTCGGCTAGACCCAAACCCACTCGGCTAGACCCAAACCCACTCGGCTAGACCCAAACCCACTCGGCTAGACCCAAACACACTCGGCGAGACCCAAACATACTCAGCTACACCCAACCCCACTCCGCTAGACCCAAACCCACTCGGCTAGACCCAAACCCACTCGGCTAGAACCAAACCCACTCGGCTAGACCCAAACCCATTCGGCTGGACCCAAACCCACTCGGCTAGACCCAAACCCACTCGGCTAGACCCAAACCCACTCGGCTAGACCCAAACCCACTCGGCCGGACCCAAACCCACTCGGCCAGACCCAAACCCACTCGGCAAGACCCAAACCCACTCGGATAGACCCAAATCCCCTCCGCAAGACCCAAACCCACTCGGCTAGACCCAAACCCACACGGCTAGACCCAAACCCACTTGGCTAGACCCAAACCCTCTCGGATAAACCGAAACCGACTCGGCTAGACCCACACGCACTCCGATAGACCCAAACCCACTCGGCTAGACCCAAACTCACTCGGCTAGACCCAAACCCACTCGGCAAGACCCAAACCTACTCGGCTAGACCCAAACCCACTCGGCTAGGCCCAAACCCACTCGGATAGACCCAAACCCCCTCGGCTAGACCCAAACCCACACGGCTACACCCAAACCCACTCGGCTAGACCCAAACACACTCGGCTAGACACAAACCCACTCAGCTACTCCCAACCCCACTCCGCTAGACCCAAACCCACTCGGCTAGACCCAAACCCACTCGGCTAGACCCAAACCCACTCGGCTAGACCCAAAACCACTCGGCTAGACCCACACCCACTCGGCTAGAACCAAACCCACTCGGCTAGACCCAAACCCACTCGACGAGTCCAAAACCCACTCGGCTAGACCCAAAAGGACTCGGCTAGACCCAAACCCACTCGGCTAGAACCAAACCCACTCGGCTAGACCCAAACCCACTCGGCTAGACCCAAACCCACTCGGCTGGACCCAAACCCACTCGGCTAGACCCAAACCCACTCGGCTAGACCCAAACCCACTCGGCTAGACCCAAACCCACTCGGCCAGACCCAAACCCACTCGGCAAGACCCAAACCCACTCGGATAGACCCAAATCCCCTCCGCAAGACCCAAACCCACTCGGCTAGACCCAAACCCACTCGGCTAGACCCAAACCCACTCGGCTCGACTCAAACCCACTCGGCTAGACCCAAACGCACTCGGCTACACCCAAACCCACACCGCTAGACCCAAACACACTCGGCTAGACCCAAACCCACTCGGCTGGACCCAAACCCACTAGGCTAGACCCAAACCAACTCGGCTAGACCCTGACCCACTCGGCTACACCCAAACCCACTCCACTAGACCCAAACCCACTCGGCTGGACCCAAACCCACACGGCTAGACCCAAACCCACTCTGCTAGACCCAAGCCCACTCGGCTAGACCCAAACCCACACGGCTAGATCCAAACCCACTCGGCTAGACCCAAAACCACTCGGCTAGACCCAAACCCACTTGGCTAGACACAAACACACTCGGCTAGACCCAAACCCACTCGGCTAGACACAAACCCTCTCGGATAGACTGAAAACAACTCGGCTAGACCCAAACCCACTCGGATAGACCCAAACCCACTCGGCTAGACCCAAACCCACTCGGCTAGACCCAAACCCACTCGGCTAGACACAAACCCACTCGGCTAGACCCAAACCCACTCGGCTAGACCCAAACCCACTCGGATAGACCCAAACCCACTCGGCTAGACCCAAACCCACTCGGCTAGACCCAAACCCACTCGGCTAGACCCAAACCCACTTGGCTAGACCCAAACCTACTCGGCTACACCCAAACCCACTCCGCTAGACACAAACCCACTCGGCTAGACCCACACCCACTCGGCTAGAACCAAACCCACTCGGCTAGACCCAAACCCACTCGACGAGTCCCAAACCCACTCGGCTAGACCCAAAAGGACTCGGCTAGACCCAAACCCACTCGGCTAGAACCAAACCCACTCGGCTAGACCCAAACCCACTCGGCTAGACCCAAACCCACTCGGCTGGACCCAAACCCACTCGGCTAGACCCAAACCCACTCGGCTAGACACAAACCCACTCGGCTAGACCCAAACCCACTCGGCCAGACCCAAACCCACTCGGCAAGACCCAAACCCACTCGGATAGACCCAAATCCCCTCCGCAAGACCCAAACCCACTCGGCTAGACCCAAACCCACTCGGCTAGACCCAAACCCACTCGGCTCGACTCAAACCCACTCGGCTAGACCCAAACGCACTCGGCTACACCCAAACCCACACCGCTAGACCCAAACACACTCGGCTAGACCCAAACCCACTCGGCTGGACCCAAACCCACTAGGCTAGACCCAAACCAACTCGGCTAGACCCTGACCCACTCGGCTACACCCAAACCCACTCCACTAGACCCAAACCCACTCGGCTGGACCCAAACCCACACGGCTAGACCCAAACCCACTCTGCTAGACCCAAGCCCACTCGGCTAGACCCAAACCCACACGGCTAGATCCAAACCCACTCGGCTAGACCCAAAACCACTCGGCTAGACCCAAACCCACTTGGCTAGACACAAACACACTCGGCTAGACCCAAACCCACTCGGCTAGACACAAACCCTCTCGGATAGACTGAAAACAACTCGGCTAGACCCAAACCCACTCGGATAGACCCAAACCCACTCGGCTAGACCCAAACCCACTCGGCTAGACCCAAACCCACTCGGCTAGACACAAACCCACTCGGCTAGACCCAAACCCACTCGGCTAGACCCAAACCCACTCGGATAGACCCAAACCCACTCGGCTAGACCCAAACCCACTCGGCTAGACCCAAACCCACTCGGCTAGACCCAAACCCACTTGGCTAGACCCAAACCTACTCGGCTACACCCAAACCCACTCCGCTAGACACAAACCCACTCGGCTACACCCAAACCCACTCGGCTAGACCCAAACCCACTCGCTAGACCCAAACCCACTCGGCTAGACCCAAACCCACTCGGCTAGACCCAAACGCACTTGGCTGGAAACAAACCCACTCGGCTAGACCCAAACCCACTCGGCTAGACCCAAACCCTCTCGGATAGACCGAAACCGACTCGGCTAGACCCAAACCCACTCGGATACACCCAAACCCACTCGGCTAAACCCAAACCCACTCGGCTAGACACAAACCCACTCGGCTAGACCCAAACCCACTCGGCTAGACCCAAACCCACTTGGCTAGACACAAACCCACTCGGCTAGACGCTAACCCACTTGGCTAGACCCAAACCCTCTCGGATAAACCGAAACCGACTCGGCTAGACCCAAACGCACTCCGATAGACCCAAACCCACTCGGCTAGACCCAAACTCACTCGGCTAGACCCAAACCCACTCGGCTAGACCCAAACCCACTCGGCTAGACCCAAACCCACTCGGCTAGGCCCAAACCCACTCGGATAGACCCAAACCCCCTCGGCTAGACCCAAACCCACACGGCTACACCCAAACCCACTCGGCTAGACCCAAACACACTCGGCTAGACCCAAACCCACTCAGCTACTCCCAACCCCACTCCGCTAGACCCAAACCGACTCGGCTAGACCCAAACCCACTCGGCTAGACCCAAACCCACTCGGCTAGACCCAAAACCACTCGGCTAGACCCAAACCCACTTGGCTAGAACCAAACCCACTCGGCTAGACCCAAACCCACTCGACGAGTCCCAAACCCACTCGGCTAGACCCAAACGGACTCGGCTAGACCCAAACCCACTCGGCTAGAACCAAACCCACTCGGCTAGACCCAAACCCACTCGGCTAGAACCAAACCCACTTGGCTAGACCCAAACCCTCTCGGATAAACCGAAACCGACTCGGCTAGACCCACACGCACTCCGATAGACCCAAACCCACTCGGCTAGACCAAAACTCACTCGGCTAGACCCAAACCCACTCGGCTAGACCCAAACCCACTCGGCTAGACCCAAACCCACTCAGCTAGGCCCAAACCCACTCGGATAGACCCAAACCCCCTCGGCTAGACCCAAACCCACTCGGCTACACCCAAACCCACTCGGCGAGACCCAAACACACTCAGCTACACCCAACCCCACTCCGCTAGACCCAAACCCACTCGGCTAGACCCAAACCCACTCGGCTAGAACCAAACCCACTCGGCTAGACCCAAACCCATTCGGCTGGACCCAAACCCACTCGGCTAGACCCAAACCCACTCGGCTAGACCCAAACCCACTCGGCTAGACCCAAACCCACTCGGCTGGACCCAAACCCACTCGGCCAGACCCAAACCCACTCGGCAAGACCCAAACCCACTCGGATAGACCCAAATCCCCTCCGCAAGACCCAAACCCACTCGGCTGGACCCAAACCCACTCGGCTAGACCCAAACCCACTTGGCTAGACCCAAACCCTCTCGGATAAACCGAAACCGACTCGGCTAGACCCACACGCACTCCGATAGACCCAAACCCACTCGGCTCTACCCAAACTCACTCGGCTAGACCCAAACCCACTCGGCAAGACCCAAACCTACTCGGCTAGACCCAAACCCACTCGGCTAGGCCCAAACCCACTCGGATAGACCCAAACCCCCTCGGCTAGACCCAAACCCACACGGCTACACCCAAACCCACTCGGCCAGACCCAAACACACTCGGCTAGACACAAACCCACTCAGCTACTCCCAACCCCACTCCGCTAGACCCAAACCCACTCGGCTAGACCCAAACCCACTCGGCTAGACCCAAACCCACTCGGCTAGACCCAAAACCACTCGGCTAGACCCACACCCACTTGGCTAGAACCAAACCCACTCGGCTAGACCCAAACCCACTCGACGAGTCCCAAACCCACTCGGCTAGACCCAAAAGGACTCGGCTAGACCCAAACCCACTCGGCTAGAACCAAACCCACTCGGCTAGACCCAAACCCACTCGGCTAGACCCAAACCCACTCGGCTGGACCCAAACCCACTCGGCTAGACCCAAACCCACTCGGCTAGACCCAAACCCACTCGGCTAGACCCAAACCCACTCGGCCAGACCCAAACCCACTCGGCAAGACCCAAACCCACTCGGATAGACCCAAATCCCCTCCGCAAGACCCAAACCCACTCGGCTAGACCCAAACCCACTCGGCTAGACCCAAACCCACTCGGCTAGACCCAAACCCACTCGGCTAGTCCCAAACCCACTCGGCTACACCCAAACCCACTCGGCTAGACCCAAACCCACTGGGCTAGACCCCAACCCACTCGGCAAGACCCAAAGCCACTCGGCTAGATCCAAACCCACTCGGTGGACCCAAAGCCACTCGGCTAGACCCAAACCCACTCGGCTGGACCCAAACCCACTCGGGTAGACCCAAACCCACTCGGCTAGACCCAAACCCACTCGGCTAGACGCAAACCCACACGGCTAGACCCAAACCCACTCGGCTGGACCCAAAGCCACTCCGCTAGACCCAAACCCACTCCGCTGGACCCAAACGCACTCGGCTAGACACAAACCCACTCGGCTAGACCACAACCCACTCGGCTAGACCCAAACCCACTCGGCTAGACCCAAACCCACTCGGCTAGACCCAAACCCACTCCACTAGACCCAAACCCACTCTGCTGGACCCTAACCCACTCGGCTAGACCCAAACCCACTCGGCTAGACCCAAACCCACTCGGCTAGACCCAAAACCACTCGGCTAGACCCACACCCACTTGGCTAGAACCAAACCCACTCGGCTAGACCCAAACCCACTCGACGAGTCCCAAACCCACTCGGCTAGACCCAAAAGGACTCGGCTAGACGCAAACCCACTCGGCTAGAACCAAACCCACTCGGCTAGACCCAAACCCACTCGGCTGGACCCAAACCCACTCGGCTGGACCCAAACCCACTCGGCTAGACCCAAACCCACTCGGCTAGACCCAAACCCACTCGGCTAGACCCAAACCCACTCGGCTAGACCCAAACCCACTCGGCCAGACCCAAACCCACTCGGCAAGACCCAAACCCACTCGGATAGACCCAAATCCCCTCCGCAAGACCCAAACCCACTCGGCTAGACCCAAACCCACTCGGCTAGACCCAAACCCACTCGGCTAGACCCAAACCCACTCGGCTAGTCCCAAACCCACTCGGCTACACCCAAACCCACTCGGCTAGACCCAAACCCACTGGGCTAGACCCCAACCCACTCGGCAAGACCCAAACCCACTCGGCTAGATCCAAACCCACTCGGTAGACCCAAAGCCACTCGGCTAGACCCAAACCCACTCGGCTGGACACAAACCCACTCGGGTAGACCCAAACCCACTCGGCTAGACCCAAACCCACTCGGCTAGACCCAAAACCACTCGGCTAGACCCACACCCACTTGGCTAGAACCAAACCCACTCGGCTAGACCCAAACCCACTCGACGAGTCCCAAACCCACTCGGCTAGACCCAAAAGGACTCGGCTAGACCCAAACCCACTCGGCTAGAACCAAACCCAATCGGCTAGACCCAAACCCACTCGGCTAGACCCAAACCCACTCGGCTGGACCCAAACCCACTCGGCTAGACCCAAACCCACTCGGTAGACCCAAAGCCACTCGGCTAGACCCAAACCCACTCGGCTGGACCCAAACCCACTCGGGTAGACCCAAACCCACTCGGCTAGACCCAAACCCACTCGGCTAGACCCAAAACCACTCGGCTAGACCCACACCCACTTGGCTAGAACCAAACCCACTCGGCTAGACCCAAACCCACTCGACGAGTCCCAAACCCACTCGGCTAGACCCAAAAGGACTCGGCTAGACCCAAACCCACTCGGCTAGAACCAAACCCACTCGGCTAGACCCAAACCCACTCGGCTAGACCCAAACCCACTCGGCTGGACCCAAACCCACTCGGCTAGACCCAAACCCACTCGGCTAGACCCAAACCCACTCGGCTAGACCCAAACCCACTCGGCCAGACCCAAACCCACTCGGCTAGACCCAAAACCACTCGGCTAGACCCAAACCCACTCGGCTAGTCCCAAACCCACTCGGCTACACCCAAACCCACTCGGCTAGACCCAAACCCACTGGGCTAGACCCCAACCCACTCGGCAAGACCCAAACCCACTCGGCTAGATCCAAACCCACTCGGTAGACCCAAAGCCACTCGGCTAGACCCAAACCCACTCGGCTGGACACAAACCCACTCGGGTAGACCCAAACCCACTCGGCTAGACCCAAACCCACTCGGCTAGACCCAAAACCACTCGGCTAGACCCACACCCACTCGGCTAGAACCAAACCCACTCGGCTAGACCCAAACCCACTCGACGAGTCCCAAACCCACTCGGCTAGACCCAAAAGGACTCGGCTAGACCCAAACCCACTCGGCTAGAACCAAACCCACTCGGCTAGACCCAAACCCACTCGGCTAGACCCAAACCCACTCGGCTGGACCCAAACCCACTCGGCTAGACCCAAACCCACTCGGTAGACCCAAAGCCACTCGGCTAGACCCAAACCCACTCGGCTGGACCCAAACCCACTCGGGTAGACCCAAACCCACTCGGCTAGACCCAAACCCACTCGGCTAGACCCAAAACCACTCGGCTAGACCCACACCCACTTGGCTAGAACCAAACCCACTCGGCTAGACCCAAACCCACTCGACGAGTCCCAAACCCACTCGGCTAGACCCAAAAGGACTCGGCTAGACCCAAACCCACTCGGCTAGAACCAAACCCACTCGGCTAGAACCAAACCCACTCGGCTAGACCCAAACCCACTCGGCTGGACCCAAACCCACTCGGCTAGACCCAAACCCACTCGGCTAGACCCAAACCCACTCGGCTAGACCCAAACCCACTCGGCTAGACCCAAACCCACTCGGCCAGACCCAAACCCACTCGGCTAGACCCAAAACCACTCGGCTAGACCCACACCCACTTGGCTAGAACCAAACCCACTCGGCTAGACCCAAACCCACTCGACGAGTCCCAAACCCACTCGGCTAGACCCAAAAGGACTCGGCTAGACCCAAACCCACTCGGCTAGAACCAAACCCACTCGGCTAGACCCAAACCCACTCGGCTAGACCCAAACCCACTCGGCTGGACCCAAACCCACTCGGCTAGACCCAAACCCACTCGGTAGACCCAAAGCCACTCGGCTAGACCCAAACCCACTCGGCTGGACCCAAACCCACTCGGGTAGACCCAAACCCACTCGGCTAGACCCAAACCCACTCGGCTAGACCCAAAACCACTCGGCTAGACCCACACCCACTCGGCTAGAACCAAACCCACTCGGCTAGACCCAAACCCACTCGACGAGTCCCAAACCCACTCGGCTAGACCCAAAAGGACTCGGCTAGACCCAAACCCACTCGGCTAGAACCAAACCCACTCGGCTAGACCCAAACCCACTCGGCTAGACCCAAACCCACTCGGCTGGACCCAAACCCACTCGGCTAGACCCAAACCCACTCGGCTAGACCCAAACCCACACGGCCAGACCCAAACCCACTCGGCAAGACCCAAACCCACTCGGATAGACCCAAATCCCCTCCGCAAGACCCACACCCACTCGGCTAGACCCAAACCCACTCGGCTAGACCCAAACCCACTCGGCTAGACCCAAACCCACTCGGCTAGTCCCAAACCCACTCGGCTACACCCAAACCCACTCGGCTAGACCCAAACCCACTGGGCTAGACCCCAACCCACTCGGCAAGACCCAAAGCCACTCGGCTAGATCCAAACCCACTCGGTAGACCCAAAGCCACTCGGCTTGACCCAAACCCACTCGGCTGGACCCAAACCCACTCGGGTAGACCCAAACCCACTCGGCTAGACCCAAACACACTCGGCTAGACGCAAACCCACACGGCTAGACCCAAACCCACTCGGCTGGACCCAAAGCCACTCCGCTAGACCCAAACCCACTCCGCTGGACCCAAACGCACTCGGCTAGACACAAACCCACTCGGCTAGACCACAACCCACTCGGCTAGACCCAAACCCACTCGGCTAGACCCAAACCCACTCGGCTAGACCCAAACCCACTCCACTAGACCCAAACCCACTCTGCTGGACCCAAACCCACACGGCTAGACCCAAACCCACTCGGCTAGACCCAAGCCCACTCGGCTAGACCCAAACCCACACGGCTAGACCCAAACCCACTCGGCTAGACCCAAACCCACTCGGCTAGACACAAACCCACTTGGCTAGACACAAACCCACTCGGCTAGACCCAAACCCACTCGGCTAGACACAAACCCTCTCGGATACACCGAAACCAACTCGGCCAGACCCAAACCCACTCGAATAGACCCAAACCCACTCGGCTAGACCGAAACCGACTCGGCTAGACCCAAACCCACTCGGATACACCCAAACCCACTCGGCTAGACCCAAACCCACTCGGCTAGACACAAACCCACTCGGCTAGATCCAAACCCACTCGGCTAGACCCAAACCCACTTGGCTAGACACAAACCCACTCGGCTAGACCCAAACCCACCTGGCTAGACCCAAACCCTCTCGGATAGACCGAAACCGACTCGGCTAGACCCAAACGCACTCGGATAGACCCAAACCCACTCGGCTAGACCCAAACTCACTCGGCTAGACCCAAACCCACTCGGCTAGACCCAAACCAACTCGGCTAGACCCAAACCCACTTGGCTAGAACCAAACCCACTCGGCTAGACCCAAACCCACTCGACGAGTCCCAAACCCACTCGGCTAGACCCAAACGGACTCGGCTAGACCCAAACCCACTCGGTTAGAACCAAACCCACTCGGCTGGACCCAAACCCACTCGGCCAGACCATAACCCACTCAGCTACTCCCAACCCCACTCCGCTAGACCCAAACCCACTCGGCTAGACCCAAACCCACTCGGCTAGACCCAAAACCACTCGGCTAGAACCAAACCCACTTGGCTAGAACCAAACCCACTCGGCTAGACCCAAACCCACTCGACGAGTCCCAAACCCACTCGGCTAGACCCAAAAGGACTCGGCTAGACACAAACCCACTCGGCTAGAACCAAACCCACTCGGCTAGACCCAAACCCACTCGGCTAGACCCAAACCCACTCGGCTGGACCCAAACCCACTCGGCTAGACCCAAACCCACTCGGCTAGACCCAAACCCACTCGGCTACACCCAAACCCACTCGGCTAGACCCAAACCCACTCGGCCAGACCCAAACCCACTCGGCAAGACCCAAACCCACTCGGATAGACCCAAATCCCCTCCGCAAGACGCAAACCCACTCGGCTAGACCCAAACCCACTCGGCCAGACCATAACCCACTCAGCTACTCCCAACCCCACTCCGCTAGACCCAAACCCACTCGGCTAGACCCAAACCCACTCGGCTAGACCCAAACCCACTCGGCTAGACCCAAAACCACTCGGCTCGACCCAAACCCACTTGGCTAGAACCAAACCCACTCGGCTAGACCCAAACCCACTCGACGAGTCCCAAACCCACTCGGCTAGACCCAAAAGGACTCGGCTAGACCCAAACCCACTCGGCTAGAACCAAACCCACTCGGCTAGACCCAAACCCACGCCGCTAGACCCAAACCCACTCGACTAGACCCAAACCCTCTCGGCTGGACCCAAACCCACTCGGATAGACCTAAACCCACTCGGCTAGACCCAAACCCACACGGCTAGACCCAAACCCACTCGGCAAGACCCAAACCTACTCGGCTAGACCCAAGCCGACTCGGCTAGATGATTACCCACTCGGCTAGACCCAAACCCACTCGGCAAGACCCAAACCTACTCGGCTAGACCCAAGCCGACTCGGCTAGATGATTACCCACTCGGCTAGACCCAAACCCACACGGCTAGACACAAACCCACTCGGCAAGACCCAAACCTACTCGGCTAGACCCAAGCCGACTCGGCTAGATGATTACCCACTCGGCTAGACCCAAACCCACTCGGCAAGGCCCAAACCTACTCGGCTAGACCCAAGCCGACTCGGCTAGATGATTACCCACGCGGCTAGACCCAAACCCACTCGGCTCGACCCAAACCCACTCGGCTAGACCCAAACCCACTCGGCTACACCCAAACCCACACCGCTAGACCCAAACCCACTCGGCTAGACCCAAACCCACTCGGCTGGACCCAAACCCACTAGGCTAGACCCAAACCAACTCGGCTAGACCCTGACCCACTCGGCTACACCCAAACCCACTCCATTAGACCCAAACCCACTCGGCTGCACCCAAAGCCACACGGCTAGACCCAAACCCACTCGGCTAGACCCAAGCCCACTCGGCTAGACCCAAACCCACACGGCTAGACCCAAACCCACTCGGCTCGACTCAAACCCACTCGGCTAGACCCAAACCCACTCGGCTACACCCAAACCCACACCGCTAGACCCAAACCCACTCGGCTAGAGCCAAACCCACTCGGCTGGACCCAAACCCACTAGGCTAGACCCAAACCAACGCGGCTAGACCCTGACCCACTCGGCTACACCCAAACCCACTCCACTAGACCCAAACCCACTCGGCTGGACCCAAACCCACACGGCTAGACCCAAACCCACTCTGCTAGACCCAAGCCCACTCGGCTAGACCCAAACCCACACGGCTAGACCCAAACCCACTCGGCTAGACCCAAAACCACTCGGCTAGACCCAAACCCACTTGGCTAGACACAAACACACTCGGCTAGACCCAAACCCACTCGGCTAGACACAAACCCTCTCGGATAGACTGAAAACAACTCGGCTAGACCCAAACCCACTCGGATTGACCCAAACCCACTCGGCTAGACCCAAACCCACTCGGCTAGAACCAAACCCACTCGGCTAGACACAAACCCACTCGGCTAGACCCAAACCCATTCGGCTAGACCCAAACCCACTCAGATAGACCCAAACCCACTCGGCTAGACCCAAACCCACTCGGCTAGACCCAAACCCACTCGGCTAGACCCAAACCCACTCGGCTAGACCCAAACCTACTCGGCTACACCCAAACCCACTGCGCTAGACACAAATCCACTCGGCTACACCCAAACCCACTCGGCTAGACCCAAACCCACTCGCTAGACCCAAACCCACTCGGCTAGACCCAAACCCACTCGGCTAGACCCAAACGCACTTGGCTAGAAACAAACCCACTCGGCTAGACCCAAACCCACTCGGCTAGACGCAAACCCTCTCGGATAGACCGAAACCGACTCGGCTAGACCCAAACCCACTCGGATACACCCAAACCCACTCGGCTAAACCCAAACCCACTCGGCTAGACACAAACCCACTCGGCTAGACCCAAACCCACTCGGCTAGACCCAAACCCACTTGGCTAGACACAAACCCACTCGGCTGGACCCTAACCCACTTGGCTAGACCCAAACCCTCTCGGATAAACCGAAACCGACTCGGCTAGACCCAAACGCACTCCGATAGACCCAAACCCACTCGGCTAGACCCAAACTCACTCGGCTAGACCCAAACCCACTCGGCTAGACCCAAACCCACTCGGCTAGACCCAAACCCACTCGGCTAGGCCCAAACCCACTCGGATAGACCCAAACCCCCTCGGCTAGACCCAAACCCACACAGCTACACCCAAACCCACTCGGCTAGACCCAAACACACTCGGCTAGACCCAAACCCACTCAGCTACTCCCAACCCCACTCCGCTAGACCCAAACCGACTCGGCTAGACCCAAACCCACTCGGCTAGACCCAATCCCACTCGGCTAGACCCAAAACCACTTGGCTGGACCCAAACCCACTTGGCTAGAACCAAACCCACTCGGCTAGACCCAAACCCACTCGACGAGTCCCAAACCCACTCGGCTAGACCCAAACGGACTCGGCTAGACCCAAACCCACTCGGCTAGAACCAAACCCACTCGGCTAGACCCAAACCCACTCGGCTAGAACCAAACCCACTTGGCTAGACCCAAACCCTCTCGGATAAACCGAAACCGACTCGGCTAGACCCACACGCACCCCGATAGACCCAAACCCACTCGGCTAGACCAAAACTCACTCGGCTAGACCCAAACCCACTCGGCTAGACCCAAACCCACTCGGCTAGACCCAAACCCACTCAGCTAGGCCCAAACCCACTCGGATAGACCCAAACCCCCTCGGCTAGACCCAAACCCACACGGCTACACCCAAACCCACTCGGCTAGACCCAAACACACTCGGCGAGACCCAAACCCACTCAGCTACTCCCAACCCCACTCCGCTAGACCCAAACCCACTCGGCTAGACCCAAACCCACTCGGCTAGAACCAAACCCACTCGGCTAGACCCAAACCCACTCGGCTGGACCCAAACCCACTCGGCTAGACCCAAACCCACTCGGCTAGACCCAAACCCACTCGGCTAGACCCAAACCCACTCGGCTGGACCCAAACCCACTCGGCCAGACCCAAACCCACTCGGCAAGACCCAAACCCACTCGGATAGACCCAAACCTACTCGGCTACACCCAAACCCACTGCGCTAGACACAAATCCACTCGGCTACACCCAAACCCACTCGGCTAGACCCAAACCCACTCGCTAGACCCAAACCCACTCGGCTAGACCCAAACCCACTCGGCTAGACCCAAACGCACTTGGCTAGAAACAAACCCACTCGGCTAGACCCAAACCCACTCGGCTAGACGCAAACCCTCTCGGATAGACCGAAACCGACTCGGCTAGACCCAAACCCACTCGGATACACCCAAACCCACTCGGCTAAACCCAAACCCACTCGGCTAGACACAAACCCACTCGGCTAGACCCAAACCCACTCGGCTAGACCCAAACCCACTTGGCTAGACACAAACCCACTCGGCTGGACCCTAACCCACTTGGCTAGACCCAAACCCTCTCGGATAAACCGAAACCGACTCGGCTAGACCCAAACGCACTCCGATAGACCCAAACCCACTCGGCTAGACCCAAACTCACTCGGCTAGACCCAAACCCACTCGGCTAGACCCAAACCCACTCGGCTAGACCCAAACCCACTCGGCTAGGCCCAAACCCACTCGGATAGACCCAAACCCCCTCGGCTAGACCCAAACCCACACAGCTACACCCAAACCCACTCGGCTAGACCCAAACACACTCGGCTAGACCCAAACCCACTCAGCTACTCCCAACCCCACTCCGCTAGACCCAAACCGACTCGGCTAGACCCAAACCCACTCGGCTAGACCCAATCCCACTCGGCTAGACCCAAAACCACTTGGCTGGACCCAAACCCACTTGGCTAGAACCAAACCCACTCGGCTAGACCCAAACCCACTCGACGAGTCCCAAACCCACTCGGCTAGACCCAAACGGACTCGGCTAGACCCAAACCCACTCGGCTAGAACCAAACCCACTCGGCTAGACCCAAACCCACTCGGCTAGAACCAAACCCACTTGGCTAGACCCAAACCCTCTCGGATAAACCGAAACCAACTCGGCTAGACCCACACGCACCCCGATAGACCCAAACCCACTCGGCTAGACCAAAACTCACTCGGCTAGACCCAAACCCACTCGGCTAGACCCAAACCCACTCGGCTAGACCCAAACCCACTCAGCTAGGCCCAAACCCACTCGGATAGACCCAAACCCCCTCGGCTAGACCCAAACCCACACGGCTACACCCAAACCCACTCGGCTAGACCCAAACACACTCGGCGAGACCCAAACCCACTCAGCTACTCCCAACCCCACTCCGCTAGACCCAAACCCACTCGGCTAGACCCAAACCCACTCGGCTAGAACCAAACCCACTCGGCTAGACCCAAACCCACTCGGCTGGACCCAAACCCACTCGGCTAGACCCAAACCCACTCGGCTAGACCCAAACCCACTCGGCTAGACCCAAACCCACTCGGCTGGACCCAAACCCACTCGGCCAGACCCAAACCCACTCGGCAAGACCCAAACCCACTCGGATAGACCCAAATCCCCTCCGCAAGACCCAAACCCACTCGGCTAGACCCAAACCCACTCGGCTAGACCCAAACCCACTTGGCTTGACCCAAACCCTCTCGGATAAACCGAAACCGACTCGGCTAGACCCACACGCACTCCGATAGACCCAAACCCACTCGGCTAGACCCAAACTCACTCGGCTAGACCCAAACCCACTCGGCTAGACCCAAACCTACTCGGCTAGACCCAAACCCACTCGGCTAGGCCCAAACCCACTCGGATAGACCCAAACTCCCTCGGCTAGACCCAAACCCACACGGCTACACCCAAACCCACTCGGCTAGACCCAAACACACTCGGCTAGACACAAACCCACTCAGCTACTCCCAACCCCACTCCGCTAGACCCAAACCCACTCGGCTAGACCCAAACCCACTCGGCTGGACCCAAACCCACTCGGCTAGACCCAAACCCACTCGGCTGGACCCAAACCCACTCGGGTAGACCCAAATCCACTCGGCTAGACCCAAACCCACTCGACGAGTCCCAAACCCACTCGGCTAGACCCAAAAGGACTCGGCTAGACCCAAACCCACTCGGCTAGAACCAAACCCACTCGGCTAGACCCAAACCCACTCGGCTAGACCCAAACCCACTCGGCTGGACCCAAACCCACTCGGCTAGACCCAAACCCACTTGGCTAGACCCAAACCCACACGGCTACACCCAAACCCACTCGGCTAGACCCAAACACACTCGGCGAGACCCAAACCCACTCAGCTACTCCCAACCCCACTCCGCTAGACCCAAACCCACTCGGCTAGACCCAAACCCAAACATATTATTTACAATATATATTAATGATTTGGACGAGGGAATTCAATGCAACATCTCCAAATTTGCAGATGATACCAAGCTGGGGGGTATAGTTAGGTGTGAGGAGGATGCTTGGAGGCTGCAGGGTGATTTGGATAGGCTGAGTGAATGGGCAAATGCATGGCAGATGCAGTATAATGTGGATAAATGTGAGGTTATCCACTTTGGTGGCAAAAACATGAGGGTAGACTATTATCTGAATGGTGGCAGATTAGGAAAGGGGGAGATGCAACGAGACCTGGGTGTCATGGTACACCAGTCATTGAAAGTAGGCATGCAGGTGCAGCAGGCAGTGAAGAAAGCAAATGGTATGTTAGCATTCATAGCGAAAGGATTTGAGTATAGGAGCAGGGAGGTTCTACTGCAGTTGTACAGGGTTTTGGTGAGGCCACACCTGGAGTATTGCGTACAGTTTTGGTCTCCAAATCTGAGGAAAGACATCCTTGCCATAGAGGGGGTACAGAGAAGATTCACCAGACTGATTCCTGGGATGTCAGGACTTTCATATGAGGAAAGATTGGATAGACTCGGCTTGTACTCGCTGGAATTTAGAAGATTGAGGGGGGATCTTATAGAAACTTACAAAATTCTTAAGGGGTTGGACAAGCTGGATGCTGGAAGATTGTTCCCGATGTTGGGGGAGTCCAGAACAAGGGGTCACAGTCTAAGGATAAGGGGGAATTCCTTTAGGACCGAAATGAGGAAAACATTCTTTACACAGAGAGTCGTGAGTCTCTGGAATTCTCTGCCACAGAAGGTAGTTGAGGCCAGTTCATTGGCTATATTTAAGAGGGCGTTAGATGTGGCACTTGTGGCTAAAGGAATCAGGGGGTATGGAGAGAAGGCAGGTACGGGATACTGAGTTGGATGATCAGCCATGATCACATTGAATGGCGGTGCAGGCTCGAAGGGCCGAATGGCCTACTCCTGCACCTATTTTCTATGTTTCTATGTTTCTAAACCCACTCGGCTAGACCCAAACCCACTCGGCCAGACCCAAACCCACTCGGCAAGACCCAAACCCACTCGGATAGACCCAAATCCCCTCCGCAAGACCCAAACCCACTCGGCTAGACCCAAACCCACTCGGCTAGACCCAAACCCACTCGGCTAGACCCAAACCCACTCGGCTAGTCCCAAACCCACTCGGCTACACCCAAACCCACTCGGCTAGACCCAAACCCACTGGGCTAGACCCCAACCCACTCTGCAAGACCCAAAGCCACTCGGCTAGATCCAAACCCACTCGGTAGACCCAAAGCCACTCGGCTAGACCCAAACCCACTCGGCTGGACCCAAACCCACTCGGGTAGACCCAAACCCACTCGGCTAGACCAAAACCCACTCGGCTAGACGCAAACCCACACGGCTAGACCCAAACCCACTCGGCTGGACCCAAAGCCACTCCGCTAGACCCAAACCCACTCCGCTGGACCCAAACGCACTCGGCTAGACACAAACCCATTCGGCTAGACCACAACCCACTCGGCTAGACCCAAACCCACTCGGCTAGACCCAAACCCACTCCACCAGACCCAAACCCACTCTGCTGGACCCAAACCCACACGGCTAGACCCAAACCCACTCGGCTAGACCCAAGCCCACTCGGCTAGACCCAAACCCACACGGCTAGACCCAAACCCACTCGGCTAGACCCAAACCCACTCGGCTAGACACAAACCCACTTGGCTAGACACAAACCCACTCGGCTAGACCCAAACCCACTCGGCTAGACACAAACCCTCTCGGATACACCGAAACCCACTCGGCTAGAACCAAACCCACTCGGCTGGACCCAAACCCACTCGGCCAGACCATAACCCACTCAGCTACTCCCAACCCCACTCCGCTAGACCCAAACCCACTCGGCTAGACCCAAACCCACTCGGCTAGACCCAAAACCACTCGGCTAGACCCAAAACCACTCGGCCAGACCCAAACCCACTCGGCAAGACCCAAACCCACTCGGATAGACCCAAATCCCCTCCGCAAGACCCAAACCCACTCGGCTAGACCCAAACCCACTCGGCTAGACCCAAACCCACTCGGCTAGACCCAAACCCACTCGGCTAGTCCCAAACCCACTCGGCTACACCCAAACCCACTCGGCTAGACCCAAACCCACTGGGCTAGACCCCAACCCACTCGGCAAGACCCAAAGCCACTCGGCTAGATCCAAACCCACTCGGTAGACCCAAAGCCACTCGGCTAGACCCAAACCCACTCGGCTGGACCCAAACCCACTCGGGTAGACCCAAACCCACTCGGCTAGACCCAAACCCACTCGGCTAGACGCAAACCCACACGGCTAGACCCAAACCCACTCGGCTGGACCCAAAGCCACTCCGCTAGACCCAAACCCACTCCGCTGGACCCAAACGCACTCGGCTAGACACAAACCCACTCGGCTGGACCACAACCCACTCGGCTAGACCCAAACCCACTCGGCTAGACCCAAACCCACTCCACTAGACCCAAACCCACTCTGCTGGACCCAAACCCACACGGCTAGACCCAAACCCACTCGGCTAGACCCAAGCCCACTCGGCTAGACCCAAACCCACACGGCTAGACCCAAACCCACTCGGCTAGACCCAAACCCACTCGGCTAGACACAAACCCACTTGGCTAGACACAAACCCACTCGGCTAGACCCAAACCCACTCGGCTAGACACAAACCCTCTCGGATACACCGAAACCAACTCGGCTAGACCCAAACCCACTCGAATAGACCCAAACCCACTCGGCTAGACCGAAACCGACTCGGCTAGACCCAAACCCACTCGGATACACCCAAACCCACTCGGCTAGACCCAAACCCACTCGGCTAGACACAAACCCACTCGGCTAGATCCAAACCCACTCGGCTAGACACAAACCCACTCGGCTAGACCCAAACCCACTTGGCTAGACCCAAACCCTCTCGGATAGACCGAAACCGACTCGGCTAGACCCAAACGCACTCGGATAGACCCAAACCCACTCGGCTAGACCCAAACTCACTCGGCTAGACCCAAACCCACTCGGCTAGACCCAAACCAACTCGGCTAGACCCAAACCCACTTGGCTAGAACCAAACCCACTCGGCTAGACCCAAACCCACTCGACGAGTCCCAAACCCACTCGGCTAGACCCAAACGGACTCGGCTAGACCCAAACCCACTCGGCTAGAACCAAACCCACTCGGCTGGACCCAAACCCACTCGGCCAGACCATAACCCACTCAGCTACTCCCAACCCCACTCCGCTAGACCCAAACCCACTCGGCTAGACCCAAACCCACTCGGCTAGACCCAAAACCACTCGGCTAGACCCAAAACCACTCGGCTAGACCCAAACCCACTTGGCTAGACCCAAACCCACTCGGCTAGACCCAAACCCACTCGGCTAGACCCACACCCACTCGGCTAGACCCAAACCCACTTGGCTAGACCCAAACCCTCTCGGATAAACCGAAACCGACTCGGCTAGACCCAAACGCACTCCGATAGACCCAAACCCACTCGGCTTGACCCAAACTCACTCGGCTAGACCCAAACCCACTCGGCTAGACCCAAACCCACTCGGCTAGACCCAAACCCACTCGGCTAGGCCCAAACCCACTCGGATAGACCCAAACCCCCTCGGCTAGACCCAAACCCACACGGCTACACCCAAACCCACTCGGCTAGACCCAAACACACTCGGCTAGACCCAAACCCACTCAGCTACTCCCAACCCCACTCCGCTAGACCCAAACCCACTCGGCTAGACCCAAGCCCACTCGGCTAGACCCAAACCCACTCGGCTAGACCCAAAACTATGACTATGACCCAAAGCATTAATGACTATGCTATAGTTGGAATCACGGAGACTTGGCTCCAGGATCACCAAGGTTGGGAGCTGAACATCCAGGGATATTCAATATTCAGGAGGGATAGACGAAAAGGAAAAGGAGGTGGGGTAGCGTTGCTGGTGAGAGAGGAGATTAATGCAATAGAAAGGAAGGACATTAGCGTGGAGGATGTGGAATCGATATGGGTAGAGCTGCGAAACTCTAAGGGGCAGAAAACGCTAGTGGGAACTGTGTACAGGCCACCCAACAGTAGTATTGGAGTTGGGGATGGCATCAAACAGGAAATTAGAAATGCGTGCAACAAGGGTAACACGGTTATAATGGGTGACTTCAATCTGCATGTAGATTGGGTGAATCAAATTGGCAGGGGTGCTGAGGAAGAGGATTTCCTGGAATGTATGCGGGATAGTTTTCTCAACCAACATGTGGAGGAACCAACGAGAGAGCAGGCTATCCTAGACTGGGTATTGAGTAATGAGGAAGGGTTAGTTAGCAGTCTTGTTGTGCGTGGCCCCTTGGGCAAGAGTGACCATAATATGGTTGAGTTCTTCATTAGGATGGAGAGTGACAAAATTAAGTCAGAAACAAGGGTTCTGAACTTGAACAAAGGTAACTTTGAAGGTATGAGATGTGAATTGGCCAAGATAGACTGGCAGGTGATTCTTAAAGGGTTGACAGTGGATGTGCAATGGAAGGTATTTAAAGACTGCATGGATGAAGTACACAAGTTGTTCATACCAGTTTGGCAAAAGAATAAATCGGGGAAGGTGGTGCATCCATGGATAACAAGGGAAATCAGGGATAGTATAAAAACAAAAGATGAGGCATTCAAATTTGCCAGAAAAAGCAGCCTACCGGAGGACTGGGAGAAATTCAGAATCCAGCAGAGGAGGACAAAGGGCTTAATTAGGAAAGGGAAAATAGATTATGAAAGGAAACTGGCAGGGAACATAAAAACTGACTGCAAAAGTTTTTATAGATATGTAAAGAGAAAGAGACTAGTTAAAACAAATGTTGGTCCCTTGCAGTCAGAAGCAGGTGAATTGATCATGGGGAACAAGGACATGGCAGACCAATTGAATAACTACTTTGGTTCTGTCTTCACTAAGGAAGACATAAATAATCTGCCGGAAATAGCAGTGGAACGGGGGTCAAATAAGATGGAGGAACTGAGTGAAATCCAGGTTAGCCGGGAGGTGGTGTTGGGTAAATTGAACGGATTGAAGGCCGATAAATCCCCAGGGCCAGATAGTCTGCATCCCAGAGTACTCAAGGAGGTAGCCACAGAAATAGTGGATGCATTAGTGATAATTTTTCAAAATTCCTTAGATTCTGGAGTAGTTCCTGAGGATTGGAGGGTAGCTAATGTAACCCCACTTTTTAAAAAAGGAGGGAGAGAGAAAGCGGGGAATTACAGACCAGTTAGTCTAACATCGGTAGTGGGGAAACTGCTAGAGTCAGTTATTAAAGATGGGATAGCAGCGCATTTGGAAAGTGGTGAAATCATTGGACAAAGTCAGCATGGATTTACGAAAGGTAAATCATGTCTGACAAATCTGATAGAATTATCTGAATGGTGGCAGATTAGGTAAGGGGGAGATGCAACGAGACCTGGGTGTCATGGTACACCAGTCATTGAAAGTAGGCATGCAGGTGCAGCAGGCAGTGAAGAAAGCAAATGGTATGTTAGCATTCATAGCGAAAGGATTTGAGTATAGGAGCAGGGAGGTTCTACTGCAGTTGTACAGGGTTTTGGTGAGGCCACACCTGGAGTACTGCGTACAGTTTTGGTCTCCAAATCTGAGGAAAGACATCCTTGCCATAGAGGGGGTACAGAGAAGATTCACCAGACTGATTCCTGGGATGTCAGGACTTTCATATGAGGAAAGATTGGATAGACTCGGTTTGTACTCGATGGAATTTAGAAGATTGAGGGGGGATCTTATAGAAACCTACAAAATTCTTAAGGGGTTGGACAAGCTAGATGCTGGGAGATTGTTCCCGATGTTGGGGGAGTCCAGAACAAGGGGTCACAGTCGAAGGATAAGGGGGAATTCCTTTAGGACCGAAATGAGGAAAACATTCTTTACACAGAGAGTGGTGAGTCTCTGGAATTCTCTGCCACAGAAGGTAGTTGAGGCCAGTTCATTGGCTATATTTAAGAGGGCGTTAGATGTGGCACTTGTGGCTAAAGGGATCAGGGGGTATGGAGAGAAGGCAGGTACGGGATACTGAGTTGGATGATCAGCCATGATCACATTGAATGGCGGTGCAGGCTCGAAGGGCCGAATGGCCTACTCCTGCACCTATTTTCTATGTTTCTATGTTTTCGAGGATGTAACTAGTAGAGTGGATAAGGGAGAACCAGTGGATGTGTTATATCTAGACTTTCAGAAGGCTTTCGACAAGGTCCCGCATAAGAGATTAGCATACAAACTTAAAGCACACGGTATTGGGGGTTCAGTATTGATGTGGATAGAGAACTGGCTAGCAGACAGGAGGCAAAGGGTAGGAGTAAACGGGTCCTTTTCAGAATGGCAGGCAGTGACTAGTGGGGTGCCGCAAGGCTCAGTGCTGGGACCCCAGCTATTTACAATATATATTAATGATTTGGACGAGGGAATTCAATGCAACATCTCCAAATTTGCAGATGATACCAAGCTGGGGGGTATAGTTAGGTGTGAGGAGGATGCTTGGAGGCTGCAGGGTGATTTGGATAGGCTGAGTGAATGGGCAGATGCATGGCAGATGCAGTACAATGTGGATAAATAGTAAGATTAAACGAGAACTTACCAGTTTGAAGTTTGATCTTTATTTTATGAGGAGTTGCGATGAGGGATTTCGTGAAGAACCCGCCAGCACGCATGCGCGACATACTTCAAAGCCGCGGTGTGGAATCACAGAAAAACCAAGCCAAGAAATGACTTGTTATAGTAAGATTAAAGAGACTCTAGTTACCAGTTGACTTTATGATCGAGGGTTGGGAGCGGAGGGCACGAAATCCCTCATCGCAACTCCTCATAAAATAAAGATCAAACTTCAAACTGGTAAGTTCTCGTTTAATCTTACTATTTCATTTCGGAGTCACGTGAGTGACTTCGTGAAGACTTCAAAGCTTCTGTGATTTCACGCCCTGGACAACGTCCATGCTATCACACACGCTACTGAAAAGGTGGACAGCAGTAATCAATTTCCGTCACTGTTTCTCTGAAAAAATAATAATATTTATTAATAACAACAAGAAAGGACCCCTCACTGAGGGGGAACTGCATGTTCTCGGCCTGCATCCAGCACGGCTCCTGCGAACATTCCAGGTATGGTGACGGGTTTATTGTAAAACCGTTGAAAAGTGGCTTCACTGGCCCATCCCGCTGTGGCAAGTATCTGGTCCATGGGCACCTCCATGGCCTTTGCCGCCGATGTTGATGCTGCCCTGGTGGAATGGGATTTAAAAACATCAGTGTCAATACCTGCTTTGTTCAAGACGATCCTGAGCCATCGGGATATCGTCTGCACCGTCACTCTATGGTGAGGTTTTTTGTGACTGATGAACAGGTATTGCTCCATTCCCCTTATTTTCCTCGTCACTTTGATATAGTGGCGGATATGGGTGGCTATGCATAGCCTAGCATCAGCGGGGTATGCTGGAAACTCCAGCTGCAGCCCTGTGAATCCAGGTCTATGCTGCTTGAGCAATTCATCAATGAAGAAAGTGACCCGTTCAGGGGTAGAGATCATTCTGTCGATCTTGGCCTTGTGAAGCGTTTGCACCCTTTGTGCTGAAGTAAGTGCCATCAACATCACCACCTTCAGGGTGAGTTTGTCCAATTCGAGCCCCGTCATGGGTGACCATGTTCTCAGCAGGGTCAGCACTTTGCCAATATCCCATGTGACGTTGTAACGGGGCCTCGGCGGGTTGGAATTAAATATCCCCCGCATAAGTTTGGAGACCAATTTATTGGATCCTACCTCAATATTGAGGTAGGACGAGAGCGCACTCCTGGCGCTATTGATGGCACTATAGCTGAGATGTTGATCATGGTGTAGCCCCGCAAGAAATTCCAGCACATCTGTGATGGAGACGGAGTCATATGCAACGTCCATGCGGCCACAATAGGATTCCCATTTCCTGATGTACGATAAGTACTGCCGTCTTGAGGACTCCCTGCATGATGCTCCCATGGTATCCATTGTCCTTGAAGATAGACCATACTGAAGTAGTGGCCTGTTCAGATCCTGCAAGCCAATAGATTCAAATGACTATGGCAGGGGTGTGGTTCCCCTGTGGCAGGGTTCGTCACCAATTGTGGGCAACCCTCCAAGAGGACCCATGGTTGACTTATCATTCCAAGGACCACCGGATACCATGATTGCGTAGGCCAGTCGGGTATAATGAGGATGCCCTTGGCAGCATCGAGCTGGATTTTCCGCAATACCCGACTGATGAGGCAGAATGGAGGAAAGGCATAGAAGAGCCATTTCCCCCAGTCTAGCGAGAATGCGTCCATCGCCATTGCCCCAGGATCTGGCTCCCATGATACGTATGTTGGTACCTGATGGTTCAACCGTGACGCAAAAAGGTCAATATCCGGTTTACCAAATTTGGCTGTAATTTTGGTGAATATTTGGGGGTTCAACATCCACTCGATGTTGTCATTGAACTTCCGTGACCTGGTGTCCGCCACTGTATTGAGCTCACCTGGCAAGTAGGTAGCTGAGATCCAAATATTCCGTTGAATACACCAGAGCCAAATTGTGTTTGCCAATTCATTGCATGAAATTGACCTGGTACCGCCCATATGATTCAGATAAGCCACCGCAGTGGTATTGTCTATTTGGAGACGGACATGAGTGTTAGTCATGTTTGAACAATAGGCTCTAAGTCCGTGGAATGCTCCTAGCATCTCCAAATAGTTTATCCCTTGTGCTAACAACAAAGTAGCTTCAAGTGAATCCCATCTACCTCCACAACTGTTATTGTTGTCTGTAGCTCCCCAGCCATGGGAGCTTGCATCTGTTTGCAAGTATACCTTTGGACGAGGCACAATGATGGGTTTAAATGAGTTATGGATATTGCCAATCCACCATAGTAACTCAAGTTTTGCCTTAACCGGCAACTGCATGGGTCTATCATAATGTCCAGCATTTAATTTTAATGCTGTTATTTTTGACCTTTGTAAATTCTGATAGTGTAAAGGTCCATATTGAGCAGCTGGAAATACTGCTACAATTTTGCCAATTACCCTGGCAGTTAATCTGATAGACGGTATACTGGCGCAGACCAGGTTCTTGCATGCTTGAAACACATCACCAACTTTGTTAGTTGGGATGGTGGTGATCATGCGATTGGAGTCTATTGTGAACCCCAAGTAGTCCATGATCTGTGCGGGGAGGAACTTTGATTTGTCTGGATGGATTATAAACCCCATTTGTTGAAAAATTTCCACTGTGGCTGAAACCGCCAACTCTGCGGATTCCAGAGTGTGCCCAATTATCAGAATGTCATCCAAATAAGCCATGACCGTATGATTTTGTCTCCGCAGTGTAGATAACACTGGCTTGAGTAGTTTGGTGAACAGTCTGGGGGCTGTAGTAAGCCCATTGGCAATGCTTTGTATTGCCAAAGCTGATCCATCCAGGTAAACTTCAAGAACTTCCTATGATGTTTCCGAATGGATACTGAATAGTATGCATCTTTTAAATCAATGCATGCCATGAAGCAGCCCTCCGAAATCAAAGATTTGGCTGTTTCAAATGTGTCCATTTTGAAATGGGTGTATTTTACAAAGGTATTCAAGTGAGTTAAATCTATAATGACCCGGCATCCACCGTCTTTTTTAGTTTTAGTAAATATATTAGACACAAATTCAACTGGTTCATGTGTGGTTCGTTCTATCACACCTTTGTCTTGTAAACTCAAGATTTCAGCATAGCCTTCTGCCAATTCTTTTTTGGAAAGTGCAAATTTGCGATTCGGCATATGCTGGGGTGGAGGCAATTGGCCATGAATAAACTCAATTTCATAACCCTGAATACTTTGCAAGATAAACTCATCTGAAGTGATGGTTTCCCAAGCCTCCTTAAATCCCCGTAATCTGCCCCCAATTCGTGAGGTTAGACATGCAAGTGCATGGAACCCAGACCCCCTTACCTTCATGGTTATCGGCGGTCCCTGGGATTTTTGGTGGGACGTGGAGGCGCTGGGTTTCGTGGTTGGTGCGGAATCCGCATCTTCCATGCTGGCCGCTGAGGGCCTAGTCCTAAAAAAGGCCTGGGCTGATGAGGCTGTTGATATTGAGGAGGTGCCGGAACGTAGGTCCTTGTTGGCCTATCGGTCTGACCTCGTGGCCTGAAGTAAGGTGTCTTCTTGGCCGAAGGTCTGGCCACAAAATGTGGTCTCATCAGACCTATGGTTTTCGCATGGTCATCGAGCTCTTTGACCTGCTTTGGGAGGTCTTCCCCGAACAGCTGTCTAGGTGGGGGGGTAGGAGATGCTCTGCATAGTCCCGCAAATTTGGGATTCAAGGAAGGTTTGATAATGCTCTTCCGGAAAGCGTTGATCTCGTACTGCGTATTGCAGAGCAGAGCTAGAGCATCCTCCTGTTCGGTGCTTAGATCAACCCCATCTACCGACTTTGCAAAAGCGGTGATCCCAGACGTAAGCAGTTTTAAAATCCTCTGCAGTTTCACTTCCTGCGCTCTGATGCCCGGGCTGATATTACCCCAGATTGGCATGTTCACAATCGGCACGTGGAGTGAATTGCAGTTCCCTGGAGCCTTGTGTCTCTCCATGGCCTTCGCAAGGACCTCCTCCTGCAATTGATGGTTGGTAAGATAATCTATGGTTGCGGCCAGTTTGATGTTGAGGGGTTGTCCTGATGATACGGGTAACCCGAATTTGGCTGCCACATCCAGCAGATCTTCCTGAGGGACCTCAGGTGCTGCTGGGGCATGTACCAGGATATCCTCCTCATCTGGTCTTATGTTGTCCATAGATGGGGACGGGGATATATCCATGAGTCCCCTGGAGCTGTGTGTGTCCTGTTTCTGATTGAGTAGAACTTGCTCCAATATCCTCTCCATACGATCCAAGCGCCCTTCATCGGGCGGGTGTGGGAGGTAAGAGGCCTCGTGCCCGAAGGAACTCCTGAGGCTTCGATCATCAGTCCGTACCTCGTCGAGGTAATATCGGTACTGTGATGATGTGTCGCTACCAGCCGCCTCGGCGAAGCTGAGCGATTCCCGCGCGGACCTGCTCGAGCGCCTCCTCTTCGCTGAGCTGGACCCGGCTGCCTCAAAGGGCATGGGTGGGGAGAGGTCGGCACCTGACGCCGCAGCGTGGTGACCCGACGTCCGCACGGGCTTGCCGACTGTCCTAAATCTGGACCCAGACGGCGTACGGTCCCGACCTGCCCCCAGCGGGGGAAGCGGTGACCTAGGCGAGGCTCCACCCTTGTGACTCCTCCTGGTCCCTCTGGGTGGTGAGTCGACACTGGCCCTTCTTGGTCTGCCAGTGGACTCGGGCCTGCCTGATTCACCAGACCACTTCCTAGTGGCTCCTGGTGAGACCTCAACCCGCGAAGGGCTAGGTAGTGGAATTGTATCCCTGCCTCCTTCAAGAGGGCTCAGGGAGAAGGGCCGTGCATCAGCACGCGAATCCCTTTTACTTGTCTCTGCAAACGACCCAGTGGGTGAGAGAGAGATGGAGTCAGGATGCACCTGCTCCGGCGCTGTACCGACTGATTGTTCTGCAGGTACCCCGCTAGGGCATAGCTGCGTCGGTGAACCGGATCCTGTGAATACAGGGCTCCCCGGCTTGCGCGCCTTTTTCCCGGCCCGTCCTCCTGCCGTGGAGGGGGGCTCCGGGTTGGGTTGCCGACAACTCCTTGCAGAAGTTTTACGGCCTTTACTTTTTCTACTGTCCATGTCTCTGTGGAAGAAAACACAATTATTCACACAGAACAACCAACTCAAGGTTGTTAGTACTTACCTGAGTGGCCCTTATGAAGGGCTGGTGATGAGCCGCGCTCCTCTCCAGCCGTCGACTGCAATGCGAGCGACGATATGTCGCGCATGCGTGCTGGCGGGTTCTTCACGAAGTCACTCACGTGACTCCGAAATGAAATGTGAGGTTATCCACTTTGGTGGCAAAAACATGAGGGTAGACTATTATCTGAATGGTGGCAGATTAGGTAAGGGGGAGATGCAACGAGACCTGGGTGTCATGGTACACCAGTCATTGAAAGTAGGCATGCAGGTGCAGCAGGCAGTGAAGAAAGCAAATGGTATGTTAGCATTCATAGCGAAAGGATTTGAGTATAGGAGCAGGGAGGTTCTACTGCAGTTGTACAGGGTTTTGGTGAGGCCACACCTGGAGTACTGCGTACAGTTTTGGTCTCCAAATCTGAGGAAAGACATCCTTGCCATAGAGGGGGTACAGAGAAGATTCACCAGACTGATTCCTGGGATGTCAGGACTTTCATATGAGGAAAGGTTGGATAGACTCGGTTTGTACTCGATGGAATTTAGAAAATTGAGGGGGGATCTTATAGAAACCTACAAAATTCTTAAGGGGTTGGACAAGCTAGATGCTGGAAGATTGTTCCCGATGTTGGGGGAGTCCAGAACAAGGGGTCACAGTCTGAGGATAAGGGGGAATTCCTTTAGGACCGAAATGAGGAAAACATTCTTTACACAGAGAGTGGTGAGTCTCTGGAATTCTCTGCCACAGAAGGTAGTTGAGGCCAGTTCATTGGCTATATTTAAGAGGGCGTTAGATGTGGCACTTGTGGCTAAAGGGATCAGGGGGTATGGAGAGAAGGCAGGTACGGGATACTGAGTTGGATGATCAGCCATGATCACATTGAATGGCGGTGCAGGCTCGAAGGGCCGAATGGCCTACTCCTGCACCTATTTTCTATGTTTCTATGTTTCTAAAACCACTCGGCTAGACGCAAACCCACTTGGCTAGAACCAAACCCACTCGGCTAGACCCAAACCCACTCGACGAGTCCCAAACCCACTCGGCTAGACCCAAACGGACTCGGCTACACCCAAACCCACTCGGCTAGAACCAAACCCACTCGGCTAGACCCAAACCCACTCGGCTGGACCCAAACCCACTCGGCTAGACCCAAACCCACTCGGCTAGACCCAAACCCACTCGGCTAGACCCAATCCCACTCGGCTAGACCCAAACCCACTCGGCCAGACCCAAACCCACTCGGCAAGACCCAAACCCACTCGGATAGACCCAAATCCCCTCCGCAAGACCCAAACCCACTCGGCTAGACCCAAACCCACTCAGCTATACCCAAACCCACTCGGCTAGACCCAAACCCACTCGGCTAGACCCAAACCCACTTGGCTAGACACAAACCCACTCGGCTAGACCCAACCCACTTGGCTAGACCCAAACCCTCTCGGATAGACCGAAACCGACTCGGCTAGACCCAAACTCACTCGGCTAGACCCAAACCCACTCGGCTAGACCCAAACCCACTAGGCTAGACCCAAACCCACTTGGCTAGAACCAAACCCACTCGGCCAGACCCAAACCCACTCGACGAGTCCCAAACCCACTCGGCTAGACCCAAACGGACTCGGCTAGACACAAACCCACTCGGCTAGAACCAAACCCACTCGGCTGGACCCAAACCCACTCGGCCAGACCCAAACCCACTCGGCTGGACCCAAACCCACTCGGCTAGACCCAAACCCACTCGGCTAGACCCAAACCCACTCGGCTAGACCCAAACCCACTCGGCTAGACCCAAACCCACTCGGCTAGTCCCAAACCCACTCGGCAAGACCCAAACCCACTCCGGGTGACCCAAATCCCCTCCGCTAGACCCAAACCCACTTGGCGAGACACAAACCCACTCGGCTAGACCCAAACCCACTCGGCTACACCCAAACCCACTCGGCTAGACCCAAACCCACTCGGCTACACCAAAACGCACTCGGCTATACCCAAACCCACTTGGCTAGACCCCAACCCACTCGGCAAGACCCAATCCCACTCGGCTAGACCCAAACCCACTCGGTAGACCCAAAGCCACTCGGCTAGACCCAAACCCACTCGGCTAGACCCAAACCCACTAGGCTAGACCCAAACCCTCTCCGCTAGACCCAAACCCACTCCGCTAGACCCAAACGCACTCGGCTAGACACAAACCCACTCGGCTAGACCACAACCCACTCGGCTAGACCCAAACCCACTCGGCTAGACCCAAACCCACTCGGCTAGACCCAAACCCACTCGGCTAGACCCAAACCCACTCGGCTAGACCCAAACCCACTCAGCGAGACCCAAACCCACTCGGCTATACCCAAACCTACTCGGCAAGACCCAAACCCACTCGGCTAGACCCAAACTCACTCGGCTAGACCCAAACCCACTCGGCTAGACCCAAAACCACTCGGCGAGACCCAAACCAACTTGGCTAGAACCAAACCCACTCGGCAAGACCCAAACCCACTCGGATAGACCCAAATCCACTCCGCAAGACCCAAACCCACTCGGCTAGACCCAAACCCACTCGGCTAGACCCAAACCCACTTGGCTAGACCCAAACCCTCTCGGATAAACCGAAACCGCCTCGGCTAGACCCAAACGCACTCCGATAGACCCAAACCCACTCGGCTTGACCCAAACTCACTCGGCTAGACCCAAACCCACTCGGCTAGACCCAAACCCACTCGGCTAGACCCAAACCCACTCGGCTAGGCCCAAACCCACTCGGATAGACCCAAACCCCCTCGGCTAGACCCAAACCCACAAGGCTACACCCAAACCCACTCGGCTAGACCCAAACACACTCGGCTAGACCCAAACCCACTCAGCTACTCCCAACCACACTCCGTTAGACCCAAACCCACTCGGCTAGACCCAAGCCCACTCGGCTAGACCCAAACCCACTCGGCTAGACCCAAAACCACTCGGCTAGACCCAAACCCACTTGGCTAGAACCAAACCCACTCGGCTGGACCCAAACCCACTCGACGAGTCCCAAACCCACTCGGCTTGACCCAAACGGACTCGGCTAGACCCAAACCCACTCGGCTAGAACCAAACCCACTCGGCTAGACCCAAACCCACTCGGCTTAACCCAAACCCACTCGGCTGGACCCAAACCCACTCGGCTAGACCCAAACCCACTCGGCTAGACCCAAACACACTCGGCGAGACCCAATCCCACTCGGCTAGACCCAAACCCACTCGGCCAGACCCAAACCCACTCGGCAAGACCCAAACCCACTCGGCTGGACCCAAACCCACTCGGCTAGACCCAAACCCTCTCGGCTAGACCCAAACCCACTCGGCTAGACCCAAACCCACTCGGCTAGACCCAAACCCACTCGGTTAGACCCAAACCCAGTCGGCAAGACCCAAACCCACTCGGAGAGACCCAAATCCCCTCCGCTAGACCCAAACCCACTTGGCTAGACACAAACCCACTCGGCTAGACCCAAACCCACTCGGCTACACCCAAACCCACTCGGCTAGACCCAAACCCACTCGGCAAGACCCAAACCCACTCGGATAGACCCAAATCCCCTCCGCAAGACCCAAACCCACTCGGCTAGACCCAAACCCACTCGGCTATACCCAAACCCACTCGGCTAGACCCAAACCCACTCGGCTGGTCCCAAGCCCACTCGGCTACACCCAAACCCACTCGGCTAGACCCAAACCCACTGGGCTAGACCCCAACCCACTCGGCAAGACCCAAACCCACTCGGCTAGATCCAAACCCACTCGGTAGACCCAAAGCCACTCGGCTAGACCCAAACCCACTCGACTGGACCCAAACCCACTCGGGTAGACCCAAACCCACTCGGCTAGACCCAAACCCACTCGGCAAGACCCAAACCCACACGGCTAGACACAAACCCACTCGGCTAGACCCAAAGCCACTCCGCTAGACCCAAACCCACTCCGCTGGACCCAAACGCACTCGGCTAGACCCAAACCCACTCGGCTAGACCCAAACCCACTCGGCTAGTCCCAAACCCACTCGGCAAGACCCAAACCCACTCCGGGTGACCCAAATCCCCTCCGCTAGACCCAAACCCACTTGGCTAGACACAAACCCACTCGGCTAGACCCAAACCCACTCGGCTACACCCAAACCCACTCGGCTAGACCCAAACCCACTCGGCTACACCAAAACGCACTCGGCTATACCCAAACCCACTTGGCTAGACCCCAACCCACTCGGCAAGACCCAATCCCACTCGGCTAGACCCAAACCCACTCGGTAGACCCAAAGCCACTCGGCTAGACCCAAACCCACTCGGCTAGACCCAAACCCACTAGGCTAGACCCAAACCCTCTCCGCTAGACCCAAACCCACTCCGCTAGACCCAAACGCACTCGGCTAGACACAAACCCACTCGGCTAGACCACAACCCACTCGGCTAGACCCAAACCCACTCGGCTACACCAAAACGCACTCGGCTATACCCAAACCCACTTGGCTAGACCCCAACCCACTCGGCAAGACCCAATCCCACTCGGCTAGACCCAAACCCACTCGGTAGACCCAAAGCCACTCGGCTAGACCCAAACCCACTCGGCTAGACCCAAACCCACTAGGCTAGACCCAAACCCTCTCCGCTAGACCCAAACCCACTCCGCTAGACCCAAACGCACTCGGCTAGACACAAACCCACTCGGCTAGACCACAACCCACTCGGCTAGACCCAAACCCACTCGGCTAGACCCAAACCCACTCGGCTAGACCCAAACCCACTCGGCTAGACCCAAACCCACTCGGCTAGACCCAAACCCACTCAGCTAGACCCAAACCCACTCGGCTATACCCAAACCTACTCGGCAAGACCCAAACCCACTCGGCTAGACCCAAACTCACTCGGCTAGACCCAAACCCACTCGGCTAGACCCAAAACCACTCGGCTAGACCCAAACCAACTTGGCTAGAACCAAACCCACTCGGCAAGACCCAAACCCACTCGGATAGACCCAAATCCACTCCGCAAGACCCAAACCCACTCGGCTAGACCCAAACCCACTCGGCTAGACCCAAACCCACTTGGCGAGACCCAAACCCTCTCGGATAAACCGAAACCGCCTCGGCTAGACCCAAACGCACTCCGATAGACCCAAACCCACTCGGCTTGACCCAAACTCACTCGGCTAGACCCAAACCCACTCGGCTAGACCCAAACCCACTCGGCTAGACCCAAACCCACTCGGCTAGGCCCAAGCCCACTCGGATAGACCCAAACCCCCTCGGCTAGACCCAAACCCACACGGCTACACCCAAACCCACTCGGCTAGACCCAAACACACTCGGCTAGACCCAAACCCACTCAGCTACTCCCAACCACACTCCGTTAGACCCAAACCCACTCGGCTAGACCCAAGCCCACTCGGCTAGACCCAAACCCACTCGGCTAGACCCAAAACCACTCGGCTAGACCCAAACCCACTGGGCTAGAACCAAACCCACTCGGCTGGACCCAAACCCACTCGACGAGTCCCAAACCCACTCGGCTTGACCCAAACGGACTCGGCTAGACCCAAACCCACTCGGCTAGAACCAAACCCACTCGGCTAGACCCAAACCCACTCGGCTTAACCCAAACCCACTCGGCTGGACCCAAACCCACTCGGCTAGACCCAAACCCACTCGGCTAGACGCAAACCCACTCGGCGAGACCCAATCCCACTCGGCTAGACCCAAACCCACTCGGCCAGACCCAAACCCACTCGGCAAGACCCAAACCCACTCGGCTGGACCCAAACCCACTCGGCCAGACCCAAACCCACTCGGCTAGACCCAAACCCACTCGGCTAGACCCAAACCCACTCGGCTAGACCCAAACCCACTCGGTTAGACCCAAACCCACTCGGCAAGACCCAAACCCACTCGGAGAGACCCAAATCCCCTCCGCAAGACCCAAACCCACTTGGCTAGACACAAACCCACTCGGCTAGACCCAAACCCACTCGGCTACACCCAAACCCACTCGGCTAGACCCAAACCCACTCGGCAAGACCCAAACCCACTCGGATAGACCCAAATCCCCTCCGCAAGACCCAAACCCACTCGGCTAGACCCAAACCCACTCGGCTATACCCAAACCCACTCGGCTAGACCCAAACCCACTCGGCTAGTCCCAAGCCCACTCGGCTACACCCAAACCCACTCGGCTAGACCCAAACCCACTGGGCTAGACCCCAACCCACTCGGCAAGACCCAAACCCACTCGGCTAGATCCAAACCCACTCGGTAGACCCAAAGCCACTCGGCTAGACCCAAACCCACTCGGCTGGACCCAAACCCACTCGGGTAGACCCAAACGCACTCGGCTAGACCCAAACCCACTCGGCAAGACCCAAACCCACACGGCTAGACACAAACCCACTCGGCTAGACCCAAAGCCACTCCGCTAGACCCAAACCCACTCCGCTGGACCCAAACGCACTCGGCTAGACACAAACCCACTCGGCTAGACCACAACCCACTCGGCTAGACCCAAACCCACTCGGCTAGACCGAAACCCACTCGGCTGGACCCAAACCCACTCCATTAGACCCAAACCCACTCTGCTGGACCCAAACCCACACGGCTACACCCAAACCCACTCGGCTAGACCCAAGCCCACTCGGCTAGACCCAAACCCACACGGCTAGACCCAAACCCACTCGGCTAGACCCAAACCCACTCGGCTAGACACAAACCCACTTGGCTAGACACAAACCCACTCGGCTGGACCCAAAGCCACTCGGCTAGACACAAACCCTCTTGGATAGACCAAAACCAACTCGGCTAGACCCAAACCCACTCGAATAGACCCAAACCCACTCGGCTAGACCGAAACCGACTCGGCTAGACCCAAACCCACTCGGATACACCCAAACCCACTCGGCTAGACGCAAACCCACTCGGCTAGATGCAAACCCACTCGGCTAGACCCAAACCCACTCGGCTAGACCCAAACCCACTTGGCTAGACACAAACCCACTCGGCTAGACCCAAACCCACTTGGCTAGACCCAAACCCTCTCGGATAGACCGAAACCGACTCGGCTAGACCCAAACGCACTCGGATAGACCCAAACCCACTCGGCTAGACCCAAACTCACTCGGCTAGACCCAAACCCACTCGGCTAGACCCAAACCCACTCGGCTAGACCCAAACCCACTTGGCTAGAACCAAACCCACTCGGCTAGACCCAAACCCACTCGACGAGTCCCAAACCCACTCGGCTAGACCCAAACGGACTCAGCTCGACCCAAACCCACTCGGCTAGAACCAAACCCACTCGGCTGGACCCAAACCCACTCGGCCCGACCCAAACCCACTCGGCTAGACGCAAACCCACTCGGCTAGACCCAAACCCACTCGGCTAGACCCAAACCCACTCGGCTAGACCCAAACCCACTCGGCAACACCCAAACCCACTCGGAGAGACCCAAATCCCCTCCGCTAGACCCAAACCCACTTGGCTGGACACAAACCCACTCGGCTCGACCCAAACCCACTCGGCTACACCCAAACCCACTCGGCTAGACCCAAACCCACTCGGCTACACCCAAACCCACTCGGCTATACCCAAACCCACTTGGCTAGACCCCAACCCACTCGGCAAGACCCAATCCCACTCGGCTAGACCCAAACCCACTTGGTTGACCCAAAGCCACTCGGCTAGACCCAAACCCACTCGGCTAGACCCAAACCCACTAGGCTAGACCCAAACCCTCTCCGCTAGACCCAAACCCACTCCGCTAGACCCAAACCCACTCGGCTAGACCCAAACCAACTCGGCTACACCCAAACCCACTCGGCTAGACCCAAACCCACTCGGCCAGACACAAACCCACTCGGCTAGACCCAAACCCACTCTGCTAGACCCAAACCCACTTGGCTAGACACAAACCCACTCGGCTAGACCCAAACCCACTCGGCTAGACCCAAACCCACTCGGCTAGACACAAACCCACTCGGCTGGACCCAAACCCACTCGGCTAGACCCAAACCCACTCGGATAGACCCAAACCCACTCGGCTAGACCCAAACCCTCTCGGCTAGACCCAAACCCACTCGGCCAGACCCAAACCCACTCGGCTAGACCCAAACCCACTCGGCTACACCCAAACCCACTCCGCTAGACTCAAACCCACTCGGCTACACCCAAACCCACTCGGCTAGACCCAAACCCACTCGGCTAGACACAAACCCACTCGGCTGGACCCAAAGCCACTCGGCTGGACACAAACCCTCTTGGATAGACCAAAACCAACTCGGCTAGACCCAAACCCACTCGAATAGACCCAAACCCACTCGGCTAGACCGAAACCGACTCGGCTAGACCCAAACCCACTCGGATACACCCAAACCCACTCGGCTAGACCCAAACCCACTCGGCTAGATACAAACCCACTCGGCTAGACCCAAACCCACTCGGCTAGACCCAAACCCACTTGGCTAGACACAAACCCACTCGGCTAGACCCAAACCCACTTGGCTAGACCCAAACCCTCTCGGATAGACCGAAACCGACTCGGCTAGACCCAAACGCACTCGGATAGACCCAAACCCACTCGGCTAGACCCAAACCCACTCGGCTAGACCCAAACCCACTCGGCTAGACCCAAACCCACTCGGCTAGACCCAAACCCACTTGGCTAGAACCAAACCCACTCGGCTAGACCCAAACCCACTCGACGAGTCCCAAACCCACTCGGCTAGACCCAAACGGACTCGGCTCGACCCAAACCCACTCGGCTAGAACCAAACCCACTCGGCTGGACCCAAACCCACTCGGCCAGACCCAAACCCACTCGGCTGGACGCAAACCCACTCGGCTAGACCCAAACCCACTCGGCTAGACGCAAACCCACTCGGCTAGACCCAAACCCACTCGGCTAGACCCAAACCCACTCGGCTAGACCCAAACCCACTCGGCAACACCCAAACCCACTCGGAGAGACCCAAATCCCCTCCGCTAGACCCAAACCCACTTGGCTGGACACAAACCCACTCGGCTCGACCCAAACCCACTCGGCTACACCCCAAACCCACTCGGCTAGACCCAAACCCACTCGGCTACACCCAAACCCACTCGGCTATACCCAAACCCACTTGGCTAGACCCCAACCCACTCGGCAAGACCCAATCCCACTCGGCTAGACCCAAACCCACTCGGTAGACCCAAAGCCACTCGGCTAGACCCAAACCCACTCGGCTAGACCCAAACCCACTAGGCTAGACCCAAACCCTCTCCGCTAGACCCAAACCCACTCCGCTAGACCCAAACCCACTCGGCTAGACCCAAACCCACTCGGCTACACCCAAACCCACTCGGCTAGACCCAAACCCACTCGGCTAGACACAAACCCACTCGGCTAGACCCAAACCCACTCTGCTAGACCCAAACCCACTTGGCTAGACACAAACCCACTCGGCTAGACCCAAACCCACTCGGCTAGACCCAAACCCACTCGGCTAGACACAAACCCACTCGGCTGGACCCAAACCCACTCGGCTAAACCCAAACCCACTCGGATAGACCCAAACCCACTCGGCTAGACCCAAACCCTCTCGGCTAGACCCAAACCCACTCGGCTAGACCCAAACCCACTCGGCTAGACCCAAACCCACTCGGCTACACCCAAACCCACTCCGCTAGACTCAAACCCACTCGGCTACACCCAAACCCACTCGGCTAGACCCAAACCCACTCGGCTAGACCCAAACCCACTCGGTTGACCCAAACCCACTCGGCTAGACCCAAACGCACTCGGCTAGACACAAACCCACTCGGCTAGACCCAAACCCACTCGGCTAGACCCAAACCCTCTCGGATAAACCGAAACCGACTCGGCTAGACCCAAACCCACTCGGATACACCCAAACCCACTCGGCTAGACCCAAACCCACTCGGCTAGACACAAACCCACTCGGCTAGACCCAAACCCACTCGGCTAGACCCAAACCCACTTGGCTAGACACAAACCCACTCGGCTAGACCCAAACCAACTTGGCTAGACCCAAACCCTCTCGGATAGACCGAAACCGACTCGGCTAGACCCAAACGCACTCGGATAGACCCAAACCCACTCGGCTAGACCCAAACTCACTCGGCTAGACGCAAACCCACTCGGCTAGACCCAAACCCACTCGGCTAGACCCAAACCCACTCGGCTAGGCCCAAACCCACTCGGATAGACCCAAACCCCCTCGGCTAGACCCAAACCCACACGGCTACACCCAACCCCACTCCGCTAGACCCAAACCCACTCGGCTAGACCCAAACCCAATCGGCGACACCCAAACCCACTCCGCAAGACACAAACCCACTCGGCCACACCCAAACCCACTCGGCTAGACCCAAACCCACTCGGCTAGACCCAAACCCACTCGGCTCGACCCAAACCCACTCGGCTAGACCCAAACCCACTAGGCTAGATGCAAACCCACTTGGCTAGAACCAAACCCACTCGGCTAGACCCAAGCCCACTCGGCGAGTCCCAAACCCACTCGGCTAGACCCAAACGGACTCGGCTAGACCCAAACGGACTCGGCAAGAACCAAACCCACTCGGCTAGACCCAAACCCACTCGGCTAGACCCAAACCCACTCGGCTAGACCCAAACCCACTCGGCTACACCCAAACCCACTCGGCTAGACCCAAACCCACTCGGCTAGGCCCAAACCCACTCGGCTAGACCCAAACCCACTCGGCTAGACCCAAACCCACTTGGCTAGAACCAAACCCACTCGGCTAGACCCAAACCCACTCGCTAGACCCAAACCCACTCGGCTCGACCCAAACCCACTCGGCTCGACCCAAACCCACTCGGCTAGATGCAAACCCACTCGGCTAGATGCAAACCCACTCGGCTAGACCCAAGCCCACTCGGCGAGTCCCAAACCCACTCGGCTAGACCCAAACGGACTCGGCTAGACCCAAACGGACTCGGCAAGAACCAAACCCACTCGGCTAGACCCAAACCCACTCGGCTAGACCCAAACCCACTCGGCTACACCCAAACCCACTCGGCTAGACCCAAACCCACTCGGCTAGGCCCAAACCCACTCGGCTAGGCCCAAACCCACTCGGCTGGACCCAAACCCACTTGGCTAGAACCAAACCCACTCGGCTAGAACCAAACCCACTCGGCTAGACCCAAACCCACTCGGCGAGTCCCAAACCCACTCGGCCAGACCCAAACCGACTCGGCTAGACCCAAACGGACTCGGCTAGAACCAAACCCACTCGGCTATACCCAAACCCACTGGGCTAGACCCAAACCCACTCGGCTAGACCCAAACCCACTCGGCTAGACCCAAACTCACTCGGCTAGACCCAAACCCACTCGGCTAGACCAAAACCCACCCGGCTAGACACAAACCCACTCGGCTAGACCCAAACCGACTCGGCTAGACCCAAACCGACTCGGCTAGACCCAAACCCAATCGGCTAGACGCAAACCCACTCGGCTAGACCCAAACCCACTCGGCGAGTCCCAAACCCACTCGGCTAGACCCAAACCGACTCGGCTAGAACCAAACCCACTCGGCTATACCCAAACCCACTGGGCTAGACCCAAACCCACTCGGCTAGACCCAAACCCACTCGGCTAGACCCAAACTCACTCGGCTAGACCCAAACCCACTCGGCTAGACCCAAACCCACTCGGCTAAGCCCAAACCCACTCGGCTAGACCCAAACCCACTCGGCTAGACCCAAACCCACTCGGCTAGACCCAAACCCACTCGGCTAGACCCAAACCCACTCGGTCGACCCAAACCCACTCGGCGAGACCCAAACCCACTCGGCGAGACCCAAACCCACTCGGCTGGACCCAAACCCACTCGGCTAGACCCAAACTCACTCGGCTAGACCCAAACCCACTCGGCTAGACCCAAACCCACACGGCTAGACCCAAACCCACTCGGCTAGACCCAAACCCACTCGGCTTGACCCAAACCCACTCGGCTAGACCCAAACCCACTCCGCTAGACCCAAACGCACTCGGCTAGACACAAACCCACTTGGCTAGACCCCAACCCACTCGGCTAGACCCAAACCCACTCGGCTAGACCCAAACCCACTCGGCTAGACCCAAACCCACTCGGCTAGACCCAAACCCAATCGGCTAGACGCAAACCCACTCGGCTAGACCCAAACCCACTCGGCTAGACCCAAACCCACTCGGCTAGACCCAAACCCACTCGGCTAGACCCAAACCCACTCGGCTAGACCCAAACCCACTCGGCTAGACCCAAACCCACTCGGCTAGACACAAACCCACTCGGCTAGACCCAAACCCACTCGGCTAGACCCAAACCCACTCCGCTAGACCCAAACCCACTCCGCTAGACCCAAACCCACCCGGCTAGACCAAAACCCACCCGGCTAGACACAAACCCACTCGGCTAGACCCAAACCCACTCGGCTAGACCCAAACCCACTCGGCTAGACCCAAACCCACTCGGCTACACCCAAACCCACTCCGCGAGACACAAACCCACTCGGCTACACCCAAACCCACTCGGCTAGACCCAAACCCACTCGGCTAGACCCAAACCCACTCGGCTTTTCCCCAAACCCACTCGGCTAGACCCAAACCCACTCGGCTAGAACCAAACCCACTCGGCTAGACCCAAACCCACTCGGCTAGACCCAAACCCACTCGGCTAGACCCAAACCCACTCCGCTAGACACAAACCCACTCCGCTAGACCCAAACCCACTCAGCTAGCCCAAACCCACTCGGCTGGACCCAAACCCACTCGGCTAGACCAAAACCCATTCGGCTCGACCCAAACCCACTCGGCTGGACCCAAACCCACTCGGCTAGACCCAAACCCACTCGGCTAGACCCAAACCCACTCGGCTAGACCGAAACCCACTCGGCTCGACCCAAACCGATTTGGCTAGACCCAAACCCACTCGGCTAGACCCAAACCCACTCGGCTAGACCCAAACCCACTCGGCTAGACCCAAACCCACTCGGCTAGACCCAAACCCACTCGGCTAGACCCAAACCCACTCGGCTAGACACAAACCCACTCGGCTAGACCCAAACCCACTCGGCTAGACCCAAACCCACTGGGCTAGACCCAAACCCACTGGGCTAGACCCAAACCCACTCCGCTAGACACAAACCCACTCCGCTAGACCCAAACCCACTCGGCTGGACCCAAACCCACTCGGCTGGACCAAAACCCATTCGGCCCAAACCCACTCGGCTAGACCCAAACCCACTCGGCTAGACCCAAACCCTCTCGGATAGGCCGAAACCGACTCGGCTAGACCCAATCCCACTCGGATAGACCCAAACCCACTCGGCTAGACCCAAACCCACTCGGTATGACCCAAACCCACTCGGCAAGCCCCAAACCCACTCGGCTAGACCCAAACCCACTCGGCTAGACCCAAACCCACTCCGCTAGACCCAAACCCACTCCGCTAGACCCAAACCCACTCGGCTAGACCCAAACCCACTCGGCTAGACACAAACCCACTCGGCTAGACCCAAACCCACTCGGCTAGACCCAAACCCACTCGGCTAGACCCAAACCCACTGGGCTAGACCCAAACCCACTCCGCTAGACACAAACCCACTCCGCTAGACCCAAACCCACTCGGCTGGACCCAAACCCACTCGGCTGGACCAAAACCCATTCGGCTCGACACAAAACCCACTCGGCTGGACCCAAACCCACTCGGCTAGACCCAAACCCACTCGGCTAGACCCAAACCCACTCGACTAGACCCAAACCCACTCGGCTCGACCCAAACCGATTCGGCTAGACCCAAACCAACTCGGCTAGACCCAAACCCACTCGGCTAGACCCAAACCCACTCGGCTAGATCCAAACCCACTCCGCTAAACCCAAACCCACTCGGCTAGGCCCAAACCCACTCGGCTAGACCCAAACCCACTCGGCTAGACCCAAACCCACTCGGCTGGACCCAAACCAACTCGGCTAGACCCAAACCCACTCGGCTAGACCCAAACCCACTCGGCTAGACCAAAACCCACTCGGCTAGACCCAAACCTACTCGGCTAGACTCAAACCCACTCGGCTGGAACCAAACCCACTCGGCTGGACCCAAACCCACTCGGCAAGACCAAAACCCATTCGGCTAGACCCAAACCCACTCGGCTAGACCCAAACCCACTCGGCAAGACCCAAACCAACTCGGCTAGACCCAAACCCACTCGGCTAGACGATTACCCACTCGGCTAGACCCAAACCCACTCGGCTAGACCCAAACGCACTCGGCTATACCCAAACCCACTCGGCTAGATCAAAACCCACTCGGCTACACCCAAACCCACACCGCTAGACCCAAACCCACTCGGCTAGACCCAAACCCACTCGGCTGGACCCAAACCCACTCGGCTACACCCAAACCCACTCGGCTAGACCCAAACCCACTCGGCTAGACCCAAACCCACTCCACTAAACCCAAACCCACTCGGCTAGACCCAAACCCACTCGGCTAGACCCAAACCCACTCGGCTAGAGCCAAACCCAATCGGCTAGACCCAAACCCACTTGGCTAGACACAAACCCACTCGGCTAGACCCAAACCCACTTGACTAGACCCAAACCCTCTCGGATAGACCGAAACCGACTCGGCTAGACCCAAACCCACTCGGCTAGACCCAAACCCACTCGGCTCGACCCAAACCCACTCGGCTAGACCCAAACCCACTAGGCTAGACGCAAACCCACTTGGCTAGAACCAAACCCACTCGGCTAGACCCAAACCCACTCGGCGAGTCCCAAACCCACTCGGCTAGACCCAAACGGACTCGGCTAGACCCAAACGGACTCGGCAAGAACCAAACCGACTCGGCTAGACCCAAACCCACTCGGCTAGACCCAAACCCACTCGGCTAGACCCAAACCCACTCGGCTACACCCAAACCCACTCGGCTAGACCCAAACCCACTCGGCTAGACCCAAACCCACTCGGCTAGACCCAAACCCACTCGGCTAGACCCAAACCCCCTCGGCTAGACCCAAACCCACTCGGCTACACCCAAACACACTCGGCTAGACCCAAACCCACTCGGCTACTCCCAACCCCACTCGGCTAGACCCAAACCCACTCGGCTAGACCCACACCCACTCGGCTAGACCCAAACCCACTCGGCTAGACCCAAACCCACTCGGATAGACACAAACCCACTCGGCTAGACCCAAACCCACTCGGCTAGAACCAAACCCACTCGGCTAGACCCAAACCCACTCGGCTAGACCCAAACACACTCGGCTAGACCCAAACCCACTCGGCTAGACCCAAATCCACTCGGATACACCCAAACCCACTCGGCTAGACCCAAACCCACTCGGCTAGACACAAACCCACTCGGCTAGACCCAAACCCATTCGGCTAGACCCAAACCCACTTGGCTAGACACAAACCCACTCGGCTAGACCCAAACCCACTTGACTAGACCCAAACCCTCTCGGATAGACCAAAACCGACTCGGCTAGACCCAAACCCACTCGGCTACACCCAAACACACTCGGCTAGACCCAAACCCACTCGGCTACTCCCAACCCCACTCCGCTAGACCCAATCCCACTCGGCTAGACCCAAACCCAATCGGCCACACCCAAACCCACTCGGCTAGACCCAAACCCACTCGGCTAGACCCAAACCCACTCGGCTCGACCCAAACCCACTCGGCTAGACCCAAACCCACTAGGCTAGACGCAAACCCACTTGGCTAGAACCAAACCCACTCGGCTAGACCCAAACCCACTCGGCGAGTCCCAAACCCACTCGGCTAGACCCAAACGGACTCGGCTAGACCCAAACGGACTCGGCAAGAACCAAACCGACTCGGCTAGACCTAAACCCACTCGGCTAGACCCAAACCCACTCGGCTAGACCCAAACCCACTCGGCTACACCCAAACCCACTCGGCTAGACCCAAACCCACTCGGCTAGACCCAAACCCACTCGGCTGGACCCAAACCCACTCGGCTAGACCCAAACCCCCTCGGCTAGACCCAAACCCACTCGGCTACACCCAAACACACTCGGCTAGACCCAAACCCACTCGGCTACTCCCAACCCCACTCCGCTAGACCCAAACCCACTCGGCTAGACCCACACCCACTCGGCTAGACCCAAACCCACTCGGCTAGACCCAAACCCACTCGGCTAGACCCAAACCCACTCGGCTAGACCCAAACCCACTCGGCTAGAACCAAACCCACTCGGCTAGACCCAAACCCACTCGGCTAGACCCAAACACACTCGGCTAGACCCAAACCCACTCGGCTAGACCCAAATCCACTCGGATACACCCAAACCCACTCGGCCAGACCCAAACCCACTCGGCTAGACACAAACCCACTCGGCTAGACCCAAACCCATTCGGCTAGACCCAAACCCACTTGGCTAGACACAAACCCACTCGGCTAGACCCAAACCCACTTGACTAGACCCAAACCCTCTCGGATAGACCAAAACCGACTCGGCTAGACCCAAACCCACTCGGCTAGACCCAAACACACTCGGCTAGACCCAAACCCACTCGGCTACTCCCAACCCCACTCCGCTAGACCCAAACCCACTCGGCTAGACCCAAACCCAATCGGCGACACCCAAACCCACTCCGCAAGACACAAACCCACTCGGCCACACCCAAACCAACTCGGCTAGACCCAAACCCACTCGGATAGACCCAAACCCACTCGGCTCGACCCAAACCCACTCGGCTAGACCCAAACCCACTAGGCTAGACGCAAACCCACTTGGCTAGAACCAAACCCACTCGGCTAGACCCAAACCCACTCGGCGAGTCCCAAACCCACTCGGCCAGACCCAAACGGACTCGGCTAGACCCAAACGGACTCGGCAAGAACCAAACCGACTCGGCTAGACCCAAACCCACTCGGCTAGACCCAAACCCACTCGGCTAGACCCAAACCCACTCGGCTACACCCAAACCCACTCGGCTAGACCCAAACCCACTCGGCTAGACCCAAACCCACTCGGCTAGACCCAAACCCTCTCGGCTAGACTCAAACACCCTCGGCTAGACCCAAACCCACACGGCTACACCCAAACCCACTCGGCTAGACCCAAACACACTCGGCTAGACCCAAACCCACTCGGCTGCTCCCAACCCCACTCCGCTAGACCCAAACCCACTCGGCTAGACCCAAACCCAATCGGCGACACCCAAACCCACTCCGCAAGACACAAACCCACTCGGCCACACCCAAACCCACTCGGCTAGACCCAAACCCTCTCGACTCGACCCAAACCCACTCGGCAAGACCCAAACCCACTAGGCCAGACGCAAACCCACTTGGCTAGAACCAAACCCACTCGGCTAGACCCAAACCCACTCGGCGAGTCCCAAACCCACTTGGCTAGACCCAAACGGACTCGGCTAGACCCAAACGGACTCGGCAAGAACCAAACCCACTCGGCTAGACCCAAACCCACTCGGCTAGACCCAAACCCACTCGGCTAGACCCAAACCCACTCGGCTACACCCAAACACACTCGGCTACACCCAAACCCACTCGGCTAGACCCAAACCCACTCGGCTAGATCCAAACCCACTCGGCTAGACCCAAACCCACTCGGCTACACCCACACGCACTCGGCTAGACCCAAACCCACTCGGCTACACCCAAACCCACTCGGCTAGACCCAAACCCACTCGGCTAGACCCAAACCCACTCGGCTAAGCCCAAACCAACTCGGCTAGACCCAAACCCACTCGGCTAGACCCAAATCCCCTCCGCTAGAACCAAACCCACTCGATAGACCCAAACCCACTCGGCTGGACCTAAACCCACTCGGCTGGACCCAAACCCACTCGGCTAGACCTAAACCCACTCGGCTAGACCCAAACCCTCTCGGCTAGACCCAAACCCACTTGGCTAGACCCCAACCCACTCGGCAAGACCCAAACCCACTCGGCTAGACCCAAACCCACTCGGTAGACCCAAACCCACTCGGCGAGACCCAAACCCACTCGGCTGGACCCAAACGCACTCACTAGACCCAAACTCACTCGGCTAGACCCAAACCCACTCGGCTAGACCCAAACCCACTCGGCTAGACGATTACCCACTCGGCTAGACCCAAACCCACTCGGCTAGAACCAAACCCACTCTGCTCGATCCAAACCCATTTGGCTAGACCCAAACACACTCGGCTAGACCCAAACCCACTCGGCTACTCCCAACCCCACTCCGCTAGACCCAAACCCACTCGGCTAGACCCAAACCCAATCGGCGACACCCAAACCCACTCCGCAAGACACAAACCCACTCGGCCACACCCAAACCCACTCGGCTAGACCCAAACCCACTCGACTCGACCCAAACCCACTCGGCAAGACCCAAACCCACTAGGCTAGACGCAAACCCACTTGGCTAGAACCAAACCCACTCGGCTAGAACCAAACCCACTCGGCTAGACCCAAACCCACTCGGCGAGTCCCAAACCCACTCGGCTAGACCCAAACGGACTCGGCTAGACCCAAACGGACTCGGCAAGAACCAAACCCACTCGGCTAGACCCAAACCCACTCGGCTAGACCCAAACCCACTCGGCTAGACCCAAACCCACACGGCTAGACCCAAACCCACTCGGCTATACCCAAACCCACTCGGCTAGACCCAAACCCACTCGGCTAGATGATTACCCACTCGGCTAGACCCAAACCCACTCGGCTAGACCCAAACCCACTCTGCTCGATCCAAACCCATTTGGCTAGACCCAAACCCACTCGGCTACACCCAAACCCACACCGCTAGACCCAAACCCACTCGGCTAGACCCAAACCCACTCGGCTGGACCCAAACCCACTCGGCTAGACCCAAACCCACTCGTTTAGACCCAAACCCACTCGTTTAGACCCAAACCCACTCGGCTAGACCCAAACCCACTCGGCTAGACCGAAACCCACTCGGCTACACCCAAACCCACTCGGCTAGACCCCAACCCACTCGGGTAGACCCACACCCACTCGGCTAGACCCAAACCCACTCGGCTAGACCCAAAGCCACTCGGCTAGACCCAAACCCACTCGGCTAGACCCAAACCCACTTGACTAGACCCAAACCCTCTCGGATAGACCAAAACCGACTCGGCTAGACCCAAACCCACTCGGCTAGACCCAAACACACTCGGCTAGACCCAAACCCACTCGGCTACTCCCAACCCCACTCCGCTAGACCCAAACCCACTCGGCTAGACCCAAACCCAATCGGCGACACCCAAACCCACTCCGCAAGACACAAACCCACTCGGCCACACCCAAACCAACTCGGCTAGACCCAAACCCACTCGGATAGACCCAAACCCACTCGGCTCGACCCAAACCCACTCGGCTAGACCCAAACCCACTAGGCTAGACGCAAACCCACTTGGCTAGAACCAAACCCACTCGGCTAGACCCAAACCCACTCGGCGAGTCCCAAACCCACTCGGCCAGACCCAAACGGACTCGGCTAGACCCAAACGGACTCGGCAAGAACCAAACCGACTCGGCTAGACCCAAACCCACTCGGCTAGACCCAAACCCACTCGGCTAGACCCAAACCCACTCGGCTACACCCAAACCCACTCGGCTAGACCCAAACCCACTCGGCTAGACCCAAACCCACTCGGCTAGACCCAAACCCTCTCGGCTAGACTCAAACACCCTCGGCTAGACCCAAACCCACACGGCTACACCCAAACCCACTCGGCTAGACCCAAACACACTCGGCTAGACCCAAACCCACTCGGCTGCTCCCAACCCCACTCCGCTAGACCCAAACCCACTCGGCTAGACCCAAACCCAATCGGCGACACCCAAACCCACTCCGCAAGACACAAACCCACTCGGCCACACCCAAACCCACTCGGCTAGACCCAAACCCTCTCGACTCGACCCAAACCCACTCGGCAAGACCCAAACCCACTAGGCCAGACGCAAACCCACTTGGCTAGAACCAAACCCACTCGGCTAGACCCAAACGCACTCGGCGAGTCCCAAACCCACTCGGCTAGACCCAAACGGACTCGGCTAGACCCAAACGGACTCGGCAAGAACCAAACCCACTCGGCTAGACCCAAACCCACTCGGCTAGACCCAAACCCACTCGGCTAGACCCAAACCCACTCGGCTACACCCAAACACACTCGGCTACACCCAAACCCACTCGGCTAGACCCAAACCCACTCGGCTAGATCCAAACCCACTCGGCTAGACCCAAACCCACTCGGCTACACCCACACGCACTCGGCTAGACCCAAACCCACTCGGCTACACCCAAACCCACTCGGCTAGACCCAAACCCACTCGGCTAGACCCAAACCCACTCGGCTAAGCCCAAACCAACTCGGCTAGACCCAAACCCACTCGGCTAGACCCAAATCCCCTCCGCTAGAACCAAACCCACTCGATAGACCCAAACCCACTCGGCTGGACCTAAACCCACTCGGCTGGACCCAAACCCACTCGGCTAGACCTAAACCCACTCGGCTAGACCCAAACCCTCTCGGCTAGACCCAAACCCACTTGGCTAGACCCCAACCCACTCGGCAAGACCCAAACCCACTCGGCTAGACCCAAACCCACTCGGTAGACCCAAACCCACTCGGCGAGACCCAAACCCACTCGGCTGGACCCAAACGCACTCACTAGACCCAAACTCACTCGGCTAGACCCAAACCCACTCGGCTAGACCCAAACCCACTCGGCTAGACGATTACCCACTCGGCTAGACCCAAACCCACTCGGCTAGACCCAAACCCACTCTGCTCGATCCAAACCCATTTGGCTAGACCCAAACACACTCGGCTAGACCCAAACCCACTCGGCTACTCCCAACCCCACTCCGCTAGACCCAAACCCACTCGGCTAGACCCAAACCCAATCGGCGACACCCAAACCCACTCCGCAAGACACAAACCCACTCGGCCACACCCAAACCCACTCGGCTAGACCCAAACCCACTCGACTCGACCCAAACCCACTCGGCAAGACCCAAACCCACTAGGCTAGACGCAAACCCACTTGGCTAGAACCAAACCCACTCGGCTAGAACCAAACCCACTCGGCTAGACCCAAACCCACTCGGCGAGTCCCAAACCCACTCGGCTAGACCCAAACGGACTCGGCTAGACCCAAACGGACTCGGCAAGAACCAAACCCACTCGGCTAGACCCAAACCCACTCGGCTAGACCCAAACCCACTCGGCTAGACCCAAACCCACACGGCTAGACCCAAACCCACTCGGCTATACCCAAACCCACTCGGCTAGACCCAAACCCACTCGGCTAGATGATTACCCACTCGGCTAGACCCAAACCCACTCGGCTAGACCCAAACCCACTCTGCTCGATCCAAACCCATTTGGCTAGACCCAAACCCACTCGGCTACACCCAAACCCACACCGCTAGACCCAAACCCACTCGGCTAGACCCAAACCCACTCGGCTGGACCCAAACCCACTCGGCTAGACCCAAACCCACTCGTTTAGACCCAAACCCACTCGTTTAGACCCAAACCCACTCGGCTAGACCCAAACCCACTCGGCTAGACCCAAACCCACTCGGCTACACCCAAACCCACTCGGCTAGACCCCAACCCACTCGGGTAGACCCACACCCACTCGGCTAGACCCAAACCCACTCGGCTAGACCCAAAGCCACTCGGCTAGACCCAAACCCACTCGGCTAGACCCAAACCCACTTGGCTAGACCCAAACCCACTCGGCTAGACCCAAACCCACTCGGCTAGTCCCAAACCCACTCGGCTAGACCCAAACGGACTCGGCTAGACCCAAACCCACTCGGCTAGAACCAAACCCACTCGGCTAGACCCAAACCCATTCGGCTAGACCCTAACCCACTCGGCTAGACCCAAACCCACTCGGCTAGACCCAAACCCACTCCGCTAGACCCAAACCCACTCCGCTAGACGCAAACCCACTCGGCTGGACCCAAACCCACTCGGCTAGACGAAAACCCATTCGGCTAGACCCAAACCCACTCGGCTAGACCCAAACCCACTCGGCAAGTCCCAAACCCACTTGGCTAGACCCAAACCCACTCGGCTAGACGATTACCCACTCGGCTAGACCCAAACCCACTCGGCTAGACCCAAACCCACTGGGCTAGACGATTACCCACTCGGCTAGACCCAAACCCACTCGGCCAAACCCAAACCCACTCGGCTAGACCCAAACCCACTCGGCTAGACACAAACCCTCTCGGATAGACCGAAACCGATTCGGCTAGACCCAAACCCACTCGGCTAGACCCAAACCCACTCGGCTACACCCAAACCCAATCCGACGCAAATCCACTCGGCTAGACCCAAACCCACTCGGCTAGACACAAACCAACTCGGCAAGACCCAAACCCACTCAGCTAGACCCAAACCGACTCGGCTAGATGATTACCCACTCGGCTAGACCCAAACCCACGCGGCTAGACCCAAACCCACTCGGCTCAACCCAAACCCACTCGGCTAGATGCAAACCCACTCGGCTGGACCCAAACCCACTCGGCTGGACCCAAACCCACTCGGCTACACCCAAACCCACTCGGCAAGACCCAAACCCACTCGGCTAGACGATTACCCACTCGGCTAGACGATTACCCACTCGGCTAGACCCAAACCCACTCGGCTAAACCCAAACCCACTCTGCTCGATCCAAACCCATTCGGCTAGACCCAAACCCACTCGGCTACACCCAAACCCACACCGCTTGACCCAAACCCACTCGGCTACACCCAAACCCACTCGGCTGGACCCAAACCCACTCGGCTAGACCCAAACCCACTCGGCTAGACCCAAACCCACTCGGCTAGACCCAAACCCACTCCGCGAGACACAAACCCACTCGGCTACACCCAAACCCACTCGGCTAGACCCAAACCCACTCGGCTAGACCCAAACCCACTCGGCTATACCCAAACCCACTCGGCTAGACCCAAACCCACTTGGCTAGAACCAAACCCACTCGGCTAGACCCAAACCCACTCGGCTAGACCCAAACCCACTCCGCTAGACCCAAACCCACTCCGCTAGACCCAAACCCACTCCGCTAGACCCAAACCCACTCAGCTAGCCCAAACCCAATCGGCTGGACCCAAACCCACTCGGCTAGACCAAAACCCATTCGGCTCGACCCAAACCCACTCGGCTGGACCCAAACCCACTCGGCTAGACCCAAACCCACTCAGCTAGACCCAAACCCACTCGGCTAGACCGAAACCCACTCGGCTCGACCCAAACCGATTCGGCTAGACCCAAACCCACTCGGCTAGACCCAAACCCACTCGGCTAGACCCAAACCCACTCGGCTAGACCCAAACCCACTCGGCTAGACCCAAACCCACTCGGCTACACCCAAACCCACTCCGCTATACACAAACCCACTCGGCTTCACCCAAACCCACTTGGCTAGACCCAAACCCACTCGGCTAGACCCAAACCCACTCGGCTAGACCCAAACCCTCTCGGATAGGCCGAAACCGACTCGGCTAGACCCAATCCCACTCGGATAGACCCAAACCCACTCGGCTAGACCCAAACCCACTCGGTATGACCCAAACCCACTCGGCAAGCCCCAAACCCACTTGGCTAGACCCAAACCCACTCGGCTAGACCCAAACCCACTCCGCTAGACCCAAACCCACTCCGCTAGACCCAAATCCAGCGGCTAGACCAAAACCCACTCGGCTAGACACAAACCCACTCGGCTAGACCCAAACCCACTCGGCTAGACCCAAACCCACTCGGCTACACCCAAACCCACACCGCGAGACACAAACCCAATCGGCTACACCCAAACCCACTCGGCTAGACCCAAACCCACTCGGCTACACCCAAACCCACTCGGCTACACCCAAACCCACTTGGCTAGACCCAAACCCACTTGGCTAGAACCAAACCCACTCGGCTAGACCCAAACCCACTCGGCTAGACCCAAACCCACTCGGCTAGACCCAAACCCACTCCGCTAGACCCAAACCCACTCGGCTAGACCCAAACCCACTCCGCTAGACACAAACCCACTCCGCTAGACCCAAACCCACTCCGCTAGACCCAAACCCACTCCGCTAGACCCAAACCCACTCAGCTAGCCCAAACCCAATCGGCTGGACCCAAACCCACTCGGCTAGACCAAAACCCATTCGGCTCGACCCAAACCCACTCGGCTGGACCCAAACCCACTCGGCTAGACCCAAACCCACTCAGCTAGACCCAAACCCACTCGGCTAGACCGAAACCCACTCGGCTCGACCCAAACCGATTCGGCTAGACCCAAACCCACTCGGCTAGACCCAAACCCACTCGGCTAGACCCAAACCCACTCGGCTAGACCCAAACCCACTCGGCTAGACCCAAACCCACTCGGCTACACCCAAACCCACTCCGCTATACACAAACCCACTCGGCTTCACCCAAACCCACTTGGCTAGACCCAAACCCACTCGGCTAGACCCAAACCCACTCGGCTAGACCCAAACCCTCTCGGATAGGCCGAAACCGACTCGGCTAGACCCAATCCCACTCGGATAGACCCAAACCCACTCGGCTAGACCCAAACCCACTCGGTATGACCCAAACCCACTCGGCAAGCCCCAAACCCACTTGGCTAGACCCAAACCCACTCGGCTAGACCCAAACCCACTCCGCTAGACCCAAACCCACTCCGCTAGACCCAAATCCAGCGGCTAGACCAAAACCCACTCGGCTAGACACAAACCCACTCGGCTAGACCCAAACCCACTCGGCTAGACCCAAACCCACTCGGCTACACCCAAACCCACACCGCGAGACACAAACCCAATCGGCTACACCCAAACCCACTCGGCTAGACCCAAACCCACTCGGCTACACCCAAACCCACTCGGCTACACCCAAACCCACTTGGCTAGACCCAAACCCACTTGGCTAGAACCAAACCCACTCGGCTAGACCCAAACCCACTCGGCTAGACCCAAACCCACTCGGCTAGACCCAAACCCACTCCGCTAGACACAAACCCACTCCGCTAGACCCAAACCCACTCAGCTAGCCCAAACCCACTCGGCTGGACCCAAACCCACTCGGCTGGACCAAAACCCATTCGGCTCGACACAAAACCCACTCGGCTGGACCCAAACCCACTCGGCTAGACCCAAACCCACTCAGCTAGACCCAAACCCACTCGGCTAGACCCAAACCCACTCGGCTCGACCCAAACCGATTCGGCTAGACCCAAACCCACTCAGCTAGACCCAAACGCACTCGGCTAGACCCAAACCCACTCGGCTAGATCCAAACCCACTCCGCTAAACCCAAACCCACTCGGCTAGGCCCAAACCCACTCGGCTAGACCCAAACCCACTCGGCTAGACCCAAACCCACTCGGCTAGACCCAAACCCACTCGGCTAGACCCAAACCCACTCGGCTACACCCAAACCCACTCCGCTATACACAAACCCACTCGGCTTCACCCAAACCCACTTGGCTAGACCCAAACCCACTCGGCTAGACCCAAACCCACTCGGCTAGACACAAACCCACTCGGCTAGACCCAAACGCACTTGGCTAGAACCAAAGCCACTCGGCTAGACCCAAACCGACTCGGCTAGACCAAAACCCACTCGGCTAGACCCAAACCTACTCAGCTAGACTCAAACCCACTCGGCTGGAACCAAACCCACTCGGCTGGACCCAAACCCACTCGGCTAGACCAAAACCCATTCGGCTAGACCCAAACCCACTCGGCTAGACCCAAACCCACTCGGCAAGACCCAAACCCACTCGGCTAGACGATTACCCACTCGGCTAGACCCAAACCCACTCGGCTAGACCCAAACCCACTCGGCTAGACACAAACCCTCTCGGATAGACGGAAACCGATTCGGCTAGACCCAAACCCACTCGGATAGACCCAAACCCACTCGGCTAGACCCAAACCCACTCGGCTAGACCCAAATCCACTCGGCTAGACACAAACCCACTCGGCTAGACACAAACCCTCTCGGATAGACCGAAACCGATTCGGCTAGACCCAAACCCACTCGGCTAGACCCAAACCCACTCGGCTACACCCAAACCCACTCCGACGCAAATCCACTCGGCTAGACCCAAACCCACTCGGCTAGACACAAACCAACTCGGCAAGACCCAAACCCACTCAGCTAGACCCAAACCGACTCGGCTAGATGATTACCCACTCGGCTAGACTCAAACCCACGCGGCTAGACCCAAACCCACTCGGCTCAACCCAAACCCACTCAGCTAGACGCAAACCCACTCGGCTGGACCCAAACCCACTCGGCTACACCCAAGCCCACTCGGCAAGACCCAAACCCACTCGGCTGGACCCAAACCCACTCGGCTAGACGATTACCCACTCGGCTAGACCCAAACCCACTCGGCTAAACCCAAACCCACTCTGCTCGATCCAAACCCATTCGGCTAGACCCAAACCCACTCGGCTACACCCAAACCCACACCGCTTGACCCAAACCCACTCGGCTACACCCAAACCCACTCGGCTGGACCCAAACCCACTCGGCTAGACCCAAACCCACTCGGCTAGACCCAAACCCACTCGGCTAGACCCAAACCCACTCCGCGAGACACAAACCCACTCGGCTACACCCAAACCCACTCGGCTAGACCCAAACCCACTCGGCTAGACCCAAACCCACTCGGCTATACCCAAACCCACTCGGCTAGACCCAAACCCACTTGGCTAGACCCAAACCCACTCCGCTAGACACAAACCCACTCCGCTAGACCCAATCCCACGCAGCTAGCCCAAACCCACTCGGCTGGACCCAAACCCACACGGCTAGACCAAAACCCATTTGGCTCGACCCAAACCCACTCGGCTAGACCCAAACCCACTCGGCTAGACCCAAACCCACTCGGCTAGACCCAAACCCACTCGGCTAGACCCAAACCCACTCGGCTACACCCAAACCCACTCCGCTATACACAAACCCACTCGGCTTCACCCAAACCCACTTGGCTAGACCCAAACCCACTCGGCTAGACCCAAACCCACTCGGCTAGACCCAAACCCTCTCGGATAGGCCGAAACCGACTCGGCTACACCCAAGCCCACTCGGCAAGACCCAAACCCACTCGGCTAGACCCAAACCCACTCGGCTAGACAATTACCCACTCGGCTAGACCCAAACCCACTCGGCTAAACCCAAACCCACTCTGCTCGATCCAAACCCATTCGGCTAGACCCAAACCCACTCGGCTACACCCAAACCCACACCGCTTGACCCAAACCCACTCGGCTACACCCAAACCCACTCGGCTGGACCCAAACCCACTCGGCTAGACCCAAACCCACTCGGCTAGACCCAAACCCACTCGGCTAGACCCAAACCCACTCCGCGAGACACAAACCCACTCGGCTACACCCAAACCCACTCGGCTAGACCCAAACCCACTCGGCTAGACCCAAACCCACTCGGCTAGACCCAAACCCACTCGGCTAGACCCAAACCCACTCGGCTGGACCCAAACCCACTCGGCTAGACGATTACCCACTCGGCTAGACCCAAACCCACTCGGCTAAACCCAAACCCACTCTGCTCGATCCAAACCTATTCGGCTAGACCCAAACCCACTCGGCTAGACACAAACCCACTCGGCTAGACCCAAACGCACTTGGCTAGAACCAAAGCCACTCGGCTAGACCCAAACCGACTCGGCTAGACCAAAACCCACTCGGCTAGACCCAAACCTACTCAGCTAGACTCAAACCCACTCGGCTGGAACCAAACCCACTCGGCTGGACCCAAACCCACTCGGCTAGACCAAAACCCATTCGGCTAGACCCAAACCCACTCGGCTAGACCCAAACCCACTCGGCAAGACCCAAACCCACTCGGCTAGACCCAAACCCACTCGGCTAGACGATTACCCACTCGGCTAGACCCAAACCCACTCGGCTAGACCCAAACGCACTCGGCTATACCCAAACCGACTCGGCTAGACCCAAACCCACTTGGCTAGACACAAACCCACTCGGCTAGACCCAAACCCACTCGGCTAGACACAAACCCTCTCGGATAGACGGAAACCGATTCGGCTAGACCCAAACCCACTCGGATAGACCCAAACCCACTCGGCTAGACCCAAACCCACTCGGCTAGACCCAAATCCACTCGGCTAGACACAAACCCACTCGGCTAGACACAAACCCTCTCGGATAGACCGAAACCGATTCGGCTAGACCCAAACCCACTCGGCTAGACCCAAACCCACTCGGCTACACCCAAACCCACTCCGACGCAAATCCACTCGGCTAGACCCAAACCCACTCGGCTAGACACAAACCAACTCGGCAAGACCCAAACCCACTCAGCTAGACCCAAACCGACTCGGCTAGATGATTACCCACTCGGCTAGACTCAAACCCACGCGGCTAGACCCAAACCCACTCGGCTCAACCCAAACCCACTCAGCTAGACGCAAACCCACTCGGCTGGACCCAAACCCACTCGGCTACACCCAAGCCCACTCGGCAAGACCCAAACCCACTCGGCTGGACCCAAACCCACTCGGCTAGACGATTACCCACTCGGCTAGACCCAAACCCACTCGGCTAAACCCAAACCCACTCTGCTCGATCCAAACCCATTCGGCTAGACCCAAACCCACTCGGCTACACCCAAACCCACACCGCTTGACCCAAACCCACTCGGCTACACCCAAACCCACTCGGCTGGACCCAAACCCACTCGGCTAGACCCAAACCCACTCGGCTAGACCCAAACCCACTCGGCTAGACCCAAACCCACTCCGCGAGACACAAACCCACTCGGCTACACCCAAACCCACTCGGCTAGACCCAAACCCACTCGGCTAGACCCAAACCCACTCGGCTATACCCAAACCCACTCGGCTAGACCCAAACCCACTTGGCTAGACCCAAACCCACTCCGCTAGACACAAACCCACTCCGCTAGACCCAATCCCACGCAGCTAGCCCAAACCCACTCGGCTGGACCCAAACCCACACGGCTAGACCAAAACCCATTTGGCTCGACCCAAACCCAGTCGGCTAGACCCAAACCCACTCGGCTAGACCCAAACCCACTCGGCTAGACCCAAACCCACTCGGCTAGACCCAAACCCACTCGGCTACACCCAAACCCACTCCGCTATACACAAACCCACTCGGCTTCACCCAAACCCACTTGGCTAGACCCAAACCCACTCGGCTAGACCCAAACCCACTCGGCTAGACCCAAACCCTCTCGGATAGGCCGAAACAGACTCGGCTACACCCAAGCCCACTCGGCAAGACCCAAACCCACTCGGCTAGACCCAAACCCACTCGGCTAGACGATTACCCACTCGGCTAGACCCAAACCCACTCGGCTAAACCCAAACCCACTCTGCTCGATCCAAACCCATTCGGCTAGACCCAAACCCACTCGGCTACACCCAAACCCACACCGCTTGACCTAAACCCACTCGGCTACACCCAAACCCACTCGGCTGGACCCAAACCCACTCGGCTAGACCCAAACCCACTCGGCTAGACCCAAACCCACTCGGCTAGACCCAAACCCACTCCGCGAGACACAAACCCACTCGGCTACACCCAAACCCACTCGGCTAGACCCAAACCCACTCGGCTAGACCCAAACCCACTCGGCTATACCCAAACCCACTCGGCTAGACCCAAACCCACTTGGCTGGACCCAAACCCACTCGGCTAGACGATTACCCACTCGGCTAGACCCAAACCCACTCGGCTAAACCCAAACCCACTCTGCTCGATCCAAACCCATTCGGCTAGACCCAAACCCACTCGGCTACATCCAAACCCACACCGCTTGACCCAAACCCACTCGGCTACACCCAAACCCACTCGGCTGGACCCAAACCCACTCGGCTAGACCCAAACCCACTCGGCTAGACCCAAACCCACTCGGCTAGACCCAAACCCACTCCGCGAGACACAAACCCACTCGGCTACACCCAAACCCACTCGGCTAGACCCAAACCCACTCGGCTAGACCCAAACCCACTCGGCTATACCCAAACCCACTCGGCTAGACCCAAACCAACTTGGCTAGAACCAAACCCACTCGGCTAGACCCAAACCCACTCGGCTAGACCCAAACCCACTCGGCTAGACCCAAACCCACTCCGCTAGACACAAACCCACTCCGCTAGACCCAAACCCACGCAGCTAGCCCAAACCCACTCGGCTAGACCCAAACCCACTCAGCTAGACCCAAACCCACTCGGCTAGACCGAAACCCACTCGGCTCGACCCAAACCGATTCGGCTAGACCCAAACCCACTCGGCTAGACCCAAACCCACTCGGCTAGGCCCAAACCCACTCGGCTAGACCCAAACCCACTCGGCTAGACCCAAACCCACTCGGCTACACCCAAACCCACTCCGCTATACACAAACCCACTCGGCTTCACCCAAACCCACTTGGCTAGACCCAAACCCACTCGGCTAGACCCAAACCCACTCGGCTAGACCCAAACCCTCTCGGATAGGCCGAAACCGACTCGGCTACACCCAAGCCCACTCGGCAAGACCCAAACCCACTCGGCTAGACCCAAACCCACTCGGCTAGACGATTACCCACTCGGCTAGACCCAAACCCACTCGGCTAAACCCAAACCCACTCTGCTCGATCCAAACCCATTCGGCTAGACCCAAACCCACTCGGCTACACCCAAACCCACACCGCTTGACCCAAACCCACTCGGCTACACCCAAACCCACTCGGCTGGACCCAAACCCACTCGGCTAGACCCAAACCCACTCGGCTAGACCCAAACCCACTCGGCTAGACCCAAACCCACTCCGCGAGACACAAACCCACTCGGCTACACCCAAACCCACTCGGCTAGACCCAAACCCACTCGGCTAGACCCAAACCCACTCGGCTATACCCAAACCCACTCGGCTAGACCCAAACCCACTTGGCTAGACCCAAACCCACTCCGCTAGACACAAACCCACTCCGCTAGACCCAATCCCACGCAGCTAGCCCAAACCCACTCGGCTGGACCCAAACCCACACGGCTAGACCAAAACCCATTTGGCTCGACCCAAACCCAGTCGGCTAGACCCAAACCCACTCGGCTAGACCCAAACCCACTCGGCTAGACCCAAACCCACTCGGCTAGACCCAAACCCACTCGGCTACACCCAAACCCACTCCGCTATACACAAACCCACTCGGCTTCACCCAAACCCACTTGGCTAGACCCAAACCCACTCGGCTAGACCCAAACCCACTCGGCTAGACCCAAACCCTCTCGGATAGGCCGAAACCGACTCGGCTACACCCAAGCCCACTCGGCAAGACCCAAACCCACTCGGCTAGACCCAAACCCACTCGGCTAGACGATTACCCACTCGGCTAGACCCAAACCCACTCGGCTAAACCCAAACCCACTCTGCTCGATCCAAACCCATTCGGCTAGACCCAAACCCACTCGGCTACACCCAAACCCACACCGCTTGACCTAAACCCACTCGGCTACACCCAAACCCACTCGGCTGGACCCAAACCCACTCGGCTAGACCCAAACCCACTCGGCTAGACCCAAACCCACTCGGCTAGACCCAAACCCACTCCGCGAGACACAAACCCACTCGGCTACACCCAAACCCACTCGGCTAGACCCAAACCCACTCGGCTAGACCCAAACCCACTCGGCTATACCCAAACCCACTCGGCTAGACCCAAACCCACTTGGCTGGACCCAAACCCACTCGGCTAGACGATTACCCACTCGGCTAGACCCAAACCCACTCGGCTAAACCCAAACCCACTCTGCTCGATCCAAACCCATTCGGCTAGACCCAAACCCACTCGGCTACATCCAAACCCACACCGCTTGACCCAAACCCACTCGGCTACACCCAAACCCACTCGGCTGGACCCAAACCCACTCGGCTAGACCCAAACCCACTCGGCTAGACCCAAACCCACTCGGCTAGACCCAAACCCACTCCGCGAGACACAAACCCACTCGGCTACACCCAAACCCACTCGGCTAGACCCAAACCCACTCGGCTAGACCCAAACCCACTCGGCTATACCCAAACCCACTCGGCTAGACCCAAACCAACTTGGCTAGAACCAAACCCACTCGGCTAGACCCAAACCCACTCGGCTAGACCCAAACCCACTCGGCTAGACCCAAACCCACTCCGCTAGACACAAACCCACTCCGCTAGACCCAAACCCACGCAGCTAGCCCAAACCCACTCGGCTAGACCCAAACCCACTCAGCTAGACCCAAACCCACTCGGCTAGACCGAAACCCACTCGGCTCGACCCAAACCGATTCGGCTAGACCCAAACCCACTCGGCTAGACCCAAACCCACTCGGCTAGGCCCAAACCCACTCGGCTAGACCCAAACCCACTCGGCTAGACCCAAACCCACTCGGCTACACCCAAACCCACTCCGCTATACACAAACCCACTCGGCTTCACCCAAACCCACTTGGCTAGACCCAAACCCACTCGGCTAGACCCAAACCCACTCGGCTAGACCCAAACCCTCTCGGATAGGCCGAAACCGACTCGGCTACACCCAAGCCCACTCGGCAAGACCCAAACCCACTCGGCTAGACCCAAACCCACTCGGCTAGACGATTACCCACTCGGCTAGACCCAAACCCACTCGGCTAAACCCAAACCCACTCTGCTCGATCCAAACCCATTCGGCTAGACCCAAACCCACTCGGCTACACCCAAACCCACACCGCTTGACCCAAACCCACTCGGCTACACCCAAACCCACTCGGCTGGACCCAAACCCACTCGGCTAGACCCAAACCCACTCGGCTAGACCCAAACCCACTCGGCTAGACCCAAACCCACTCCGCGAGACACAAACCCACTCGGCTACACCCAAACCCACTCGGCTAGACCCAAACCCACTCGGCTAGACCAAAACCCACTCGGCTATACCCAAACCCACTCGGCTAGACCCAAACCCACTTGGCTAGAACCAAACCCACTCGGCTAGACCCAAACCCACTCGGCTAGACCCAAACCCACTCGGCTAGACCCAAACCCACTCCGCTAGACACAAACCCACTCCGCTAGACCCAAACCCACTCAGCTAGCCCAAACCCACTCGGCTGGACCCAAACCCACTCGGCTAGACCAAAACCCATTCGGCTCGACCCAAACCCACTCGGCTGGACCCAAACCCACTCGGCTAGACCCAAACCCACTCAGCTAGACCCAAACCCACTCGGCTAGACCGAAACCCACTCGGCTCGACCCAAACCGATTCGGCTAGACCCAAACCCACTCGGCTAGACCCACAGCCACTCGGCTAGACCCAAACCCACTCGGCTAGACCCAAACCCACTCGGCTAGACCCAAACCCACTCGGCTACACCCAAACCCACTCCGCTATACACAAACCCACTCGGCTTCACCCAAACCCACTTGGCTAGACCCAAACCCACTCGGCTAGACCCAAACCCACTCGGCTAGACCCAAACCCTCTCGGATAGGCCGAAACCGACTTGGCTAGACCCAATCCCACTCGGATAGACCCAAACCCACTCGGCTAGACCCAAACCCACTCGGTATGACCCAAACCCACTCGGCAAGCCCCAAACCCACTTGGCTAGACCCAAACCCACTCCGCTAGACCCAAACCCACTCCGCTAGACCCAAACCCACTCCGCTAGACCCAAACCCACTCGGCTAGACCAAAACCCACTCGGCTAGACACAAACCCACTCGGCTAGACCCAAACCCACTCGGCTAGACCCAAACCCACTCGGCTACACCCAAACCCACTCCGCGAGACACAAACCCAATCGGCTACACCCAAACCCACTCGGCTAGACCCAAACCCACTCGGCTACACCCAAACCCACTCGGCTAGACCCAAACCCACTCGGCTAGACCCAAACCCAATTGGCTAGAACCAAACCCACTCGGCTAGACGCAAACCCACTCGGCTAGACCCAAACCCACTCGGCTCGACCCAAACCCACTCAGCTAGACCCAAACCCACTCGGCTAGACCCAAACCCACTCGGCTCGACCCAAACCCACTCAGCTAGACCCAAACCCACTCGGCTAGACCCAAACCCACTCTGCTAGATCCAAACCCACTCCGCTACACCCAAACCCACTCGGCTGGGCCCAAACCCACTCGGCTAGACCCAAACCCACTCGGCTAGACCCAAACCCACTCGGCTAGACCCAAACCCACTCGGATAGACCCAAACCCACTCGGCTACACCCAAACCCACTCCGCTATACACAAACCCACTCGGCTTCACCCAAACCCACTTGGCTAGACCCAAACCCACTCGGCTACACCCAAACCCACTCGGCTAGACACAAACCCACTCGGCTAGACCCAAACGCACTTGGCTAGAACCAAAGCCACTCGGCTAGACCCAACCCCACTCGGCTAGTCCCAAACCCACTCGGCTAGACCCAAACATAGAAACATAGAAAATAGGTGCAGGAGTAGGCCATTCGGCCCTTCGAGCCTGCACCGCCATTCAATGTGATCATGGCTGATCATCCAACTCAGTATCCCGTACCTGCCTTCTCTCCATACCCCCTGATCCCTTTAGCCACAAGTGCCACATCTAACGCCCTCTTAAATATAGCCAATGAACTGGCCTCAACTACCTTCTGTGGCAGAGAATTCCAGAGACTCACCACTCTCTGTGTAAAGAATGTTTTCCTCATTTCGGTCCTAAAGGAATTCCCCCTTATCCTCAGACTGTGACCCCTTGTTCTGGACTCCCCCAACATCGGGAACAATCTTCCAGCATCTAGCTTGTCCAACCCCTTAAGAATTTTGTAGGTTTCTATAAGATCCCCCCTCAATTTTCTAAATTCCATCGAGTACAAACCGAGTCTATCCAACCTTTCCTCATATGAAAGTCCTGACATCCCAGGAATCAGTCTGGTGAATCTTCTCTGTACCCCCTCTATGGCAAGGATGTCTTTCCTCAGATTTGGACTCGGCTAGACCCAAACCCACTCGGCTGGAACCAAACCCACTCGGCTAGACCCAAACCCACTCGGCTAGACCCAAACCCACTCGGCTAGACCAAAACCCACTCTTCTAGACCCAAACCGACTCAGCTAGACTCAAACCCACTCGGCTGGAACCAAACCCACTCGGCTGGACCCAAACCCACTCGGCTAGACCAAAACCCATTCGGCTAGACCCAAACCCACTCGGCTAGACCCAAACCCACTCGGCAAGACCCAAACCCACTCGGCTAGACCCAAACCCACTCGGCTAGACGATTACCCACTCGGCTAGACCCAAACCCACTCGGCTAGACCCAAACGCACTCGGCTATAACCAAACCCACTCGGCTAGATCAAAACCCACTCGGCAACACCCAAACCCACACCGCTAGACCCAAACCCACTCGGCTAGACCCAAACCCACTCGCTGGACCCAAACCCACTCGGCTACACCCAAACCCACTCGGCTAGACCCAAACCCACTCGGCTAGACCCAAACCCACTCCACTAAACCCAAACCCACTCGGCTAGACCCAAACCCACTCGGCTAGACCCAAACCCACTCGGCTAGAGACAAACCCAATCGGCTAGACCCAAACCCACACCGCTAGACCCAAACCCACTCGGCTAGACCCACACCCACTCGGCTAGACCCAAACCCACTCGGCTAGACCCAAACCCACTCGGCTAGACGCAAACCCACTCGGCTAGACCCAAACCCACTCGGCTAGACCCAAACCCACTCGGCTAGACCCAAACCCACTCGGCTACACCCAAACCCACTCCGCTATACACAAACCCACTCGGCTTCACCCAAACCCACTTGGCTAGACCCAAACCCACTCGGCTAGACCCAAACCCACTCGGCTAGACCCAAACCCTCTCGGATAGGCCGAAACCGACTCGGCTAGACCCAATCCCACTCGGATAGACCCAAACCCACTCGGCTAGACCCAAACCCACTCGGTATGACCCAAACCCACTCGGCAAGCCCCAAACCCACTTGGCTAGACCCAAACCCACTCGGCTAGACCCAAACCCACTCCGCTAGACCCAAACCCACTCCGCTAGACCCAAACCCACTCGGCTAGACCAAAACCCACTCGGCTAGACACAAACCCACTCGGCTAGACCCAAACCCACTCGGCTAGACCCAAACCCACTCGGCTACACCCAAAACCACTCCGCGAGACACAAACCCAATCGGCTACACCCAAACCCACTCGGCTAGACCCAAACCCACTCGGCTAGACACAAACCCACTCGGCTAGACCCAAACCCACTCGGCTAGACCCAAACCCACTTGGCTAGAACCAAACCCACTCGGCTAGAACCAAACCCACTCGGCTAGACCCAAACCCACTCGGCTAGACCCAAACCCACTCCGCTAGACACAAACCCACTCCGCTAGACCCAAACCCACTCAGCTAGCCCAAACCCACTCGGCTGGACCCAAACCCACTCGGCTGGACCAAAACCCATTCGGCTCGACACAAAACACACTCGGCTGGACCCAAACCCACTCGGCTAGACCCAAACCCACTCAGCTAGACCCAAACCCACTCGGCTAGACCCAAACCCACTCGGCTCGACCCAAACCGATTCGGCTAGACCCAAACCCACTCAGCTAGACCCAAACCCACTCGGCTAGACCCAAACCCACTCGGCTACACCCAAACCCACTCCGCTATACACAAACCCACTCGGCTTCACCCAAACCCACTTGGCTAGACCCAAACCCACTCGGCTAGACCCAAACCCACTCGGCTAGACACAAACCCACTCGGCTAGACCCAAACGCACTTGGCCAGAACCAAAGCCACTCGGCTAGACCCAACCCCACTCGGCTAGTCCCAAACCCACTCGGCTAGACCCAAACGGACTCGGCTAGACCCAAACCCACTCGGCTAGAACCAAACCCACTCGGCTAGACCCAAACCCACTCGGCTAGACCCAAACCCACTCGGCTAGACCAAAACCCACTCGGCTAGACCCAAACCTACTCAGCTAGACTCAAACCCACTCGGCTGGAACCAAACCCACTCGGCTGGACCCAAACCCACTCGGCTAGACCAAAACCCATTCGGCTAGACCCAAACCCACTCGGCTAGACCCAAACCCACTCGGCAAGACCCAAACCCAGTCGGCTAGACCCAAACCCACTCGGCTAGACGATTACCCACTCGGCTAGACCCAAACCCACTCGGCTAGACCCAAACGCACTCGGCTATACCCAAACCCACTCGGCTAGATCAAAACCCACTCGGCTACACCCAAACCCACACCGCTAGACCCAAACCCACTCGGCTAGACCCAAACCCACTCGGCTGGACCCAAACCCACTCGGCTACACCCAAACCCACTCGGCTAGACCCAAACCCACTCGGCTAGACCCAAACCCACTCGGCTCGACCCAAACCCACTCGGCTAGACCCAAACCCACTAGGCTAGACGCAAACCCACTTGGCTAGAACCAAACCCACTCGGCTAGACCCAAACCCACTCGGCGAGTCCCAAACCCACTAGGCTAGACCCAAACAGACTCGGCTAGACCCAAACGGACTCGGCAAGAACCAAACCGACTCGGCTAGACCCAAACCCACTCGGCTAGACCCAAACCCACTCGGCTAGACCCAAACCCACTCGGCGAGTCCCAAACCCACTCGGCTAGACCCAAACGGACTCGGCTAGACCCAAACGGACTCGGCAAGAACCAAACCCACTCGGCTAGACCCAAACCCACTCGGCTAGACCCAAACCCACTCGGCTAGACCCAAACCCACTCGGCTACACCCAAACACACTCGGCTAGACCCAAACCCACTCGGGTAGACCCAAACCCACTCGGCTAGACCCAAACCCACTCGGCTAGACCCAAACCCACTCCACTAAACCCAAACCCACTCGGCTAGACCCAAACCCACTCGGCTAGACCCAAACCCACTCGGCTAGAGCCAAACCCAATCGGCTAGACCCAAACCCACACCGCTAGACCCAAACCCACTCGGCTAGACCCACACCCACTCGGCTAGACCCAAACCCACTCGGCTAGACCCAAACCCACTCGGCCAGACCCAAACCCACTCGGCTAGACACAAACCCACTCGGCTAGACCCAAACCCACTCGGCTAGACCCAAACCCACTTGGCTAGACACAAACCCACTCGGCTAGACCCAAACCCACTTGACTGGACCCAAACCCTCTCGGATAGACCGAAACCGACTCGGCTAGACCCAAACCCACTCGGCTAGACCCAAACACACTCGGCTAGACCCAAACCCACTCGGCTACTCCCAACCCCACTCCGCTAGACCCAAACCCACTCGGCTAGACCCAAACCCAATCGGCGACACCCAAACCCACTCCGCAAGAAACAAACCCACTCGGCCACACCCAAACCCACTCGGCTAGACCCAAACCCACTCGGCTAGACCCAAACCCACTCGGCTCGACCCAAACCCACTCGGCTAGACCCAAACCCACTAGGCTAGACGCAAACCCACTTGTCTAGAACCAAACCCACTCGGCTAGACCCAAACCCACTCGGCGAGTCCCAAACCCACTAGGCTAGTCCCAAACAGACTCGGCTAGACCCAAACGGACTCGGCAAGAACCAAACCGACTCGGCTAGACCCAAACCCACTCGGCTAGACCCAAACCCACTCGGCGAGTCCCAAACCCACTCGGCTAGACCCAAACGGACTCGGCTAGACCCAAACGGACTCGGCAAGAACCAAACCCACTCGGCTAGACCCAAACCCACTCGGCTAGACCCAAACCCACTCGGCTAGACCCAAACCCACTCGGCTAGACCCAAACCCACTCGGCTACACCCAAACACACTCGGCTAGACCCAAACCCACTCGGCTAGACCCAAACCCACTCGGCTAGACCCAAACCCACTCGGCTAGACCCAAACCCACTCGGCTACACCCACACGCACTCGGCTAGACCCAAACCCACTCGGCTACACCCAAACCCACTCGGCTGGACCCAAACCCACTCGGCTAGACCCAAACCCACTCGGCTAAGCCCAAACCAACTCGGCTAGACCCAAACCCACTCGGCTAGACCCAAATCCCCTCCGCTAGAACCAAACCCACTCGATAGACCCAAACCCACTCGGCTGGACCCAACCCACTCGGCTGGACCCAAACCCACTCGGCTAGACCCAAACCCACTCGGCTAGACCCAAACCCTCTCGGCTAGACCCAAACCCACTTGGCTAGACCCCAACCCACTCGGCAAGACCCAAACCCACTCGGCTAGACCCAAACCCACTCGGTAGACCCAAACCCACTCGGCGAGACCCAAACCCACTCGGCTGGACCCAAACCCACTCACTAGACCCAAACTCACTCGGCTAGACCCAAACCCAATCGGCTAGACCCAAACCCACACGGCTAGACCCAAACCCACTCGGCAATACCCAAACCCACTCGGCTAGACCCAAACCCACTCGGCTAGACGATTACCCACTCGGCTAGACCCAAACCCACTCGGCTAGACCCAAACCCACTCAGCTAGACCCAAACCCACTCGGCTACACCCAAACCCACTCGGCTAGAACCAAACCCACTCGGCTAGACCCCAACCCACTCGGGTAGACCCAAACCCACTCGGCTAGACCCAAACCCACTCGGCTAGACCCAAAGCCACTCGGCTAGACCCAAACCCACTCGGCTAGACCCAAACCCACTTGGCTAGAACCAAACCCACTCGGCTAGACCCAAACCCACTCGGCTAGTCCCAAACCCACTCGGCTAGACCCAAACGGACTCGGCTAGACCCAAACCCACTCGGCTAGAACCAAACCCACTCGGCTAGACCCAAACCCATTCGGCTAGACCCTAACCCACTCGGCTAGACCCAAACCCACTCGGCTAGACCCAAACCCACTCGGCTAGACCCAAACCGACTCGGCTAGATGATTACCCACTCGGCTAGACCCAAACCCACGCGGCTAGACCCAAACCCACTCGGCTCAACCCAAACCCACTCGGCTAGACGCAAACCCACTCGGCTGGACCCAAACCCACTCGGCTAAACCCAAACCCACTCGGCAAGACCCAAACCCACTCGGCTAGACCCAAACCCACTCGGCTGGACGATTACCCACTCGGCTAGACCCAAACCCACTCGGCTAAACCCAAACCCACTCTGCTCGATCCTAACCCATTCGGCTAGACCCAAACCCACTCGGCTACACCCAAACCCACACCGCTTGACCCAAACCCACTCGGCTACACCCAAACCCACTAGGCTGGACCCAAACCCACTCGGCTAGACCCAAACCCACTCGGCTAGACCCAAACCCACTCGGCGAGACCCAAACCCACTCGGCTCAACGCAAACCCACTCGGCTAGACCCAAACCCACTCGGCTAGACCCAAACCCACTCGGCTAGACCCAAACCCACTCGGCTAGACCCAAACCCACTCGGCGAGACCCAAACCCACTCGGCTAGACCAAAACCCACTCAGCTAGACCCAAACCCACTCGGCTACACCCAAACCCACTCGGCTAGACCCAAACCCACTCGGCTAGACCCAAACCCACTCGGCAAGACCCAAACCCACTCGGCAAGACCCAAACCCACTCGGCTACACCCAAACCCACTCGGCTAGACCCAAACCCACTCAGCTAGACCCAAACCCACTCGGCTACACCCAAACCCACTCGGCTAGACCCAAACCCACTCGGCTAGACCCCAACCCAATCGGCTAGACCCAAATCCTCTCGGGTAGACCCAAACCCACTCGGCTAGACCCAAACCCACTCGGCTAGTCCCAAACCCACTCGGCTAGACCCAAACCCACTCGGCTACACCCAAACCCACTCGGCTAGACCCAAACCCACTTGGCTAGACACAAACCCACTCGGCTACACCCAAACCCACTCGGCTAGACCCAAACCAACTCGGCTAGACCCCAACCCACTCGGTTAGACCCAAACCCACTCGGCTAGACCCAAACCCACTCGGCTAGACCCAAAGCCACTCGGCTACACCCAAACACACTCGGCTAGACCCAAACCCACTCGGCTACACCCAAACCGACTCGGCTAGACCCAAACCCACTTGGCTAGACACAAACCCACTCGGCTAGACCCAAACCCACTCGGCTAGACACAAACCCTCTCGGATAGACCAAAACCGATTTGGCTAGACCCAAACCCACTCGGATAGACCCAAATCCACTCGGCTAGACCCAAACCCACTCGGCTAGACCCAAATCAACTCGGCTAGACCCAAACCCACTCGGCTAGACATAAACCCTCTCGGATAGACCGAAACCGATTCGGCTAGACCCAAACCCACTCGGCTAGACCCAAACCCACTCGGCTACACCCAAACACACTCCGCTAGACGCAAACCCACTCGGCTAGACCCAAACCCACTCGGCTAAACCCAAACCAACTCGGCAAGACCCAAACCGACTCGGCTAGACCCAAACCGACTCGGCTGGATGATTACCCACTCGGCTAGACCCAAACCCACGCGGCTAGACCCAAACCCACTCGGCTCAACCCTAACCCACTCGGCTAGACGCAAACCCACTCGGCTGGACCCAAACCCACTCGGCTAGACCGAAACCCACTCTGCTCGATCCAAACCCATTCGGCTAGACCCAAACCCACTCGGCTACACCCAAACCCACACCGCTTGACCCAAACCCACTCGGCTAGACCCAAACCCACTCGGCTGGACCCAAACCCACTCAGCTGGACCCAAACCCACTCGGCTAGACCCAAACCCACTCGGCTAGACCCAAACCCACTCCGCTAGACACAAACCCACTCGGCTCGACCCAAACCCACTCGGCTCGACCCAAACCCACTCGGCTAGACCCAAACCCACTCGGCTAGACCCAAACCCACTCTGCTAGACCACAAACCACTCGGCTAGACCCAAACCCTCTCGGCTAGACCCAAACCCACTCGGCTACACCCAAACCCACTCGGCTAGACCCAAACCCACTTGGCTAGACACAAACCCACTCGGCTACACCCAAACCCACTCGGCTAGACCCAAACCCACTCGGCTAGACCCCAACCCACTCGGCTAGACCCAAACCCACTCGGCTAGACCCAAACCCACTCGGCTAGACCCAAAGCCACTCGGCTACACCCAAACCTACTCGGCTAGACCCAAACCCACTCGGCTACACCCAAACCGACTCGGCTAGACCCAAACCCACTTGGCTAGACACAAACCCACTCGGCTAGACCCAAACCCACTCGGCTAGACACAAACCCTCTCGGATAGACGGAAACCGATTCGGCTAGACCCAAACCCACTCGGATAGACCCAAACCCACTCGGCTAGACCCAAACCCACTCGGCTAGACCCAAATCCACTCGGCTTGACCCAAACCCACTCGGCTAGACACAAACCCTCTCGGATAGACCGAAACCGATTCGGCTAGACCCAAACCCACTCGGCTAGACCCAAACCCACTCGGCTACACCCAAACCCACTCCGACGCAAATCCACTCGGCTAGACCCAAACCCACTCGGCTAGACACAAACCAACTCGGCAAGACCCAAACCCACTCAGCTAGACCCAAACCGACTCGGCTAGATGATTACCCACTCGGCTAGACCCAAACCCACGCGGCTGGACCCAAACCCACTCGGCTCAACCCAAACCCACTCGGCTAGACGCAAACCCACTCGGCTGGACCCAAACCCACTCGGCTACACCCAAACCCACTCGGCAAGACCCAAACCCACTCCGCTAGACACAAACCCACTCGGCTAAACCCAAACCCACTAGGCTAGACCCAAACCCACTCAGCTCGACCCAAACCCACTCGGCTAGACCCAAACCCACTCGGCTAGACCCAAACCCACTCGGGTAGACCCAAACCCACTCTGCTAGACCCCAACCCACTCGGCTAGACCCAAACCCTCTCGGCTAGACGCAAACCCACTCGGCTACACCCAAACCCACTCGGCTAGACCCAAACCCACTTGGCTAGACACAAACCCACTCGGCTACACCCAAACCCACTCGGCTAGACCCAAACCCACTCGGCTAGACCCCAACCCACTCGGCTAGACCCAAACCCACTCGGCTAGACCCAAACCCACTCGGCTAGACCCAAAACCACTCGGCTACACCCAAACCCACTCGGCTAGACCCAAACCCACTCGGCTACACCCAAACCCACTCGGCTAGACCCAAACCCACTTGGCTAGACACAAACCCACTCGGCTAGACCCAAACCCACTAGGCTAGACACAAACCCTCTCGGATAGACGGAAACCGATTCGGCTAGACCCAAACCCACTCGGATAGACCCAAACCCACTCGGCTAGACCCAAACCCACTCGTCTAGACCCAAATCCACTCGGCTAGACCCAAACCCACTCGGCTAGACACAAACCCTCTCGGATAGACCGAAACCGATTCGGCTAGACCCAAACCCACTCGGCTAGACCCAAACCCACTCGGCTACACCCAAACCCACTCCGACGCAAATCCACTCGGCTAGACCCAAACCCACTCGGCTAGACACAAACCAACTCGGCAAGACCCAAACCCACTCAGCAAGACCCAAACCGACTCGGCTAGATGATTACCCACTCGGCTAGACCCAAACCCACGCGGCTAGACCCAAACCCACTCGGCTCAACCCAAACCCACTCGGCTAGACGCAAACCCACTCGGCTGGACCCAAACCCACTCGGCTACACCCAAACCCACTCGGCAAGACCGAAACCCACTCGGCTAGTCCCAAACCCACTCGGCTAGACGATTACCCACTCGGCCAGACCCAAACCCACTCGGCTAAACCCAAACCCACTCTGCTCGATCCAAACCCATTCGGCTAGACACAAACCCACTCGGCTACACCCAAACCCACACCGCTTGACCCAAACCCACTCGGCTACACGCAAACCCACTCGGCTGGACCCAAACCCACTCGGCTAGACCCAAACCCAATCGGCTAGACCCAAACCCACTCGGCTAGACCCAAACCCACTCGGCTCAACGCAAACCCACTCGGCTAGACCCAAACCCACTCGGCTAGACCCAAACCCACTCGGCTAGACCCAAACCCACTCGCCTAGACCCAAACCCACTCGGCGAGACCCAAACCCACTCGGCTAGAACCAAACCCACTCGGCTAGACCCAAACCCACTCGGCTAGACCCAAACCCACTCGGCTAGACCCAAACCCACTCGGCTACACCAAAACCCATTCGGCTAGACCCAAACCCACTCGGCTAGACCCAAACCCACTCGGCAAGACCCAAACCCACTCGGCTAGACCCAAACCCACTCGGCTACACCCAAACCCACTCGGCTACACCCAAACCCACTAGGCTAGACCCAAACCCACTCTGCTCGACTCAAACCCTCTCGGCTAGACCCAAACCCACTCGGCTGGACCCAAACCCACTCGGCTAGACCCAAACCCACTCGGCTAGACCCAAACCCACTCGGCTACACCCAAACCCACTCGGCTAGACCCAAACCCACTTGGCTAGACACAAACCCACTCGGCTACACCCAAACCCACTCGGCTAGACCCAAACCAACTCGGCTAGACCCCAACCCACTCGGCTAGACCCAAAGCCACTCAGCTACACCCAAACCCACTCGGCTAGGCCCAAACCCACTCGGCTACACCCAAACCGACTCGGCTTGACCCAAACCCACTAGGCTAGACACAAACCCACTCGGCTAGACCCAAACCCACTCGGCTAGACACAAACCCTCTCGGATAGACCGAAACCGATTTGGCTAGACCCAAACCCACTCGGATAGACCCAAACCCACTCGGATAGACCCAAACCCACTCGGCTAGACGATTACCCACTCGGCTACACCCAAACCCACTCGGCTAGACCCAAACCCACTCGGCTACACCCAAACCCACTCGGCTAGACCCAAACCCACTTGGCTAGACACAAACCCACTCGGCTACACCCAAACCCACTCGGCTAGACCCAAACCAACTCGGCTAGACCCCAACCCACTCGGCTAGACCCAAAGCCACTCGGCTACACCCAAACCCACTCGGCTAGGCCCAAACCCACTCGGCTACACCCAAACCGACTCGGCTTGACCCAAACCCACTTGGCTAGACACAAACCCACTCGGCTAGACCCAAACCCACTCGGCTAGACACAAACCCTCTCGGATAGACCGAAACCGATTTGGCTAGACCCAAACCCACTCGGATAGACCCAAACCCACTCGGCTAGACCCAAACCCACTCGGCTAGACCCAAATCAACTCGGCTAGACCCAAACCTACTCGGCTAGACACAAACCCTCTCGGATAGACCGAAACCGATTCGGCTAGACCCAAACCCACTCGGCTAGACCCAAACCCACTCGGCTACACACAAACCCACTCCGCTAGACGCAAACCCACTCGGCTAGACCCAAACCCACTCGGCTAAACCCAAACCAACTCGGCAAGACACAAACCGACTTGGCTAGACCCAAACCGACTCGGCTGGATGATTACCCACTCGGCTAGACCCAAACCCACGCGGCTAGACCCAAACCCACTCGGCTCAACCCAAACCCACTCGGCTAGACGCAAACCCACTCGGCTGGACCCAAACCCACTCGGCTAGACCCAAACACACTCGGCAAGACCCAAACCCACTCGGCTAGACCCAAACCCACTCGGCTAGACAATTACCCACTCGGTTAGACCCAAACCCACTCGGCTAGACCCAAACCCACTCTGCTCGATCCAAACCCATTCGGCTAGACCCAAACCCACTCGGCTACACCCAAACCCACACCGCTTGACCCAAACCCACTCGGCTAGACCCAAACCCACTCGGCTAGACCCAAACGCACTCGGCTAGACCCAAACCCACTCGGCTAGACCCAAACCCACTCGGCTAGACCCAAACCCACTTGGCTAGACCCAAACCCACTCGGCTAGACCCAAACCCACTCGGCTAGACCCAAACCCACTCGGCTACACCCAAACCCACTCGGCTACACCCAAACCCACTCGGCTAGACCCAAACCCACTTGGCTAGACACAAACCCACTCGGCTACACCCAAACCCACTCGGCTACACCCAAACCCACTCGGCTCAACCCAAACCCACTCGGCTAGACGCAAACCCACTCGGATGGACCCAAACCCACTCGGCCAGACCAAAACCCATTCGGCTAGAGCCAAACCCACTCGGCTAGACCCAAACCCACTCGGCTAGACCCAAACCCACTTGGCTAGACCCAAACCCACTCGGCTACACCCAAACCCACTCGGCTAGACCCAAACCCACTCGGCTAGACCCCAACCTACTCGGCTAGACCCAAACACACTCGGCTAGACTCAAACCCACTCGGCAAGACCCAAACCCACTCGGCTAGACCCAAACCGACTCGGCTAGATGATTACCCACTCGGCTAGACCCAAACCCAAGCGGCTAGACCCAAACCCACTCGGCACAACCCAAACCCACTCGGCTAGACCCAAACCCAATTACAGACCAGTTAGTCTAACATCGGTAGTGGGGAAACTGCTAGAGTCAGTTATTAAAGATGGGATAGCAGCGCATTTGGAAAGTGGTGAAATCATTGGACAAAGTCAGCATGGATTTACGAAAGGTAAATCATGTCTGACAAATCTGATAGAATTTTTCGAGGATGTAACTAGTAGAGTGGATAAGGGAGAACCAGTGGATGTGTTATATCTAGACTTTCAGAAGGCTTTCGGCAAGGTCCCGCATAAGAGATTAGCATACAAACTTAAAGCACACGGTATTGGGGGTTCAGTATTGATGTGGATAGAGAACTGGCTAGCAGACAGGAGGCAAAGGGTAGGAGTAAACGGGTCCTTTTCAGAATGGCAGGCAGTGACTAGTGGGGTGCCGCAAGGCTCAGTGCTGGGACCCCAGCTATTTACAATATATATTAATGATTTGGACGAGGGAATTCAATCACCCTGCAGCCTCCAAGCATCCTCCTCACACCTAACTATACCCCCCAGCTTGGTATCATCTGCAAATTTGGAGATGATACCAAGCTGGGGGGTATAGTTAGGTGTGAGGAGGATGCTTGGAGGCTGCAGGGTGATTTGGATAGGCTGAGTGAATGGGCAGATGCATGGCAGATGCAGTACAATGTGGATAAATGTGAGGTTATCCACTTTGGTGGCAAAAACATGAGGGTAGACTATTATCTGAATGGTGGCAGATTAGGTAAGGGGGAGATGCAACGAGACCTGGGTGTCATGGTACACCAGTCATTGAAAGTAGGCATGCAGGTGCAGCAGGCAGTGAAGAAAGCAAATGGTATGTTAGCATTCATAGCGAAAGGATTTGAGTATAGGAGCAGGGAGGTTCTACTGCAGTTGTACAGGGTTTTGGTGAGGCCACACCTGGAGTACTGCGTACAGTTTTGGTCTCCAAATCTGAGGAAAGACATCCTTGCCATAGAGGGGGTACAGAGAAGATTCACCAGACTGATTCCTGGGATGTCAGGACTTTCATATGAGGAAAGATTGGATAGACTCGGTTTGTACTCGATGGAATTTAGAAGATTGAGGGGGGATCTTATAGAAACCTACAAAATTCTTAAGGGGTTGGACAAGCTAGATGCTGGAAGATTGTTCCCGATGTTGGGGGAGTCCAGAACAAGGGGTCACAGTCTAAGGATAAGGGGGAATTCCTTTAGGACCGAAATGAGGAAAACATTCTTTACACAGAGAGTGGTGAGTCTCTGGAATTCTCTGCCACAGAAGGTAGTTGAGGCCAGTTCATTGGCTATATTTAAGAGGGCGTTAGATGTGGCACTTGTGGCTAAAGGGATCAGGGGGTATGGAGAGAAGGCAGGTACGGGATACTGAGTTGGATGATCAGCCATGATCACATTGAATGGCGGTGCAGGCTCGAAGGGCCGAATGGCCTACTCCTGCACCTATTTTCTATGTTTCTATGTTTCTATGTTTCTATGTTACCCCTAAACCTCTGTCCCTTAATTCGACGAGACCCAAAACCAGTCCGCTAGACCCAAACCCACTCCGCTAGACCCAAACCCACTCGGCTAGACCCAAACCGACTCCGCTAGACCCAAACCGACTCCGCTAGACCCAAACCCACTCCGCTAGACCCAAACCCACTCCGCTAGACCCAAACCCACTCCGCTAGACCCAAACCCACTCGGCTAGACCCAAACCCAGTCGTCTAGACCCAAACCCACTCTGCTAGACCCAAACCCAGTCGGCTAGAACCAAACCCACTCGGCTAGACCCAAACCCACTCGGCTAGACCCAAACCCACTCGGCTAGACCCAAACCCACTTGGCTAGAACCAAACCCACTCGGCTAGACCCAAACCCACTCGGCTAGTCCCAAACCCAGTCGTTTGGACCCAAACCCACTCGGCTAGACCCAATCCCATTCAGCTAGACCCAAACCCACTCGGCTACACCCAAATCCACTCGGCTAGAACCAAACCCACTCGGCTAGACCCCAACCCACTCGGGTAGACCCAAACCCACTCGGCTAGACCCAAATCCACTCGGCTAGACCCAAACGGACTCGGCTAGACCCAAACCCACTCGGCTAGAACCAAACCCACTCGGCTAGACCCAAACCCATTCGGCTAGACCCTAACACACTCGGCTAGACCCAAACCCACTCGGCTAGACCAAAACCCATTCGGCTAGACCCAAACCCACTCGGCTAGACCCAAACCCACTCGGCAAGACCCAAACCCACTCGGCTAGACCCAAACCAACTCGGCTAGACCCAAACCCACTCGGCTAGACGATTACTCACTCGGCTAGACCCAAACCCACTCGGCTAGACCCAAACCCACTCTGCTCGATCCAAACCCATTCGGCTAGACCCAAACCCACTCGGCTACACCCCAACCCACACCGCTAGACCCAAACCCACTCGGCTGGACCCAAACCCACTCAGCTGGACCCAAACCCACTCGGCTAGACCCAAACCCACTCGGCTAGACCCAAACCCACTCGGCTAGACCTAAACCCACTCGGCTCGACCCAAACCCACTCGGCTAGACCCAAACCCACTCGGCTAGACCCAAACCCACTCGGCTAGACCCAAACCCACTCAGCTAGACACAAACCCACTCGGCTACACCCAAACCCACTCGGCTAGACCCAAACCCACTCGGCCAGACCCCAACCCACTCGGCTACACCCAAACCCACTCGGCTAGACCCAAACCCACTTGGCTAGACACAAACCCACTCGGCTACACCCAAACCCACTCGGCTGGACCCAAACCCACTCGGCTAGACGCCAACCCACTCGGCTAGACCCAAACCCACTCGGCTAGACCCAAACCCACTCGGCTAGACCCAAACCCACTCGGCTAGAACCAAACCCACTCGGCTAGACCCAAACCCACTCGGCTAGACCCAAACCCACTCAGCTAGACACAAACCCTCTCGGATAGACCGAAACCGATTCGGCTAGTCCCAAACCCACTCGGCTAGACCCAAACCCACTCCGCTAGACGCTAACCCACTCGGCTAGACCCAAACCCACTCGGCTAGACACAAACCAACTCGGCAACACCCAAACCCACTCGGCTAGACCCAAACTCACTCGGCTAGACGATTACCCACTCGGCTAGACCCAAACCCACTCGGCTAAACCCAAACCCACTCTGCTCGATCCAAACCCATTCGGCTAAACCCAAACCCACTCGGCTACACCCAAACCCACACCGCTTGACCCAAACCCACTCGGCTACACCCAAACCCACACGGCTGGACCCAAACCCACTCGGCTAGACCCAAACCCACTCGGCTAGACCCAAACCCACTCGGCTAGACCCAAACCCACTCGGCTCAACGCAAACCCACTCGGCTAGACCCAAACCCACTTGGCTAGATCCAAACCCACTCGGATAGACCCAAACCCCCTCGGCTAGACCCAAACGCACACGGCTAGACCCAAACCCACTCGGCTAGACCCAAACCCACTCGGCTACACCCAAACCCACTCGGCTACACCCAAAACCACTCCGCTAGACACAAACCCACTCGGCTACACCCAAACCCACTCGGCTAGACCCAAACCCACTCAGCTAGACCCAAACCCACTCGGCTAGACCCAAACCCACTCGGCTAGACCCAAACCCACTTGGCTAGAACCAAACCCACTCGGCTAGACCCAAACCCACTCGGCTAGTCCCAAACCCACTCGGCTAGACCCAAACGGACTCGGCTAGACCCAAACCCACTCGGCTAGAACCAAACCCACTCGGCTAGACCCAAACCCACTCGGCTAGACCCAAACCCAATCCGCTAGACCCAAACCCACTCCGCTAGACCCAAACCCACTCCGCTAGACCCAAACCCACTCCGCTAGACCCAAACCCACTCAGCTAGACGCAAACCCACTTGGCTAGACCCAAACCCACTCAGCTAGACCAAAACCCATTTGGCTAGACCCAAACCCACTCGGCTAGACCCAAACCCACTCGGCAAGACCCAAACACACTCGGCTAGACCCAAACCCACTCGGCTAGACGATTACCCACTCGGCTAGACCCAAACCCACTCGGCTAGACCCAAACCCACTCTGCTCGATCCAAACCCATTTGGCTAGACCCAAACCCACTCGGCTACACCCAAACCCACACCGCTAGACCCAAACCCACTCGGCCAGACCCAAACCCACTCGGCTGGACCCAAACCCACTCGGCTAGACCCAAACCCACTCGGCTAGACCCAAACCCACTCGTTTAGACCCAAACCCACTCGGCTAGACCCAACCCCACTCAGCTAGACCCAAACCCACTCGGCTACACCCAAACCCACTCGGCTAGAACCAAACCCACTCGGCTAGACCCCAACCCACTCGGGTAGACCCAAACCCACTCGGTTAGACCCAAACCCACTCTGCTAGACCCAAAGACACTCGGCTAGACCCAAACCCACTCGGCTAGACCCAAACCCACTCGGCTACACCCAAACCCACTCGGCTAGACCCAAACCCACTCGGCTAGACCCAAACCCACTCGGCTAGACCCAAACCCACTCGGCTAGACCCAAACCCACTTGGCTAGAACCAAACCCACTCGGCTAGACCCAAACCCACTCGGCTAGTCCCAAACCCACTCGGCTAGACCCAAACGGACTCGGCTAGACCCAAACCCACTCGACTAGAACCAAACCCACTCGGCTAGACCCAAACCCATTCGGCTAGACCCTAACCCACTCGGCTAGACCCAAACCCACTCGGCTAGACCCAAACCCACTCGGCTAGACCCAAACCCACTCCGCTAGACGCAAACCCACTCGGCTGGACCCAAACCCACTCGGCTAGACCAAAACCCATTCGGCTAGACCCAAACCCACTCGGCTAGACCCAAACCCACTCGGCAAGACCCAAACCTACTCGGCTAGACCCAAACCCACTCGGCTAGACGATTACCCACTCGGCTAGACCCAAACCCACTCGGCTAGACCCAAACCGACTCGGCTAGACGATTACCCACTCGGCTAGACCCAAACCCACTCGGCTCGACCCAAACCCACTCTGCTCGATCCAAACCCATTTGGCTAGACCCAAACCCACTCGGCTACACCCAAACCCACACCGCTAGACCAAACCCACTCGGCTGGACACAAACCCACTCAGCTGGACCCAAACCCACTCGGCTAGACCCAAACCCACTCGGCTAGACCCAAACCCACTCGGCTAGACCCAAACCCACTCGGCTCGCCCCAAACCCACTCGGCTAGACCCAAACCCACTCGGCTAGACCCAAACCCACTCGGCTAGACCCAAACCCACTCTGCTAGACCCAAACCCACTCGGCTACACCCAAACCCACTCGGCTAGACCCAAACCCACTCGGCTAGACCCCAACCCACTCGGCTAGACCCAAACCCTCTCGGCTAGACCCAAACCCACTCGGCTACACCCAAACCCACTCGGCTAGACCCAAACCCACTTGGCTAGAGACAAACCCACTCGGCTACACCCAAACCCACTCGGCTAGACCCAAACCCACTCGGCTAGACCCCAACCCACTCGGCTAGACCCAAACCCACTCGGCTAGACCCAAACCCACTCGGCTAGACCCAAAGCCACTCGGCTACACCCAAACCCACTCGGCTAGACCCAAACCCACTCGGCTACACCCAAACCGACTCGGCTAGACCCAAACCCACTTGGCTAGACACAAACCCACTCGGCTAGACCCAAACCCACTCGGCTAGCCACAAACCCTCTCGGATAGACGGAAACCGATTCGGCTAGACCCAAACCCACTCGGATAGACCCAAACCCACTCGGCTAGACCCAAACCCACTCGGCTAGACCCAAACCCACTCGGCTAGACCCAAACCCACTCGGCTAGACACAAACCCTCTCGGATAGACCGAAACCGATTCGGCTAGACCCAAACCCACTCGGCTAGACCCAAACCCAGTCGGCTACACCCAAACCCACTCCGCTAGACGCAAACCCACTCGGCTAGACCCAAACCCTCTCGGCCAGACACAAACCAACTCGGCAAGACCCAAACCCACTCAGCTAGACCCAAACCGACTCGGCTAGATGATTACCCACTCGGCTAGACCCAAACCCACGCGGCTAGACCCAAACCCACTCGGCTCAACCCAAACCCACTCGGCTAGACGCAAACCCACTCGGCTGGACCCAAACGCACTCGGCCACACCCAAACCCACTCGGCAAGACCCAAACCCACTCGGCTAGACCCAAACCTACTCGGCTAGACGATTACCCACTCGGCTAGACCCAAATCCACTCGGCTAAACCCAAACCCACTCGGCTAAACCCAAACCCACTCTGCTCGATCCAAACCCATTCGGCTAGACCCAAACCCACTCGGCTACACCCAAACCCACACCGCTTGACCCAAACCCACTCGGCTACACCCAAACCCACTCGGCTGGACCCAAACCCACTCGGCTAGACCCAAACCCACTCGGCTAGACCCAAACCCACTCGGCTAGACCCAAACCCACTCGGCTCAACGCAAACCCACTCGGCTAGACCCAAACCCACTTGGCTAGATCCAAACCCACTCGGATAGACCCAAACCCCCTCGGCTAGACCCAAACGCACACGGCTAGACCCAAACCCACTCGGCTAGACCCAAACCCACTCGGCTACACCCAAACCCACTCGGCTACACCCAAAACCACTCCGCTAGACACAAACCCACTCGGCTACACCCAAACCCACTCGGCTAGACGCAAACCCACTCGGCTAGACCCAAACCCACTCAGCTAGACCAAAACCCATTTGGCTAGACCCAAACCCACTCGGCTAGACCCAAACCCACTCGGCAAGACCCAAACCCACTCGGCTAGACCCAAACCCACTCGGCTAGACGATTACCCACTCGGCTAGACCCAAACCCACTCGGCTAGACCCAAACCCACTCTGCTCGATCCAAACCCATTTGGCTAGACCCAAACCCACTCGGCTACACCCAAACCCACACCGCTGGACCCAAACCCACTCGGCCAGACCCAAACCCACTCGGCTGGACCCAAACCCACTCGGCTAGACCCAAACCCACTCGGCTAGACCCAAACCCACTCGTTTAGACCCAAACCCACTCGGCTAGACCCAAACCCACTCAGCTAGAACCAAACCCACTCGGCTACACCCAAACCCACTCGGCTAGAACCAAACCCACTCGGCTAGACCCCAACCCACTCGGGTAGACCCAAACCCACTCGGCTAGACCCTAACCCACTCGGCTAGACCCAAAGACACTCGGCTAGACTCAAACCCACTCGGCTAGACCCAAACCCACTCGGCTACACCCAAACCCACTCGGCTAGACCCAAACCCACTCGGCTACACCCAAACCCACTCGGCTAGACCCAAACCCACTCGGCTAGACCCAAACCCACTCGGCTAGACCCAAACCCACTTGGCTAGACCCAAACCCACTCGGCTAGACCCAAACCCACTCGGCTAGACGATTACACACTCGGCTAGACCCAAACCCACTCGGCTAGACCCAAACCCACTCTGCTCGATCCAAACCCATTTGGCTAGACCCAAACCCACTCGGCTACACCCAAACCCACACCGCTAGACCCAAACCCACTCGGCTGGACCCAAACCCACTCAGCTGGACCCAAACCCACTCGGCTAGACCCAAACTCACTCGGCTAGACCCAAACCCACTCGGCTAGACCCAAACCCACTCGGCTCGACCCAAACCCACTCGGCTAGACCCAAACCCACTCGGCTAGACCCAAACCCACTCGGCTAGACCCAAACCCACTCTGCTAGACCCAAACCCACTCGGCTACACCCAAACCCACTCGGCTAGACCCCAACCCACTCGGCTAGACCCCAACCCACTCGGCTAGACCCAAACCCTCTCGGCTAGACGCAAACCCACTCGGCTACACCCAAACCCACTCGGCTAGACCCAAACCCACTTGGCTAGACACAAACCCACTCGGCTACACCCAAACCCACTCGGCTACACCCAAACCCACACCGCTAGACCCAAACCCACTCGGCTGGACCCAAACCCACTCGGCTACACCCAAACCCACTCGGCAAGAACAAACCCACTCGGCTAAACCCAAACCCACTCGGCTAGACGATTACCCACTCGGCTAGACCCAAACCCACTCGGCGAAACCCAAACCCACTCGGCTAAACCCAAACCCACTCTGCTCGATCCAAACCCATTCGGCTAGACCCAAACCCACTCGGCTAGACCCAAACCCACTCGGCTAGACCCAAACCCACGCGGCTAGACCCAAACCCACGCGGCTAGACCCAAACCCACTCGGCTAGACCCAAACCCACTCGGTAAGACCCAAACCCACTCGGCTCGACCCAAACCCACTCGGCTAGACCCAAACCCACTCGGCTAGACCCAAACCCACGCGGCTAGACCCAAACCCACTCGGCTAGACCCAAACCCACTCGGCTAGACCTAAACCCACTCGGCTAGACCCAAACCCACTCGGCTAGACCCAAACCCACTCGGCTAGACCCAAACCCACTCCGCTAGACCCAAACCCACTCCGCTAGACCCAAACCCACTCCGCTAGACCCAAACCCACTCGGCTAGACCCAAACCCACTCCTCTAGACCCAAACCCACTCGGCTAGACACAAACCCACTCGGCTAGACCCAAACCCACTCGGCTAGACCCAAACCCACTCGGCTAGACCCAAACCCACTCGGGTAGACCCAAATCCACTCGGCTAGACTCAAACCCACTCGGCTACACCCAAACTCACTCGGCTAGACCCAAACCCACTCGGCTAGACCCAAACCCACTCGGCTAGACCCAAACCCACTCAGCTGGACCCAAACCCACTCGGCTGGACCCAAACCCACTCCGCTAGACCCAAATCCACTCCGCTACACCCAAACCCACTCGGCTAGACCCAAACCGATTCGGCTAGACCCAAACACACTCCGCTAGACCCGAACCCACTCCGCTACACGCAAACCCATTCCGCTAGACACAAACCCACTCCGCTAGACCCAAACCCACACGGCTAGACCGAAACCCACTAGGCTAGACCCAAACACACTCGGCTAGACCCAAACCCACTCGGCTAGACGCAAACCCACTCAGCGAGACCCAAACCCACTCGGCTAGACCCAAACCCACTCCGCTAGACCCAAACCCACTCGGCTAGACCCAAACCCACTCGGCTAGACCCAAACCCACTCGGCTAGACCCAAACCCACGCGGCTAGACCCAAACCCACTCGGCTCGACCCAAACCCACTCGGCTTGACCCAAACCCACTCGGCTCGACCCAAACCCACTCGGCTAGACCCTGACCCACTCGGCTACACCCAAAATCACTCCCCTAGACCCAAACCCACTCGGCTGGACCCAAACCCACACGGCTGGACCCAAACCCACTCGACTAGACCCAAACCCACTCCGCGAGACCCAAACCCACTCCTTTAGACACAAACCCACTCGGCTGGACCCAAACCCACTCGGCTGGACCCAAACCCACTCGGATAGACCAAAACCCACTTGGCTAGACCCAAACCCACTCGGCTAGACCCAAACCTACTCGGCAAGACCCAAACCCACTCGGCTCGACCCAAACCCACTCGACTAGACGATTACCCACTCGGCTAGACCCAAACCCACGCGGCTAGACCCAAACCCACTCAGCTCGACCCAAACCCACTCGGCTAGACCCAAACCCACTCGGCTACACCCAAACCCACTCCGCTAGGCCCAAACAAACTCGGCTAGACCCAAACCCACTCGGCTAGACCCAAACCCACTCGGCTAGACCCAAACCAACTCGGCAAGACCCAAACCCACTCGGCTAGACCCAAACCGACTCGGCTAGATAATTACCCACTCGGCTACACCCAAACCCACGCGGCTAGACCCAAACCCACTCGGCTCGACCCAAACCCACTCGGCTAGACCCAAACCCACTCGGCTAGACCCAAACCCACTCGGCTAGACCCAAACCAACTCGGCAAGACCCAAACCCACTCGGCTAGACCCAAACCGACTCGGCTAGATAATTACCCACTCGGCTACACCCAAACCCACGCGGCTAGACCCAAACCCACTCGGCTCGACCCAAACCCACTCGGCTAGACCCAAACCCACTCGGCTAGACCCAAACCCACTCGGCTAGACCCAAACCCACTCGGCTAGACCCAAACCCACTCCGCTAGACCCAAATCCACTCCGCTACACCCAAACCCACTCGGCTAGACCCAAACCCATTCGGCTAGACCCAAACACACTCCGCTAGACCAAACCCACTCCGCTACATGCAAACCCACTCCGCTAGACCCAAACCCACTCCGCTAGACCCAAACCCACACGGCTAGACCAAAACCCACTAGGCTAGACCCAAACGCACTCGACTAGAACCAAACCCACTCCGCTAGACCCAAACCCACTCAGCTAGACCCAAACCCACTCGGCTAGACCCAAACCCACTCGGCTAGACCCAAACCCACGCGGCTAGACCCAAACCCACTCGGCTCGACCCAAACCCACTCGGCTTGACCCAAACCCACTCGGCTAGACCCAAACCCACTCGGCTAGACCCTGACCCACACGGCTGGACCCAAACCCACTCGACTAGACCCAAACCCACTCCGCGAGACCCAAACCCACTCCGCTAGACACAAACCCACTCGGCTGGACCCAAACCCACTCGGCTAAACCCAAACCTACTCGGCAAGACCCAAACCCACTCGGCTCGACCCAAACCGACTCGACTAGACGATTACCCACTCGGCTAGACCCAAACCCACGCGGCTAGACCCAAACCCACTCGGCTACACCCAAACCCACTCGGCTACACCCAAACCCACTCGGCTACACCCAAACCCACTCCGCTAGGCCCAAACCCACTCGGCTAGACCCAAACCCACTCGGCTAGACACAAACCCACTCGGCTAGACCCAAACCAACTCGGCAAGACCCATACCCACTCGGCTAGACCCAAACCGACTCGGCAAGATGATTCTCCTTCACTCCTTAGATGCTGCTGCACCCGCTGAGTTTCTCCAGCTTTTTGTGTAACCCTCGGCTAGATGATTACCCACTCGGCTACACCCAAACCCACGCGGCTAGACCCAAACCCACTCGGCTCAACCCAAACCCACTCGGCTAGACGCAAACCCACTCGGCTGGACCCAAACCCACTCGGCTAGACCCAAACCCACTCGGCAAGACCCAAACCCACTCGGCTAGACCCAAACCCACTCGGCTAGACGATTACCCACTCGGCTAAACCCAAACCCACTCGGCTAGACCCAAACCCACTCTGCTCGATCCAAACCCATTCGGCTAGACCCAAACCCACTCGACTACACCCAAACCCACACCGCTTGACCCAAACCCACTCGGCTAGACCCAAACCCACTCGGCTGGACTCAAACCCACTCGGCTAGAGCCAAACCCACTCGGCTAGACCCAAACCCACTCGGCTAGACCCAAACCCACTCGGCTCGACCCAAACCCACTCGGCTAGACCCAAACCCACTCGGCTAGACCCAAACCCACTCGGCTAGACCCAAACCCACTCGGCTAGACCCAAACCCACTCGGCTAGACCCAAACCCACTTGGCTAGACCCAAACCCACTCGGCTAGACCCAAACCCACTCGGCTACACCCAAACCCACTCGGTTCGACCCAAACCCACTCGGCTAGACCCAAACCCACTCGGCTAGACCCAAACCCACTCGGCTAGTCCCAAACCCACTCGGCTAGACCCAAACCCACGCGGCTAGACCCAAACCCACTCGGCTCGACCCAAACCCACTCGGCTAGACCCAAACCCACTCGGCTACACCCAAACCCACTCCGCTAGGCCCAAACCCACTCGGCTAGACCCAAACCCACTCGGCTAGACCCAAACCCACTCGGCTAGACCCAAACCAACTCGGCAAGACCCATACCCACTCGGCTAGACCCAAACCGACTCGGCTAGATGATTACCCACTCGGCTACACCCAAACCCACGCGGCTAGACCCAAACCCACTCGGCTCAACCCAAACCCACTCGGCTAGACGCAAACCCACTCGGCTGGACCCAAACCCACTCGGCTAGACCCAAACCCACTCGGCAAGACCCAAACCCACTCGGCTAGACCCAAACCCACTCGGCTTGACGATTACCCATTCGGCTAAACCCAAACCCACTCGGCTAGACCCAAACCCACTCGGCTAGACCCAAACCCACTCGGCTCGACCCAAACCCACTCGGCTAGACCCAAACCCACTCGGCTAGACCCAAACCCACTCGGCTAGACCCAAACCCACTCGGCTAGACCCAAACCCACTCGGCTAGACCCAAACCCACTTGGCTAGACCCAAACCCACTCGGCTAGACCCAAACCCACTCGGCTACACCCAAACCCACTCGGTTCGACCCAAACCCACTCGGCTAGACCCAAACCCACTCGGCTAGACCCAAACCCACTCGGCTAGTCCCAAACCCACTCGGCTAGACCCAAACCCACGCGGCTAGACCCAAACCCACTCGGCTCGACCCAAACCCACTCGGCTAGACCCAAACCCACTCGGCTACACCCAAACCCACTCCGCTAGGCCCAAACCCACTCGGCTAGACCCAAACCCACTCGGCTAGACCCAAACCCACTCGGCTAGACCCAAACCAACTCGGCAAGACCCATACCCACTCGGCTAGACCCAAACCGACTCGGCTAGATGATTACCCACTCGGCTACACCCAAACCCACGCGGCTAGACCCAAACCCACTCGGCTCAACCCAAACCCACTCGGCTAGACGCAAACCCACTCGGCTGGACCCAAACCCACTCGGCTAGACCCAAACCCACTCGGCAAGACCCAAACCCACTCGGCTAGACCCAAACCCACTCGGCTTGACGATTACCCATTCGGCTAAACCCAAACCCACTCGGCTAGACCCAAACCCACTCTGCTCGATCCAAACCCATTCGGCTAGACCCAAACCCACTCGACTACACCCAAACCCACACCGCTTGACCCAAACCCACTCGGCTAGACCCAAACCCACTCGGCTGGACCCAAACCCACTCGGCTAGAGCCAAACCCACTCGGCTAGACCCAAACCCACTCGGCTAGACCCAAACCCACTCGGCTAGACCCAAACCCACTCGGCTAGACCCAAACCCACTCGGCTAGACCCAAACCCACTCGGCTAGACCCAAGCCCACTCGGCTACACCCAAACCCACTCGGTTCGACCCAAACCCACTCGGCTGGACCCAAACCCACTCGGCTAGACCCAAACCCACTCGGCTAGACCCAAACCCAATCGGCTAGACCCAAACCCACTGGGCTAGACCCAAACCCACTCGGCTAGACCCAAACCCACTCGGCTACACCCAAACCCACTCGGCTAGACCCAAACCCACTCGGCTAGACCCAAACCCACTTGGCTAGACCCAAACCCACTCAGCTAGACCCAAACCCACTCGGCTTCACCCAAACCCACTCCGCTAGGCCCAAACAAACTCGGCTAGACCCAAACCCACTCGGCTAGACCCAAACCCACTCGGCTAGACCCAAACCAACTCGGCAAGACCCAAACCCATTCGGCTAGACCCAAACCGACTCGGCTAGATAATTACCCACTCGGCTACACCCAAACCCACGCGGCTAGACCCAAACCCACTCGGCTCGACCCAAACCCACTCGGCTAGACCCAAACCCACTCGGCTAGACCCAAACCCACTCGGCTAGACCCAAACCCACTCGGCTAGACCCAAACCCACTCCGCTAGACCCAAATCCCCTCCGCTACACCCAAACCCACTCGGCTAGACCCAAACCCATTCGGCTAGACCCAAACACACTCCGCTAGACCCAAACCCACTCCGCTACATGCAAACCCACTCCGCTAGACCCAAACCCACTCCACTAGACCCAAACCCACACGGCTAGACCGAAACCCACTAGGCTAGACCCAAACGCACTCGACTAGAACCAAACCCACTCCGCTAGACCCAAACCCACTCAGCTAGACCCAAACCCACTCGGCTAGACCCAAGCCCACTCGGCTAGACCCAAACCCACGCGGCTAGACCCAAACCCACTCGGCTCGACCCAAACCCATTCGGCTTGACCCAAACCCACTCGGCTAGACCCAAACCCACTCGGCTAGACCCTGACCCACACGGCTGGACCCAAACCCACTCGACTAAACCCAAACCCACTCCGCGAGACCCAAACCCACTCCGCTAGACACAAACCCACTCGGCTGGACCCAAACCCACTCGGCTAGACCCAAACCCACTCGGCTCGACCCAAACCCACTCGGCTACACCCAAACCCACTCGGCTACACCCAAACCCACTCCGCTAGGCCCAAACCCACTCGGCTAGACCCAAACCCACTCGGCTAGACACAAACCCACTCGGCAAGACCCATACCCACTCGGCTAGACCCAAACCGACTCGGCTAGATGATTCTCCTTCACTCCTTAGATGCTGCTGCACCCGCTGAGTTTCTCCAGCTTTTTGTGTAACCCTCGGCTAGATGATTACCCACTCGGCTACACCCAAACCCACGCGGCTAGACCCAAACCCACTCGGCTCAACCCAAACCCACTCGGCTAGACGCAAACCCACTCGGCTGGACCCAAACCCACTCGGCTAGACCCAAACCCACTCGGCAAGACCCAAACCCACTCGGCTAGACCCAAACCCACTCGGCTAGACGATTACCCACTCGGCTAAACCCAAACCCACTCGGCTAGACCCAAACCCACTCTGCTCGATCCAAACCCATTCGGCTAGACCCAAACCCACTCGACTACACCCAAACCCACACCGCTTGACCCAAACCCACTCGGCTAGACCCAAACCCACTCGGCTGGTCCCAAACCCACTCGGCTAGAGCCAAACCCACTCGGCTAGACCCAAACCCACTCGGCTAGACCCAAACCCACTCGGCTCGACCCAAACCCACTCGGCTAGACCCAAACCCACTCGGCTAGACCCAAACCCACTCGGCTAGACCCAAACCCACTCGGCTAGACCCAAACCCACGCGGCTAGACCCAAACCCACTCGGCTCGACCCAAACCCACTCGGCTTGACCCAAACCCACTCGGCTAGACCCAAACCCACTCGGCTAGACCCTGACCCACACGGCTGGACCCAAACCCACTCGACTAGACCCAAACCCACTCCGCGAGACCCAAACCCACTCCGCTAGACCCAAACCCACTCCGCTAGACACAAACCCACTCGGCTGGACCCAAACCCACTCGGCTAAACCCAAACCTACTCGGCAAGACCCAAACCCACTCGGCTCGACCCAAACCGACTCGACTAGACGATTACCCACTCGGCTAGACCCAAACCCACGCGGCTAGACCCAAACCCACGCGGCTAGACCCAAACCCACTCGGCTAGACACAAACCCACTCGGCTAGACCCAAACCAACTCGGCAAGACCCATACCCACTCGGCTAGACCCAAACCGACTCGGCTAGATGATTCTCCTTCACTCCTTAGATGCTGCTGCACCCGCTGAGTTTCTCCAGCTTTTTGTGTAACCCTCGGCTAGATGATTACCCACTCGGCTACACCCAAACCCACGCGGCTAGACCCAAACCCACTCGGCTCAACCCAAACCCACTCGGCTAGACGCAAACCCACTCGGCTGGACCCAAACCCACTCGGCTAGACCCAAACCCACTCGGCAAGACCCAAACCCACTCGGCTAGACCCAAACCCACTCGGCTAGACGATTACCCACTCGGCTAAACCCAAACCCACTCGGCTAGACCCAAACCCACTCTGCTCGATCCAAACCCATTCGGCTAGACCCAAACCCACTCGACTACACCCAAACCCACACCGCTTGACCCAAACCCACTCGGCTAGACCCAAACCCACTCGGCTGGACCCAAACCCACTCGGCTAGAGCCAAACCCACTCGGCTAGACCCAAACCCACTCGGCTAGACCCAAACCCACTCGGCTCGACCCAAACCCACTCGGCTAGACCCAAACCCACTCGGCTAGACCCAAACCCACTCGGCTAGACCCAAACCCACTCGGCTAGACCCAAACCCACTCGGCTAGACCCAAACCCACTGGGCTAGACCCAAACCCACTCGGCTAGACCCAAACCCACTCCGCTACACCCAAACCCACTCGGTTCGACCCAAACCCACTCGGCTAGACCCAAACCCACTCGGCTAGACCCAAACCCACTCGGCTAGTCCCAAACCCACTCGGCTAGACCCAAACCCACGCGGCTAGACCCAAACCCACTCGGCTCGACCCAAACCCACTCGGCTAGACCCAAACCCACTCGGCTACACCCAAACCCACTCCGCTAGGCCCAAACCCACTCGGCTAGACCCAAACCCACTCGGCTAGACCCAAACCCACTCGACTAGACCCAAACCAACTCGGCAAGACCCATACCCACTCGGCTAGACCCAAACCGACTCGGCTAGATGATTACCCACTCGGCTACACCCAAACCCACGCGGCTAGACCCAAACCCACTCGGCTCAACCCAAACCCACTCGGCTAGACGCAAACCCACACGGCTGGACCCAAACCCACTCGGCTAGACCCAAACCCACTCGGCAAGACCCAAACCCACTCGGCTAGACCCAAACCCACTCGGCTTGACGATTACCCATTCGGCTAAACCCAAACCCACTCGGCTAGACCCAAACCCACTCTGCTCGATCCAAACCCATTCGGCTAGACCCAAACCCACTCGACTACACCCAAACCCACACCGCTTGACCCAAACCCACTCGGCTAGACCCAAACCCACTCGGCTGGACCCAAACCCACTCGGCTAGAGCCAAACCCACTCGGCTAGACCCAAACCCACTCGGCTAGACCCAAACCCACTCGGCTAGACCCAAACCCACTCGGCTAGACCCAAACCCACTCGGCTAGACCCAAACCCACTCGGCTAGACCCAAGCCCACTCGGCTACACCCAAACCCACTCGGTTCGACCCAAACCCACTCGGCTGGACCCAAACCCACTCGGCTAGACCCAAACCCACTCGGCTAGACCCAAACCCAATCGGCTAGACCCAAACCCACTGGGCTAGACCCAAACCCACTCGGCTAGACCCAAACCCACTCGGCTACACCCAAACCCACTCGGCTAGACCCAAACCCACTCGGCTAGACCCAAACCCACTTGGCTAGACCCAAACCCACTCAGCTAGACCCAAACCCACTCGGCTTCACCCAAACCCACTCCGCTAGGCCCAAACAAACTCGGCTAGACCCAAACCCACTCGGCTAGACCCAAACCCACTCGGCTAGACCCAAACCAACTCGGCAAGACCCAAACCCACTCGGCTAGACCCAAACCGAATCGGCTAGATAATTACCCACTCGGCTACACCCAAACCCACGCGGCTAGACCCAAACCCACTCGGCTCGACCCAAACCCACTCGGCTAGACCCAAACCCACTCGGCTAGACCCAAACCCACTCGGCTAGACCCAAACCCACTCGGCTAGACCCAAACCCACTCCGCTAGACCCAAATCCCCTCCGCTACACCCAAACCCACTCGGCTAGACCCAAACCCATTCGGCTAGACCCAAACACACTCCGCTAGACCCAAACCCACTCCGCTACATGCAAACCCACTCCGCTAGACCCAAACCCACTCCACTAGACCCAAACCCACACGGCTAGACCGAAACCCACTAGGCTAGACCCAAACGCACTCGACTAGAACCAAACCCACTCCGCTAGACCCAAACCCACTCAGCTAGACCCAAACCCACTCGGCTAGACCCAAGCCCACTCGGCTAGACCCAAACCCACGCGGCTAGACCCAAACCCACTCGGCTCGACCCAAACCCATTCGGCTTGACCCAAACCCACTCGGCTAGACCCAAACCCACTCGGCTAGACCCTGACCCACACGGCTGGACCCAAACCCACTCGACTAAACCCAAACCCACTCCGCGAGACCCAAACCCACTCCGCTAGACACAAACCCACTCGGCTGGACCCAAACCCACTCGGCTAGACCCAAACCCACTCGGCTCGACCCAAACCCACTCGGCTACACCCAAACCCACTCGGCTACACCCAAACCCACTCCGCTAGGCCCAAACCCACTCGGCTAGACCCAAACCCACTCGGCTAGACACAAACCCACTCGGCAAGACCCATACCCACTCGGCTAGACCCAAACCGACTCGGCTAGATGATTCTCCTTCACTCCTTAGATGCTGCTGCACCCGCTGAGTTTCTCCAGCTTTTTGTGTAACCCTCGGCTAGATGATTACCCACTCGGCTACACCCAAACCCACGCGGCTAGACCCAAACCCACTCGGCTCAACCCAAACCCACTTGGCTAGACGCAAACCCACTCGGCTGGACCCAAACCCACTCGGCTAGACCCAAACCCACTCGGCAAGACCCAAACCCACTCGGCTAGACCCAAACCCACTCGGCTAGACGATTACCCACTCGGCTAAACCCAAACCCACTCGGCTAGACCCAAACCCACTCTGCTCGATCCAAACCCATTCGGCTAGACCCAAACCCACTCGACTACACCCAAACCCACACCGCTTGACCCAAACCCATTCGGCTAGACCCAAACCCACTCGGCTGGTCCCAAACCCACTCGGCTAGAGCCAAACCCACTCGGCTAGACCCAAACCCACTCGGCTAGACCCAAACCCACTCGGCTCGACCCAAACCCACTCGGCTAGACCCAAACCCACTCGGCTAGACCCAAACCCACTCGGCTAGACCCAAACCCACTCGGCTAGACCCAAACCCACTCGGCTAGACCCAAACCCACTCGGCTACACCCAAACCCACTCGGTTCGACCCAAACCCACTCGGCTAGACCCAAACCCACTCGGCTAGACCCAAACCCACTCGGCTAGTCCCAAACCCACTCGGCTAGACCCAAACGCACGCGGCTAGACCCAAACCCACTCGGCTCGACCCAAACCCACTCGGCTAGACCCAAACCCACTCGGCTACACCCAAACCCACTCCGCTAGGCCCAAACCCACTCGGCTAGACCCAAACCCACTCGGCTAGACCCAAACCCACTCGGCTAGACCCAAACCAACTCGGCAAGACCCATACCCACTCGGCTAGACCCAAACCGACTCGGCTAGATGATTACCCACTCGGCTACACCCAAACCCACGCGGCTAGACCCAAACCCACTCGGCTCAACCCAAACCCACTCGGCTAGACGCAAACCCACTCGGCTGGACCCAAACCCACTCGGCTGGACCCAAACCCACTCGGCTAGACCCAAACCCACTCGGCTAGACGATTACCCACTCGGCTAAACCCAAACCCACTCGGCTAGACCCAAACCCACTCTGCTCGATCCAAACCCATTCGGCTAGACCCAAACCCACTCGACTACACCCAAACCCACACCGCTTGACCCAAACCCACTCGGCTAGACCCAAACCCACTCGGCTGGACCCAAACCCACTCGGCTAGAGCCAAACCCACTCGGCTAGACCCAAACCCACTCGGCTAGACCCAAACCCACTCGGCTCGACCCAAACCCACTCGGCTAGACCCAAACCCACTCGGCTAGACCCAAACCCACTCGGCTAGACCCAAACCCACTCGGCTAGACCCAAACCCACTCGGCTAGACCCAAACCCACTTGGCTAGACCCAAACCCACTCGGCTAGACCCAAACCCACTCGGCTACACCCAAACCCACTCGGTTCGACCCAAACCCACTCGGCTAGACCCAAACCCACTCGGCTAGACCCAAACCCACTCGGCTAGTCCCAAACCCACTCGGCTAGACCCAAACCCACGCGGCTAGACCCAAACCCACTCGGCTCGACCCAAACCCACTCGGCTAGACCCAAACCCACTCGGCTACACCCAAACCCACTCCGCTAGGCCCAAACCCACTCGGCTAGACCCAAACCCACTCGGCTAGACCCAAACCCACTCGGCTAGACCCAAACCAACTCGGCAAGACCCATACCCACTCGGCTAGACCCAAACCGACTCGGCTAGATGATTACCCACTCGGCTACACCCAAACCCACGCGGCTAGACCCAAACCCACTCGGCTCAACCCAAACCCACTCGGCTAGACGCAAACCCACTCGGCTGGACCCAAACCCACTCGGCTAGACCCAAACCCACTCGGCAAGACCCAAACCCACTCGGCTAGACCCAAACCCACTCGGCTAGACGATTACCCATTCGGCTAAACCCAAACCCACTCGGCTAGACCCAAACCCACTCTGCTCGATCCAAACCCATTCGGCTAGACCCAAACCCACTCGACTACACCCAAACCCACACCGCTTGACCCAAACCCACTCGGCTAGACCCAAACCCACTCGGCTGGACCCAAACCCACTCGGCTAGAGCCAAACCCACTCGGCTAGACCCAAACCCACTCGGCTAGACCCAAACCCACTCGGCTAGACCCAAACCCACTCGGCTAGACCCAAACCCACTCGGCTAGACCCAAACACACTCGGCTAGACCCAAGCCCACTCGGCTACACCCAAACCCACTCGGTTCGACCCAAACCCACTCGGCTAGACCCAAACCCACTCGGCTAGACCCAAACCCACTCGGCTAGACCCAAACCCAATCGGCTAGACCCAAACCCACTGGGCTAGACCCAAACCCACTCGGCTAGACCCAAACCCACTCGGCTACACCCAAACCCACTCGGCTAGACCCAAACCCACTCGGCTAGACCCAAACCCACTTGGCTAGACCCAAACCCACTCAGCTAGACCCAAACCCACTCGGCTTCACCCAAACCCACTCCGCTAGGCCCAAACAAACTCGGCTAGACCCAAACCCACTCGGCTAGACCCAAACCCACTCGGCTAGACCCAAACCAACTCGGCAAGACCCAAACCCACTCGGCTAGACCCAAACCGACTCGGCTAGATAATTACCCACTCGGCTACACCCAAACCCACGCGGCTAGACCCAAACCCACTCGGCTCGACCCAAACCCACTCGGCTAGACCCAAACCCACTCGGCTAGACCCAAACCCACTCGGCTAGACCCAAACCCACTCGGCTAGACCCAAACCCACTCCGCTAGACCCAAATCCCCTCCGCTACACCCAAACCCACTCGGCTAGACCCAAACCCATTCGGCTAGACCCAAACACACTCCGCTAGACCCAAACCCACTCCGCTACATGCAAACCCACTCCGCTAGACCCAAACCCACTCCACTAGACCCAAACCCACACGGCTAGACCGAAACCCACTAGGCTAGACCCAAACGCACTCGACTAGAACCAAACCCACTCCGCTAGACCCAAACCCACTCAGCTAGACCCAAACCCACTCGGCTAGACCCAAGCCCACTCGGCTAGACCCAAACCCACGCGGCTAGACCCAAACCCACTCGGCTCGACCCAAACCCATTCGGCTTGACCCAAACCCACTCGGCTAGACCCAAACCCACTCGGCTAGACCCTGACCCACACGGCTGGACCCAAACCCACTCGACTAAACCCAAACCCACTCCGCGAGACCCAAACCCACTCCGCTAGACACAAACCCACTCGGCTGGACCCAAACCCACTCGGCTAGACCCAAACCCACTCGGCTCGACCCAAACCCACTCGGCTACACCCAAACCCACTCGGCTACACCCAAACCCACTCCGCTAGGCCCAAACCCACTCGGCTAGACCCAAACCCACTCGGCTAGACACAAACCCACTCGGCAAGACGCATACCCACTCGGCTAGACCCAAACCGACTCGGCTAGATGATTCTCCTTCACTCCTTAGATGCTGCTGCACCCGCTGAGTTTCTCCAGCTTTTTGTGTAACCCTCGGCTAGATGATTACCCACTCGGCTACACCCAAACCCACGCGGCTAGACCCAAACCCACTCGGCTCAACCCAAACCCACTCGGCTAGACGCAAACCCACTCGGCTGGACCCAAACCCACTCGGCTAGACCCAAACCCACTCGGCAAGACCCAAACCCACTCGGCTAGACCCAAACCCACTCGGCTAGACGATTACCCACTCGGCTAAACCCAAACCCACTCGGCTAGACCCAAACCCACTCTGCTCGATCCAAACCCATTCGGCTAGACCCAAACCCACTCGACTACACCCAAACCCACACGGCTTGACCCAAACCCACTCGGCTAGACCCAAACCCACTCGGCTGGACCCAAACCCACTCGGCTAGAGCCAAACCCACTCGGCTAGACCCAAACCCACTCGGCTAGACCCAAACCCACTCGGCTCGACCCAAACCCACTCGGCTAGACCCAAACCCACTCGGCTATACCCAAACCCACTCGGCTAGACCCAAACCCACTCGGCTAGACCCAAACCCACTCGGCTAGACCCAAACCCACTCGGCTACACCCAAACCCACTCGGTTCGACCCAAACCCACTCGGCTAGACCCAAACCCACTCGGCTGGACCCAAACCCACTCGGCTAGTCCCAAACCCACTCGGCTAGACCCAAACGCACGCGGCTAGACCCAAACCCACTCGGCTCGACCCAAACCCACTCGGCTAGACCCAAACCCACTCGGCTACACCCAAACCCACTCCGCTAGGCCCAAACCCACTCGGCTAGACCCAAACCCACTCGGCTAGACCCAAACCCACTCGGCTAGACCCAAACCAACTCGGCAAGACCCATACCCACTCGGCTAGACCCAAACCGACTCGGCTAGATGATTACCCACTCGGCTACACCCAAACCCACGCGGCTAGACCCAAACCCACTCGGCTCAACCCAAACCCACTCGGCTAGACGCAAACCCACTCGGCTGGACCCAAACCCACTCGGCTAGACCCAAACCCACTCGGCAAGACCCAAACCCACTCGGCTAGACCCAAACCCACTCGGCTAGACGATTACCCACTCGGCTAAACCCAAACCCACTCGGCTAGACCCAAACCCACTCTGCTCGATCCAAACCCATTCGGCTAGACCCAAACCCACTCGACTACACCCAAACCCACACCGCTTGACCCAAACCCACTCGGCTAGACCCAAGCCCACTCGGCTACACCCAAACCCACTCGGCTAGACCCAAACCCACTCGGCTAGACCCAAACCCACTCGGCTAGACCCAAACCCACTCGGCTAGACCCAAACCCACTGGGCTAGACCCAAACCCACTCGGCTAGACCCAAACCCACTCGGCTACACCCAAACCCACTCGGCTAGACCCAAACCCACTCGGCTAGACCCAAACCCACTTGGCTAGACCCAAACCCACTCAGCTAGACCCAAACCCACTCGGCTACACCCAAACCCACTCCGCTAGGCCCAAACAAACTCGGCTAGACCCAAACCCACTCGGCTAGACCCAAACCCACTCGGCTAGACCCAAACCAACTCGGCAAGACCCAAACCCACTCGGCTAGACCCAAACCGACTCGGCTAGATAATTACCCACTCGGCTACACCCAAACCCACGCGGCTAGACCCAAACCCACTCGGCTCGACCCAAACCCACTCGGCTAGACCCAAACCCACTCGGCTAGACCCAAGCCCACTCGGCTACACCCAAACCCACTCTGTTCGACCCAAACCCACTCGGCTAGACCCAAACCCACTCGGCTAGACCCAAACCCACTCGGCTAGACCCAAACCCACTCGGCTAGACCCAAGCCCACTCGGCTACACCCAAACCCACTCGGCTAGACCCAAACCCACTCGGCTAGACCCAAACCCACTCGGCTAGACCCAAACCCACTCGGCTAGACCCAAACCCACTGGGCTAGACCCAAACCCACTCGGCTAGACCCAAACCCACTCGGCTACACCCAAACCCACTCGGCTAGACCCAAACCCACTCGGCTAGACCCAAACCCACTTGGCTAGACCCAAACCCACTCAGCTAGACCCAAACCCACTCGGCTACACCCAAACCCACTCCGCTAGGCCCAAACAAACTCGGCTAGACCCAAACCCACTCGGCTAGACCCAAACCCACTCGGCTAGACCCAAACCAACTCGGCAAGACCCAAACCCACTCGGCTAGACCCAAACCGACTCGGCTAGATAATTACCCACTCGGCTACACCCAAACCCACTCGGCTAGACCCAAACCAACTCGGCAAGACCCAAACCCACTCGGCTAGACCCAAACCGACTCGGCTAGATAATTACCCACTCGGCTACACCCAAACCCACGCGGCTAGACCCAAACCCACTCGGCTCGACCCAAACCCACTCGGCTAGACCCAAACCCACTCGGCTAGACCCAAGCCCACTCGGCTACACCCAAACCCACTCGGTTCGACCCAAACCCACTCGGCTAGACCCAAACCCACTCGGCTAGACCCAAACCCACTCGGCTAGACGCAAACCCACTCGGCTAGACCCAAGCCCACTCGGCTACACCCAAACCCACTCGGCTAGACCCAAACCCACTCGGCTAGACCCAAACCCACTCGGCTAGACCCAAACCCACTCGGCTAGACCCAAACCCACTGGGCTAGACCCAAACCCACTCGGCTAGACCCAAACCCACTCGGCTACACCCAAACCCACTCGGCTAGACCCAAACCCACTCCGCTAGACCCAAACCCACTCCGCTACATGCAAACCCACTCCGCTAGACCCAAACCCACTCCACTAGACCCAAACCCACACGGCTAGACCGAAACCCACTAGGCTAGACCCAAACGCACTCGACTAGAACCAAACCCACTCCGCTAGACCCAAACCCACTCAGCTAGACCCAAACCCACTCGGCTAGACCCAAGCCCACTCGGCTAGACCCAAACCCACGCGGCTAGACCCAAACCCACTCGGCTCGACCCAAACCCATTCGGCTTGACCCAAACCCACTCGGCTAGACCCAAACCCACTCGGCTAGACCCTGACCCACACGGCTGGACCCAAACCCACTCGACTAAACCCAAACCCACTCCGCGAGACCCAAACCCACTCCGCTAGACACAAACCCACTCGGCTGGACCCAAACCCACTCGGCTAGACCCAAACCCACTCGGCTCGACCCAAACCCACTCGGCTACACCCAAACCCACTCGGCTACACCCAAACCCACTCCGCTAGGCCCAAACGCACTCGGCTAGACCCAAACCCACTCGGCTAGACACAAACCCACTCGGCAAGACGCATACCCACTCGGCTAGACCCAAACCGACTCGGCTAGATGATTCTCCTTCACTCCTTAGATGCTGCTGCACCCGCTGAGTTTCTCCAGCTTTTTGTGTAACCCTCGGCTAGATGATTACCCACTCGGCTACACCCAAACCCACGCGGCTAGACCCAAACCCACTCGGCTCAACCCAAACCCACTCGGCTAGACGCAAACCCACTCGGCTGGACCCAAACCCACTCGGCTAGACCCAAACCCACTCGGCAAGACCCAAACCCACTCGGCTAGACCCAAACCCACTCGGCTAGACGATTACCCACTCGGCTAAACCCAAACCCACTCGGCTAGACCCAAACCCACTCTGCTCGATCCAAACCCATTCGGCTAGACCCAAACCCACTCGACTACACCCAAACCCACACCGCTTGACCCAAACCCACTCGGCTAGACCCAAACCCACTCGGCTGGACCCAAACCCACTCGGCTAGAGCCAAACCCACTCGGCTAGACCCAAACCCACTCGGCTAGACCCAAACCCACTCGGCTCGACCCAAACCCACTCGGCTAGACCCAAACCCACTCGGCTATACCCAAACCCACTCGGCTAGACCCAAACCCACTCGGCTAGACCCAAACCCACTCGGCTAGACCCAAACCCACTCGGCTACACCCAAACCCACTCGGTTCGACCCAAACCCACTCGGCTAGACCCAAACCCACTCGGCTGGACCCAAACCCACTCGGCTAGTCCCAAACCCACTCGGCTAGACCCAAACGCACGCGGCTAGACCCAAACCCACTCGGCTCGACCCAAACCCACTCGGCTAGACCCAAACCCACTCGGCTACACCCAAACCCACTCCGCTAGGCCCAAACCCACTCGGCTAGACCCAAACCCACTCGGCTAGACCCAAACCCACTCGGCTAGACCCAAACCAACTCGGCAAGACCCATACCCACTCGGCTAGACCCAAACCGACTCGGCTAGATGATTACCCACTCGGCTACACCCAAACCCACGCGGCTAGACCCAAACCCACTCGGCTCAACCCAAACCCACTCGGCTAGACGCAAACCCACTCGGCTGGACCCAAACCCACTCGGCTAGACCCAAACCCACTCGGCAAGACCCAAACCCACTCGGCTAGACCCAAACCCACTCGGCTAGACGATTACCCACTCGGCTAAACCCAAACCCACTCGGCTAGACCCAAACCCACTCTGCTCGATCCAAACCCATTCGGCTAGACCCAAACCCACTCGACTACACCCAAACCCACACCGCTTGACCCAAACCCACTCGGCTAGACCCAAGCCCACTCGGCTACACCCAAACCCACTCGGCTAGACCCAAACCCACTCGGCTAGACCCAAACCCACTCGGCTAGACCCAAACCCACTCGGCTAGACCCAAAACCACTGGGCTAGACCCAAACCCACTCGGCTAGACCCAAACCCACTCGGCTACACCCAAACCCACTCGGCTAGACCCAAACCCACTCGGCTAGACCCAAACCCACTTGGCTAGACCCAAACCCACTCAGCTAGACCCAAACCCACTCGGCTACACCCAAACCCACTCCGCTAGGCCCAAACAAACTCGGCTAGACCCAAACCCACTCGGCTAGACCCAAACCCACTCGGCTAGACCCAAACCAACTCGGCAAGACCCAAACCCACTCGGCTAGACCCAAACCGACTCGGCTAGATAATTACCCACTCGGCTACACCCAAACCCACGCGGCTAGACCCAAACCCACTCGGCTCGACCCAAACCCACTCGGCTAGACCCAAACCCACTCGGCTAGACCCAAGCCCACTCGGCTACACCCAAACCCACTCGGTTCGACCCAAACCCACTCGGCTAGACCCAAACCCACTCGGCTAGACCCAAACCCACTCGGCTAGACCCAAACCCACTCGGCTAGACCCAAGCCCACTCGGCTACACCCAAACCCACTCGGCTAGACCCAAACCCACTCGGCTAGACCCAAACCCACTCGGCTAGACCCAAACCCACTCGGCTAGACCCAAACCCACTGGGCTAGACCCAAACCCACTCGGCTAGACCCAAACCCACTCGGCTACACCCAAACCCACTCGGCTAGACCCAAACCCACTCGGCTAGACCCAAACCCACTTGGCTAGACCCAAACCCACTCAGCTAGACCCAAACCCACTCGGCTACACCCAAACCCACTCCGCTAGGCCCAAACAAACTCGGCTAGACCCAAACCCACTCGGCTAGACCCAAACCCACTCGGCTAGACCCAAACCAACTCGGCAAGACCCAAACCCACTCGGCTAGACCCAAACCGACTCGGCTAGATAATTACCCACTCGGCTACACCCAAACCCACTCGGCTAGACCCAAACCAACTCGGCAAGACCCAAACCCACTCGGCTAGACCCAAACCGACTCGGCTAGATAATTACCCACTCGGCTACACCCAAACCCACGCGGCTAGACCCAAACCCACTCGGCTCGACCCAAACCCACTCGGCTAGACCCAAACCCACTCGGCTAGACCCAAGCCCACTCGGCTACACCCAAACCCACTCGGTTCGACCCAAACCCACTCGGCTAGACCCAAACCCACTCGGCTAGACCCAAACCCACTCGGCTAGACGCAAACCCACTCGGCTAGACCCAAGCCCACTCGGCTACACCCAAACCCACTCGGCTAGACCCAAACCCACTCGGCTAGACCCAAACCCACTCGGCTAGACCCAAACCCACTCGGCTAGACCCAAACCCACTGGGCTAGACCCAAACCCACTCGGCTAGACCCAAACCCACTCGGCTACACCCAAACCCACTCGGCTAGACCCAAACCCACTCGGCTAGACCCAAACCCACTTGGCTAGACCCAAACCCACTCAGCTAGACCCAAACCCACTCGGCTACACCCAAACCCACTCCGCTAGGCCCAAACAAACTCGGCTAGACCCAAACCCACTCGGCTAGACCCAAACCCACTCGGCTAGACCCAAACCAACTCGGCAAGACCCAAACCCACTCGGCTAGACCCAAACCGACTCGGCTAGATAATTACCCACTCGGCTACACCCAAACCCACGCGGCTAGACCCAAACCCACTCGGCTCGACCCAAACCCACTCGGCTAGACCCAAACCCACTCGGCTAGACCCAAGCCCACTCGGCTACACCCAAACCCACTCGGTTCGACCCAAACCCACTCGGCTAGACCCAAACCCACTCGGCTAGACCCAAACCCACTCGGCTAGACCCAAACCCACTCGGCTAGACCCAAACCCACTGGGCTAGACCCAAACCCACTCGGCTAGACCCAAACCCACTCGGCTACACCCAAACCCACTCGGCTAGACCCAAACCCACTCGGCTAGACCCAAACCCACTTGGCTAGACCCAAACCCACTCAGCTAGACCCAAACCCACTCGGCTACACCCAAACCCACTCCGCTAGGCCCAAACAAACTCGGCTAGACCCAAACCCACTCGGCTAGACCCAAACCCACTCGGCTAGACCCAAACCAACTCGGCAAGACCCAAACCCACTCGGCTAGACCCAAACCGACTCGGCTAGATAATTACCCACTCGGCTACACCCAAACCCACGCGGCTAGACCCAAACCCACTCGGCTCGACCCAAACCCACTCGGCTAGACCCAAATCCACTCGGCTGGACCCAAACCCACTCGGCTAGACCCAAACCCACTCGGCTAGACCCAAACCCACTCCGCTAGACCCAAATCCACTCCGCTACACCCAAACCCACTCGGCTAGACCCAAACCCATTCGGCTAGACCCAAACACACTCCGCTAGACCCAAACCCACTCCGCTACATGCAAACCCACTCCGCTAGACCCAAACCCACTCCGCTAGACCCAAACCCACACGGCTAGACCGAAACCCATAGGCTAGACCCAAACGCACTCGACTAGAACCAAACCCACTCCGCTAGACCCAAACCCACTCAGCTAGACCCAAACCCACTCGGCTAGACCCAAACCCACTCGGCTAGACCCAAACCCACGCGGCTAGACCCAAACCCACTCGGCTCGACCCAAACCCACTCGGCTTGACCCAAACCCACTCGGCTAGACCCAAACCCACTCGGCTAGACCCTGACCCACACGGCTGGACCCAAACCCACTCGACTAGACCCAAACCCACTCCGCGAGACCCAAACCCACTCCGCTAGACACAAACCCACTCGGCTGGACCCAAACCCACTCGGCTAAACCCAAACCTACTCGGCAAGACCCAAACCCACTCGGCTCGACCCAAACCGACTCGACTAGACGATTACCCACTCGGCTAGACCCAAACCCACGCGGCTAGACCCAAACCCACTCGGCTCGACCCAAACCCACTCGGCTACACCCAAACCCACTCGGCTACACCCAAACCCACTCCGCTAGGCCCAAACCCACTCGGCTAGACCCAAACCCACTCGGCTAGACACAAACCCACTCGGCTAGACCCAAACCAACTCGGCAAGACCCATACCCACTCGGCTAGACCCAAACCGACTCGGCTAGATGATTCTCCTTCACTCCTTAGATGCTGCTGCACCCGCTGAGTTTCTCCAGCTTTTTGTGTAACCCTCGGCTAGATGATTACCCACTCGGCTACACCCAAACCCACGCGGCTAGACCCAAACCCACTCGGCTCAACCCAAACCCACTCGGCTAGACGCAAACCCACTCGGCTGGACCCAAGCCCACTCGGCTAGACCCAAACCCACTCGGCAAGACCCAAACCCACTCGGCTAGACCCAAACCCACTCGGCTAGACGATTACCCACTCGGCTAAACCCAAACCCACTCGGCTAGACCCAAACCCACTCTGCTCGATCCAAACCCATTCGGCTGGACCCAAACCCACTCGACTACACCCAAACCCACACCGCTTGACCCAAACCCACTCGGCTAGACCCAAACCCACTCGGCTGGACCCAAACCCACTCGGCTAGAGCCAAACCCACTCGGCTAGAGCCAAACCCACTCGGCTAGACCCAAACCCACTCGGCTCGACCCAAACCCACTCGGCTAGACCCAAACCCACTCGGCTAGACCCAAACCCACTCGGCTAGACCCAAACCCACTCGGCTGGACCCAAACCCACTCGGCTAGACCCAAACCCACTCGGCTAGACCCAAACCCACTCGGCTAGACCCAAACCCACTCGGCTAGACCCAAACCCACTCGGCTACACCCAAACCCACTCGGTTCGACCCAAACCCACTCGGCTAGACCCAAACCAACTCGGCTAGACCCAAACCCACTCGGCTAGTCCCAAACCCACTCGGCTAGACCCAAACCCACGCGGCTAGACCCAAACCCACTCGGCTCGACCCAAACCCACTCGGCTAGACCCAAACCCACTCGGCTACACCCAAACCCACTCCGCTAGGCCCAAACCCACTCGGCTAGACCCAAACCCACTCGGCTAGACCCAAACCCACTCGGCTAGACCCAAACCAACTCGGCAAGACCCATACCCACTCGGCTAGACCCAAACCGACTCGGCTAGATGATTACCCACTCGGCTACACCCAAACCCACGCGGCTAGACCCAAACCCACTCGGCTCAACCCAAACCCACTCGGCTAGATGCAAACCCACTCGGCTGGACCCAAACCCACTCGGCTAGACCCAAACCCACTCGGCAAGACCCAAACCCACTCGGCTAGACCCAAACCCACTCGGCTAGACGATTACCCACTCGGCTAAACCCAAACCCACTCGGCTAGACCCAAACCCACTCTGCTCGATCCAAACCCATTCGGCTAGACCCAAACCCACTCGACTACACCCAAACCCACACCGCTTGACCCAAACCCACTCGGCTAGACCCAAACCCACTCGGCTGGACCCAAACCCACTCGGCTAGAGCCAAACCCACTCGGCTAGACCCAAACCCACTCGGCTAGACCCAAACCCACTCGGCTAGACCCAAACCCACTGGGCTAGACCCAAACCCACTCGGCTAGACCCAAACCCACTCGGCTACACCCAAACCCACTCGGCTAGACCCAAACCCACTCGGCTAGACCCAAACCCACTTGGCTAGACCCAAACCCACTCAGCTAGACCCAAACCCACTCGGCTACACCCAAACCCACTCGGCTAGACCCAAACCCACTCGGCTAGACCCCAACCCACTCGGCTTGATCCAAACCCTCTCGGCTAGACCCAAACCCACTCGGCTAGACCCAAACCCACTCGGCTAGACCCAAACCCACTCGGCTAGACCCAAACCCACTCGGCTACACCCAAACCCACTCGGCTAGACCCAAACCCACTTGGCTAGACACAAACCCACACAGCTACACCCAAACCCACTCGGATAGACCCAAACCCACTCAGCTAGACCCCAACCCACTCGGCCAGACCCAAACCCACTCGACTAGACACAAACCCACTCGGCAAGACCCAAACCCACTCGGCTAGACCCAAACCGACTCGGCTAGATGATTACCCACTTGGCCAGACCCAAACCCACACGGCTAGACCCAAACCCACTCGGCTCAACCCAAACCCACTCGGCTAGACGCAAACCCACTCGGCTGGACCCAAACCCACTCGGCTAGACCAAAACCCATTCGGCTAGACCCAAACCCACTCGGCTAGACCCAAACCCACTCGGCAAGACCCAAACGCACTCGGCTAGACACAAACCCACTCGGCTAGACACAAACCCACTCGGCTACACCCAAACCCACTCGGCTAGACCCAAACCCACTCGGCTAGACCCCAACCCACTCGGCTAGACCCCAACCCACTCGGCTAGACCGAAACCCTCTCGGCTAGACCCAAACCCACTCGGCTAGACCCAAACCCACTCGGCTAGACCCAAACCCACTCGGCTACACCCAAACCCACTTGGCTAGACCCAAACACACTTGGCTAGACACCAACCCACTCGGCTACACCCAAACCCACTCGACTAGACCCAAACCCACTCGGCTAGACCCCAACCCACTCGGCAGAACCCAAACCCACTCGGCTAGACCCAAACCCACTCGGCTAGACCCAAAGCCACTCGGCTACACCCAAAGCCACTCGGCCACACCCAAACCCACTCGGCTACACCCAAACCGACTCGGCTAGACCCAAACCCGCTTGGCTAGACACAAACCCACTCGGCTAGACCCAAACCCCCTCGGCTAGACACAAACCCTCTTGGATAGACCGAAACCAATTCGGCTAGACCCAAACCCACTCGGATAGACCCAAACCCACTCGGCTAGACCCAAACCCACTCGGCTAGACCCAAACCCACTCGGCTAGACCCAAACCCACTTGGCTAGACACAAACCCTCTCGGATAGACCAAAGCCGATTCGGCTAGACCCAAACCCACTCGGCTAGACCCAAACCCACTCGGCTACACCCAAACCCACTCCGCCAGACCCAAACCCACTCGGCTAGACCCAAACCCACTCGGCTAGACTCAAACCACTCGGCAAGACCCAAACCCACTCGGCTAGACCCAAACCGACTCGGCTAGATGATTACCCACTCGGCTAGACCCAAACCCACGCGGCTAGACCCAAACCCACTCGGCACAACCCAAACCCACTCGGCTAGACCCAAACCCACTCGGCTACACCCATACCCACACCGCTAGACCCAAACCCACTCGGCTAGACCCAAACCCACTCGGCTGGACCCAAACCCACTCGGCTAGACCCAAACCCACTCGGCTAGACCCTAACCCACTCGGCTACACGCAAACCCGCTCCACTAGACCCAAACCCACTCGGCTGGACCCAAACCCACTCGGCTAGACCCAAACCCACTCGGCTAGACCCAAACCCACTCGGCTAGACCCAAACCAACTCGGCTAGACCCAAACCCAATCCGCTAGACCCAAACCCACTCCGCTGGACCCAAACCCACTCGGCTAGACCCAAACCCACTCGGCTACACCCAAACCCACTCGGCCAGACCCAAACCCACTCGGCTAGACCCAAACCCACTCGGCTACACGCAAACCCACTCCGCCAGACACAAACCCACTCGGCTTCACCCCAATCCACTTGGCTAGACCCAAACCCACTCGGCTAGACCCAAACCCACTCGGCTACACCCAAACCCACTGGGCAAGACCCAAACCCACTTGGCTAGAACCAAACCCACTCGGCTAGACCCAACCCCACTCGGCTAGTCCCAAACCCACTCGGCTAGAACCAAACGGACTCGTCTAGACCCAAACCCACTCGGCTAGAACCAAACCCACTCGGCTAGACCCAAACCCACTCGGCTAGACCCAAACCCACTCGGCTAGACCCAAACCCACTTGGCTAGACCTAAACCCACTCGGCTAGACCCAAACCCACTCGGCAAGACCCAAACCCACTCGGCTAGACCCAAACCCACTCCGCTAGACCTAAACCCACTCCGCTAGACCCAAACCCACTCGGCTAGACCCAAACCCACTGGGCAAGACCCAAACCCACTTGGCTAGAACCAAACCCACTCGGCTAGACCCAACCCCACTCGGCTAGTCCCAAACCCACTCGGCTAGAACCAAACGGACTCGTCTAGACCCAAACCCACTCGGCTAGAACCAAACCCACTCGGCTAGACCCAAACCCACTCGGCTAGACCCAAACCCACTCGGCTAGACCCAAACCCACTCGGCTAGACCCAAACCCACTCGGCTAGACCCAAACCCACTCGGCAAGACCCAAACCCACTCGGCTAGACCCAAACCCACTCCGCTAGACCCAAACCCACTCCGCTAGACCCAAACCCACTCGGCTAGACACAAACCCACTCGCATAGACCCAAACCCACTCGGCTGGACCCAAACCCACTTGGATAGACCAAAACCCACTCGGCTATACCCAAACCCTCCCGGCTAGTCCCAAACCCACTCGGCAAGACCCAAACCCACTCGGCTCGACCCAAACCAACTCGACTAGACGATTACCCACTCGGCTAGACACAAACCCACGCGGCTAGACCCAAACCCACTCGGCTTGACCCAAACCCACTCGGCTTGACCCAAACCCACTCGGCTAGACCCAAACCCACTCGGCTAGACCCTGACCCACTCGGCTACACCCAAAATCACTCCACTAGACCCAAACCCACTCGGCTGGACCCGAACCCACACGGCTGGACCCAAACCCACTCGGCTAGACCCAAACCCACTCGGCTGGACCCAAACCCACTCGGATAGACCCAAACCCACTCGGCGAGACCCAAACACACTCGGCTAGACCTAAACCCACTCCGCTGGACCCAATGTTGTTAAAGAAGGAACTGCAGATGCTGGAGAATCGAGGGTTACACAAAAAGCTGGAGAAACTCAGCGGGTGCAGCAGCGTCTGAAGAAGGGTCTCGACCCGAAACGTCGCCTATCTCCTTCGCTCTTTAGATGCTGCTGCACCCGCTGAGTTTCTCCAGCTTTTTGTGTAACCCTCCGCTAGACCCAAACCCACTCCGCTAGACCCAAACCCACTCCGCTAGACACAAACCCACTCGGCTAGACCCAAACCCACTCGGCTGGACCCAAACCCACTCGGATAGAACAAAAACCCACTCGGCTAGACCCAAACCCACTCGGCTAGACCCAAACCCACTCGGCAAGACCCAAACCCACTCGGCTCGACCCAAACCCACTCGACTAGACGATTACCCACTTGGCTAGACCCAAACCCACGCGGCTAGACCCAAACCCACTCGGCTCGACCCAAACCCACTCGGCTAGACCCAAACCCACTCGGCTACACCCAAACCCACTCGGCTAGACCCAAACCCACTCGGCTAGACCCAAACCCACTCGGCTAGACCCAAACCCACTCGGCTAGACCCAAACCCACTCAGCTAGACCCAAACCCACTCGGCTAGACACAAACCCACTCCGCTAGACCCAAACCCACTCCGCTAGACCCAAACCCACTCCGCTAGACCCAAACCCACTCGGCTAGACCCAAACCCACTCCACTGGACCCAAACCCACTCTGCTAGACACAAACCCACTCGGCTAGACCCAAACCCACTCGGCTAGACCCAAACCCACTCGGATAGACCCAAACCCACTCGGCTAGACCCAAACCCACTCGGCTAGACCCAAACCCACTCGGCTAGACCCAAACCCACTCGGCTGGACCCAAACCCACTCGGCTGGACCCAAACCCACTCGGCTGGACCCAAACCCACTCCGCTAGTCCCAAACCCACTCCGCTAGACGCAAACCCACTCGGCTAGACCCAAACCCACTCCACTAGACCCAAACCCACTCGGCTAGACACAAACCCACTCGGCTAGACCCAAAACCACTCGGCTAGACCCAAACCCACTCGGCTAGACCCAAACCTACTCAGCTAGACCCAAACCCACTCGGCTAGACCCAAACCCACTCCGCTAGACCCAAACCCACTCGGCTAGACCCAAACCCACTCGGCTAGACCCAAACCCACTCGGCTAGACCCAAACCCACGCGGCTAGACCCAAACCCACTCGGCTCGACCCAAACCCACTCGGCTTGACCCAAACCCACTCGGCTTGACCCAAACCCACTCGCCTAGACCCTGACCCACTCGGCTACACCCAAAATCACTCCCCTAGACCCAAACCCACTCGGCTGGACCCAAACCCACACGGCTAGACCCAAACCCACTGGGCTAGACCCAAACCCACTTGGCTAGAACCAAACCCACTCGGCTAGACCCAACCCCACTCGGCTAGTCCCAAACCCACTCGGCTAGCCCCAAACGGACTCGTCTAGACCCAAACCCACTCGGCTAGAACCAAACCCACTCGGCTAGACCCAAACCCACTCGGCTAGACCCAAACCCACTCGGCTAGACCCAAACCCACTCGGCTAGACCCAAACCCACTCGGCTAGACCCAAACCCATTCGGCAGGACCCAAACCCACTCGGCTAGACCCAAACCCACTCCGCTAGGCCCAAACCCACTCCGCTAGACCCAAACCCACTCGGCTAGACACAAACCCACTCGCATAGACCGAAACCCACTCGGCTGCACCCAAACCCACTCGGATAGACCAAAACCCACTCGGCTTGACCCAAACCCACCCGGCTAGACCCAAACCCACTCGGCAAGACCCAAACCCACTCGGCTCGACCCAAACCAACTCGACTAGACGATTACCCACTCGGCTAGACACAAACCCACGCGGCTAGACCCAAACCCACTCGGCTCGACCCAAACCCACTCGGCTCGACCCAAACCCACTCGGCTTGAACCAAACCCACTCGGCTAGACCCAAACCCACTCGCCTAGACCCTGACCCACTCGGCTACACCCAAAATCACTCCCCTAGACCCAAACCCACTCGGCTGGACCCAAACCCACACGGCTGGACCCAAACCCACTCGACTAGACCCAAACCCACTCGGCTGGACCCAAACCCACTCGGATAGACCCAAACCCACTCGGCTAGACCCAAAACCACTCGGCTAGACCCAAACCCACTCCGCTAGACCCAAACCCACTCCGCGAGACCCAAACCCACTCCGCTAGACACAAACCCACTCGGCTAGACCCAAACCCACTCGGCTGGACCCAAACCCACTCGGCTGGACCCAAACCCACTCGGATAGACCAAAACCCACTTGGCTAGACCCTAACCCACTCGGCTAGACCCAAACCTACTCGGCAAGACCCAAACCCACTCGGCTCGACCCAAACCGACTCGACTAGACGATTACCCACTCGGCTAGACCCAAACCCACGCGGCTAGACCCAAACCCACTCGGCTCGACCCAAACCCACTCGGCTAGACCCAAACCCACTTGGCTACACCCAAACCCACTCCGCCAGACACAAACCCACTCGGCTTCACCCCAACCCACTTGGCTAGACCCAAACCCACTCGGCTAGACCCAAACCCAATCGGCTAGACCCAAACCCACTGGGCTAGACCCAAACCCACTTGGCTAGAACCAAATCCACTCGGCTAGACCCAACCCCACTCGGCTAGTCCCAAACCCACTCGGCTAGACCCAAACGGACTCGTCTAGACCCAAACCCACTCGGCTAGAACCAAACCCACTCGGCTAGACCCAAACCCACTCGGCTAGACCCAAACCCACTCGGCTAGACCCAAACCCACTCGGCTAGACCCAAACCCACTCGGCTAGACCCAAACCCACTCGGCAGGACCCAAACCCACTCGGCTAGACCCAAACCCACTCCGCTAGACCGAAACCCACTCCGCTAGACCCAAACCCACTCGGCTAGACACAAACCCACTCGCATAGACCAAAACCCACTCGGCTGCACCCAAACCCACTCGGATAGACCAAAACCCACTCGGCTTGACCCAAACCCACCCGGCTAGACCCAAACCCACTCGGCAAGACCCAAACCCACTCGGCTCGACCCAAACCAACTCGACTAGACGATTACCCACTCGGCTAGACACAAACCCACGCGGCTAGACCCAAACCCACTCGGCTCGACCCAAACCCACTCGGCTCGACCCAAACCCACTCGGCTTAACCCAAACCCACTCGGCTAGACCCAAACCCACTCGGCTAGACCCTGACCCACTCGGCTACACCCAAAATCACTCCCCTAGACCCAAACCCACTCGGCTGGACCCAAACCCACTTGGCTAGACCCAAACCCACTCGGCTGGACCCAAACCCACTCGGATAGAACAAAACCCACTCGGCTAGACCCAAACCCACTCGGCTAGACCCAAACGCACTCGGCAAGACCCAAACCCACTCGGCTCGACCCAAACCGACTCGACTAGACGATTACCCACTCGGCTAGACCGAAACACACGCGGCTAGACCCAAACCCACTCGGCTCGACCCAAACCCACTCGGCTAGACCCAAACCCACTCGGCTACACCCAAACCCACTCCGCTAGGCCCAAACCCACTCGGCTAGACCCAAACCCACTCCGCTAGACCCAAACCCACTCGGCTAGACCCAAACCCACTCGGCTAGACCCAAAACCACTCGGCTAGACCCAAACCCACTCAGCTAGACACAAACCCACTCCGCTAGACCCAAACCCACTCCGCTAGACCCAAACCCACTCGGATAGACCCAAACCCACTCCACTAGACCCAAACCCACTCGGCTAGACACAAACCCACTCGGCTAGACCCAAACCCACTCGGCTAGACCCAAACCCACTCGGCTAGACCCAAACCCACACGGGTAGACCCAAAGCCACTCGGCTAGACTCAAACCCACTCGGCTAGAACCAAACCCACTCGGCTAGACCCAAACCCACTCGGCTAGACCCAAACCCACTCGGCTAGACCCAAACCCACTCGGCTAGACCCAAACCCAGTCCGCTAGCCCCAAATCCACTCCGCTACACCCAAACCCACTCGGCTAGACCCAAACCCATTCGGCTAGACCCAAACACACTCCGCTAGACCCAAACCCACTCCGCTAGACCCAAACCCACTCCGCTACACGCAAACCCACTCCGCTAGACCCAAACCCACTCCACTAGACCCAAACCCACACGGCTAGACCGAAACCCACTAGGCTAGACCCAAACGCACTCGGCTAGACCCAAACCCACTCGGCTAGACCCAAACCCACTCGGCTAGACCCAAACCCACTCGGCTGGACCCAAACCCACTCGGATAGACCAAAACCCACTTGGCTAGACCCAAACCCACTCGGCTAGACCCAAACCTACTCGGCAAGACCCAAACCCACTTGGCTCGACCCAAACCGACTCGACTAGACGATTACCCACTCGGCTAGACCCAAACCCACGCGGCTAGACCCAAACACACTCGGCTCGACCCAAACCCACTCGGCTAGACCCAAACCCACTCGGCTGGACCCAAACCCACTCGGCTGGACCCAAACCCACTCGGCTAGACCCAAACCCACTCGGCTAGACCCAAACCCACTCAGCTAGGCCCAAACCCACTCCGCTAGACCCAAACCCACTCGCCTAGACCCAAACCCACTCCGCTAGAGCCAAACCCACTCGGCTAGTCCCAAACCCACTCGGCTAGACCCAAACCCACTCGGCTAGACCCAAACCCACTCGGCTAGACCCAAACCCACTCGGCTAGACCCAAACCCACTCGGCTAGACCCAAACCCACTCGGCTAGACCCAAACCCACTCGGCTAGACCCAAACCCACTCGGCTAGACCCAAACCCACTCGGCTAGACCCAAACCCACTCGGCTAGACCCAAACCCACTCCGCTAGGCCCAAACCCACTCCGCTAGACCCAAACCCACTCCGCTAGACCCAAACCCACTCCGCTAGAGCCAAACCCACTCGGCTAGTCCCAAACCCACTCGGCTAGACCCAAACCCACTCGGCTAGACCCAAACCCACTCGGCTAGACCCAAACCCACTCGGCTAGACCCAAACCCACTCGGCTAGACCCAAACCCACTCGGCTAGACCCAAACCCACTCCGCTAGACCCAAACCCACTCCGCTAGACCCAAACCCACTCGGCTAGACCCAAACCCACTCCGCTAGACCCAAACCCACTCCGCTAGACCCAAACCCACTCGGCTAGACCCAAACCCACTCCGCTAGACACAAACCCACTCGGGTAGACCCAAATCCACTCGGCTAGACCCAAACCCACTCGGCTAGACCCAAACCCACTCGGCTAGACCCAAACCCACTCGGCTAGACCCAAACCCACTCGGCTAGACCCAAACCCACTCAGCTAGACCCAAACCCACTCGGCTAGACCCAAACCCACTCCGCTAGACCCAAATCCACTCCGCTACACCCAAACCCACTCGGCTAGACCCAAACCCACTCGGCTAGACACAAACCCACACGGCTAGACCCAAACCCACTCCGCTAGACCCAAACCCGCTCCGCGAGACCCAAACCCACTCCGCTAGACACAAACCCACTCGGCTAGACCCAAACCCACTCGGCTGGACCCAAACCCACTCGGATAGAACAAAACCCACTCGTCTAGACCCAAACCCACTCGGCTAGACCCAAACCTACTCGGCAAGACCCAAACCCACTCGGCTCGACCCAAACCGACTCGACTAGACGATTACCCACTCGGCTAGACCCAAACCCACTCGGCTAGACCCAAACCCACTCGGCTCGACCCAAACCCACTCGGCTAGACCCAAACCCACTCGGCTACACCCAAACCCACTCCGCTAGGCCGAAACCCACTCGGCTAGACCCAAACCCACTCCGCTAGGCCCAAACCCACTCCGCTAGACCCAAACCCACTCCGCTAGACCCAAACCCACTCCGCTAGAGCCAAACCCACTCGGCTAGTCCCAAACCCACTCGGCTAGACCCAAACCCACTCGGCTAGACCCAAACCCACTCGGCTAGACCCAAACCCACTCGGCTAGACCCAAACCCACTCGGCTAGACCCAAACCCACTCGGCTAGACCCAAACCCACTCCGCTAGACCCAAACCCACTCGGCTAGACCCAAACCCACTCGGCTAGACCCAAACCCACTCCGCTAGACCCAAACCCACTCCGCTAGACCCAAACCCACTCGGCTAGACCCAAACCCACTCCGCTAGACACAAACCCACTCGGGTAGACCCAAATCCACTCGGCTAGACCCAAACCCACTCGGCTAGACCCAAACCCACTCGGCTAGACCCAAACCCACTCGGCTAGACCCAAACCCACTCGGCTAGACCCAAACCCACTCAGCTAGACCCAAACCCACTCGGCTAGACCCAAACCCACTCCGCTAGACCCAAATCCACTCCGCTACACCCAAACCCACTCGGCTAGACCCAAACCCACTCGGCTAGACACAAACCCACACGGCTAGACCCAAACCCACTCCGCTAGACCCAAACCCACTCCGCGAGACCCAAACCCACTCCGCTAGACACAAACCCACTCGGCTAGACCCAAACCCACTCGGCTGGACCCAAACCCACTCGGATAGAACAACACCCACTCGTCTAGACCCAAACCCACTTGGCTAGACCCAAACCTACTCGGCAAGACCCAAACCCACTCGGCTCGACCCAAACCGACTCGACTAGACGATTACCCACTCGGCTAGACCCAAACCCACTCGGCTAGACCCAAACCCACTCGGCTCGACCCAAACCCACTCGGCTAGACCCAAACCCACTCGGCTACACCCAAACCCACTCCGCTAGGCCGAAACCCACTCGGCTAGACCCAAACCCACTCGGTTAGACCCAAACCCACTCGGCTAGACCCAAACCCACTCGGCTAGACCAAAACCCACTCAGCTAGGCCCAAACCCACTCCGCTAGACACAAACCCACTCCGCTAGACCCAAACCCACTCCGCTAGAGCCAAACCCACTCGGCTAGTCCCAAACCCACTCGGCTAGACCCAAACCCACTCGGCTAGACCCAAACCCACTCGGCTAGACCCAAACCCACTCGGCTAGACCCAAACCCACTCCGCTAGACCCAAACCCACTCCGCTAGACCCAAACCCACTCCGCTAGAGCCAAACCCACTCGGCTAGTCCCAAACCCACTCGGCTAGACCCAAACCCACTCGGCTAGACCCAAACCCACTCGGCTAGACCCAAACCCACTCGGCTAGACCCAAACCCACTCCGCTAGACCCAAACCCACTCCGCTAGACCCAAACCCACTCGGCTAGACCCAAACCCACTCCGCTAGCCCCAAACCCACTCGGGTAGACCCAAATCCACTCGGCTTGACCCAAACCCACTCGGCTAGACCCAAACCCACTCGGCTAGACCCAAACCCACTCGGCTAGACCCAAACCCGCTCGGCAAGACCCAAACCCACTCAGCTAGACCCAAACCCACTCGGCTAGACCCAAACCCACTCCTCTAGACCCAAATCCACTCCGCTACACCCAAACCCACTCCGCTACACCCAAACCCACTCCGCTACACCCAAACCCACTCGGCTAGACCTAAACCCACTCTGCTAGACCCAAACCCACTCCGCGAGACCCAAACCCTTATCCGCTAGACACGAACCCACTCGGATAGACCAAAACCCACTCGGCTAGACCCAAACCCACTCGGCTAGACCCAAACCTACTTGGCAAGACCCAAACCCACTCGGCTCGACCCAAACCGACTCGACTAGACGATTACCCACTCGGTTAGACCCAAACCCACTCGGCTAGACCCAAACCCACTCGGCTCGACCCAAGCCCACTCGGCTAGACCCAAACCCACTCGGCTACACCCAAACCCACTCCACTAGGCCCAAACCCACTCGGCTAGACCCAAACCCACTCGGCTAGACCCAAACCCACTCGGCTACACCCAAACCCACTCCACTAGGCCCAAACCCACTCGGCTAGACCCAAACCCACTCGGCTAGACCCAAACCCACTCCGCTAGACCCAAACCCACTCGGCTAGACCCAAACCCACTCGGCTAGACCCAAACCCACTCGGCTAGACCCAAACCCACTCGGCTAGGCCCAAACCCACTCCGCTAGACCCAAACCCACTCGGCTAGTCCCAAACCCACTCGGCTAGACCCAAACCCACTCGGCTAGACCCAAACCCACTCGGCTAGACCCAAACCCACTCGGCTAGACCCAAACCCACTCCGCTAGACCCAAACCCACTCCGCTAGACCCAAACCCACTCGGCTAGACCCAAACCCACTCCGCTAGACCCAAACCCACTCGGGTAGACCCAAATCCACTCGGCTAGACCCAAACCCACTCGGCTAGACCCAAACCCACTCGGCTAGACCCAAACCCACTCGGCAAGACCCAATCCCACTCAGCTAGACCCAAACCCACTCGGCTAGACCCAAACCCACTCCTCTAGACCCAAATCCACTCCGCTACACCCAAACCCACTCCGCTACACCCAAACCCACTCGGCTAGACCCAAACCCACTCGGCTAGACCTAAACCCACTCGGCTAGACCCAAACCCACTCGGCTAGACCCAAACCCACTCCGCTAGGCCCAAACCCACTCCGCTAGACCCAAACCCACTCCGCTAGACCGAAACCCACTCCGCTAGAGCCAAACCCACTCGGCTAGTCCCACACCCACTCGGCTAGACCCAAACCCACTCAGCTAGACCCAAACCCACTCGGCTAGACCCAAACCCACTCGGCTAGACGCAAACCCACTCGGCTGGACCCAAACCCACTCGGCTAGACCCAAACCCACTCCGCTAGACCCAAACCCACTCGGCTAGACCCAAACCCACTCCGCTAGGCCCAAACCCACTCCGCTAGACCCAAACCCACTCCGCTAGACCCAAACCCACTCCGCTAGAGCCAAACCCACTCGGCTAGACCCAAACCCACTCGGCTAGACCCAAACCCACTCGGCTAGACCCAAACCCACTCGGCTAGACCCAAACCCACTCGGCTAGACCCAAACCCACTCGGCTAGACCCAAACCCACTCGGCTAGACCCAAACCCACTCCGCTAGACCCAAACCCACTCCGCTAGACCCAAACCCACTCGGCTAGACCCAAACCCACTCCGCTAGACCAAACCCACTCGGCTAGACCCAAACCCACTCGGCTAGACCCAAACCCACTCCGCTAGACCCAAACCCACTCCGCGAGACCCAAACCCTATCCGCTAGACACAAACCCACTCGGCTAGACCCAAACCCACTCAGCTGGACCCAAAGCCACTCGGATAGACCAAAACCCACTCGGCTAGACCCAAACCCACTCGGCTAGACCCAAACCTACTCGGCAAGACCCAAACCCACACGGCTCGACCCAAACCGACTCGACTAGACGATTACCCACTTGGCTAGACCCAAACCCACTCGGCTAGACCCAAACCCACTCGGCTCGACCCAAACCCACTCGGCTACACCCAAACCCACTCCGCTAGGCACAAACCCACTCGGCTAGACCCAAACCCACTCGGCTAGACCCAAACCCACTCGGCTAGACCCAAACCCACTCGGCTAGACCCAAACCCACTCGGCTAGACCCAAACCCACTCGGCTAGACCCAAACCCACTCCGCTAGGCCCAAACCCACTCCGCTAGACCCAAACCCACTCCGCTAGACGCAAACCCACTCGGCTAGACCAAAACCCACTCGGCTAGACCCAAACCCACTCGGCTAGACCCAAACCTACTCGGCAAGACCCAAACCCACACGGCTCGACCCAAACCGACTCGACTAGACGATTACCCACTTGGCTAGACCCAAACCCACTCGGCTACACCCAAACCCACTCGGCTCGACCCAAACCCACTCGGCTAGACCCAAACCCACTCGGCTACACCCAAACCCACTCCGCTAGGCACAAACCCACTCGGCTAGACCCAAACCCACTCGGCTAGACCCAAACCCACTCGGCTAGACCCAAACCCACTCGGCTAGACCCAAACCCACTCGGCTAGACCCAAACCCACTCGGCTAGACCCCAACCCATTCGGCTAGACCCAAACCCACTCGGCTAGACCCAAACCCACTAGGCTAGTCCCAAACCCACTCGGCTAGACCCAAACCCACTAGGCTAGTCCCAAACCCACTCGGCTAGACCCAAACCCACTCGGCTAAGCCCAAACCCACTCAGCTAGACGCAAACCCACTCGGCTAGACCCAAACCCACTCCGCTAGACCCAAATCCACTCCGCTACATCCAAACCCACTCGGCTAGACCCAAACCCATTCGGCTAGACCCAAACACACTCCGCTAGACTCAAACCCACTCCGCTAGATGCAAACCCACTCCGCTAGACCCAAACCCACTCCGCTAGACCCAAACCCACACGGCTAGACCCAAACGCACTCGGCTGGACGAAAACCCACTCAGCTAGACCCAAACCCACTCGGCTAGACCCAAACCCACTCCGCTTGACCCAAACCCACTCGGCTAGATCCAAACCCACACGGCTAGACCCAAACCCACTCGGCTAGACACAAACCCACTCGGCTAGACCCAAACCCACTCGGCTAGACCCAAACCCACTCCGCCAGACCCAAACCCACTCGGTTAGACCCAAACCCTATCCGCTAGACACAAACCCACTCGGCTAGACCCAAACCCACTCGGCTGGACCCAAACCCACTCGGATAGACCAAAACCCACTCGGCTAGACCCAAACCCACTCGGCTAGACCCAAACCTACTCGGCAAGACCCAAACCCACACGGCTCGACCCAAACCGACTCGACTAGACGATTACCCACTTGGCTAGACCCAAACCCACTCGGCTACACCCAAACCCACTCGGCTCGACCCAAACCCACTCGGCTAGACCCAAACCCACTCGGCTACACCCAAACCCACTCCGCTAGGCACAAACCCACTCGGCTAGACCCAAACCCACTCGGCTAGACCCAAACCCACTCGGCTAGACCCAAACCCACTCGGCTAGACCCAAACCCACTCGGCTAGACCCAAACCCACTCGGCTAGACCCAAACCCATTCGGCTAGACCCAAACCCACTCGGCTAGACCCAAACCCACTAGGCTAGTCCCAAACCCACTCGGCTAGACCCAAACCCACTCGGTAAGCCCAAACCCACTCAGCTAGACGCAAACCCACTCGGCTAGACCCAAGCCCACTCCGCTAGACCCAAATCCACTCCGCTACATCCAAACCCACTCGGCTAGACCCAAAACCATTCGGCTAGACCCAAACACACTCCGCTAGACTCAAACCCACTCCGCTAGATGCAAACCCACTCCGCTAGACCCAAACCCACTCCGCTAGACCCAAACCCACACGGCTAGACCGAAACCCACTAGGCTAGACCCAAACGCACTCGGCTGGACGAAAACCCACTCAGCTAGACCCAAACCCACTCGGCTAGACCCAAACCCACTCCGCTTGACCCAAACCCACTCGGCTAGACCCAAACCCACACGGCTAGACCCAAACCCACTCGGCTAGACCCAAACCCATTCGGCTAGACACAAACCCACTCGGCTAGACAGAAACCCACTAGGCTAGTCCCAAACCCACTCGGCGAGGCCCAAACCCACTCGGCTAGACCCAAACCCACTCGGCTAGACCCAAACCCACTCGGCTAGATCCAAACCCACTCGGCTAGACCCAAACCCACTCGGATAGACCCAAACCCACTCAGCTAGTCCCAAACCCACTCCGCTAGACCCAAATCCACTCCGCTACACCCAAACCCACTCGGCTAGACCCAAACCCACTCGGCTAGACCCAAACCCACTCGGCTAGACCCAAACCCACTCGGCTAGATCCAAACCCACTCCGCTAGACCCAAACCCACTCTGCTAGAGCCAAACCCACTCGGCTAGTCCCAAACCCACTCGGCTAGACCCAAACCCACTCGGCTAGACCCAAACCCACTCGGCTAGACCCAAACCCACTCGGCTAGACCCAAACCCACTCGGCTAGACCCAAACCCACTCGGCTAGACCCAAACCCACTCCGCTAGACCCAAACCCACTCCGCTAGACCCAAACCCACTCGGCTAGACCCAAACCCACTCCGCTAGACCCAAATCCACTCCGCTACACCCAAACCCACTCGGCTAGACCCAAACCCACTCGGCTAGACCCAAACCCACTCGGCTAGACCCAAACCCACTCGGCTAGACCCAAACCCACTCGGCTAGATCCAAACCCACTCGGCTAGACCCAAACCCACTCGGATAGACCCAAACCCACTCAGCTAGACCCAAACCCACTCCGCTAGGCCCAAACCCACTCCGCTAGACCCAAACCCACTCCGCTAGACCCAAACCCACTCTGCTAGAGCCAAACCCACTCGGCTAGTCCCAAACCCACTCGGCTAGACCCAAACCCACTCGGCTAGACCCAAACCCACTCGGCTAGACCCAAACCCACTCGGCTAGACCCAAACCCACTCCGCTAGACCCAAACCCACTCCGCTAGACCCAAACCCACTCGGCTAGACCCAAACCCACTCGGCTAGACCCAAACCCACTCCGCTAGACCCAAACCCACTCCGCTAGACCCAAACCCACTCGGCTAGACCCAAACCCACTCCGCTAGACACAAACCCACTCGGGTAGACCCAAACCCACTCGGCTAGACCCAAACCCACTCGGCTAGACCCAAACCCTCTCGGCTAGACCCAAACCCACTCGGCTAGACCCAAACCCACTCGGCTAGACCCAAACCCACTCCGCTAGACCCAAACCCACTCGGCTAGACCCAAACCCACTCCGCTAGACCCAAATCCACTCCGCTACACCCAAACCCACTCGGCTAGACCCAAACCCACTCGGCTAGACACAAACCCACTCGGCTAGACCCAAACCCACTCCGCTAGACCCAAACCCACTCCACGAGACCCAAACCCACTCCGCTAGACACAAACCCACTCAGCTAGACCCAAACCCACTCGGCTGGACCCAAACCCACTCGGATGAACAAAACCCACTCGTCTAGACCCAAACCCACTCGGCTAGACCCAAACCTACCCGGCAAGACCCAAACCCACTCGGCTCGACCCAAACCGACTCGACTAGACGATTACCCACTCGGCTAAACCCAAACCCACTCGGCTAGACCCAAACCCACTCGGCTCGACCCAAACCCACTCGGCTAGACCCAAACCCACTCCGCTAGACCCAAACCCACTCCGCTAGACCCAAACCCACTCCGCTAGAGCCAAACCCACTCGGCTAGTCCCAAACCCACTCGGCTAGACCCAAACCCACTCGGCTAGACCCAAACCCACTCGGCTAGACCCAAACCCACTAGGCTAGACCCAAACCCACTCGGCTAGACCCAAACCCACTCGGCTAGACCCAAACCCACTCGGCTAGACCCAAACCCACTCGGCTAGACCCAAACCCACTCGGCTAGACCCAAACCCACTCCGCTAGACCCAAACCCACTCCGCTAGACCCAAACCCACTCGGCTAGACCCAAACCCACTCCGCTAGACCCAAACCGACTCGACTAGACGATTACCCACTCGGCTAGACCCAAACCCACTCGGCTAGACCCAAACCCACTCGGCTCGACCCAAACCCACTCGGCTAGACCCAAACCCACTCGGCTACACCCAAACCCACTCCGCTAGGCCCAAACCCACTCGGCTAGACCCAAACCCACTCGGCTAGACCCAAACCCATTCGGCTAGACCCAAACCCACTCGGCTAGACCCAAACCCACTCGGCTAGACCCAAACCCACTCGGCTAGACCCAAACCCACTCGGCTAGGCCCAAACCCACTCCGCTAGACCCAAACCCACTCCGCTAGACCCAAACCCACTCCGCTAGAGCCAAACCCACTCGGCTAGTCCCAAACCCACTCGGCTGGACCCAAACCCACTCGGCTAGACCCAAACCCACTCGGCTAGACCCAAACCCACTCGGCTAAACCCAAACCTCTTATAGAAACCTACAAAATTCTTAAGGGGTTGGACAAGCTAGATGCTGGAAGATTGTTCCCGATGTTGGGGGAGTCCAGAACAAGGGGTCACAGTCTAAGGATAAGGGGGAATTCCTTTAGGACCGAAATGAGGAAAACATTCTTTACACAGAGAGCGGTGAGTCTCTGGAATTCTCTGCCACAGAAGGTAGTTGAGGCCAGTTCATTGGCTATATTTAAGAGGGCGTTAGATGTGGCACTTGTGGCTAAAGGGATCAGGGGGTATGGAGAGAAGGCAGGTACGGGATACTGAGTTGGATGATCAGCCATGATCACATTGAATGGCGGTGCAGGCTCGAAGGGCCGAATGGCCTACTCCTGCACCTATTTTCTATGTTTCTATGTTTCTATGTAAACCCACTCGGCTAGACCCAAACCCACTCCGCTAGGCCCAAACCCACTCCGCTAGACCCAAACCCACTCCGCTAGACCCAAACCCACTCCGCTAGAGCCAAACCCACTCGGCTAGTCCCAAACCCACTCGGCTAGACCCAAACCCACTCAGCTAGACCCAAACCCACTCGGCTAGACCCAAACCCACTCGGCTAGACGCAAACCCACTCGGCTGGACCCAAACCCACTCGGCTAGACCCAAACCCACTCCGCTAGACCCAAACCCACTCGGCTAGACCCAAACCCACTCGGCTAGACCCAAACCCACTCCGCTAGGCCCAAACCCACTCCGCTAGACCCAAACCCACTCCGCTAGACCCAAACCCACTCCGCTAGAGCCAAACCCACTCGGCTAGTCCCAAACCCACTCGGCTAGACCCAAACCCACTCGGCTAGACCCAAACCCACTCGGCTAGACCCAAACCCACTCGGCTAGACCCAAACCCACACGGCTAGACCCAAACCCATTCGGCTAGACACAAACCCACTCGGCTAGACCCAAACCCACTCGGCTAGACCCAAACCCACTCCGCTAGACCCAAACCCACTCCGATAGACCCAAACCCACTCGGCTAGACCCAAACCCACTCCGCTAGACCCAAACCCACTCGGCTAGACCCAAACCCACTCGGCTAGACCGAAACCCACTCCGCTAGACCCAAACCCACTCCGCGAGACCCAAACCCTATCCGCTAGACACAAACCCACTCGGCTAGACCCAAACCCACTCGGCTGGACCCAAACCCACTCGGATAGACCAAAACCCACTCGGCTAGACCCAAACCCACTCGGCTAGACCCAAACCTACTCGGCAAGACCCAAACCCACACGGCTCGACCCAAACCGACTCGACTAGACGATTACCCACTTGGCTAGACCCAAACCCACTCGGCTACACCCAAACCCACTCGGCTCGACCCAAACCCACTCGGCTAGACCCAAACCCACTCGGCTACACCCAAACCCACTCCGCTAGGCACAAACCCACTCGGCTAGACCCAAACCCACTCGGCTAGACCCAAACCCACTCGGCTAGACCCAAACCCACTCGGCTAGACCCAAACCCACTCGGCTAGACCCAAACCCACTCGGCTAGACCCCAACCCATTCGGCTAGACCCAAACCCACTCGGCTAGACCCAAACCCACTCGGCTAGTCCCAAACCCACTCGGCTAGACCCAAACCCACTCGGCTAAGCCCAAACCCACTCAGCTAGACGCAAACCCACTCGTCTAGACCCAAACCCACTCCGCTAGACCCAAATCCACTCCGCTACATCCAAACCCACTCGGCTAGACCCAAACCCATTCGGCTAGACCCAAACACACTCCGCTAGACTCAAACCCACTCCGCTAGATGCAAACCCACTCCGCTAGACCCAAACCCACTCCGCTAGACCCAAACCCACACGGCTAGACCGAAACCCACTAGGCTAGACCCAAACGCACTCGGCTGGACGAAAACCCACTCAGCTAGACCCAAACCCACTCGGCTAGACCCAAACCCACTCCGCTTGACCCAAACCCACTCGGCTAGACCCAAACCCACACGGCTAGACCCAAACCCACTCGGCTAGACCCAAACCCATTCGGCTAGACACAAACCCACTCGGCTAGACAGAAACCCACTAGGCTAGTCCCAAACCCACTCGGCGAGGCCCAAACCCACTCGGCTAGACCCAAACCCACTCCGCTAGGCCCAAACCCACTCCGCTAGACCCAAACCCACTCCGCTAGACCCAAACCCACTCCGCTAGAGCCAAACCCACTCGGCTAGTCCCAAACCCACTCGGCTAGACCCAAACCCACTCGGCTAGACCCAAACCCACTCGGCTAGACCCAAACCCACTCGGCTAGACCCAAACCCACACGGCTAGACCCAAACCCATTCGGCTAGACACAAACCCACTCGGCTAGACCCAAACCCACTCGGCTAGACCCAAACCCACTCCGCTAGACCCAAACCCACTCCGATAGACCCAAACCCACTCGGCTAGACCCAAACCCACTCCGCTAGACCCAAACCCACTCGGCTAGACCCAAACCCACTCGGCTAGACCCAAACCCACTCTGCTAGACCCAAACCCACTCCGCGAGACCCAAACCCTATCCGCTAGACACAAACCCACTCGGCTAGACCCAAACCCACTCGGCTGGACCCAAACCCACTCGGATAGACCAAAACCCACTCGGCTAGACCCAAACCCACTCGGCTAGACCCAAACCTACTCGGCAAGACCCAAACCCACACGGCTCGACCCAAACCGACTCGACTAGACGATTACCCACTTGGCTAGACCCAAACCCACTCGGCTACACCCAAACCCACTCGGCTCGACCCAAACCCACTCGGCTAGACCCAAACCCACTCGGCTACACCCAAACCCACTCCGCTAGGCACAAACCCACTCGGCTAGACCCAAACCCACTCGGCTAGACCCAAACCCACTCGGCTAGACCCAAACCCACTCGGCTAGACCCAAACCCACTCGGCTAGACCCAAACCCACTCGGCTAGACCCCAACCCATTCGGCTAGACCCAAACCCACTCGGCTAGACCCAAACCCACTCGGCTAGTCCCAAACCCACTCGGCTAGACCCAAACCCACTCGGCTAAGCCCAAACCCACTCAGCTAGACGCAAACCCACTCGGCTAGACCCAAACCCACTCCGCTAGACCCAAATCCACTCCGCTACATCCAAACCCACTCGGCTAGACACAAACCCATTCGGCTAGACCCAAACACACTCCGCTAGACTCAAACCCACTCCGCTAGATGCAAACCCACTCCGCTAGACCCAAACCCACTCCGCTAGACCCAAACCCACACGGCTAGACCGAAACCCACTAGGCTAGACCCAAACGCACTCGGCTGGACGAAAACCCACTCAGCTAGACCCAAACCCACTCGGCTAGACCCAAACCCACTCCGCTTGACCCAAACCCACTCGGCTAGACCCAAACCCACACGGCTAGACCCAAACCCACTCGGCTAGACCCAAACCCATTCGGCTAGACACAAACCCACTCGGCTAGACAGAAACCCACTAGGCTAGTCCCAAACCCACTCGGCGAGGCCCAAACCCACTCGGCTAGACCCAAACCCACTCGGCTAGACCCAAACCCACTCGGCTAGATCCAAACCCACTCGGCTAGACCCAAACCCACTCGGATAGACCCAAACCCACTCAGCTAGTCCCAAACCCACTCCGCTAGACCCAAATCCACTCCGCTACACCCAAACCCACTCGGCTAGACCCAAACCCACTCGGCTAGACCCAAACCCACTCGGCTAGACCCAAACACACTCGGCTAGACCCAAACCCACTCGGCTAGATCCAAACCCACTCGGCTAGACCCAAACCCACTCGGATAGACCCAAACCCACTCAGCTAGACCCAAACCCACTCCGCTAGACCCAAACCCACTCGGCTAGACCCAAACCCACTCGGCTAGACCCAAACCCACTCGGCTAGACCCAAACCCACTCGGCTAGACCCAAACCCACTCGGCTAGACCCAAACCCACTCGGCTAGACCCAAACCCACTCCGCTAGGCCCAAACCCACTCCGCTAGACCCAAACCCACTCCGCTAGACCCAAACCCACTCTGCTAGAGCCAAACCCACTCGGCTAGTCCCAAACCCACTCCGCTAGACCAAAACCCACACGGCTAGACCGAAACCCACTAGGCTAGACCCAAACGCACTCGGCTGGACGAAAACCCACTCAGCTAGACCCAAACCCACTCGGCTAGACCCAAACCCACTCCGCTTGACCCAAACCCACTCGGCTAGACCCAAACCCACACGGCTAGACCCAAACCCATTCGGCTAGACACAAACCCACTCGGCTAGACCCCAACCCATTCGGCTAGACCCCAACCCATTCGGCTAGACCCAAACCCACTCGGCTAGACCCAAACCCACACGGCTAGACCCAAACCCACTCGGCTAGACCCAAACCCACTCGGCTAGACCCCAACCCATTCGGCTAGACCCAAACCCACTCGGCTAGACCCAAACCCACTCGGCTAGTCCCAAACCCACTCGGCTAGACCCAAACCCACTCGGCTAAGCCCAAACCCACTCAGCTAGACGCAAACCCACTCGGCTAGACCCAAACCCACTCCGCTAGACCCAAATCCACTCCGCTACATCCAAACCCACTCGGCTAGACCCAAACCCATTCGGCTAGACCCAAACACACTCCGCTAGACTCAAACCCACTCCGCTAGATGCAAACCCACTCCGCTAGACCCAAACCCACTCCGCTAGACCCAAACCCACACGGCTAGACCGAAACCCACTAGGCTAGACCCAAACGCACTCGGCTGGACGAAAACCCACTCAGCTAGACCCAAACCCACTCGGCTAGACCCAAACCCACTCCGCTTGACCCAAACCCACTCGGCTAGACCCAAACCCACACGGCTAGACCCAAACCCACTCGGCTAGACCCAAACCCATTCGGCTAGACACAAACCCACTCGGCTAGACAGAAACCCACTAGGCTAGTCCCAAACCCACTCGGCGAGGCCCAAACCCACTCGGCTAGACCCAAACCCACTCGGCTAGACCCAAACCCACTCGGCTAGATCCAAACCCACTCGGCTAGACCCAAACCCACTCGGATAGACCCAAACCCACTCAGCTAGTCCCAAACCCACTCCGCTAGACCCAAATCCACTCCGCTACACCCAAACCCACTCGGCTAGACCCAAACCCACTCGGCTAGACCCAAACCCACTCGGCTAGACCCAAACCCACTCGGCTAGACCCAAACCCACTCGGCTAGATCCAAACCCACTCGGCTAGACCCAAACCCACTCGGATAGACCCAAACCCACTCGGCTAGACCCAAACCCACTCCGCTAGACCCAAACCCACTCGGCTAGACCCAAACCCACTCGGCTAGACCCAAACCCACTCGGCTAGACCCAAACCCACTCGGCTAGACCCAAACCCACTCGGCTAGACCCAAACCCACTCGGCTAGACCCAAACCCACTCCGCTAGGCCCAAACCCACTCCGCTAGACCCAAACCCACTCCGCTAGACCCAAACCCACTCTGCTAGAGCCAAACCCACTCGGCTAGTCCCAAACCCACTCCGCTAGACCAAAACCCACACGGCTAGACCGAAACCCACTAGGCTAGACCCAAACGCACTCGGCTGGACGAAAACCCACTCAGCTAGACCCAAACCCACTCGGCTAGACCCAAACCCACTCCGCTTGACCCAAACCCACTCGGCTAGACCCAAACCCACACGGCTAGACCCAAACCCATTCGGCTAGACACAAACCCACTCGGCCAGACCCAAACCCACTCGGCTAGACCCAAACCCACTCCGCTAGACCCAAACCCACTCCGATAGACCCAAACCCACTCGGCTAGACCCAAACCCACTCCGCTAGACCCAAACCCACTCGGCTAGACCCAAACCCACTCGGCTAGACCCAAACCCACTCCGCTAGACCCAAACCCACTCCGCGAGACCCAAACCCTATCCGCTAGACACAAACCCACTCGGCTAGACCCAAACCCACTCGGCTGGACCCAAACCCACTCGGATAGACCAAAACCCACTCGGCTAGACCCAAACCCACTCGGCTAGACCCAAACCTACTCGGCAAGACCCAAACCCACACGGTTCGAGCCAAACCGACTCGACTAGACGATTACCCACTTGGCTAGACCCAAACCCACTCGGCTACACCCAAACCCACTCGGCTCGACCCAAACCCACTCGGCTAGACCCAAACCCACTCGGCTACACCCAAACCCACTCCGCTAGGCACAAACCCACTCGGCTAGACCCAAACCCACTCGGCTAGACCCAAACCCACTCGGCTAGACCCAAACCCACTCGGCTAGACCCAAACCCACTCGGCTAGACCCAAACCCACTCGGCTAGACCCAAACCCACTCGGCTAGACCCCAACCCATTCGGCCAGACCCAAACCCACTCGGCTAGACCCAAACCCACTAGGCTAGTCCCAAACCCACTCGGCTAGACCCAAACCCACTCGGCTAAGCCCAAACTCACTCAGCTAGACGCAAACCCACTCGGCTAGACCCAAACCCACTCGGCTAGATCCAAACCCACTCGGCTAGACCCAAACCCACTCGGATAGACCCAAACCCACTCAGCTAGACCCAAACCCACTCCGCTAGACCCAAACCCACTCGGCTAGACCCAAACCCACTCGGCAAGACCCAAACCCACTCGGCTAGACCCAAACCCACACGGCTAGACCCAAACCCACTCGGCTAGACCCAAACCCACTCGGCTAGACCCAAACCCACTCCGCTAGGCCCAAACCCACTCCGCTAGACCCAAACCCACTCCGCTAGACCCAAACCCACTCGGCTAGACCCAAACCCACTCGGCTAGACCCAAACCCACTCGGCTAGACCCAAACCCACTCGGCTAGACCCCAACCCATTCGGCCAGACCCAAACCCACTCGGCTAGACCCAAACCCACTAGGCTAGTCCCAAACCCACTCGGCTAGACCCAAACCCACTCGGCTAAGCCCAAACTCACTCAGCTAGACGCAAACCCACTCGGCTAGACCCAAACCCACTCGGCTAGATCCAAACCCACTCGGCTAGACCCAAACCCACTCGGATAGACCCAAACCCACTCAGCTAGACCCAAACCCACTCCGCTAGACCCAAACCCACTCGGCTAGACCCAAACCCACTCGGCAAGACCCAAACCCACTCGGCTAGACCCAAACCCACACGGCTAGACCCAAACCCACTCGGCTAGACCCAAACCCACTCGGCTAGACCCAAACCCACTCCGCTAGGCCCAAACCCACTCCGCTAGACCCAAACCCACTCCGCTAGACCCAAACCCACTCTGCTAGAGCCAAACCCACTCGGCTAGTCCCAAACCCACTCGGCTAGACCCAAACCCACTCGGCTAGACCCAAACCCACTCGGCTAGACCCAAACCCACTCGGCTATTCCCAAACCCACTCGGCTAGACCCAAACCCACTCGGCTAGACCCAAACCCACTCCGCTAGACCCAAACCCACTCGGCTAGACCCAAACCCACTCGGCTAGACCCAAACCCACTCCGCTAGACCCAAACCCACTCCGCTAGACCCAAACCCACTCGGCTAGACCCAAACCCACTCCGCTAGACACAAACCCACTCGGGTAGACCCAAATCCACTCGGCTAGACCCAAACTCACTCGGCTAGACCCAAACCCACTCGGCTAGACCCAAACCCACTCGGCTAGACCCAAACCCACTCGGCTAGACCCAAACCCACTCCGCTAGACCCAAACCCACTCGGCTAGACCCAAACCCACTCCGCTAGACCCAAATCCACTCCGCTACACCCAAACCCACTCGGCTAGACCCAAACCCACTCGGCTAGACCCAAACCCACTCGGCTTGACCCAAACCCACTCGGCTAGACCCAAACCCACTCGGCTAGATCCAAACCCACTCGGCTAGACCCAAACCCACTCGGATAGACCCAAACCCACTCAGCTAGACCCAAACCCACTCCGCTAGACCCAAACCCACTCGGCTAGACCCAAACCCACTCGGCTAGACCCAAACCCACTCGGCTAGACCCAAACCCACTCGGCTAGACCCAAACCCACTTGGCTAGACCCAAACCCACTCGGCTAGACCCAAACCCACTCCGCTAGGCCCAAACCCACTCCGCTAGACCCAAACCCACTCCGCTAGACCCAAACCCACTCTGCTAGAGCCAAACCCACTCGGCTAGTCCCAAACCCACTCGGCTAGACCCAAACCCACTCGGCTAGACCCAAACCCACTCGGCTAGACCCAAACCCACTCGGCTAGACCCAAACCCACTCGGCTAGACCCAAACCCACTCGGCTAGACCCAAACCCACTCCGCTAGACCCAAACCCACTCGGCTAGACCCAAACCCACTCCGCTAGACCCAAACCCACTCCGCTAGACCCAAACCCACTCCGCTAGACCCAAACCCACTCGGCTAGACCCAAACCCACTCCGCTAGACACAAACCCACTCGGGTAGACCCAAATCCACTCGGCTAGACCCAAACCCACTCGGCTAGACCCAAACCCACTCGGCTAGACCCAAACCCACTCGGCTAGACCCAAACCCACTCGGCTAGACCCAAACCCACTCCGCTAGACCCAAACCCACTCGGCTAGACCCAAACCCACTCCGCTAGACCCAAATCCACTCCGCTACACCCAAACCCACTCGGCTAGACCCAAACCCACTCGGCTAGACACAAACCCACTCGGCTAGACCCAAACCCACTCCGCTAGACCCAAACCCACTCCGCGAGACCCAAACCCACTCCGCTAGACACAAACCCACTCGGCTAGACCCAAACCCACTCGGCTGGACCCAAACCCACTCGGATGAACAAAACCCACTCGTCTAGACCCAAACCCACTCGGCTAGACCCAAACCTACCCGGCAAGACCCAAACCCACTCGGCTCGACCCAAACCGACTCGACTAGACGATTACCCACTCGGCTAGACCCAAACCCATTCGGCTAGACCCAAACCCACTCGGCTCGACCCAAACCCACTCCGCTAGACCCAAACCCACTCCGCTAGACCCAAACCCACTCCGCTAGACCCAAACCCACTCCGCTAGAGCCAAACCCACTCGGCTAGTCCCAAACCCACTCGGCTAGACCCAAACCCACTCGGCTAGACCCAAACCCACTAGGCTAGACCCAAACCCACTCGGCTAGACCCAAACCCACTCGGCTAGACCCAAACCCACTCTGCTAGACCCAAACCCACTCGGCTAGACCCAAACCCACTCGGCTAGACCCAAACCCACTCCGCTAGACCCAAACCCACTCCGCTAGACGCAAACCCACTCCGCTAGACCCAAACCCACTCCGCTAGACCCAAACCCACTCGGCTAGACCCAAACCCACTCGGGTAGACCCAAACCCACTCGGCTAGACCCAAACCCACTCGGCTAGACCCAAACCCACTCGGCTAGACCCAAACCCACTCGGCTAGACCCAAACCCACTCGGCTAGACCCAAACCCACTCCGCTAGGCCCAAACCCACTCCGCTAGACCCAAACCCACTCCGCTAGACCCAAACCCACTCTGCTAGAGCCAAACCCACTCGGCTAGTCCCAAGCCCACTCGGCTAGACCCAAACCCACTCGGCTAGACCCCAACCCACTCGGCTAGACCCAAACCCACTCGGCTAGACCCAAACCCACTCGGCTAGACCCAAACCCACTCGGCTAGACCCAATCCCACTCCGCTAGACCCAAACCCACTCGGCTAGACCCAAACCCACTCGGCTAGACCCAAACCCACTCCGCTAGACCCAAACCCACTCCGCTAGACCCAAACCCACTCGGCTAGACCCAAACCCACTCCGCTAGACACAAACCCACTCGGGTAGACCCAAATCCACTCGGCTAGACCCAAACCCACTCGGCTAGACCCAAACCCACTCGGCTAGACCCAAACCCACTCGGCTAGACCCAAACCCACTCGGCTAGACCCAAACCCACTCGGCTAGACCCAAACCCACTCCGCTAGACCCAAACCCACTCGGCTAGACCCAAACCCACTCCGCTAGACCCAAATCCACTCCGCTACACCCAAACCCACTCGGCTAGACCCAAACCCACTCGGCTAGACCCAAACCCACTCGGCTAGACCCAAACCCACTCGGCTAGACCCAAACCCACTCGGCTAGACCCAAACCCACTCGGCTAGATCCAAACCCACTCGGCTAGACCCAAACCCACTCGGATAGACCCAAACCCACTCAGCTAGACCCAAACCCACTCCGCTAGACCCAAACCCACTCGGCTAGACCCAAACCCACTCGGCTAGACCCAAACCCACTCGGCTAGACCCAAACCCACTCGGCTAGACCCAAACCCACTCGGCTAGACCCAAACCCACTCGGCTAGACCCAAACCCACTCCGCTAGGCCCAAACCCACTCCGCTAGACCCAAACCCACTCCGCTAGACCCAAACCCACTCTGCTAGAGCCAAACCCACTCGGCTAGTCCCAAACCCACTCGGCTAGACCCAAACCCACTCGGCTAGACCCAAACCCACTCGGCTAGACCCAAACCCACTCGGCTAGACCCAAACCCACTCGGCTAGACCCAAACCCACTCGGCTAGACCCAAACCCACTCCGCTAGGCACAAACCCACTCGGCTAGACCCAAACCCACTCGGCTAGACCCAAACCCACTCGGCTAGACCCAAACCCACTCGGCTAGACCCAAACCCACTCGGCAAGACCCAAACCCACTCGGCTAGACCCAAACCCACTCGGCTAGACCCCAACCCATTCGGCTAGACCCAAACCCACTCGGCTAGACCCAAACCCACTAGGCTAGTCCCAAACCCACTCGGCTAGACCCAAACCCACTCGGCTAAGCCCAAACCCACTCAGCTAGACGCAAACCCACTCGGCTAGACCCAAACCCACTCGGCTAGATCCAAACCCACTCGGCTAGACCCAAACCCACTCGGATAGACCCAAACCCACTCAGCTGGACCCAAACCCACTCCGCTAGACCCAAACCCACTCGGCTAGACCCAAACCCACTCGGCTGGACCCAAACCCACTCGGCTGGACCCAAACCCACTCGGCTAGACCCAAACACACTCGGCTAGACCCAAACCCACTCGGCTAGACCCAAACCCACTCCGCTAGGCCCAAACCCACTCCGCTAGACCCAAACCCACTCTGCTAGAGCCAAACCCACTCGGCTAGTCCCAAACCCACTCGGCTAGACCCAAACCCACTCGGCTAGACCCAAACCCACTCGGCTAGACCCAAACCCACTCGGCTAGACCCAAACCCACTCGGCTAGACCCAAACCCACTCGGCTAGACCCAAACCCACTCCGCTAGACCCAAACCCACTCGGCTAGACCCAAACCCACTCGGCTAGACCCAAACCCACTCCGCTAGACCCAAACCCACTCCGCTAGACCCAAACCCACTCGGCTAGACCCAAACCCACTCCGCTAGACACAAACCCACTCGGGTAGACCCAAATCCACTCGGCTAGACCCAAACTCACTCGGCTAGACCCAAACCCACTCGGCTAGACCCAAACCCACTCGGCTAGACCCAAACCCACTCGGCTAGACCCAAACCCACTCCGCTAGACCCAAACCCACTCGGCTAGACCCAAACCCACTCCGCTAGACCCAAATCCACTCCGCTACACCCAAACCCACTCGGCTAGACCCAAACCCACTCGGCTAGACCCAAACCCACTCGGCTAGACCCAAACCCACTCGGCTAGACCCAAACCCACTCGGCTCGACCCAAACCGACTCGACTAGACGATTACCCACTCGGCTAGACCCAAACCCACTCGGCTAGACCCAAACCCACTCAGCTAGACCCAAACCCACTCGGCTAGACCCAAACCCACTCGGCTAGACCCAAACCCACTCGGCTAGACCCAAACCCACTCCGCTAGACCCAAACCCACTCGGCTAGACCCAAACCCACTCGGCTAGACCCAAACCCACTCCGCTAGACCCAAACCCACTCCGCTAGACCCAAACCCACTCGGCTAGACCCAAACCCACTCCGCTAGACACAAACCCACTCGGGTAGACCCAAATCCACTCGGCTAGACCCAAACTCACTCGGCTAGACCCAAACCCACTCGGCTACACCCAAACCCACTCGGCTAGACCCAAACCCACTCGGCTAGACCCAAACCCACTCCGCTAGACCCAAACCCACTCGGCTAGACCCAAACCCACTCCGCTAGACCCAAATCCACTCCGCTACACCCAAACCCACTCGGCTAGACCCAAACCCACTCGGCTAGACCCAAACCCACTCGGCTAGACCCAAACCCACTCGGCTAGACCCAAACCCACTCGGCTAGATCCAAACCCACTCGGCTAGACCCAAACCCACTCGGATAGACCCAAACCCACTCCGCTAGACCCAAACCCACTCCGCTAGACCCAAACCCACTCGGCTAGACCCAAACCCACTCGGCTAGACCCAAACCCACTCGGCTAGACCCAAACCCACTCGGCTAGACCCAAACCCACTCGGCTAGACCCAAACCCACTCGGCTAGACCCAAACCCACTCCGCTAGGCCCAAACCCACTCCGCTAGACCCAAACCCACTCCGCTAGACCCAAACCCACTCTGCTAGAGCCAAACCCACTCGGCTAGTCCCAAACCCACTCGGCTAGACCCAAACCCACTCGGCTAGACCCAAACCCACTCGGCTAGACCCAAACCCACTCGGCTAGACCCAAACCCACTCGGCTAGACCCAAACCCACTCGGCTAGACCCAAACCCACTCCGCTAGACCCAAACCCACTCGGCTAGACCCAAACCCACTCCGCTAGACCCAAACCCACTCCGCTAGACCCAAACCCACTCCGCTAGACCCAAACCCACTCGGCTAGACCCAAACCCACTCAGCTAGACACAAACCCACTCGGGTAGACCCAAATCCACTCGGCTAGACCCAAACCCACTCGGCTAGACCCAAACCCACTCGGCTAGACCCAAACCCACTCGGCTAGACCCTAACCCACTCGGCTAGACCCAAACCCACTCCGCTAGACCCAAACCCACTCGGCTAGACCCAAACCCACTCCGCTAGACCCAAATCCACTCCGCTACACCCAAACCCACTCGGCTAGACCCAAACCCACTCGGCTAGACCCAAACCCACTCCGCTAGACCCAAACCCACTCCGCGAGACCCAAACCCACTCCGCTAGACACAAACCCACTCGGCTAGACCCAAACCCACTCGGCTGGACCCAAACCCACTCGGATGAACAAAACCCACTCGTCTAGACCCAAACCCACTCGGCTAGACCCAAACCTACCCGGCAAGACCCAAACCCACTCGGCTCGACCCAAACCGACTCGACTAGACGATTACCCACTCGGCTAGACCCAAACCCACTCGGCTAGACCCAAACCCACTCGGCTCGACCCAAACCCACTCCGCTAGACCCAAACCCACTCCGCTAGACCCAAACCCACTCGGCTAGTCCCAAACCCACTCCGCTAGAGCCAAACCCACTCGGCTAGTCCCAAACCCACTCGGCTAGACCCAAACCCACTCGGCTAGACCCAAACCCACTAGGCTAGACCCAAACCCACTCGGCTAGACCCAAACCCACTCGGCTAGACCCAAACCCACTCTGCTAGACCCAAACCCACTCGGCTAGACCCAAACCCACTCGGCTAGACCCAAACCCACTCGGCTAGACCCAAACCCACTCCGCTAGACCCAAACCCACTCGGCTAGACCCAAACCCACTCGGGCAGACCCAAACCCACTCGGCTAGACCCAAACCCACTCGGCTAGACCCAAACCCACTCGGCTAGACCCAAACCCACTCGGCTAGACCCAAACCCACTCGGCTAGACCCAAACCCACTCGGCTAGACCCAAACCCACTCCGCTAGGCCCAAACCCACTCCGCTAGACCCATACCCACTCCGCTAGACCCAAACCCACTCCGCTAGAGCCAAACCCACTCGGCTAGTCCCAAGCCCACTCGGCTAGACCCAAACCCACTCGGCTAGACCCAAACCCACTCGGCTAGACCCAAACCCACTCGGCTAGACCCAAACCCATTCGGCTAGACCCAAACCCACTCGGCTAGACCCAAACCCACTCCGCTAGACCCAAACCCACTCGGCTAGACCCAAACCCACTCGGCTAGACCCAAACCCACTCCGCTAGACCCAAACCCACTCCGCTAGACCCAAACCCACTCGGCTAGACCCAAACCCACTCAGCTAGACACAAACCCACTCGGGTAGACCCAAATCCACTCGGCTAGACCCAAACCCACTCGGCTAGACCCAAACCCACTCGGCTAGACCCAAACCCACTCGGCTAGACCCAAACCCACTCGGCTAGACACAAACCCACTCGGGTAGACCCAAATCCACTCGGCTAGACCCAAACCCACTCGGCTAGACCCAAACCCACTCGGCTAGACCCAAACCCACTCGGCTAGACCCAAACCCACTCGGCTAGACCCAAACCCACTCCGCTAGACCCAAACCCACTCGGCTAGACCCAAACCCACTCCGCTAGACCCAAATCCACTCCGCTACACCCAAACCCACTCGGCTAGACCCAAACCCACTCGGCTAGACCCAAACCCACTCGGCTAGACCCAAACCCACTCGGCTAGACCCAAACCCACTCGGCTAGATCCAAACCCACTCGGCTAGACTCAAACCCACTCGGATAGACCCAAACCCACTCAGCTAGACCCAAACCCACTCCGCTAGACCCAAACCCACTCGGCTAGACCCAAACCCACTCGGCTAGACCCAAACCCACTCGGCTAGACCCAAACCCACTCGGCTAGACCCAAACCCACTCGGCTAGACCCAAACCCACTCCGCTAGGCCCAAACCCACTCCGCTAGACCCAAACCCACTCCGCTAGACCCAAACCCACTCTGCTAGAGCCAAACCCACTCGGCTAGTCCCAAACCCACTCGGCTAGACCCAAACCCACTCGGCTAGACCCAAACCCACTCGGCTAGACCCAAACCCACTCGGCTAGACCCAAACCCACTCGGCTAGACCCAAGCCCACTCTGCTAGACCCAAACCCACTCGGCTAGACCCAAACCCACTCGGCTAGACCCAAACCCACTCCGCTAGACCCAAACCCACTCCGCTAGACCCAAACCCACTCGGCTAGACCCAAACCCACTCCGCTAGACACAAACCCACTCGGGTAGACCCAAACCCACTCGGCTAGACCCAAACCCACTCGGCTAGACCCAAACCCACTCGGCTAGACCCAAACCCACTCGGCTAGACCCAAACCCACTCGGCTAGACCCAAACCCACTCGGCTTTACCCAAACCCACTCCGCTAGACCCAAACCCACTCGGCTAGACCCAAACCCACTCGGCTAGACCCAAACCCACTCGGCTAGACCCAAACCCACTCTGCTAGACCCAAACCCACTCGGCTAGACCCAAACCCACTCGGCTAGACCCAAACCCACTCGCCTAGACCCAAACCCACTCGGCTAGACCCAAACCCACTCGGGTAGACCCAAATCCACTCGGCTAGACCCAAACCCACTCGGCTAGACCCAAACCCACTCGGCTAGTCCCAAACCCACTCGGCTAGACCCAAACCCACTCAGCTAGACCCAAACCCACTCGGCTAGACCGAAACCCACTCGGCTAGACGCAAACCCACTCGGCTGGACCCAAACCCACTCGGCTAGACCCAAACCCACTCCGCTAGACCCAAACCCACTCGGCTAGACCCAAACCCACTCGGCTAGACCCAAACCCACTCCGCTAGGCCCAAACCCACTCCGCTAGACCCAAACCCACTCCGCTAGACCCAAACCCACTCCGCTAGAGCCAAACCCACTCGGCTAGTCCCAAACCCACTCGGCTAGACCCAAACCCACTCGGCCAGACCCAAACCGACTCGGCTAGACCCAAACCCACTCGGCTAGACCCAAACCCACTCGGCTAGACCCAAACCCACTCGGCTAGATCCAAACCCACTCCGCTAGACCCAAACCCACTCCGCTAGACCCAAACCCACTCCGCTAGACCCAAACCCACTCCGCTAGACCCAAACCCACTCCGCTAGACCCAAACCCACTCCGCTAGACCCAAACCCACTCCGCTAGACCCAAACCCACTCGGCTAGACCCAAACCCACTCCTCTAGACCCAAATCCACTCCGCTACACCCAAACCCACTCGGCTAGACCCAAACCCACTCGGCTAGACCCAAACCCACTCGGCTAGACCTAAACCCACTCCGCTAGACCCAAACCCACTCCGCGAGACCCAAACCCACTCCGCGAGACACAAACCCACTCGGCTAGACCCAAACCCACTCGGCTGGACCCAAACCCACTCGGATAGACCAAAACCCACTCGGCTAGACCCAAACCCACTCGGCTAGACCCAAACCTACTCGGCAAGACCCAAACCCACTCGGCTCGACCCAAACCGACTCGACTAGACGATTACCCACTCGGCTAGAGCCAAACCCACTCGGCTAGACCCAAACCCACTCGGCTCGACCCAAACCCACTCGGCTAGACCCAAACCCACTCGGCTACACCCAAACCCACTCCGCTAGGCCCAAACCCACTCGGCTAGACCCAAACCCACTCGGCTAGACCCAAACCCATTCGGCTAGACCCAAACCCACTCGGCTAGACCCAAACCCACTCGGCTAGACCCAAACCCACTCGGCTAGACCCAAACCCACTCGGCTAGGCCCAAACCCACTCCGCTAGACCCAAACCCACTCCGCTAGACCCAAACCCACTCCGCTAGAGCCAAACCCACACGGCTAGTCCCAAACCCACTCGGCTTGACCCAAACCCACTCGGCTAGACCCAAACCCACTCGGCTAGACCCAGACCCACTCGGCTAGACCCAAATCCACTCGGCTTTACCCAAACCCACTCCGCTAGACCCAAACCCACTCGGCTAGACCCAAACCCACTCGGCTAGACCCAAACCCACTCCGCTAGACCCAAACCCACTCGGCTAGACCCAAACCCACTCGGCTAGACCCAAACCCACTCGGCTAGACCCAAACCCACTCGGCTAGACCCAAACCCACTCGGGTAGACCCAAATCCACTCGGCTAGACCCAAACCCACTCGGCTAGACCCAAACCCACTCGGCTAGACCCAAACCCACTCGGCAAGACCCAAACCCACTCGGCTAGACCCAAACCCACTCTGCTAGGCCCAAACCCACTCCGCTAGACCCAAACCCACTCCGCTAGACCCAAACCCACTCCGCTAGAGCCAAACCCACTCGGCTAGTCCCAAACCCACTCGGCTAGACCCAAACCCACTCGGCTAGACCCAAACCCACTCGGCTAGACCCAAACCCACTCGGCTAGACGCAAACCCACTCGGCTGGACCCAAACCCACTCGGCTAGACCCAAACCCACTCCGCTAGACCCAAACCCACTCGGCTAGACCCAAACCCACTCGGCTAGACCCAAACCCACTCCGCTAGGCCCAAACCCACTCCGCTAGACCCAAACCCACTCCGCTAGACCCAAACCCACTCCGCTAGATCCAAACCCACTCGGCTAGTCCCAAACCCACTCGGCTAGACCCAAACCCACTCGGCTAGACCCAAACCCACTCGGCTAGACCCAAACCCACTCGGCTAGACCCAAACCCACTCGGCTAGACCCAAACCCACTCGGCTAGACCCAAACCCACTCCGCTAGACCCAAACCCACTCCGCTAGACCCAAACCCACTCCGCTAGACCCAAACCCACTCCGCTAGACCCAAACCCACTCGGCTAGACCCAAACCCACTCGGCTAGACCCAAACCCACTCCGCTAGACCCAAACCCACTCCGCGAGACCCAAACCCTATCCGCTAGACACAAACCCACTCGGCTAAACCCAAACCCACTCGGCTGGACCCAAACCCACTCGGATAGACCAAAACCCACTCGGCTGGACCCAAACCCACTCGGCTAGACCCAAACCTACTCGGCAAGACCCAAACCCACACGGCTCGACCCAAACCGACTCGACTAGACGATTACCCACTTGGCTAGACCCAAACCCACTCGGCTAGACCCAAACCCACTCGGCTCGACCCAAACCCACTCGGCTAGACCCAAACCCACTCGGCTACACCCAAACCCACTCCGCTAGGCACAAACCCACTCGGCTAGACCCAAACCCACTCGGCTAGACCCAAACCCATTCGGCTAGACCCAAACCCACTCGGCTAGACCCAAACCCACTCGGCTAGACCCAAACCCACTCGGCTAGACCCAAACCCACTCGGCTAGACCCAAACCCACCCCGCTAGGCCCAAACCCACTCCGCTAGACCCAAACCCACTCCGCTAGACCCAAACCCACTCCGCTAGAGCCAAACCCACTCCGCTAGTCCCAAACCCACTCGGCTAGACCCAAACCCACTCGGCTAGACCCAAACCCACTCGGCTAGACTCAAACCCACTCGGCTAGACCCAAACCCACTCGGCTAGACCCAAACCCACTCGGCTAGACCCAAACCCACTCGGCTAGACGCAAACCCACTCGGCTAGACCCAAACCCACTCTGCTAGACCCAAACACACTCGGCTAGACCCAAACCCACTCCTCTAAACCCAAATCCACTCCGCTACACCCAAACCCGCTCCGCTACACCCAAACCCACTCGGCTAGACCCAAACCCACTCGGCTAGACCTAAACCCACTCGGCTAGACCCAAACCCACTCCGCTAGGCCCAAACCCACTCCGCTAGACCCAAACCCACTCCGCTAGACCCAAACCCACTCTGCTAGAGCCAAACCCACTCGGCTAGTCCCAAACCCACTCGGCTAGACCCAAACCCACTCGGCTAGACCCAAACCCACTCGGCTAGACCCAAACCCACTCGGCTAGACCCAAACCCACTCGGCTAGACCCAAGCCCACTCTGCTAGACCCAAACCCACTCGGCTAGACCCAAACCCACTCGGCTAGACCCAAACCCACTCCGCTAGACCCAAACCCACTCCGCTAGACCCAAACCCACTCGGCTAGACCCAAACCCACTCCGCTAGACACAAACCCACTCGGGTAGACCCAAACCCACTCGGCTAGACCCAAACCCACTCGGCTAGACCCAAACCCACTCGGCTAGACCCAAACCCACTCGGCTAGACCCAAACCCACTCGGCTAGACCCAAACCCACTCGGCTTTACCCAAACCCACTCCGCTAGACCCAAACCCACTCGGCTAGACCCAAACCCACTCGGCTAGACCCAAACCCACTCGGCTAGACCCAAACCCACTCTGCTAGACCCAAACCCACTCGGCTAGACCCAAACCCACTCGGCTAGACCCAAACCCACTCGCCTAGACCCAAACCCACTCGGCTAGACCCAAACCCACTCGGGTAGACCCAAATCCACTCGGCTAGACCCAAACCCACTCGGCTAGACCCAAACCCACTCGGCTAGTCCCAAACCCACTCGGCTAGACCCAAACCCACTCAGCTAGACCCAAACCCACTCGGCTAGACCGAAACCCACTCGGCTAGACGCAAACCCACTCGGCTGGACCCAAACCCACTCGGCTAGACCCAAACCCACTCCGCTAGACCCAAACCCACTCGGCTAGACCCAAACCCACTCGGCTAGACCCAAACCCACTCCGCTAGGCCCAAACCCACTCCGCTAGACCCAAACCCACTCCGCTAGACCCAAACCCACTCCGCTAGAGCCAAACCCACTCGGCTAGTCCCAAACCCACTCGGCTAGACCCAAACCCACTCGGCCAGACCCAAACCCACTCGGCTAGACCCAAACCCACTCGGCTAGACCCAAACCCACTCGGCTAGACCCAAACCCACTCGGCTAGATCCAAACCCACTCCGCTAGACCCAAACCCACTCCGCTAGACCCAAACCCACTCCGCTAGACCCAAACCCACTCCGCTAGACCCAAACCCACTCCGCTAGACCCAAACCCACTCCGCTAGACCCAAACCCACTCCGCTAGACCCAAACCCACTCGGCTAGACCCAAACCCACTCCTCTAGACCCAAATCCACTCCGCTACACCCAAACCCACTCGGCTAGACCCAAACCCACTCGGCTAGACCCAAACCCACTCGGCTAGACCTAAACCCACTCCGCTAGACCCAAACCCACTCCGCGAGACCCAAACCCACTCCGCGAGACACAAACCCACTCGGCTAGACCCAAACCCACTCGGCTGGACCCAAACCCACTCGGATAGACCAAAACCCACTCGGCTAGACCCAAACCCACTCGGCTAGACCCAAACCTACTCGGCAAGACCCAAACCCACTCGGCTCGACCCAAACCGACTCGACTAGACGATTACCCACTCGGCTAGAGCCAAACCCACTCGGCTAGACCCAAACCCACTCGGCTCGACCCAAACCCACTCGGCTAGACCCAAACCCACTCGGCTACACCCAAACCCACTCCGCTAGGCCCAAACCCACTCGGCTAGACCCAAACCCACTCGGCTAGACCCAAACCCATTCGGCTAGACCCAAACCCACTCGGCTAGACCCAAACCCACTCGGCTAGACCCAAACCCACTCGGCTAGACCCAAACCCACTCGGCTAGGCCCAAACCCACTCCGCTAGACCCAAACCCACTCCGCTAGACCCAAACCCACTCCGCTAGAGCCAAACCCACACGGCTAGTCCCAAACCCACTCGGCTTGACCCAAACCCACTCGGCTAGACCCAAACCCACTCGGCTAGACCCAGACCCACTCGGCTAGACCCAAATCCACTCGGCTTTACCCAAACCCACTCCGCTAGACCCAAACCCACTCGGCTAGACCCAAACCCACTCGGCTAGACCCAAACCCACTCCGCTAGACCCAAACCCACTCGGCTAGACCCAAACCCACTCGGCTAGACCCAAACCCACTCGGCTAGACCCAAACCCACTCGGCTAGACCCAAACCCACTCGGGTAGACCCAAATCCACTCGGCTAGACCCAAACCCACTCGGCTAGACCCAAACCCACTCGGCTAGACCCAAACCCACTCGGCAAGACCCAAACCCACTCGGCTAGACCCAAACCCACTCTGCTAGGCCCAAACCCACTCCGCTAGACCCAAACCCACTCCGCTAGACCCAAACCCACTCCGCTAGAGCCAAACCCACTCGGCTAGTCCCAAACCCACTCGGCTAGACCTAAACCCACTCGGCTAGACCCAAACCCACTCGGCTAGACCCAAACCCACTCGGCTAGACGCAAACCCACTCGGCTGGACCCAAACCCACTCGGCTAGACCCAAACCCACTCCGCTAGACCCAAACCCACTCGGCTAGACCCAAACCCACTCGGCTAGACCCAAACCCACTCCGCTAGGCCCAAACCCACTCCGCTAGACCCAAACCCACTCCGCTAGACCCAAACCCACTCCGCTAGATCCAAACCCACTCGGCTAGTCCCAAACCCACTCGGCTAGACCCAAACCCACTCGGCTAGACCCAAACCCACTCGGCTAGACCCAAACCCACTCGGCTAGACCCAAACCCACTCGGCTAGACCCAAACCCACTCGGCTAGACCCAAACCCACTCCGCTAGACCCAAACCCACTCCGCTAGACCCAAACCCACTCCGCTAGACCCAAACCCACTCCGCTAGACCCAAACCCACTCGGCTAGACCCAAACCCACTCGGCTAGACCCAAACCCACTCCGCTAGACCCAAACCCACTCCGCGAGACCCAAACCCTATCCGCTAGACACAAACCCACTCGGCTAAACCCAAACCCACTCGGCTGGACCCAAACCCACTCGGATAGACCAAAACCCACTCGGCTGGACCCAAACCCACTCGGCTAGACCCAAACCTACTCGGCAAGACCCAAACCCACACGGCTCGACCCAAACCGACTCGACTAGACGATTACCCACTTGGCTAGACCCAAACCCACTCGGCTAGACCCAAACCCACTCGGCTCGACCCAAACCCACTCGGCTAGACCCAAACCCACTCGGCTACACCCAAACCCACTCCGCTAGGCACAAACCCACTCGGCTAGACCCAAACCCACTCGGCTAGACCCAAACCCATTCGGCTAGACCCAAACCCACTCGGCTAGACCCAAACCCACTCGGCTAGACCCAAACCCACTCGGCTAGACCCAAACCCACTCGGCTAGACCCAAACCCACCCCGCTAGGCCCAAACCCACTCCGCTAGACCCAAACCCACTCCGCTAGACCCAAACCCACTCCGCTAGAGCCAAACCCACTCCGCTAGTCCCAAACCCACTCGGCTAGACCCAAACCCACTCGGCTAGACCCAAACCCACTCGGCTAGACTCAAACCCACTCGGCTAGACCCAAACCCACTCGGCTAGACCCAAACCCACTCGGCTAGACCCAAACCCACTCGGCTAGACGCAAACCCACTCGGCTAGACCCAAACCCACTCTGCTAGACCCAAACACACTCGGCTAGACCCAAACCCACTCCTCTAAACCCAAATCCACTCCGCTACACCCAAACCCGCTCCGCTACACCCAAACCCACTCGGCTAGACCCAAACCCACTCGGCTAGACCTAAACCCACTCCGCTATACCCAAACCCACTCCGCGAGACCCAAACCCTATCCGCAAGACACAAACCCACTCGGCTGGACCCAAACCCACTCGGCTGGACCCAAACCCACTCGGATAGACCAAAACCCACTCGGCTAGACCCAAACCCACTCGGCTAGACCCAAACCCATTCGGCAAGACCCAAACCCACTCGGCTCGACCCAAACCGACTCGACTAGACGATTACCCACTCGGCTAGACCCAAACCCACTCGGCTAGACCCAAACCCACTCGGCTCGACCCAAACCCACTCGGCTAGACCCAAACCCACTCGGCTACACCCAAACCCACTCCGCTAGGCCCAAACCCACTCGGCTAGACCCAAACCCACTCGGCTAGACCCAAACCCACTCGGCTAGACCCAAACCCACTCGGCTAGACCCAAACCCACTCGGCTAGACCCAAACCCACTCGGCTAGGCCCAAACCCACTCCGCTAGACCCAAACCCACTCCGCTAGACCCAAACCCACTCCGCTAGAGCCAAACCCACTCGGCTAGTCCCAAACCCACTCGGCTAGACCCAAACCCACTCGGCTAGACCCAAACCCACTTGGCTAGACCCAAACCCACTCGGATAGACCAAAACCCACTCGGCCAGACCCAAACCCACTCGGCTAGACCCAAACCTACTCGGCAAGACCCAAACCCACTCGGCTCGACCCAAACCGACTCGACTAGACGATTACCCACTCGGCTAGACCCAAACCCACTCGGCTAGACCCAAACCCACTCGGCTTGACCCAAACCCACTCCGCTAGAGCCAAACCCACTCGGCTAGTCCCAAACCCACTCGGCTTGACCCAAACCCACTCGGCTGGACCCAAACCCACTCGGCTAGACCCAAACCCACTCGGCTAGACCGAAACCCACTCGGCTAGACCCAAACCCACTCGGCTTTACCCAAACCCACTCCGCTAGACCCAAACCCACTCGGCTAGACCCAAACCCACTCGGCTAGACCCAAACCCACTCCGCTAGACGCAAACCCACTCGGCTAGACCCAAACCCACTCGGCTAGACCCAAACCCACTCGCCTAGACCCAAACCCACTCGCCTAGACCCAAACCCACTCGGCTAGACCCAAACCCACTCGGGTAGACCCAAATCCACTCGGCTAGACCCAAACCCACTCGGCTAGACCCAAACCCACTCGGCTAGACCCAAACCCACTCGGCTAGACCCAAACCCACTCGGCTAGGCCCAAACCCACTCCGCTAGACCCAAACCCACTCCGCTAGACTCAGACTCATTCCGCTAGACCCAAACCCACTCCGCTAGACCCAAACCCACTCCGCTAGACCCAAACCCACTCCGCTAGAGCCAAACCCACTCCGCTAGTCCCAAACCCACTCGGCTAGACCCAAACCCACTCGGCTAGACCCAAACCCACTCGGCTAGACTCAAACCCACTCGGCTAGACCCAAACCCACTCGGCTAGACCCAAACCCACTCGGCTAGACCCAAACCCACTCGGCTAGACGCAAACCCACTCGGCTAGACCCAAACCCACTCTGCTAGACCCAAACACACTCGGCTAGACCCAAACCCACTCCTCTAAACCCAAATCCACTCCGCTACACCCAAACCCGCTCCGCTACACCCAAACCCACTCGGCTAGACCCAAACCCACTCGGCTAGACCTAAACCCACTCCGCTATACCCAAACCCACTCCGCGAGACCCAAACCCTATCCGCAAGACACAAACCCACTCGGCTGGACCCAAACCCACTCGGCTGGACCCAAACCCACTCGGATAGACCAAAACCCACTCGGCTAGACCCAAACCCACTCGGCTAGACCCAAACCCACTCGGCAAGACCCAAACCCACTCGGCTCGACCCAAACCGACTCGACTAGACGATTACCCACTCGGCTAGACCCAAACCCACTCGGCTAGACCCAAACCCACTCGGCTCGACCCAAACCCACTCGGCTAGACCCAAACCCACTCGGCTACACCCAAACCCACTCCGCTAGGCCCAAACCCACTCGGCTAGACCCAAACCCACTCGGCTAGACCCAAACCCACTCGGCTAGACCCAAACCCACTCGGCTAGACCCAAACCCACTCGGCTAGACCCAAACCCACTCGGCTAGGCCCAAACCCACTCCGCTAGACCCAAACCCACTCCGCTAGACCCAAACCCACTCCGCTAGAGCCAAACCCACTCGGCTAGTCCCAAACCCACTCGGCTAGACCCAAACCCACTCGGCTAGACCCAAACCCACTTGGCTAGACCCAAACCCACTCGGATAGACCAAAACCCACTCGGCCAGACCCAAACCCACTCGGCTAGACCCAAACCTACTCGGCAAGACCCAAACCCACTCGGCTCGACCCAAACCGACTCGACTAGACGATTACCCACTCGGCTAGACCCAAACCCACTCGGCTAGACCCAAACCCACTCGGCTTGACCCAAACCCACTCCGCTAGAGCCAAACCCACTCGGCTAGTCCCAAACCCACTCGGCTTGACCCAAACCCACTCGGCTGGACCCAAACCCACTCGGCTAGACCCAAACCCACTCGGCTAGACCGAAACCCACTCGGCTAGACCCAAACCCACTCGGCTTTACCCAAACCCACTCCGCTAGACCCAAACCCACTCGGCTAGACCCAAACCCACTCGGCTAGACCCAAACCCACTCCGCTAGACGCAAACCCACTCGGCTAGACCCAAACCCACTCGGCTAGACCCAAACCCACTCGCCTAGACCCAAACCCACTCGCCTAGACCCAAACCCACTCGGCTAGACCCAAACCCACTCGGGTAGACCCAAATCCACTCGGCTAGACCCAAACCCACTCGGCTAGACCCAAACCCACTCGGCTAGACCCAAACCCACTCGGCTAGACCCAAACCCACTCGGCTAGACCCAAACCCACTCGGCTAGACCCAAACCCACTCCGCTAGGCCCAAACCCACTCCGCTAGACCCAAACCCACTACGCTAGAGCCAAACCCACTCCGCTAGAGCCAAACCCACTCGGCTAGTCCCAAACCCACTCGGCTAGACCCAAACCCACTCAGCTAGACCCAAACCCACTCGGCTAGACCCAAACCCACTCGGCTAGACGCAAACCCACTCGGCTGGACCCAAACCCACTCGGCTAGACCCAAACCCACTCCGCTAAACCCAAACCCACTCCGCTAGACCCAAACCCACTCGGCTAGACCCAAACCCACTCCGCTAGGCCCAAACCCACTCCGCTAGACCCAAACCCACTCCGCTAGACCCAAACCCACTCCGCTAGAGCCAAACCCACTCGGCTAGTCCCAAACCCACTCGGCTAGACCCAAACCCACTCGGCTAGACCCAAACCCACTCGGCTAGACCCAAACCCACTCGGCTAGACCCAAACCCACTCGGCTAGACCCAAACCCACTCGGCTAGACCCAAACCCACTCGGATAGACCAAGACCCACTCGGCTAGACCCAAACCCACTCGGCTAGACCCAAACCTACTCGGCAAGACCCAAACCCACTCGGCTCGACCCAAACCGACTCGACTAGACGATTACCCACTCGGCTAGACCCAAACCCACTCGGCTAGACCCAAACCCACTCGGCTCGACCCAAACCCACTCGGCTAGACCCAAACCCACTCGGCTACACCCAAACCCACTCCGCTAGGCCCAAACCCACTCGGCTAGACCCAAACCCACTCGGCTAGACCCAAACCCACTCGGCTAGACCCAAACCCACTCGGCTAGACCCAAACCCACTTGGCTAGACCCAAACCCACTCGGCTAGACCCAAACCCACTCGGCTAGGCCCAAACCCACTCCGCTGGACCCAAACCCACTCCGCTAGACCCAAACCCACTCCGCTAGAGCCAAACCCACTCGGCTAGTCCCAAACCCACTCGGCTTGACCCAAACCCACTCGGCTGGACCCAAACCCACTCGGCTAGACCCAAACCCACTCGGCTAGACCGAAACCCACTCGGCTAGACCCAAACCCACTCGGCTTTACCCAAACCCACTCCGCTAGACCCAAACCCACTCGCCTAGACCCAAACCCACTCGGCTAGACCCAAACCCACTCGGGTAGACCCAAATCCACTCGGCTAGACCCAAACCCACTCGGCTAGACACAAACTCACTCGGCTAGACCCAAACCCACTCGGCTAGACCCAAACCCACTCCGCTAGGCCCAAACCCATTCCGCTAGACCCAAACCCACTCCGCTAGACCCAAACCCACTCCGCTAGAGCCAAACCCACTCGGCTAGTCCCAAACCCACTCGGCTAGACCCAAACCCACTCAGCTAGACCCAAACCCACTCGGCTAGACCCAAACCCACTCGGCTAGATGCAAACCCACTCGGCTGGACCCAAACCCACTCGGCTAGACCCAAACCCACTCCGCTAGACCCAAACCCACTCCGATAGACCCAAACCCACTCGGCTAGACCCAAACCCACTCCGCTAGGCCCAAACCCACTCCGCTAGACCCAAACCCACTCCGCTAGACCCAAACCCACTCCGCTAGAGCCAAACCCACTCCGCTAGACCCAAACCCACTCCGTTAGACCCAAACCCACTCCGCTAGACCCAAACCCACTCCGCTAGACCCAAACCCACTCCGCTAGACCCAAACCCACTCGGCTAGACCCAAACCCACTCGGCTAGACCCAAACCCACTCCGCTAGACCCAAACCCACTCCGCGAGACCCAAACCCTATCCGCTAGATACAAACCCACTCGGCTAGACCCAAACCCACTCGGCTGGACCCAAACCCACTCGGATAGACCAAAACCCAATCGGCTAGACCCAAACCCACTCGGCTAGACCCAAACCTACTCGGCAAGACCCAAACCCACACGGCTCGACCCAAACCGACTCGACTAGACGATTACCCACTTGGCTAGACCCAAACCCACTCGGCTAGACCCAAACCCACTCGGCTCGACCCAAACCCACTCGGCTAGACCCAAACCCACTCGGCTACACCCAAACCCAGTCCGCTAGGCACAATCCCACTCGGCTAGACCCAAACCCACTCGGCTAGACCCAAACCCACTCGGCTAGACCCAAACCCACTCGGCTAGACCCAAACCCACTCGGCTAGACCCAAACCCACTCGGCTAGACCCAAACCCACTCCGCTAGGCCCAAACCCACTCCGCTAGACCCAAACCCACTCCGCTAGAGCCAAACCCACTCCGCTAGAGCCAAACCCACTCGGCTAGTCCCAAACCCACTCGGCTAGACCCAAACCCACTCGGCTAGACCCAAACCCACTCGGCTAGACCCAAACCCACTCCGCTAGACCCAAACCCACTCCGCTAGACCCAAACCCACTCGGCTAGACCCAAACCCACTCCGCTAGGCCCAAACCCACTCCGCTAGTCCCAAACCCACTCGGCTAGACCCAAACCCACTCGGCTGGACCCAAACCCACTCGGCTAGACCCAAACCCACTCCGCTAGACCCAAACCCACTCCGCTAGACCCAAACCCACTCGGCTAGACCCAAACCCACTCCGCTAGGCCCAAACCCACTCCGCTAGACCCAAACCCACTCCGCTGGACCCAAACCCACTCCGCTAGAGCCAAACCCACTCCGCTAGACCCAAACCCACTCCGTTAGACCCAAACCCACTCCGCTAGACCCAAACCCACTCCGCTAGACCCAAACCCACTCGGCTAGACCCAAACCCACTCGGCTAGACCCAAACCCACTCCGCTAGACCCAAACCCACTCCGCGAGACCCAAACCCTATCCGCTAGACACAAACCCACTCGGCTAGACCCAAACCCACTCGGCTGGACCCAAACCCACTCGGATAGACCAAAACCCAATCGGCTAGACCCAAACCCACTCGGCTAGACCCAAACCTACTCGGCAAGACCCAAACCCACACGGCTCGACCCAAACCGACTCGACTAGACGATTACCCACTTGGCTAGACCCAAACCCACTCGGCTAGACCCAAACCCACTCGGCTCGACCCAAACCCACTCGGCTAGACCCAAACCCACTCGGCTACACCCAAACCCACTCCGCTTGGCACAATCCCACTCGGCTAGACCCAAACCCACTCGGCTAGACCCAAACCCACTCGGCTAGACCCAAACCCACTCGGCTAGACCCAAACCCACTCGGCTAGACCCAAACCCACTCGGCTAGACCCAAACCCACTCCGCTAGGCCCAAACCCACTCCGCTAGACCCAAACCCACTCCGCTAGAGCCAAACCCACTCCGCTAGAGCCAAACCCACTCGGCTAGTCCCAAACCCACTCGGCTAGACCCAAACCCACTCGGCTAGACCCAAACCCACTCGGCTAGACCCAAACCCACTCGGCTAGACCCAAACCCACTCGGCTAGACCCAAACCCACTCGGCTAGACCCAAACCCACTCGGCTAGACCCAAACCCACTCGGCTAGACCCCAACCCATTCGGCTAGACCCAAACCCACTCGGCTAGACCCAAACCCACTAGGCTAGTCCCAAACCCACTCGGCTAGACCCAAACCCACTCGTCTAAGCCCAAACCCACTCAGCTAGACGCAAACCCACTCGGCTAGACCCAAACCCACTCCGCTAGACCCAAATCCACTCCGCTACATCCAAACCCACTCGGCTAGACCCAAACCCATTCAGCTGGACCCAAACACACTCCGCTAGACTCAATCCCACTCCGCTAGACGTAAACCCACTCCGCTAGACCCAAACCCACCCCGCTAGACCCAAACCCACACGGCTAGACCGAAACCCACTAGGCTAGACCCAAACGCACTCGGCTGGACGAAAACCCACTCAGCTAGACCCAAACCCACTCGGCTAGACCCAAACCCACTCCGCTTGACCCAAACCCACTCGGCTAGACCCAAACCCACTCGGCTAGGCCCAAACCCACTCCGCTAGACCCAAACCCACTCCGCTAGACCCAAACCCACTCCGCTAGAGCCAAACCCACTCGGCTAGTCCCAAACCCACTCGGCTTGACCCAAACCCACTCGGCTGGACCCAAACCCACTCGGCTAGACCCAAACCCACTCGGCTTGACCGAAACCCACTCGGCTAGACCCAAACCCACTCGGCTTTACCCAAACCCACTCCGCTAGACCCAAACCCACTCGGCTAGACCCAAACCCACTCGGCTAGACCCAAACCCACTCCGCTAGACCCAAACCCACTCGGCTGGACCCAAACCCACTCGGCTAGACCCAAACCCACTCGCCTAGACCCAAACCCACTCGGCTAGACCCAAACCCACTCGGGTAGACCCAAATCCACTCGGCTAGACCCAAACCCACTCGGCTAGACACAAACCCACTCGGCTAGACCCAAACCCACTCGGCTAGACCCAAACCCACTCGGCTAGACCCAAACCCACTCGGCCAGACCCAAACCCACTCCGCTAGGCCCAAACCCATTCCGCTAGACCCAAACCCACTCCGCTAGACCCAAACCCACTCCGCTAGAGCCAAACCCACTCGGCTAGTCCCAAATCCACTCGGCTAGACCCAAACCCACTCAGCTAGACCCAAACCCACTCGGCTAGACCCAAACCCACTCGGCTAGATGCAAACCCACTCGGCTGGACCCAAACCCACTCGGCTAGACCCAAACCCACTCCGCTAGACCCAAACCCACTCCGCTAGACCCAAACCCACTCGGCTAGACCCAAACCCACTCCGCTAGGCCCAAACCCACTCCGCTAGACCCAAACCCACTCCGCTAGACCCAAACCCACTCCGCTAGAGCCAAACCCACTCCGCTAGACCCAAACCCACTCCGTTAGACCCAAACCCACTCCGCTAGACCCAAACCCACTCCGCTAGACCCAAACCCACTCGGCTAGACCCAAACCCACTCGGCTAGACCCAAACCCACTCCGCTAGACCCAAACCCACTCCGCGAGACCCAAACCCTATCCGCTAGACACAAACCCACTCGGCTAGACCCAAACCCACTCGGCTGGACCCAAACCCACTCGGATAGACCAAAACCCAATCGGCTAGACCCAAACCCACTCGGCTAGACCCAAACCTACTCGGCAAGACCCAAACCCACACGGCTCGACCCAAACCGACTCGACTAGACGATTACCCACTTGGCTAGACCCAAACCCACTCGGCTAGACCCAAACCCACTCGGCTCGACCCAAACCCACTCGGCTAGACCCAAACCCACTCGGCTACACCCAAACCCACTCCGCTAGGCACAATCCCACTCGGCTAGACCCAAACCCACTCGGCTAGACCCAAACCCACTCGGCTAGACCCAAACCCACTCGGCTAGACCCAAACCCACTCGGCTAGACCCAAACCCACTCGGCTAGACCCAAACCCACTCCGCTAGGCCCAAACCCACTCCGCTAGACCCAAACCCACTCCGCTAGAGCCAAACCCACTCCGCTAGAGCCAAACCCACTCGGCTAGTCCCAAACCCACTCGGCTAGACCCAAACCCACTCGGCTAGACCCAAACCCACTCGGCTAGACCCAAACCCACTCGGCTAGACCCAAACCCACTCGGCTAGACCCAAACCCACTCGGCTAGACCCAAACCCACTCGGCTAGACCCAAACCCACTCGGCTAGACCCCAACCCATTCGGCTAGACCCAAACCCACTCGGCTAGACCCAAACCCACTAGGCTAGTCCCAAACCCACTCGGCTAGACCCCAACCCATTCGGCTAGACCCAAACCCACTCCGCTAGACCCAAATCCACTCCGCTACATCCAAACCCACTCGGCTAGACCCAAACCCATTCGGCTGGACCCAAACACACTCCGCTAGACTCAATCCCACTCCGCTAGACGCAAACCCACTCCGCTAGACCCAAACCCACCCCGCTAGACCCAAACCCACACGGCTAGACCGAAACCCACTAGGCTAGACCCAAACGCACTCGGCTGGACGAAAACCCACTCAGCTAGACCCAAACCCACTCGGCTAGACCCAAACCCACTCCGCTTGACCCAAACCCACTCGGCTAGACCCAAACCCACACGGCTAGACCCAAACCCACTCGGCTAGACCCAAACCCATTCGGCTAGACACAAACCCACTCGGCTAGACAAAAACCCACTAGGCTGGTCCCAAACCCACTCGGCGAGACCCAAACCCACTCGGCTAGACCCAAACCCACTCGGCTAGACCCAAACCCACTCGGCTAGATCCAAACCCACTCGGCTAGACCCAAACCCACTCGGATAGACCCAAACCCACTCAGCTAGACCCAAACCCACTCCGCTAGACCCAAATCCACTCCGCTACACCCAAACCCACTCGGCTAGACCCAAACCCACTCGGCTAGACCCAAACCCACTCGGCTAGACCAAAACCCACTCAGCTAGACCCAAACCCAATCGGCTAGACCCAAATCCACTCCGCTACACCCAAACCCACTCGGCTAGACCCAAACCCACTCGGCTAGACCCAAACCCACTCGGCTAGACCCAAACCCACTCAGCTAGACCCAAACCCACTCGGCTAGACCCAAACCCACTCCTCTAGACCCAAATCCACTCCGCTACACCCAAACCCACTCCGCTACACCCAAACCCACTCGGCTAGACCCAAACCCACTCGTCTAGACCTAAACCTACTCCACTAGACCCAAACCCACTCCGCGAGACCCAAACCCTATCCGCTAGACACAAACCCACTCGGCTAGACCCAAACCCACTCGGCTGGACACAAACCCACTCGGATAGACCAAAACCCACTCGGCTAGACCCAAACCCACTCGGCTAGACCCAAACCTACTCGGCAAGACCCAAACCCACTCGGCTCGACCCAAACCGACTCGACTAGACGATTACCCACTCGGCTAGACCCAAACCCACTCGGCTAGACCCAAACCCACTCGGCTCGACCCAAACACACTCGGCTACACCCAAACCCACTCCGCTACACCCAAACCCACTCGGCTAGACCCAAACCCACTCGTCTAGACCTAAACCTACTCCACTAGACCCAAACCCACTCCGCGAGACCCAAACCCTATCCGCTAGACACAAACCCACTCGGCTAGACCCAAACCCACTCGGCTGGACACAAACCCACTCGGATAGACCAAAACCCACTCGGCTAGACCCAAACCCACTCGGCTAGACCCAAACCTACTCGGCAAGACCCAAACCCACTCGGCTCGACCCAAACCGACTCGACTAGACGATTACCCACTCGGCTAGACCCAAACCCACTCGGCTAGACCCAAACCCACTCGGCTCGACCCAAACACACTCGGCTACACCCAAACCCACTCGGCTACACCCAAACCCACTCCGCTAAGCCCAAACCCACTCGGCTAGACCCAAACCCACTCGGCTAGACCCAAACCCACTCGGCTAGACCCAAACCCACTCGGCTAGACCCAAACCCACTCGGCTAGACCCAAACCCACTCGGCTTTACCCAAACCCACTCCGCTAGACCCAAACCCACTCGGCTAGACCCAAACCCACTCGGCTAGACCCAAACCCACTCCGCTAGACCCAAACCCACTCGGCTAGACCCAAACCCACTCGGCTGGACCCAAACCCACTCGCCTAGACCCAAACCCACTCGGCTAGACCCAAACCCACTCGGGTAGACCCAAAGCCACTCGGCTAGACCCAAACCCAATCGGCTAGACCCAAACCCACTCGGCTAGACCCAAACCCACTCGGCTAGACCCAAACCCACTCGGCTAGACCCAAACCCACTCCGCTAGGCCCAAACCCACTCCGCTAGACCCAAACCCACTCCGCTAGACCCAAACCCACTCCGCTAGAGCCAAACCCACTCGGCTAGACCCAAACCCACTCGGCTAGACCCAAACCCACTCGGCTAGACCCAAACCCACTCGGCTAGACGCAAACCCACTCGGCTGGACCCAAACCCACTCGGCTAGACCCAAACCCACTCCGCTAGACCCAAACCCACTCCGCTAGGCCCAAACCCACTCGGCTAGACCCAAACCCACTCCGCTAGGCCCAAACCCACTCCGCTAGACCCAAACCCACTCCGCTAGACCCAAACCCACTCCGCTAGAGCCAAACCCACTCGGCTTGTCCCAAACCCACTCGGCTAGACCCAAACCCACTCGGCTAGACCCAAACCCACTCGGCTAGACCCAAACCCACTCGGCTAGACCCAAACCCACTCGGCTAGACCCAAACCCACTCGGCTAGACCCAAACCCACTCCGCTAGACCCAAACCCACTCCGCTAGACCCAAACCCACTCGGCTAGACCCAAACCCACTCCGCTAGACCCAATCCCACTCGGCTAGACCCAAACCCACTCGGATAGACCAAAACCCACTCGGCTAGACCCAAACCCACTCGGCTAGACCCAAACCTACTCGGCAAGACCCAAACCCACACGGCTCGACCCAAACCGACTCGACTAGACGATTACCCACTTGGCTAGACCCAAACCCACTCGGCTAGACCCAAACCCACTCGGCTCGACCCAAACCCACTCGGCTAGACCCAAACCCACTCGGCTACACCCAAACCCACTCGGCTAGACCCAAACCCAATCGGCTAGACCCAAACCCACTCGGCTAGACCCAAACCCACTCGGCTAGACCCAAACCCACTCGGCTAGACCCAAACCCACTCCGCTAGGCCCAAACCCACTCCGCTAGACCCAAACCCACTCCGCTAGACCCAAACCCACTCGGCTCGACCCAAACCCACTCGGCTAGACCCAAACCCACTCGGCTACACCCAAACCCACTCGGCTAGACCCAAACCCAATCGGCTAGACCCAAACCCACTCGGCTAGACCCAAACCCACTCGGCTAGACCCAAACCCACTCGGCTAGACCGAAACCCACTCCGCTAGGCCCAAACCCACTCCGCTAGACCCAAACCCACTCCGCTAGACCCCAACCCACTCCGCTAGAGCCAAACCCACTCGGCTAGACCCAAACCCACTCAGCTAGACCCAAACCCACTCGGCTAGACCCAAACCCACTCGGCTAGACGCAAACCCACTCGGCTGGACCCAAACCCACTCCGCTAGACCCAAATCCACTCCGCTACATCCAAACCCACTCGGCTAGACCCAAACCCATTCGGCTGGACCCAAACACACTCCGCTAGACTCAATCCCACTCCGCTAGACGCAAACCCACTCCGCTAGACCCAAACCCACCCCGCTAGACCCAAACCCACACGGCTAGACCGAAACCCACTAGGCTAGACCCAAACGCACTCGGCTGGACGAAAACCCACTCAGCTAGACCCAAACCCACTCGGCTAGACCCAAACCCACTCCGCTTGACCCAAACCCACTCGGCTAGACCCAAACCCACACGGCTAGACCCAAACCCACTCGGCTAGACCCAAACCCATTCGGCTAGACACAAACCCACTCGGCTAGACAAAAACCCACTAGGCTGGTCCCAAACCCACTCGGCGAGACCCAAACCCACTCGGCTAGACCCAAACCCACTCGGCTAGACCCAAACCCACTCGGCTAGATCCAAACCCACTCGGCTAGACCCAAACCCACTCGGATAGACCCAAACCCACTCAGCTAGACCCAAACCCACTCCGCTAGACCCAAATCCACTCCGCTACACCCAAACCCACTCGGCTAGACCCAAACCCACTCGGCTAGACCCAAACCCACTCGGCTAGACCAAAACCCACTCAGCTAGACCCAAACCCAATCGGCTAGACCCAAATCCACTCCGCTACACCCAAACCCACTCGGCTAGACCCAAACCCACTCGGCTAGACCCAAACCCACTCGGCTAGACCCAAACCCACTCAGCTAGACCCAAACCCACTCGGCTAGACCCAAACCCACTCCTCTAGACCCAAATCCACTCCGCTACACCCAAACCCACTCCGCTACACCCAAACCCACTCGGCTAGACCCAAACCCACTCGTCTAGACCTAAACCTACTCCACTAGACCCAAACCCACTCCGCGAGACCCAAACCCTATCCGCTAGACACAAACCCACTCGGCTAGACCCAAACCCACTCGGCTGGACACAAACCCACTCGGATAGACCAAAACCCACTCGGCTAGACCCAAACCCACTCGGCTAGACCCAAACCTACTCGGCAAGACCCAAACCCACTCGGCTCGACCCAAACCGACTCGACTAGACGATTACCCACTCGGCTAGACCCAAACCCACTCGGCTAGACCCAAACCCACTCGGCTCGACCCAAACACACTCGGCTACACCCAAACCCACTCCGCTACACCCAAACCCACTCGGCTAGACCCAAACCCACTCGTCTAGACCTAAACCTACTCCACTAGACCCAAACCCACTCCGCGAGACCCAAACCCTATCCGCTAGACACAAACCCACTCGGCTAGACCCAAACCCACTCGGCTGGACACAAACCCACTCGGATAGACCAAAACCCACTCGGCTAGACCCAAACCCACTCGGCTAGACCCAAACCTACTCGGCAAGACCCAAACCCACTCGGCTCGACCCAAACCGACTCGACTAGACGATTACCCACTCGGCTAGACCCAAACCCACTCGGCTAGACCCAAACCCACTCGGCTCGACCCAAACACACTCGGCTACACCCAAACCCACTCGGCTACACCCAAACCCACTCCGCTAAGCCCAAACCCACTCGGCTAGACCCAAACCCACTCGGCTAGACCCAAACCCACTCGGCTAGACCCAAACCCACTCGGCTAGACCCAAACCCACTCGGCTAGACCCAAACCCACTCGGCTTTACCCAAACCCACTCCGCTAGACCCAAACCCACTCGGCTAGACCCAAACCCACTCGGCTAGACCCAAACCCACTCCGCTAGACCCAAACCCACTCGGCTAGACCCAAACCCACTCGGCTGGACCCAAACCCACTCGCCTAGACCCAAACCCACTCGGCTAGACCCAAACCCACTCGGGTAGACCCAAAGCCACTCGGCTAGACCCAAACCCAATCGGCTAGACCCAAACCCACTCGGCTAGACCCAAACCCACTCGGCTAGACCCAAACCCACTCGGCTAGACCCAAACCCACTCCGCTAGGCCCAAACCCACTCCGCTAGACCCAAACCCACTCCGCTAGACCCAAACCCACTCCGCTAGAGCCAAACCCACTCGGCTAGACCCAAACCCACTCGGCTAGACCCAAACCCACTCGGCTAGACCCAAACCCACTCGGCTAGACGCAAACCCACTCGGCTGGACCCAAACCCACTCGGCTAGACCCAAACCCACTCCGCTAGACCCAAACCCACTCCGCTAGGCCCAAACCCACTCGGCTAGACCCAAACCCACTCCGCTAGGCCCAAACCCACTCCGCTAGACCCAAACCCACTCCGCTAGACCCAAACCCACTCCGCTAGAGCCAAACCCACTCGGCTAGTCCCAACCCCACTCGGCTAGACCCAAACCCACTCGGCTAGACCCAAACCCACTCGGCTAGACCCAAACCCACTCGGCTAGACCCAAACCCACTCGGCTAGACCCAAACCCACTCGGCTAGACCCAAACCCACTCCGCTAGACCCAAACCCACTCCGCTAGACCCAAACCCACTCGGCTAGACCCAAACCCACTCCGCTAGACCCAATCCCACTCGGCTAGACCCAAACCCACTCGGATAGACCAAAACCCACTCGGCTAGACCCAAACCCACTCGGCTAGACCCAAACCTACTCGGCAAGACCCAAACCCACACGGCTCGACCCAAACCGACTCGACTAGACGATTACCCACTTGGCTAGACCCAAACCCACTCGGCTAGACCCAAACCCACTCGGCTCGACCCAAACCCACTCGGCTAGACCCAAACCCACTCGGCTACACCCAAACCCACTCGGCTAGACCCAAACCCAATCGGCTAGACCCAAACCCACTCGGCTAGACCCAAACCCACTCGGCTAGACCCAAACCCACTCGGCTAGACCCAAACCCACTCCGCTAGGCCCAAACCCACTCCGCTAGACCCAAACCCACTCCGCTAGACCCAAACCCACTCGGCTCGACCCAAACCCACTCGGCTAGACCCAAACCCACTCGGCTACACCCAAACCCACTCGGCTAGACCCAAACCCAATCGGCTAGACCCAAACCCACTCGGCTAGACCCAAACCCACTCGGCTAGACCCAAACCCACTCGGCTAGACCGAAACCCACTCCGCTAGGCCCAAACCCACTCCGCTAGACCCAAACCCACTCCGCTAGACCCCAACCCACTCCGCTAGAGCCAAACCCACTCGGCTAGACCCAAACCCACTCAGCTAGACCCAAACCCACTCGGCTAGACCCAAACCCACTCGGCTAGACGCAAACCCACTCGGCTGGACCCAAACCCACTCGGCTAGACCCAAACCCACTCCGCTAGACCCAAACCCACTCCGCTAGGCCCAAACCCACTCGGCTAGACCCAAACCCACTCGGCTAGGCCCAAACCCACTCCGCTAGACCCAAACCCACTCCGCTAGACCCAAACCCACTCCGCTAGAGCCAAACCCACTCGGCTAGTCCCAAACCCACTCGGCTAGACCCAAACCCACTCGGCTAGACCCAAACCCACTCGGCTAGACCCAAACCCACTCGGCTAGATCCAAACCCACTCGGCTAGACCCAAACCCACTCGGCTAGACCCAAACCCACTCGGCTAGACCCAAACCCACTCCGCTAGACCCAAACCCACTCCGCTAGACCCAAACCCACTCGGCTAGACCCAAACCCACTCCGCTAGACCCAATCCCACTCGGCTAGACCCAAACCCACTCGGATAGACCAAAACCCACTCGGCTAGACCCAAACCCACTCGGCTAGACCCAAACCTACTCGGCAAGACCCAAACCCACACGGCTCGACCCAAACCGACTCGACTAGACGATTACCCACTTGGCTAGACCCAAACCCACTCGGCTAGACCCAAACCCACTCGGCTCGACCCAAACCCACTCGGCTAGACCCAAACCCACTCGGCTACACCCAAACCCACTCCGCTAGGCACAAACCCACTCGGCTAGACCCAAACCCACTCGGCTAGACCCAAACCCACTCGGCTAGACCCAAACCCACTCGGCTAGACCCAAACCCACTCGGCTAGACCCAAACCCACTCGGCTAGACCCAAACCCACTCCGCTAGGCCCAAACCCACTCCGCTAGACCCAAACCCACTCCGCTAGACCCAAACCCACTCGGCTAGACCCAAACCCACTCGGCTAGTCCCAAACCCACTCGGCTAGACCCAAACCCACTCGGCTAGACCCAAACCCACTTCCGGTTGGCGCCATGGTGTGAGTGGAGTTGCGCCATTACAGCTCCACTAAATATTGTATAAAAAACGGGGGTCTAGGGGTCAGTCAACCGTACTCACCGCGGGAGAACGACTGGGAACGGCTCCGGTAGCGTTTAAAAGGTCCGTGACGTCATCAGGCGCGCGACTTTTTCAAGAAAATGATGTCTCGCTCCCCCCCCGGAAAAAAACCTGGAAAAAGGGAAATAGGCCCGACTGGTGCCCTGGGCTCGAGTCTGGCTGCTTCCCAAGAAGAGATTTCACAGAGGAAAGCTGAATTGGAGGACCTCAAAGTTAATATCCTAGGTGAGATGAAGAAATTACTTAAAGATAATAAGAAGGATTATAAAGAGGATATTAAAAATTTAAGGGCTGATATTCTAGTGTTTCATGAAAGAATTAAAGAAGATTTAAAAAATGAAGTTATAGAAACGGTAAAAATCATGATGAACGAGTGGAAAGAAAAGGCTGACGCTGAGTTACAAAAACAAATGGTGGAGATAAAAGACGCAGCTGCTGGTATGGAAAGAATGCTGGATGATAAGATTGATCCTATTATAATTACGCTCGACCAACAAAAAGAGACAATTAAAGAGCTAACGGAGATGGCTGCATTAAACACCAAGGAGAGAGAGAAACTCCACTCCGAGAACAAACGTCTATCAGAATTATTACGCAAAATAAATGAGAAATGTATCGATCTGGAGGGACGTCAACGGCGTAAGAATTTGCGTATAGTTGGTTTGAGCGAGGGTCGCGAGGGAAATCAAGACCCTCGAAAATTTGCTGCAAAACTACTGAAGGATATTTTGAATCTGGATCAAGAACCCCTGTTGGGCCGTGCACACAGGGCATTAAGGCGGGCTCCCAGGAGGGATGCACCCCCAAGACAAATGATTGTAAAGGTGGTTTACGATCATGCTTTTGAAGAAATGATGAAGATAATAATACGCAAGAAAAATTTTAAGTATGAAGGAGATAATATCAGTATCTTCAGAGATTATCCGGCGGAAGTGGCCAAGAGAAGATCCTTATTCACAGAAACAAGAGGTGTTCTGAGGAATCTGAAGGATACGAAGGATCTGAGATATGGCTTGATGTACCCAGCAACATTAAGAGTAACCTACAACAACAAAGAGTTCCGTTTCGTGAAGCATACTGTAGCACTGGAATTTGCCCGAAAAATACAGAATGAAACAGAAGAGGAAGAAGAACAAGTGGATCAAGACCAAGAAGATGATGGCTGAACTTTTATGACCCATCCGCGGTTATGAATCATTATGGAGAAGGAGGATGAATATTGGACATGGACTTAAATTTTGGTTTAAAGAGAGATGGACAGATTACTGTGTTATCTACCCATATAAAATGGCAATTATTCACCTAACATAGTATTATCTACCCCCCCTAACATAGTATTACTAATTAGAATAGTAATTATAATGTCACTAATAATATGAATTATTACTAAGTATACAAATTTAGTACCCTACCCCAAAATATATAGCATTTAAGATTGGAGCTGGAATTATTAACATCTTTTTTTTACGGAAGTCAGTAGATTAGTAGCCACGTTAGTGTGGCTTGCACTAACACACACTACACTCTATATAGGTGTAGTTATTTTTTTTTTCTGAGCACCTTACTAACACTTTTCAACTCACTTTCACTCACACTTTTTATTATTTTAGGTATATTAGATATTTGATTTTATATTATACAGTATATGAAAATATTTACGATTGGTATTATATAGTCAGTTCAAAGAGACGTGTATATGAAATAGAAAGACGTACACTAATTTTCGTCAACCCAAGGTCTGGTTACAATGTTGAGTTGTACGGGCCGGGACGGTTATTCCAATATAAACCACCTTAATAGTAAAATGCAAGATACTAATGGGAAGATTGGGGGTAATGGAATCACCTTCTGTAGTTGGAATGTTAAGGGAGTTAATGAGTCAATTAAAAGAGGTAAGGTGTTAGCTCAATTAAACAGATTGAAGTCTGACGTCTCTTTTCTTCAAGAGACCCACCTTAAAAAAGATGCTCGACACAGACTAACAGCTAAATGGATTTCGAAAGTGTATCACTCCTCATTTATACATAAATCTAGAGGGGTTGCAATAATCATTCGTAAAGGTATACCTTTTAAACTAAGTTCTATAATAGAGGATACAGAAGGTCGGTATGTAATAATTACAGGGGAATTATATTCTAAAAAAGTAACTCTAATGAATATATATGCCCCTAACTTTGATAACCCATTATTTTTTAAGAAAATATTTAATAATATCCCTATAGCTGCAGAACATAACTTAATAATTGGAGGAGATTTTAATTGTACTTTGGATAATTATTTAGATAGATCGTCAACAAAAAGTAAATCTATTTCTAAGTCAAGCATACTTATAAATTCCTTTATTAGTACAGCAAACGTTAAGGATATCTGGAGAATAGATAATCCAATAGGACGAGAATATTCTTTTTTCTCACCTGTATTCGGAACTTACTCGAGAATAGACTATTTTTTAATAGATTCAAAATTACTTCCATTTACATATGATTCAAAATATCATAATATTATTATTTCAGATCACGCTCCATTAACTTTTAAGATAAAATTAAAAGATATAATTATAAAATCTAATAATTGGAGGTTTAATCCCGAAATATTAAAGGATAAGGCTTGTTATGATTATCTGGTAAAACAGATTAAATTATTCTTTGAAACTAATGACAAACCTGAAGTTTCACCATCATTACTTTGGGATACATTTAAAGCATTTACGCGCGGAGCTATAATATCGGCACAAGCATACTTTAATAAAGAAAATAGAAAGACGGAACAAAACTTGGAAAAAGAGATAAAACAATTAGATATGGAGAATACAAAACAGCCCTCTAAATTGTTAAGTAATAAAATTGCAATATTAAAATATAAACTAAATAAAATATATTCCAATCAAGTAATTAAGCTTTATCAACAAACTAAACAAGTGCACTTTGAATTTGGAGATAAACCGCAAAAATTGTTGGCTCGACAACTTAGAAAGCGAGAGGACGAAAAAATGATACATAGAATTAGATCTGAGAATGGCAATATATCGACCTTACCAAAAGATATCAATGATATATTTTTACAATATTATCAAAGTCTTTATTCATCAAAAATAACAGGACAAATGGATGAAATGGATACATTTCTACAAAAATGTAATATTAACAGCTTAGATCAGGGAGGTAGAGACTTGCTAAATGCGGATATATCAATAAAAGATATTGAGGAGTCAATCGGATCATTAAATAATGGAAAAGCAGCGGGCCCGGATGGCCTGAGTACAGAATTTTATAAGAAATTTCAAGATCTGATCTCCCCAAGATTACATGCAGTGTATAAATATACATATGAACAAGGAAAATTGCCGGAATCCCTAAATGAATCTACAATTACACTAATTCCTAAGGTTGACAAGGACTTGGAAGACCCAGGATCATATAGAGCAATTGCTCTTTTAAATACAGATCAAAAAATTTTAGCTAAAGTTTTATCACGAAGATTAAGTTTGGTGATTACTAAAATAATACATCATGATCAAACAGGTTTTATCCCAAAGCGTTACTCATCTTATAATTTGAGACGATTATTTAATATCATATATTCAAAAAGAGTTGGGGATAGGGATTTAGCTGTTATGTCCTTAGATGCAGAAAAAGCATTCGATCAGGTTGAATGGCCATATTTATTTAGAATAATGGAGAAATTCCAATTGGGGGATAGATTTTGTAAATGGATAAGAATTCTATATTCGAATCCCACTGCAAGAATATTAACTAACCAAATATTGTCAGCTAAATTTAAACTTCATAGGGGTTGTAGACAAGGATGTCCGCTGTCGCCTTTGTTATTCGCTATGGTGATAGAGCCTTTAGCTGAAAGGATTAGATCTGAACCAGAAATATATGGATATAATACTGATACTACAACTAATAAAATATCTTTATATGCAGATGATGTATTAATTTATATTACAAAACCAGAGATCAGTATACCCAAGCTATTTAATGTTATAACTAAATTTGGCAGATTTTCTGGATATAGAATTAACTGGAATAAAAGTGAGATTATGCCTATAACCGGAATAAGATCAAATATATTGCAACAATATCCACTAAAAATTGTTACGGATAAATTTAAATATTTAGGTATTAATGTATCTAAATCCTATAACTCATTAATTAAATCTAATTATCCCCTATTATTAGATAAACTTAGAAAAAATATTTTATACTGGAAAACACTTCCTATATCTATGATTGGTAGAATAAATGCTATAAAAATGATCTTTTTACCACAACTGCTATATTTGTTTCAAGCTATTCCTTTCTTTCTCCCAAAGAGTTTTTTAAAAAAAATTGATAACATTGTCAATAGTTTTATTTGGGATTATAAAAATCATAGAATAAGTAAAAAACATTTATGTAAATCAAAAATAAATGGAGGATTAGTACTTCCAAATTTTTTGTACTATTTTTGGGCAGTCCAGATTAAGAATATGAATTTTTGGTGGGTAAATTTGGATTACGAACCAACGTGGTTAAAGATGGAAAAGGAAGATTGTTTACCTTTTAATGTAAGTTCAATTCTTTTTGCGCCAAGAGAAATACAAAATAAAATTTATAGGAACAACCCTATAATTCATAGCAATAGACGTATTTGGAAACAAATAGTTAAGACTTTATGTTTGGATAATTTGTCACTTAAACTACCAATTATGAATAACCCTTTATTTAAACCCTCTATATTAGATAGGGGGTTTAGACAATGGGAGGATTTAGGTATTTATAGGATTGAACATCTGTATAGAAAGGGAAAATTTATTTTATTTCATGAGTTGCAAGAAATTTATGGGTTACCACCACATAATTTGTTTAGGTATCTACAAATTAGAGATTATATTAAGTCTAACACACAAGATTATAAAATTAAAGAACCAGGATTATTAGATGAAGTATTTAATAAACATCCAAATTCAGAAAAATTTATAGCTTATATATATAATCTTATTTTGGATAGGGAGAATCCAACAACAGAAATATACCGTCAAGCATGGGAAAATGAAATTGGTTTATCTGTAACAAAAGAATCTTGGGAAGAAAGTTTACAACGCATACATCGCTGTTCATTAAACGCGAGGCATACATTGATACAATTTAAAGTTTTATATAGGTTACATTATTCAAAAACCAAATTAAATAGAATTTTTCCTAATGTCTCTCCTATTTGTGATAAATGTCAGAATTTAGAGGCTAATTTAATACATAGTTTTGTAACGTGTTCAAAACTTAGTTATTATTGGACAGAAATCTTTAGAGTTATATCTGAAGTTCTTAGAGTTAAACTGGATCCAGAACCAAAGTTAATAATATTAGGAATTCCGGATTCACAATGCGTATTAACAGTTAATCAAAGAATTTTCTTAGATTACTGTTTGATAATAGGGAAAAAAATAATATTGAAATTTTGGAAGGGAACATTAACCCCCATAATTAAAATGTGGACAGCAGAGATGTTGGAGACTTTGTATTTGGAAAGAATCAGATTTGTCCTAATGGACAAATGTGAAATCTTTGAACAAATATGGTCTCCATATATACAATATTTGAAGGGCTAGCTGTTCTTGGCATTAATACTCAATGGGTACTAGACAGGATTTGACGAAAAAAATATGGATTTTCTAATTGGGTTTTGTGTACACGTCTCCGCAATACGACGTTATAATTACAATATATTTTGTTCTTTCTATCTTAAATATTCATATTATACCATATATTGTTCATAAAGGGGAATTATATATATATACTGAATAGATATATACTAAGTAGTGTTTGTTTTCTTTTTCTTTTTTTTTCTCTTTGACTTTTTATCTTTGTTTATTATTCAAACACAATCATTTTCTTTCTTTTTTTTTTTGATTTAAAGTCTATTCCTTTTTTCTTATTCTTTCTTTATTTCTAAAAAACAGAAGATAATAATAGCGAATATGATAGTTGTACATTTACTGAATTACGTTGGTATTTGTAAATTTGTTTTACTACTTGGAAATTACTATAACTAATAAAAATATTATTAACACAAACCCACTCGGCTAGACCCAAACCCACTCAGCTAGACCCAAACCCACTCGGCTAGACCCAAACCCACTCGGCTAGACCCAAACCCACTCGGCTAGACCCAAACCCACTCGGCTACACCCAAACCCATTCGGCTAGACCCAAACCCACTCGGCTAGACCAAACCCACTAGGCTAGTTCCAAACCCACTCGGCTAGACCCAAACCCACTCGGCTAAGCCCAAACCTACTCAGCTAGACGCAAACCCACTCGGCTAGACCCAAACCCACTCCGCTAGACCCAAATCCACTCCGCTACATCCAAACCCACTCGGCTAGACCCAAACCCATTCGGCTAGACCCAAACACACTCCGCTAGACTCAAACCCACTCCGCTAGACGCAAACCCACTCCGCTAGACCCAAACCCACTCCGCTAGACCCAAACCCACACGGCTAGACCGAAACCCACTAGGCTAGACCCAAACGCACTCGGCTGGACGAAAACCCACTCAGCTAGACCCAAACCCACTCGGCTAGACCCAAACCCACTCCGCTTGACCCAAACCCACTCAGCTAGACCCAAACCCACACGGCTAGACCCAAACCCACTCGGCTAGACCCAAACCCATTCGGCTAGACACAAACCCACTCGGCTAGACCCAAACCCACTCGGCTAGACCCAAACCCACTCAGCTAGACCCAAACCCACTCGGCTAGACCCAAACCCACTCGGCTAGACCCAAACCCACTCGGCTAGACCCAAACCCACTCGGCTACACCCAAACCCATTCGGCTAGACCCAAACCCACTCGGCTAGACCAAACCCACTAGGCTAGTTCCAAACCCACTCGGCTAGACGCAAACCCACTCGGCTAGACCCAAACACACTCCGCTAGACTCAAACCCACTCCGCTAGACGCAAACCCACTCGGCTAGACCCAAACCCACTCCGCTAGACCCAAACCCACACGGCTAGACCGAAACCCACTAGGCTAGACCCAAACGCACTCGGCTGGACGAAAACCCACTCAGCTAGACCCAAACCCACTCGGCTAGACCCAAACCCACTCCGCTTGACCCAAACCCACTCGGCTAGACCCAAACCCACACGGCTAGACCCAAACCCACTCGGCTAGACCCAAACCCATTCGGCTAGACACAAACCCACTCGGCTAGACCCAAACCCACTCGGCTAGACCCAAACCCACTCAGCTAGACCCAAACCCACTCGGCTAGACCCAAACCCACTCGGCTAGACCCAAACCCACTCGGCTAGACCCAAACCCACTCGGCTACACCCAAACCCATTCGGCTAGACCCAAACCCACTCGGCTAGACCCAAACCCACTAGGCTAGTTCCAAACCCACTCGGCTAGACCCAAACCCACTCGGCTAAGCCCAAACCTACTCAGCTAGACGCAAACCCACTCGGCTAGACCCAAACCCACTCCGCTAGACCCAAATCCACTCCGCTACATCCAAACCCACTCGGCTAGACCCAAACCCATTCGGCTAGACCCAAACACACTCCGCTAGACTCAAACCCACTCCGCTAGATGCAAACCCACTCGGCTAGACCCAAACCCACTCGGCGAGACCCAAACCCACTCGGCTAGACCCAAACCCACTCGGCTAGATCCAAACCCACTCGGCTAAACCCAAACCCACTCGGATAGACCCAAACCCACTCGGCTAGACCCAAACCCACTCCGCTAGACCCAAATCCACTCTGCTACACCCAAACCCACTCGGCTAGACCCAAACCCACTCGGCTAGACCCAAACCCACTCGGCTAGACCAAAACCCACTCAGCTAGACCCAAACCCACTAGGCTAGACCCAAACCCACTCCGCTAGACCCAAATCCACTCCGCTACACCCAAACCCACTCGGCTAGACCCAAACCCACTCGGCTAGACCCAAACCCACTCGGCTAGACCCAAACCCACTCCGCTAGACCCAAACCCACTCCGCGAGACCCAAACCCTATCCGCTAGACACAAACCCACTCGGCTAGACCCAAACCCACTCGGCTGGACCCAAACCCACTCGGATAGACCAAAACCCACTCGGCTAGAACCAAACCCACTCGGCTAGAACCAAACCTCCTCGGCAAGACCCAAACCCACTCGGCTCGACCCAAACCGACTCGACTAGACGATTACCCACTTGGCTAGACCCAAACCCACTCGGCTAGACCCAAACCCACTCGGCTCGACCCAAACCCACTCGGCTAGACCCAAACCCACTCGGCTACACCCAAACCCACTCCGCTAGGCCCAAACCCACTCGGCTAGACCCAAACCCACTCGGCTAGACCCAAACCCACTCGGCTAGACCCAAACCCACTCGGCTAGACCCAAACCCACTCGGCTAGACCCAAACCCACTCCGCTAGACCCAAACCCACTCCGCGAGACCCAAACCCTATCCGCTAGACACAAACCCACTCGGCTAGACCCAAACCCACTCGGCTGGACCCAAACCCACTCGGATAGACCAAAACCCACTCGGCTAGACCCAAACCCACTCGGCTAGACCCAAGCCTACTCGGCAAGACCCAAACCCACTCGGCTCGACCCAAACCGACTCGACTAGACGATTACCCACTCGGCTAGACCCAAACCAACTCGGCTAGACCCAAACCCACTCGGCTAGCCCCAAACCCACTCGGCTAGACCCAAACCCACTCGGCTACACCCAAACCCACTCCGCTAGGCCCAAACCCACTCGGCTAGACCCAAACCCACTCGGCTAGACCCAAACCCACTCGGCTAGACCCAAACCGACTCGGCTAGACCCAAACCCACTCGGCTAGACCCAAACCCACTCGGCTAGACCCAAACCCACTCGGCTAGACCCAAACCCACTCAGCTAGGCCCAAACCCACTCCGCTAGACCCAAACCCACTCCGCTTGACCCAAACCCACTCCGCTAGAACCAAACCCACTCGGCTAGTCCCAAACCCACTCGGCTAGACCCAAACCCACTCGGCTAGACCCAAACCCACTCGGCTAGACCCAAACCCACTCGGCTAGACCCAAACCCACTCGGCTAGACCCAAACCCACTCGGCTATACCCAAACCCACTCCGCTAGACCCAAACCCACTCGGCTAGACGCAAACCCACTCGGCTAGACCCAAACCCACTCGGCTAGACCCAAACCCACTCGGCTAGACCCAAACCCACTCGGCTAGACCCAAACCCACTCGGCTACACCCAAATCCACTCGGCTAGACCCAAAGCCACTCGGCTAGACCCAAACCCACTCGGCTAGACCGAAACCCACTCGGCTAGACCCAAACCCACTCGGCTAGACTCAAACCCACTCGGCTAGACCCAAACCCACTCGGCTACACCCAAACCCACTCCGCTAGGCCCAAACCCACTCGGCTAGACCCAAACCCACTCGGCTAGAACCAAACCCACTCGGCTAGACCCAAACCCACTCGGCTAGACCCAAACCCACTCGGCTAGACCCAAACCCACTCCGCTAGACCCAAACCCACTCCGCGAGACCCAAACCCTATCTGCTAGACACAAACCCACTCGGCTAGACCCAAACCCACTCGGCTGGACCCAAACCCACTCGGATAGACCAAAACCCACTCGGCTAGACCCAAACCCACTCGGCTAGACCCAAGCCTACTCGGCAAGACCCAAACCCACTCGGCTCGACCCAAACCGACTCGACTAGACGATTACCCACTCGGCTAGACCCAAACCAACTCGGCTAGACCTAAACCCACTCCGCTAGACCCAAACCCACTCCGCTAGGCCCAAACCCACTCGGCTAGACCCAAACCCAATCGGCTAGACCCAAACCCACTCGGCTAGACCCAAACTCACTCGGCTAGACCCAAAGCCACTCGGCTAGACCCAAACCCACTCGGCTAGACCCAAACCCACTCGGCTACACCCAAATCCACTCGGCTAGACCCAAAGCCACTTGGCTAGACCCAAACCCACTCGGCTAGACCCAAACCCACTCGGCTAGCCCCAAACCCACTCGGCTAGACCCAAACCCACTCGGCTAGACCCAAACCCACTCGGCTAGACCCAAACCCACTCGGCTAGACCCAAACCCACTCCGCTAGACCCAAATCCAATCCGCTACACCCAAACCCACTCGGCTAGACCCAAACCCATTCGGCTAGACCCAAACTCACTCCGCTAGACCCAAACCCACTCCGCTAGACGCAAACCCACTCCGATAGAACCAAACCCACTCCGCTAGACCCAAACCCACACGGCTAGACCGAAACCCACTAGGCTAGACCCAAACGCACTCGGCTAGACCCAAACCCACTCGGCTAGACCCAAACCCACTCCGCTACACCCAAACCCACTCGGATAGACCAAAACCCACTCGGCTAGACCCAAACCCACTCGGCTAGACCCAAACCTACTCGGCAAGACCCAAACCCACACGGCTCGACCCAAACCGACTCGACTAGACGATTACCCACTTGGCTAGACCCAAACCCACTCGGCTAGACCCAAACCCACTCGGCTCGACCCAAACCCACTCGGCTAGACCCAAACCCACTCGGCTACACCCAAACCCACTCCGCTAGGCACAAACCCACTCGGCTAGACCCAAACCCACTCGGCTAGACCCAAACCCACTCGGCTAGACCCAAACCCACTCGGCTAGACCCAAACCCACTTCCGGTTGGCGCCATGGTGTGAGTGGAGTTGCGCCATTACAGCTCCACTAAATATTGTATAAAAAACGGGGGTCTAGGGGTCAGTCAACCGTACTCACCGCGGGAGAACGACTGGGAACGGCTCCGGTAGCGTTTAAAAGGTCCGTGACGTCATCAGGCGCGCGACTTTTTCAAGAAAATGATGTCTCGCTCCCCCCCCGGAAAAAAACCTGGAAAAAGGGAAATAGGCCCGACTGGTGCCCTGGGCTCGAGTCTGGCTGCTTCCCAAGAAGAGATTTCACAGAGGAAAGCTGAATTGGAGGACCTCAAAGTTAATATCCTAGGTGAGATGAAGAAATTACTTAAAGATAATAAGAAGGATTATAAAGAGGATATTAAAAATTTAAGGGCTGATATTCTAGTGTTTCATGAAAGAATTAAAGAAGATTTAAAAAATGAAGTTATAGAAACGGTAAAAATCATGATGAACGAGTGGAAAGAAAAGGCTGACGCTGAGTTACAAAAACAAATGGTGGAGATAAAAGACGCAGCTGCTGGTATGGAAAGAATGCTGGATGATAAGATTGATCCTATTATAATTACGCTCGACCAACAAAAAGAGACAATTAAAGAGCTAACGGAGATGGCTGCATTAAACACCAAGGAGAGAGAGAAACTCCACTCCGAGAACAAACGTCTATCAGAATTATTACGCAAAATAAATGAGAAATGTATCGATCTGGAGGGACGTCAACGGCGTAAGAATTTGCGTATAGTTGGTTTGAGCGAGGGTCGCGAGGGAAATCAAGACCCTCGAAAATTTGCTGCAAAACTACTGAAGGATATTTTGAATCTGGATCAAGAACCCCTGTTGGGCCGTGCACACAGGGCATTAAGGCGGGCTCCCAGGAGGGATGCACCCCCAAGACAAATGATTGTAAAGGTGGTTTACGATCATGCTTTTGAAGAAATGATGAAGATAATAATACGCAAGAAAAATTTTAAGTATGAAGGAGATAATATCAGTATCTTCAGAGATTATCCGGCGGAAGTGGCCAAGAGAAGATCCTTATTCACAGAAACAAGAGGTGTTCTGAGGAATCTGAAGGATACGAAGGATCTGAGATATGGCTTGATGTACCCAGCAACATTAAGAGTAACCTACAACAACAAAGAGTTCCGTTTCGTGAAGCATACTGTAGCACTGGAATTTGCCCGAAAAATACAGAATGAAACAGAAGAGGAAGAAGAACAAGTGGATCAAGACCAAGAAGATGATGGCTGAACTTTTATGACCCATCCGCGGTTATGAATCATTATGGAGAAGGAGGATGAATATTGGACATGGACTTAAATTTTGGTTTAAAGAGAGATGGACAGATTACTGTGTTATCTACCCATATAAAATGGCAATTATTCACCTAACATAGTATTATCTACCCCCCCTAACATAGTATTACTAATTAGAATAGTAATTATAATGTCACTAATAATATGAATTATTACTAAGTATACAAATTTAGTACCCTACCCCAAAATATATAGCATTTAAGATTGGAGCTGGAATTATTAACATCTTTTTTTTACGGAAGTCAGTAGATTAGTAGCCACGTTAGTGTGGCTTGCACTAACACACACTACACTCTATATAGGTGTAGTTATTTTTTTTTTCTGAGCACCTTACTAACACTTTTCAACTCACTTTCACTCACACTTTTTATTATTTTAGGTATATTAGATATTTGATTTTATATTATACAGTATATGAAAATATTTACGATTGGTATTATATAGTCAGTTCAAAGAGACGTGTATATGAAATAGAAAGACGTACACTAATTTTCGTCAACCCAAGGTCTGGTTACAATGTTGAGTTGTACGGGCCGGGACGGTTATTCCAATATAAACCACCTTAATAGTAAAATGCAAGATACTAATGGGAAGATTGGGGGTAATGGAATCACCTTCTGTAGTTGGAATGTTAAGGGAGTTAATGAGTCAATTAAAAGAGGTAAGGTGTTAGCTCAATTAAACAGATTGAAGTCTGACGTCTCTTTTCTTCAAGAGACCCACCTTAAAAAAGATGCTCGACACAGACTAACAGCTAAATGGATTTCGAAAGTGTATCACTCCTCATTTATACATAAATCTAGAGGGGTTGCAATAATCATTCGTAAAGGTATACCTTTTAAACTAAGTTCTATAATAGAGGATACAGAAGGTCGGTATGTAATAATTACAGGGGAATTATATTCTAAAAAAGTAACTCTAGTGAATATATATGCCCCTAACTTTGATAACCCATTATTTTTTAAGAAAATATTTAATAATATCCCTATAGCTGCAGAACATAACTTAATAATTGGAGGAGATTTTAATTGTACTTTGGATAATTATTTAGATAGATCGTCAACAAAAAGTAAATCTATTTCTAAGTCAAGCATACTTATAAATTCCTTTATTAGTACAGCAAACGTTAAGGATATCTGGAGAATAGATAATCCAATAGGACGAGAATATTCTTTTTTCTCACCTGTATTCGGAACTTACTCGAGAATAGACTATTTTTTAATAGATTCAAAATTACTTCCATTTACATATGATTCAAAATATCATAATATTATTATTTCAGATCACGCTCCATTAACTTTTAAGATAAAATTAAAAGATATAATTATAAAATCTAATAATTGGAGGTTTAATCCCGAAATATTAAAGGATAAGGCTTGTTATGATTATCTGGTAAAACAGATTAAATTATTCTTTGAAACTAATGACAAACCTGAAGTTTCACCATCATTACTTTGGGATACATTTAAAGCATTTACGCGCGGAGCTATAATATCGGCACAAGCATACTTTAATAAAGAAAATAGAAAGACGGAACAAAACTTGGAAAAAGAGATAAAACAATTAGATATGGAGAATACAAAACAGCCCTCTAAATTGTTAAGTAATAAAATTGCAATATTAAAATATAAACTAAATAAAATATATTCCAATCAAGTAATTAAGCTTTATCAACAAACTAAACAAGTGCACTTTGAATTTGGAGATAAACCGCAAAAATTGTTGGCTCGACAACTTAGAAAGCGAGAGGACGAAAAAATGATACATAGAATTAGATCTGAGAATGGCAATATATCGACCTTACCAAAAGATATCAATGATATATTTTTACAATATTATCAAAGTCTTTATTCATCAAAAATAACAGGACAAATGGATGAAATGGATACATTTCTACAAAAATGTAATATTAACAGCTTAGATCAGGGAGGTAGAGACTTGCTAAATGCGGATATATCAATAAAAGATATTGAGGAGTCAATCGGATCATTAAATAATGGAAAAGCAGCGGGCCCGGATGGCCTGAGTACAGAATTTTATAAGAAATTTCAAGATCTGATCTCCCCAAGATTACATGCAGTGTATAAATATACATATGAACAAGGAAAATTGCCGGAATCCCTAAATGAATCTACAATTACACTAATTCCTAAGGTTGACAAGGACTTGGAAGACCCAGGATCATATAGAGCAATTGCTCTTTTAAATACAGATCAAAAAATTTTAGCTAAAGTTTTATCACGAAGATTAAGTTTGGTGATTACTAAAATAATACATCATGATCAAACAGGTTTTATCCCAAAGCGTTACTCATCTTATAATTTGAGACGATTATTTAATATCATATATTCAAAAAGAGTTGGGGATAGGGATTTAGCTGTTATGTCCTTAGATGCAGAAAAAGCATTCGATCAGGTTGAATGGCCATATTTATTTAGAATAATGGAGAAATTCCAATTGGGGGATAGATTTTGTAAATGGATAAGAATTCTATATTCGAATCCCACTGCAAGAATATTAACTAACCAAATATTGTCAGCTAAATTTAAACTTCATAGGGGTTGTAGACAAGGATGTCCGCTGTCGCCTTTGTTATTCGCTATGGTGATAGAGCCTTTAGCTGAAAGGATTAGATCTGAACCAGAAATATATGGATATAATACTGATACTACAACTAATAAAATATCTTTATATGCAGATGATGTATTAATTTATATTACAAAACCAGAGATCAGTATACCCAAGCTATTTAATGTTATAACTAAATTTGGCAGATTTTCTGGATATAGAATTAACTGGAATAAAAGTGAGATTATGCCTATAACCGGAATAAGATCAAATATATTGCAACAATATCCACTAAAAATTGTTACGGATAAATTTAAATATTTAGGTATTAATGTATCTAAATCCTATAACTCATTAATTAAATCTAATTATCCCCTATTATTAGATAAACTTAGAAAAAATATTTTATACTGGAAAACACTTCCTATATCTATGATTGGTAGAATAAATGCTATAAAAATGATCTTTTTACCACAACTGCTATATTTGTTTCAAGCTATTCCTTTCTTTCTCCCAAAGAGTTTTTTAAAAAAAATTGATAACATTGTCAATAGTTTTATTTGGGATTATAAAAATCATAGAATAAGTAAAAAACATTTATGTAAATCAAAAATAAATGGAGGATTAGTACTTCCAAATTTTTTGTACTATTTTTGGGCAGTCCAGATTAAGAATATGAATTTTTGGTGGGTAAATTTGGATTACGAACCAAAGTGGTTAAAGATGGAAAAGGAAGATTGTTTACCTTTTAATGTAAGTTCAATTCTTTTTGCGCCAAGAGAAATACAAAATAAAATTTATAGGAACAACCCTATAATTCATAGCAATAGACGTATTTGGAAACAAATAGTTAAGACTTTATGTTTGGATAATTTGTCACTTAAACTACCAATTATGAATAACCCTTTATTTAAACCCTCTATATTAGATAGGGGGTTTAGACAATGGGAGGATTTAGGTATTTATAGGATTGAACATCTGTATAGAAAGGGAAAATTTCTTTTATTTCATGAGTTACAAGAAATTTATGGGTTACCACCACATAATTTGTTTAGGTATCTACAAATTAGAGATTATATTAAGTCTAACACACAAGATTATAAAATTAAAGAACCAGGATTATTAGATGAAGTATTTAATAAACATCCAAATTCAGAAAAATTTATAGCTTATATATATAATCTTATTTTGGATAGGGAGAATCCAACAACAGAAATATACCGTCAAGCATGGGAAAATGAAATTGGTTTATCTATAACAAAAGAATCTTGGGAAGAAAGTTTACAACGCATACATCGCTGTTCATTAAACGCGAGGCATACATTGATACAATTTAAAGTTTTATATAGGTTACATTATTCAAAAACCAAATTAAATAGAATTTTTCCTAATGTCTCTCCTATTTGTGATAAATGTCAGAATTTAGAGGCTAATTTAATACATAGTTTTGTAACGTGTTCAAAACTTAGTTATTATTGGACAGAAATCTTTAGAGTTATATCTGAAGTTCTTAGAGTTAAACTGGATCCAGAACCAAAGTTAATAATATTAGGAATTCCGGATTCACAATGCGTATTAACAGTTAATCAAAGAATTTTCTTAGATTACTGTTTGATAATAGGGAAAAAAATAATATTGAAATTTTGGAAGGGAACATTAACCCCCATAATTAAAATGTGGACAGCAGAGATGTTGGAGACTTTGTATTTGGAAAGAATCAGATTTGTCCTAATGGACAAATGTGAAATCTTTGAACAAATATGGTCTCCATATATACAATATTTGAAGGGCTAGCTGTTCTTGGCATTAATACTCAATGGGTACTAGACAGGATTTGACGAAAAAAATATGGATTTTCTAATTGGGTTTTGTGTACACGTCTCCGCAATACGACGTTATAATTACAATATATTTTGTTGTTTCTATCTTAAATATTCATATTATACCATATATTGTTCATAAAGGGGAATTATATATATATACTGAATAGATATATACTAAGTAGTGTTTGTTTTCTTTTTCTTTTTTTTTCTCTTTGACTTTTTATCTTTGTTTATTATTCAAACACAATCATTTTCTTTCTTTTTTTTTTTGATTTAAAGTCTATTCCTTTTTTCTTATTCTTTCTTTATTTCTAAAAAACAGAAGATAATAATAGCGAATATGATAGTTGTACATTTACTGAATTACGTTGGTATTTGTAAATTTGTTTTACTACTTGGAAATTACTATAACTAATAAAAATATTATTAACACAAACCCACTCGGCTAGACCCAAACCCACTCAGCTAGACCCAAACCCACTCGGCTAGACCCAAACCCACTCGGCTAGACCCAAACCCACTCGGCTAGACCCAAACCCACTCGGCTACACCCAAACCCATTCGGCTAGACCCAAACCCACTCGGCTAGACCAAACCCACTAGGCTAGTTCCAAACCCACTCGGCTAGACCCAAACCCACTCGGCTAAGCCCAAACCTACTCAGCTAGACGCAAACCCACTCGGCTAGACCCAAACCCACTCCGCTAGACCCAAATCCACTCCGCTACATCCAAACCCACTCGGCTAGACCCAAACCCATTCGGCTAGACCCAAACACACTCCGCTAGACTCAAACCCACTCCGCTAGACGCAAACCCACTCCGCTAGACCCAAACCCACTCCGCTAGACCCAAACCCACACGGCTAGACCGAAACCCACTAGGCTAGACCCAAACGCACTCGGCTGGACGAAAACCCACTCAGCTAGACCCAAACCCACTCGGCTAGACCCAAACCCACTCCGCTTGACCCAAACCCACTCAGCTAGACCCAAACCCACACGGCTAGACCCAAACCCACTCGGCTAGACCCAAACCCATTCGGCTAGACACAAACCCACTCGGCTAGACCCAAACCCACTCGGCTAGACCCAAACCCACTCAGCTAGACCCAAACCCACTCGGCTAGACCCAAACCCACTCGGCTAGACCCAAACCCACTCGGCTAGACCCAAACCCACTCGGCTACACCCAAACCCATTCGGCTAGACCCAAACCCACTCGGCTAGACCAAACCCACTAGGCTAGTTCCAAACCCACTCGGCTAGACCCAAACCCACTCGGCTAAGCCCAAACCTACTCAGCTAGACGCAAACCCACTCGGCTAGACCCAAACCCACTCCGCTAGACCCAAATCCACTCCGCTACATCCAAACCCACTCGGCTAGACCCAAACCCATTCGGCTAGACCCAAACACACTCCGCTAGACTCAAACCCACTCCGCTAGACGCAAACCCACTCGGCTAGACCCAAACCCACTCCGCTAGACCCAAACCCACACGGCTAGACCGAAACCCACTAGGCTAGACCCAAACGCACTCGGCTGGACGAAAACCCACTCAGCTAGACCCAAACCCACTCGGTTAGACCCAAACCCACTCCGCTTGACCCAAACCCACTCGGCTAGACCCAAACCCACACGGCTAGACCCAAACCCACTCGGCTAGACCCAAACCCATTCGGCTAGACACAAACCCACTCGGCTAGACCCAAACCCACTCGGCTAGACCCAAACCCACTCAGCTAGACCCAAACCCACTCGGCTAGACCCAAACCCACTCGGCTAGACCCAAACCCACTCGGCTAGACCCAAACCCACTCGGCTACACCCAAACCCATTCGGCTAGACCCAAACCCACTCGGCTAGACCCAAACCCACTAGGCTAGTTCCAAACCCACTCGGCTAGACCCAAACCCACTCGGCTAAGCCCAAACCTACTCAGCTAGACGCAAACCCACTCGGCTAGACCCAAACCCACTCCGCTAGACCCAAATCCACTCCGCTACATCCAAACCCACTCGGCTAGACCCAAACCCATTCGGCTAGACCCAAACACACTCCGCTAGACTCAAACCCACTCCGCTAGATGCAAACCCACTCGGCTAGACCCAAACCCACTCCGCTAGACCCAAACCCACACGGCTAGACCGAAACCCACTAGGCTAGACCCAAACGCACTCGGCTGGACGAAAACCCACTCAGCTAGACCCAAACCCACTCGGCTAGACCCAAACCCACTCCGCTTGACCTAAACCCACTCGGCTAGACCCAAACCCACACGGCTAGACCCAAACCCACTCGGCTAGACCCAAACCCATTCGGCTAGACACAAACCCACTCGGCTAGACAAAAACCCACTAGGCTAGTCCCAAACCCACTCGGCGAGACCCAAACCCACTCGGCTAGACCCAAACCCACTCGGCTAGATCCAAACCCACTCGGCTAGACCCAAACCCACTCGGATAGACCCAAACCCACTCGGCTAGACCCAAACCCACTCCGCTAGACCCAAATCCACTCTGCTACACCCAAACCCACTCGGCTAGACCCAAACCCACTCGGCTAGACCCAAACCCACTCGGCTAGACCAAAACCCACTCAGCTAGACCCAAACCCACTAGGCTAGACCCAAACCCACTCCGCTAGACCCAAATCCACTCCGCTACACCCAAACCCACTCGGCTAGACCCAAACCCACTCGGCTAGACCCAAACCCACTCGGCTAGACCCAAACCCACTCCGCTAGACCCAAACCCACTCCGCGAGACCCAAACCCTATCCGCTAGACACAAACCCACTCGGCTAGACCCAAACCCACTCGGCTGGACCCAAACCCACTCGGATAGACCAAAACCCACTCGGCTAGAACCAAACCCACTCGGCTAGAACCAAACCTCCTCGGCAAGACCCAAACCCACTCGGCTCGACCCAAACCGACTCGACTAGACGATTACCCACTTGGCTAGACCCAAACCCACTCGGCTAGACCCAAACCCACTCGGCTCGACCCAAACCCACTCGGCTAGACCCAAACCCACTCGGCTACACCCAAACCCACTCCGCTAGGCCCAAACCCACTGGGCTAGACCCAAACCCACTCGGCTAGACCCAAACCCACTCGGCTAGACCCAAACCCACTCGGCTAGACCCAAACCCACTCGGCTAGACCCAAACCCACTCCGCTAGACCCAAACCCACTCCGCGAGACCCAAACCCTATCCGCTAGACACAAACCCACTCGGCTAGACCCAAACCCACTCGGCTGGACCCAAACCCACTCGGATAGACCAAAACCCACTCGGCTAGACCCAAACCCACTCGGCTAGACCCAAGCCTACTCGGCAAGACCCAAACCCACTCGGCTCGACCCAAACCGACTCGACTAGACGATTACCCACTCGGCTAGACCCAAACCAACTCGGCTAGACCCAAACCCACTCGGCTAGCCCCAAACCCACTCGGCTAGACCCAAACCCACTCGGCTACACCCAAACCCACTCCGCTAGGCCCAAACCCACTCGGCTAGACCCAAACCCACTCGGCTAGACCCAAACCCACTCGGCTAGACCCAAACCGACTCGGCTAGACCCAAACCCACTCGGCTAGACCCAAACCCACTCGGCTAGACCCAAACCCACTCGGCTAGACCCAAACCCACTCAGCTAGGCCCAAACCCACTCCGCTAGACCCAAACCCACTCCGCTTGACCCAAACCCACTCCGCTAGAACCAAACCCACTCGGCTAGTCCCAAACCCACTCGGCTAGACCCAAACCCACTCGGCTAGACCCAAACCCACTCGGCTAGACCCAAACCCACTCGGCTAGACCCAAACCCACTCGGCTAGACCCAAACCCACTCGGCTATACCCAAACCCACTCCGCTAGACCCAAACCCACTCGGCTAGACGCAAACCCACTCGGCTAGACCCAAACCCACTCGGCTAGACCCAAACCCACTCGGCTAGACCCAAACCCACTCGGCTAGACCCAAACCCACTCGGCTACACCCAAATCCACTCGGCTAGACCCAAAGCCACTCGGCTAGACCCAAACCCACTCGGCTAGACCGAAACCCACTCGGCTAGACCCAAACCCACTCGGCTAGACTCAAACCCACTCGGCTAGACCCAAACCCACTCGGCTACACCCAAACCCACTCCGCTAGGCCCAAACCCACTCGGCTAGACCCAAACCCACTCGGCTAGAACCAAACCCACTCGGCTAGACCCAAACCCACTCGGCTAGACCCAAACCCACTCGGCTAGACCCAAACCCACTCCGCTAGACCCAAACCCACTCCGCGAGACCCAAACCCTATCTGCTAGACACAAACCCACTCGGCTAGACCCAAACCCACTCGGCTGGACCCAAACCCACTCGGATAGACCAAAACCCACTCGGCTAGACCCAAACCCACTCGGCTAGACCCAAGCCTACTCGGCAAGACCCAAACCCACTCGGCTCGACCCAAACCGACTCGACTAGACGATTACCCACTCGGCTAGACCCAAACCAACTCGGCTAGACCCAAACCCACTCCGCTAGACCCAAACCCACTCCGCTAGGCCCAAACCCACTCGGCTAGACCCAAACCCAATCGGCTAGACCCAAACCCACTCGGCTAGACCCAAACTCACTCGGCTAGACCCAAAGCCACTCGGCTAGACCCAAACCCACTCGGCTAGACCCAAACCCACTCGGCTACACCCAAATCCACTCGGCTAGACCCAAAGCCACTTGGCTAGACCCAAACCCACTCGGCTAGACCCAAACCCACTCGGCTAGCCCCAAACCCACTCGGCTAGACCCAAACCCACTCGGCTAGACCCAAACCCACTCGGCTAGACCCAAACCCACTCGGCTAGACCCAAACCCACTCCGCTAGACCCAAATCCAATCCGCTACACCCAAACCCACTCGGCTAGACCCAAACCCATTCGGCTAGACCCAAACTCACTCCGCTAGACCCAAACCCACTCCGCTAGACGCAAACCCACTCCGATAGAACCAAACCCACTCCGCTAGACCCAAACCCACACGGCTAGACCGAAACCCACTAGGCTAGACCCAAACGCACTCGGCTAGACCCAAACCCACTCGGCTAGACCCAAACCCACTCCGCTACACCCAAACCCACTCGGCTAGACCCAAACCCACTCGGCTAGACCCAAACCCACTCGGCTAGACCCAAACCCATTCGGCTAGACCCAAACCCACTCGGCTAGACCCAAACCCACTAGGCTAGTCCCAAACCCACTCGGCTAGACCCAAACCCACTCGGCTAGACCCAAACCCACTCAGCTAGACGCAAACCCACTCGGCTAGACCCAAACCCACTCCGCTAGACCCAAATCCACTCCGCTACATTCAAACCCACTCGGCTAGACCCAAACCCATTCGGCTAGACCCAAACACACTCCGCTAGACTCAAACCCACTCCGCTAGACGCAAACCCACTCCGCTAGACCCAAACCCACTCCGCTAGACCCAAACCCACACGGCTAGACTGAAACCCACTAGGCTAGACCCAAACGCACTCGGCTGGAGGAAAACCCACTCAGCTAGACCCAAACCCACTCGGCTAGACCCAAACCCACTCCGCTTGACCCAAACCCACTCGGCTAGACCCAAACCCACACGGCTAGACCCAAACCCACTCGGCTAGACCCAAACCCATTCGGCTAGACACAAACCCACTCGGCTAGACAAAAACCCACTAGGCTAGTCCCAAACCCACTCGGCGAGACCCAAACCCACTCGGCTAGACCCAAACCCACTCGGCTAGACCCAAACCCACTCGGCTAGATCCAAACCCACTCGGCTAGACCCAAACCCACTCGGATAGACCCAAACCCACTCAGCTAGACCCAAACCCACTCCGCTAGACCCAAATCCACTCCGCTACACCGAAACCCACTCGGCTAGACCCAAACCCACTCGGCTAGACCCAAACCCACTCGGCTAGACCAAAACCCACTCAGCTAGACCCAAACCCACTCGGCTAGACCCAAACCCACTCCGCGAGACCCAAACCCACTCCGCTAGACCCAAATCCACTCCGCTACACCCAAACCCACTCGGCTAGACCCAAACCCACTCGGCTAGACCCAAACCCACTCGGCTAGACCAAAACCCACTCAGCTGGACCCAAACCCACTCGGCTAGACCCAAACCCACTCCGCGAGACCCAAACCCTATCCGATAGACACAAACCCACTCGGCTAGACCCAAACCCACTCGGCTGGACCCAAACCCACTCGGATAGACCAAAACCCACTCGGCTAGACCCAAACCCACTCGGCTAGACCCAAACCTCCTCGGCAAGACACAAACCCACTCAGCTCGACCCAAACCGACTCGACTAGATGATTACCCACTCGGCTAGACCCAAACCCACTCGGCTAGACCCAAACCCACTCGGCTACACCCAAACCCACTCCGCTAGGCCCAAACCCACTCGGCTAGACCCAAACCCACTCGGCTAGACCCAAACCCACTCGGCTAGACCCAAACCCACTCGGCTAGACCCAAACCCACTCCGCTAGACCCAAACCCACTCCGCGAGACCCAAACCCTATCCGCTAGACACAAACCCACTCGGCTAGACCCAAACCCACTCGGCTGGACCCAAACCCACTCGGATAGACCAAAACCCACTCGGCTAGACCCAAACCCACTCGGGTAGACCCAAGCCTACTCGGCAAGACCCAAACCCACTCGGCTCGACCCAAACCGACTCGACTAGACGATTACCCACTCGGCTAGACCCAAACCAACTCGGCTAGACCCAAACCCACTCGGCTAGACCCAAACCCACTCGGCTAGACCCAAACCCACTCGGCTACACCCAAACCCATTCCGCTAGGCCCAAACCCACTCGGCTAGACCCAAACCCACTCGGCTAGACCCAAACCCACTCGGCTAGACCCAAACCGACTCGGCTAGACCCAAACCCACTCGGCTAGACCCAAACCCACTCGGCTAGACCCAAACCCACTCGGCTAGACCCAAACCCACTCAACTAGGCCCAAACCCACTCCGCTAGACCCAAACCCACTCCGCTTGACCCAAACCCACTCCGCTAGAGCCAAACCCACTCGGCTAGTCCCAAACCCACTCGGCTAGACCCAAACCCACTCGGCTAGACCCAAACCCACTCGGCTAGACCCAAACCCACTCGGCTAGACCCAAACCCACTTGGCTAGACCCAAACCCACTCGGCTATACCCAAACCCACTCCGCTAGACCCAAACCCACTCGGCTAGACCCAAACCCACTCGGCTAGACCCAAACCCACTCGGCTAGACCCAAACCCACTCGGCTAGACCCAAACCCACTCGGCTAGACCCAAACCCACTCGGCTACACCCAAATCCACTCGGCTAGACCCAAAGCCACTCGGCTAGACCCAAACCCACTCGGCTAGACCCAAACCCACTCGGCTAGACCCAAACCAACTCGGCGAGACCCAAACCCACTCGGCTAGACCCAAACCCACTCGGCTAGACCCAAACCCACTCGGCTAGACCCAAACCCACTCCGCTAGACCCAAATCTAATCCGCTACACCCAAACCCACTCGGCTAGACCCAAACCCATTCGGCTAGACCCAAACCCACTCGGCTAGACCCAAACCCACTCCGCTAGACCCAAACCCACTCCGCGAGACGCAAACCCTATCCGCTAGACACAAACCCACTCGGCAAGACCCAAACCCACTCGGCTGGACCCAAACCCACTCGGCTAGACCCAAACCCACTCGGCTAGACCCAAACCCACTCGGCTAGACCCAAACCTCCTCGGCAAGACCCAAACCCACTCGGCTCGACCCAAACCCACTCGACTAGACGATTACCCACTCGGCTAGACCCAAACCCACTCGGCTACACCCAAACCCACTCCGCTAGGCCCAAACCCACTCGGCTAGACCCAAACCCACTCGGCTAGACCCAAACCCACTCGGCTAGACCCAAACCCATTCGGCTAGACCCAAACCCACTCGGCTAGACCCAAACCCACTCCGCTAGACCCAAACGCACTCCGCGAGACCCAAACCCTATCCGCTAGACACAAACCCACTCGGCTAGACCCAAACCCACTCGGCTGGACCCAAACCCACTCGGATAGACCAAAACCCACTCGGCTAGACCCAAACCCACTCGGCTAGACCCAAGCCTACTTGGCAAGACCCAAACCCACACGGCTCGACCCAAACCGACTCGACTAGACGATTACCCACTCGGCTAGACCCAAACCAACTCGGCTAGACCCAAACCCACTCGGCTAGACCCAAACCCACTAGGCTAGACCCAAACCCACTCGGCTACACCCAAACCCACTCCGCTAGGCCCAAACCCACTCGGCTAGACCCAAACCCACTCGGCTAGACCCAAACCCACTCGGCTAGACCCAAACCGACTCGGCTAGACCCAAACCCACTCGGCTAGACCCAAACCCACTCGGCTAGACCCAAACCCACTCGGCTAGACCCAAACCCACTCGGCTAGGCCCAAACCCACTCCGCTAGACCCAAACCCACTCCGCTTGACCCAAACCCACTCCGCTAGAGCCAAACCCACTCTGCTAGTCCCAAACCCACTCGGCTAGACCCAAACCCACTCGGCTAGACCCAAACCCACTCGGCTAGACCCAAACCCACTCGGCTAGACCCAAACCCACTCGGCTAGACCCAAACCCACTCGGCTATACCCAAACCCACTCCGCTAGACCCAAACCCACTCGGCTAGACCCAAACCCACTCGGCTAGACCCAAACCCACTCGGCTAGACCCAAACCCACTCGGCTAGACCCAAACCCACTCGGCTAGACCCAAACCCACTCGGCTAGACCCAAACCCACTCGGCTACACCCAAATCCACTCGGCTAGACCCAAAGCCACTCGGCTAGACCAAAACCCACTCGGCTAGACCCAAACCCACTCGGCTAGACCCAAACCCACTCGGCTAGACCCAAACCCACTCGGCTAGACCCAAACCCACTCGGCTAGACCCAAATCCAATCCGCTACACCCAAACCCACTCGGCTAGACCCAAACCCATTCGGCTAGACCCAAACTCACTCCGCTAGACCCAAACCCACTCCGCTAGACGCAAACCCACTCCGATAGAACCAAACCCACTCCGCTAGACCCAAACCCACACGGCTAGACCGAAACCCACTAGGCTAGACCCAAACGCACTCGGCTAGACCCAAACCCACTCGGCTAGACCCAAACCCACTCCGCTACACCCAAACCCACTCGGCTAGACCCAAACCCACTCGGCTAGACCCAAACCCACTCGGCTAGACCCAAACCCATTCGGCTAGACCCAAACCCACTCGGCTAGACCCAAACCCACTAGGCTAGTCCCAAACCCACTCGGCTAGACCCAAACCCACTCGGCTAGACCCAAACCCACTCAGCTAGACGCAAACCCACTCGGCTAGACCCAAACCCACTCCGCTAGACCCAAATCCTCTCCGCTACATTCAAACCCACTCGGCTAGACCCAATCCCATTCGGCTAGACCCAAACACACTCCGCTAGACTCAAACCCACTCCGCTAGACGCAAACCCACTCCGCTAGACCCAAACCCACTCCGCTAGACCCAAACCCACACGGCTAGACCGAAACCCACTAGGCTAGACCCAAACGCACTCGGCTGGACCCAAACCCACTCGGATAGACCAAAACCCACTCGGCTAGACCCAAACCCACTCGGCTAGACCCAAGCCTACTTGGCAAGACCCAAACCCACACGGCTCGACCCAAACCGACTCGACTAGACGATTACCCACTCGGCTAGACCCAAACCAACTCGGCTAGACCCAAACCCACTCGGCTAGACCCAAACCCACTAGGCTAGACCCAAACCCACTCGGCTACACCCAAACCCACTCCGCTAGGCCCAAACCCACTCGGCTAGACCCAAACCCACTCGGCTAGACCCAAACCCACTCGGCTAGACCCAAACCGACTCGGCTAGACCCAAACCCACTCGGCTAGACCCAAACCCACTCGGCTAGACCCAAACCCACTCGGCTAGACCCAAACCCACTCGGCTAGGCCCAAACCCACTCCGCTAGACCCAAACCCACTCCGCTTGACCCAAACCCACTCCGCTAGAGCCAAACCCACTCTGCTAGTCCCAAACCCACTCGGCTAGACCCAAACCCACTCGGCTAGACCCAAACCCACTCGGCTAGACCCAAACCCACTCGGCTAGACCCAAACCCACTCGGCTAGACCCAAACCCACTCGGCTATACCCAAACCCACTCCGCTAGACCCAAACCCACTCGGCTAGACCCAAACCCACTCGGCTAGACCCAAACCCACTCGGCTAGACCCAAACCCACTCGGCTAGACCCAAACCCACTCGGCTAGACCCAAACCCACTTGGCTAGACCCAAACCCACTCGGCTACACCCAAATCCACTCGGCTAGACCCAAAGCCACTCGGCTAGACCAAAACCCACTCGGCTAGACCCAAACCCACTCGGCTAGACCCAAACCCACTCGGCTAGACCCAAATCCAATCCGCTACACCCAAACCCACTCGGCTAGACCCAAACCCATTCGGCTAGACCCAAACTCACTCCGCTAGACCCAAACCCACTCCGCTAGACGCAAACCCACTCCGATAGAACCAAACCCACTCCGCTAGACCCAAACCCACACGGCTAGACCGAAACCCACTAGGCTAGACCCAAACGCACTCGGCTAGACCCAAACCCACTCGGCTAGACCCAAACCCACTCCGCTACACCCAAACCCACTCGGCTAGACCCAAACCCACTCGGCTAGACCCAAACCCACTCGGCTAGACCCAAACCCATTCGGCTAGACCCAAACCCACTCGGCTAGACCCAAACCCACTAGGCTAGTCCCAAACCCACTCGGCTAGACCCAAACCCACTCGGCTAGACCCAAACCCACTCAGCTAGACGCAAACCCACTCGGCTAGACCCAAACCCACTCCGCTAGACCCAAATCCTCTCCGCTACATTCAAACCCACTCGGCTAGACCCAATCCCATTCGGCTAGACCCAAACACACTCCGCTAGACTCAAACCCACTCCGCTAGACGCAAACCCACTCCGCTAGACCCAAACCCACTCCGCTAGACCCAAACCCACACGGCTAGACCGAAACCCACTAGGCTAGACCCAAACGCACTCGGCTGGACCCAAACCCACTCGGCTAGACCCAAACCCACTCAGCTAGACCCAAACCCACTCGGCTAGACCCAAACCCACTCCGCTTGACCCAAACCCACTCGGCTAGACCCAAACCCACTCGGCTAGACCCAAACCCATTCGGCTAGACCCAAACCCACTCGGCTAGACAAAAACCCACTAGGCTAGTCCCAAACCCACTCGGCGAGACCCAAACCCACTCGGCTAGACCCAAACACACTCGGCTAGACCCAAACCCACTCGGCTAGATCCAAACCAACTCGGCTAGACCCAAACCCACTCGGATAGACCCAAACCCACGCAGCTAGACCCAAACCCACTCCGCTAGACCCAAATCCACTCCGCTACACCCAAACCCACTCGGCTAGACCCAAACCCATTCTGCTAGACCCAAACACACTCCGCTAGACCCAAACCCACTCGGCTCGAAGCAAACCCACTCCGCTAGACCCAAACCCACTCCGCTAGACCCAAACCCACTCGGCTAGACCGAAACCCACTAGGCTAGACCCAAACGCACTCGGCTAGACCCAAACCCACTCAGCTAGACCCAAACCCACTCGGCTAGACCCAAACCCACTCGGCTAGAACCAAACCCACTCGTCTAGACCCAACCCACTCAGCTAGACCCAAACCCAATCGGCTAGACCCAAACCCACTCCGCTAGACCCAAATCCACTCCGCTACACCCAAACCCACTCGGCTAGACCCAAACCCACTCGGCTAGACCCAAACCCACTCGGCTAGACCCAAACCCACTCCGCTAGACCCAAACCCACTCCGCGAGACCCAAACCCTATCCGCTAGACACAAACCCACTCGGCTAGACCCAAACCCACTCGGCTGGAACCAAACCCACTCGGATGGACCAAAACCCACTCGGCGAGACCCAAACCCACTCGGCTAGACCCAAACCTACTCGGCAAGACCCAAACCCACACGGCTCGACCCAAACCGACTCGACTAGACGATTACCCACTTGGCTAGACCCAAACCCACTCGGCTAGACCCAAACCCACTCGGCTCGACCCAAACCCACTCGGCTACACCCAAACCCACTCGGCTACACCCAAACCCACTGCGCTAGGCACAAACCCACTCGGCTAGACCCAAACCCACTCGGCTAGACCCAAACCCACTCGGCTAGACCCAAACCCACTCGGCTAGACCCAAACCCACTCCGCTGGACCCAAACCCACTCCGCGAGACCCAAACCCTATCCGCTAGACACAAACCCACTCGGCTAGACCCAAACCCACTCGGCTGGACCCAAACCCACTCGGATAGACCAAAACCCACTCGGCTAGACCCAAACCCACTCGGCTAGACCCAAACCTACTCGGCAAGACCCAAACCCACTCGGCTCGACCCAAACCGACTCGACTAGACGATTACCCACTCGGCCAGACACAAACCCACTCGGCTAGACCCAAACCGACTCGGCTCGACCCAAACCCACTCGGCTAGACCCAAACCCACTCGGCTACACCCAAACCCACTCCGCTAGGCCCAAACCCACTCGGCTAGACCCAAACCCACTCGGCTAGACCCAAACCCACTCGGCTAGACCCAAACCCACTCGGCTAGACCCAAACCCACTCGGCTAGACCCAAACCCACTCAGCTAGGCCCAAACCCACTCCGCTAGACCCAAACCCACTCCGCTAGACCCAAACCCACTCCGCTAGAGCCAAACCCACTCGGCTAGTCCCAAACCCACTCGGCTAGACCCAAACCCACTCGGCTAGACCCAAACCCACTCGGCTAGACCCAAACCCACTCGGCTAGACCCAAACCCACTCGGCTAGACCCAAACCCACTTGGCTATACCCAAACCCACTCCGCTAGACCCAAACCCATTCGGCTAGACCCAAACCCATTCGGCTAGACCCAAACCCACTCCGCTAGACCCAAACCCACTCGGCTAGACCCAAACCCACTCGGCTAGACCCAAACCCACTCGGCTAGACCCAAACCCACTCGGCTAGACCCAAACGCACTCGGCTGGACCCAAACCCACTCGGCTAGACCCAAACCCACTCAGCTAGACCCAAACCCACTCGGCTAGACCCAAACCCACTCCCCTTGACCCAAACCCACTCGGCTAGACCCAAACCCACTCGGCTAGACCCAAACCCACTCGGCTAGACCCAAACCCATTCGGCTAGACCCAAACCCACTCGGCTAGACAAAAACCCACTAGGCTAGTCCCAAACCCACTCGGCGAGACCCAAACCCACTCGGCTAGACCCAAACCCACTCGGCTAGACCCAAACCCACTTGGCTAGATCCAAACCCACTCGGCTAGACGCAAACCCACTCGGATAGACCCAAACCCACTCAGCTAGACCCAAACCCACTCCGCTAGACCCAAATCCACTCGGCTAGACTCAAACCCATTCGGCTAGACCCAAACCCACTCGGCTAGACCCAAACCCACTAGGCTAGTCCCAAACCCACTCGGCTAGACCCAAACCCACTCGGCTAGACCCAAACCCACTCAGCTAGACGCAAACCCACTCGGCTAGACCCAAACCCACTCCGCTAGACCCAAATCCTCTCCGCTACATTCAAACCCACTCGGCTAGACCCAATCCCATTCGGCTAAACCCAAACACACTCCGCTAGACTCAAACCCACTCCGCTAGACGCAAACCCACTCCGCTAGACCCAAACCCACTCCGCTAGACCCAAACCCACACGGCTAGACCGAAACCCACTAGGCTAGACCCAAACGCACTCGGCTGGACCCAAACCCACTCGGCTAGACCCAAACCCACTCAGCTAGACCCAAACCCACTCGGCTAGACCCAAACCCACTCCGCTTGACCCAAACCCACTCGGCTAGACCCAAACCCACTCGGCTAGACCCAAACCCATTCGGCTAGACCCAAACCCACTCGGCTAGACAAAAACCCACTAGGCTAGTCCCAAACCCACTCGGCGAGACCCAAACCCACTCGGCTAGACCCAAACCCACTCGGATAGACCCAAACCCACGCAGCTAGACCCAAACCCACTCCGCTAGACCCAAATCCACTCCGCTACACCCAAACCCACTCGGCTAGACCCAAACCCATTCTGCTAGACCCAAACACACTCCGCTAGACCCAAACCCACTCGGCTCGAAGCAAACCCACTCCGCTAGACCCAAACCCACTCCGCTAGACCCAAACCCACTCGGCTAGACCGAAACCCACTAGGCTAGACCCAAACGCACTTGGCTAGACCCAAACCCACTCAGCTAGACCCAAACCCACTCGGCTAGACCCAAACCCACTCGGCTAGAACCAAACCCACTCGTCTAGACCCAAACCCACTCAGCTAGACCCAAACCCAATCGGCTAGACCCAAACCCACTCCGCTAGACCCAAATCCACTCCGCTACACCCAAACCCACTCGGCTAGACCCAAACCCACTCGGCTAGACCCAAACCCACTCGGCTAGACCCAAACCCACTCCGCTAGACCCAAACCCACTCCGCGAGACCCAAACCCTATCCGCTAGACACAAACCCACTCGGCTAGACCCAAACCCACTCGGCTGGACCCAAACCCACTCGGATGGACCAAAACCCACTCGGCTAGACCCAAACCCACTCGGCTAGACCCAAACCTACTCGGCAAGACCCAAACCCACACGGCTCGACCCAAACCGACTCGACTAGACGATTACCCACTTGGCTAGACCCAAACCCACTCGGCTAGACCCAAACCCACTCGGCTCGACCCAAACCCACTCGGCTACACCCAAACCCACTCGGCTACACCCAAACCCACTCCGCTAGGCACAAACCCACTCGGCTAGACCCAAACCCACTCGGCTAGACCCAAACCCACTCGGCTAGACCCAAACCCACTCGGCTAGACCCAAACCCACTCCGCTAGACCCAAACCCACTCCGCGAGACCCAAACCCTATCTGCTAGACACAAACCCACTCGGCTAGACCCAAACCCACTCGGCTGGACCCAAACCCACTCGGATAGACCAAAACCCACTCGGCTAGACCCAAACCCACTCGGCTAGACCCAAACCTGCTCGGCAAGACCCAAACCCACTCGGCTCGACCCAAACCGACTCGACTAGAAGATTACCCACTCGGCCAGACCCAAACCCACTCGGCTAGACCCAAACCGACTCAGCTCGACCCAAACCCACTCGGCTAGACCCAAACCCACTCGGCTACACCCAAACCCACTCCGCTAGGCCCAAACCCACTCGGCTAGACCCAAACCCACTCGGCTAGACCCAAACCCACTCGGCTAGACCCAAACCCACTCGGCTAGACCCAAACCCACTCGGCTAGACCCAAACCCACTCAGCTAGGCCCAAACCCACTCCGCTAGACCCAAACCCACTCCGCTAGACCCAAACCCACTCCGCTAGAGCCAAACCCACTCGGCTAGTCCCAAACCCACTCGGCTAGACCCAAACCCACTCGGCTAGACCCAAACCCACTTGGCTATACCCAAACCCACTCCGCTAGACCCAAACCCACTCGGCTAGACCCAAACCCATTCGGCTAGACCCAAACCCACTCCGCTAGACCCAAACCCACTCGGCTAGACCCAAACCCACTCGGCTAGACCCAAACCCACTCGGCTAGACCCAAACCCACTCGGCTAGACCCAAACGCACTCGGCTGGACCCAAACCCACTCGGCTAGACCCAAACCCACTCAGCTAGACCCAAACCCACTCGGCTAGACCCAAACCCACTCCGCTTGACCCAAACCCACTCGGCTAGACCCAAACCCACTCGGCTAGACCCAAACCCACTCGGCTAGACCCAAACCCATTCGGCTAGACCCAAACCCACTCGGCTAGACAAAAACCCACTAGGCTAGTCCCAAACCCACTCGGCGAGACCCAAACCCACTCGGCTAGACCCAAACCCACTCGGCTAGACCCAAACCCACTTGGCTAGATCCAAACCCACTCGGCTAGACGCAAACCCACTCGGATAGGCCCAAACCCACTCAGCTAGACCCAAACCCACTCCGCTAGACCCAAATCCACTCCGCTACACCCAAACCCACTCGGCTAGACCCAAACCCATTCTGCTAGACCCAAACCCACTCCGCTAGACCCAAACCCACTCCGCTAGACCCAAACCCACTCCTCTAGACCCAAACCCACTCGGCTAGACCCAAACCCACTCGGCTAGACCCAAACCCACTCGGCTAGACCCAAACGCACTCGGCTGGACCCAAACCCACTCGGCTAGACCCAAACCCACTCCGCTAGACCCAAACCCACTCGGCTAGACCCAAACCCACTCGGCTAGACCCAAACCCACTCGGCTAGACCCAAACCCACTCGGCTAGACCCAAACCCACTCAGCTAGACCCAAACACACTCGGCTAGACCCAAACCCACTCGGCTAGACCCAAACCCACTCCGCTAGACCCAAATCCAATCCGCTACACCCAAACCCACTCGGCTAGACCCAAACCCATTCGGCTAGACCCAAACTCACTCCGCTAGACCCAAACCCACTCCGCTAGACGCAAACCCACTCCGATAGAACCAAACCCACTCCGCTAGACCCAAACCCACACGGCTAGACCGAAACCCACTAGGCTAGACCCAAACGCACTCGGCTAGACCCAAACCCACTCGGCTAGACCCAAACCCACTCCGCTACACCCAAACCCACTCGGCTAGACCCAAACCCACTCGGCTAGACCCAAACCCACTCGGCTAGACCCAAACCCATTCGGCTAGACCCAAACCCACTCGGCTAGACCCAAACCCACTAGGCTAGTCCCAAACCCACTCGGCTAGACCCAAACCCACTCGGCTAGACCCAAACCCACTCAGCTAGACGCAAACCCACTCGGCTAGACCCAAAGCCACTCCGCTAGACCCAAATCCACTCCGCTACATTCAAACCCACTCGGCTAGACCCAAACCCATTCGGCTAGACCCAAACACACTCCGCTAGACTCAAACCCACTCCGCTAGACGCAAACCCACTCCGCTAGACCCAAACCCACTCCGCTAGACCCAAACCCACACGGCTAGACCGAAACCCACTAGGCTAGACCCAAACGCACTCGGCTGGACCCAAACCCACTCGGCTAGACCCAAACCCACTCAGCTAGACCCAAACCCACTCGGCTAGACCCAAACCCACTCCGCTTGACCCAAACCCACTCGGCTAGACCCAAACCCACTCGGCTAGACCCAAACCCATTCGGCTAGACCCAAACCCACTCGGCTAGACAAAAACCCACTAGGCTAGTCCCAAACCCACTCGGCGAGACCCAAACCCACTCGGCTAGACCCAAACCCACTCGGCCAGACCCAAACCCACTCGGCCAGATCCAAACCCACTCGGCTAGACCCAAACCCACTCGGATAGACCCAAACCCACGCAGCTAGACCCAAACCCACTCCGCTAGACCCAAACGCACTCGGCTAGACCCAAACCCACTCAGCTAGACCCAAACCCACACGGCTAGACCCAAACCCACTCGGCTAGAACCAAACCCACTCGTCTAGACCCAAACCCACTCAGCTAGACCCAAACCCACTCGGCTAGACCCAAACCCACTCCGCTAGACCCAAATCCACTCCGCTACACCCAAACCCACTCGGCTAGACCCGAACCCACTCGGCTAGACCCAAACCCACTCGGCTAGACCCAAACCCACTCCGCTAGACCCAAACCCACTCCGCGAGACCCAAACCCTATCCGCTAGACACAAACCCACTCGGCTAGACCCAAACCCACTCGGCTAGACCCAAACCCACTCGGCTGGACCCAAACCTACTCGGCAAGACCCAAACCCACACGGCTCGACCCAAACCGACTCGACTAGACGATTACCCACTTGGCTAGACCCAAACCCACTCGGCTAGACCCAAACCCACTCGGCTCGACCCAAACCCACTCGGCTACACCCAAACCCACTCGGCTACACCCAAACCCACTCCACTAGGCACAAACCCACTCGGCTAGACCCAAACCCACTCGGCTGGACCCAAACCCACTCGGCTAGACCCAAACCCACTCGGCTAGACCCAAACCCACTCCGCTAGACCCAAACCCACTCCGCGAGACCCAAACCCTATCCGCTAGACACAAACCCACTCGGCTAGACCCAAACCCACTCGGCTGGACCCAAACCCACTCGGATAGACCCAAACCCACTCGGCTAGACCCAAACCCACTCGGCTGCACCCAAACCCACTCCGCTAGGCCCAAACCCACTCGGCTAGACCCAAACCCACTCGGCTAGACCCAAACCCACTCGGCTAGACCCAAACCCACTCGGCTAGACCCAAACCCACTCGGCTAGACCCAAACCCACTCGGCTAGGCCCAAACCCACTCCGCTAGACCCAAACCCACTCCGCTAGACCCAAACCCACTCCGCTAGAGCCAAACCCACTCGGCTAGTCCCAAACCCACTCGGCTAGACCCAAACCCACTCGGCTAGACCCAAACCCACTCCGCTAGACCCAAACCCACTCGGCTAGACCCAAACCCACTCGGCTAGACCCAAACCCACTTGGCTATACCCAAACCCACTCCGCTAGACCCAAACCCACTCGGCTAGACCCAAACCCACTCGGCTAGACCCAAACCCACTCCGCTAGACCCAAACCCACTCGGCTAGACCCAAACCCACTCGGCTAGACCCAAACCCACTCGGCTAGACCCAAACCCACTCGGCTAGACCCAAACGCACTCGGCTGGACCCAAACCCACTCGACTAGACCCAAACCCACTCAGCTAGACCCAAACCCACTCGGCTAGACCCAAACCCACTCCGCTTGACCCAAACCCACTCGGCTAGACCCAAACCCACTCGGCTAGACCCAAACCCACTCGGCTAGACCCAAACCCATTCGGCTAGACCCAAACCCACTCGGCTAGACAAAAACCCACTAGGCTAGTCCCAAACCCACTCGGCGAGACCCAAACCCACTCGGCTAGACCCAAACCCACTCGGCTAGACCCAAACCCACTTGGCTAGATCCAAACCCACTCGGCTAGACGCAAACCCACTCGGATAGACCCAAACCCACTCAGCTAGACCCAAACCCACTCCGCTAGACCCAAATCCACTCCGGTACACCCAAACCCACTCGGCTAGACCCAAACCCATTCGGCTAGACCCAAACCCACTCGGCTAGACAAAAACCCACTCCGCTAGACCCAAACCCACTCGGCTAGACCCAAACCCACTCGGCTAGACCCAAACCCACTCGGCTAGACCCAAACCCACTCGGCTAGACCCAAACGCACTCGGCTGGACCCAAACCCACTCGGATAGACCCAAACCCACGCAGCTAGACCCAAACCCACTCCGCTAGACCCAAACGCACTCGGCTAGACCCAAACCCACTCAGCTAGACCCAAACCCACTCGGCTAGACCCAAACCCACTCGGCTAGAACCAAACCCACTCGTCTAGACCCAAACCCACTCAGCTAGACCCAAACCCACTCGGCTAGACCCAAACCCACTCCGCTAGACCCAAATCCACTCCGCTACACCCAAACCCACTCGGCTAGACCCGAACCCACTCGGCTAGACCCAAACCCACTCGGCTAGACCCAAACCCACTCCGCTAGACCCAAACCCACTCCGCGAGACCCAAACCCTATCCGCTAGACACAAACCCACTCGGCTAGACCCAAACCCACTCGGCTAGACCCAAACCCACTCGGCTGGACCCAAACCTACTCGGCAAGACCCAAACCCACACGGCTCGACCCAAACCGACTCGACTAGACGATTACCCACTTGGCTAGACCCAAACCCACTCGGCTAGACCCAAACCCACTCGGCTCGACCCAAACCCACTCGGCTACACCCAAACCCACTCGGCTACACCCAAACCCACTCCGCTAGGCACAAACCCACTCGGCTAGACCCAAACCCACTCGGCTAGACCCAAACCCACTCGGCTAGACCCAAACCCACTCGGCTAGACCCAAACCCACTCCGCTAGACCCAAACCCACTCCGCGAGGCCCAAACCCTATCCGCTAGACACAAACCCACTCGGCTAGACCCAAACCCACTCGGCTGGACCCAAACCCACTCGGATAGACCCAAACCCACTCGGCTAGACCCAAACCCACTCGGCTGCACCCAAACCCACTCCGCTAGGCCCAAACCCACTCGGCTAGACCCAAACCCACTCGGCTAGACCCAAACCCACTCGGCTAGACCCAAACCCACTCGGCTAGACCCAAACCCACTCGGCTAGACCCAAACCCACTCGGCTAGGCCCAAACCCACTCCGCTAGACCCAAACCCACTCCGCTAGACCCAAACCCACTCCGCTAGAGCCAAACCCACTCGGCTAGTCCCAAACCCACTCGGCTAGACCCAAACCCACTCGGCTAGACCCAAACCCACTCCGCTAGACCCAAACCCACTCGGCTAGACCCAAACCCACTCGGCTAGACCCAAACCCACTCGGCTAGACCCAAACCCACTCGGCTAGGCCCAAACCCACTCCGCTAGACCCAAACCCACTCCGCTAGACCCAAACCCACTCCGCTAGAGCCAAACCCACTCGGCTAGTCCCAAACCCACTCGGCTAGACCCAAACCCACTCGGCTAGACCCAAACCCACTCCGCTAGACCCAAACCCACTCGGCTAGACCCAAACCCACTCGGCTAGACCCAAACCCACTTGGCTATACCCAAACCCACTCCGCTAGACCCAAACCCATTCGGCTAGACCCAAACCCACTCGGCTAGACCCAAACCCACTCCGCTAGACCCAAACCCACTCGGCTAGACCCAAACCCACTCGGCTAGACCCAAACCCACTCGGCTAGACCCAAACCCACTCAGCTGGACCCAAACGCACTCGGCTGGACCCAAACCCACTCGACTAGACACAAACCCACTCAGCTAGACCCAAACCCACTCGGCTAGACCCAAACCCACTCCGCTTGACCCAAACCCACTCGGCTAGACCCAAACCCACTCGGCTAGACCCAAACCCACTCGGCTAGACCCAAACCCATTCGGCTAGACCCAAACCCACTCGGCTAGACAAAAACCCACTAGGCTAGTCCCAAACCCACTCGGCGAGACCCAAACCCACTCGGCTAGACCCAAACCCACTCGGCTAAACCCAAACCCACTTGGCTAGATCCAAACCCACTCGGCTAGACGCAAACCCACTCGGATAGACCCAAACCCACTCAGCTAGACCCAAACCCACTCCGCTAGACCCAAATCCACTCCGGTACACCCAAACCCACTCGGCTAGACCCAAACCCATTCTGCTAGACCCAAACGAACTCCGCTAGACCCAAACCCACTCCGCTAGACCCAAACCCACTCGGCTAGACCCAAACCCACTCGGCTAGACCCAAACCCACTCGGCTAGACCCAAACCCACTCGGCTAGACCCAAACGCACTCGGCTGGACCCAAACCCACTCGGCTAGACCCAAACCCACTCAGCTAGACCCAAACCCACTCGGCTAGACCCAAACCCACTCGGCTAGACCCAAACCCACTCGGCTAGACCCAAACCCATTCGGCTAGACCCAAACCCACTCGGCTAGACAAAAACCCACCAGGCTAGTCCCAAACCCACTCGGCGAGACCCAAACCCACTCGGCTAGACCCAAACCCACTCGGCTAGACCCAAACCCACTTGGCTAGATCCAAACCCACTCGGCTAGACCCAAACCCACTCGGATAGACCCAAACCCACTCAGCTAGACCCAAACCCACTCCGCTAGACCCAAATCCACTCCGCTACACCCAAACCCACTCGGCTAGACCCAAACCCATTCTGCTAGACCCAAACCCACTCCGCTTGACCCAAACCCACTCGGCTAGACCCAAACCCACTCGGCTAGACCCAAACACACTCGGCTAGACCCAAACCCACTCGGCTAGACCCAAACCCACTCGGCTACACCCAAACCCACTCCGCTAGTCACAAACCCACTCGGCTTCACCCAAACCCACTTGGCTAGACACAAACCCACTCGGCTAGACCCAAACCCACTCGGCTAGACCCAAACCCACTCGGCTAGACCCAAACCTACTTGGCTAGAACCAAACCCACTCGGCTAGACCCAACCCCACTCGGCTAGTCCCAAACCCATTCGGCTAGACCCAAACGGACTCGGCTAGACCCAAACCCACTCGGCTAGAACCAAACCCACTCGGCTAGACCCAAACCCACTCGGCTAAACCAAAACCCACTCAGCTAGACCCAAACCCATTCGGCTGGAACCATACCCACTCGGCTATACCCAAACCCACTCGGCTAGACCCAAACCCACTCCGCTAGACCCAAACCCACTCCGCTAGACCCAAACCCACTCCGCTACACACAAACCCACTCGGCTAGAACCAAACCCACTCGGCTGGACACAAACCCACTCGGATAGACCAAAACCCACTCGGTAGACCCAAACCCACTCGGCTAGACCCAAACCCACTCGGCTGGACACAAACCCACTCGGATAGACCAAAACCCACTCGGCTAGACCCAAACCCACTCGGCTAGACCCAAACCCACTCGGCAAGACCCAAACCCACTCGGCTCGACCCAAACCGACTCGACTAGACGATTACCCACTCGGCTAGACCGAAACCCACTCGGCTAGACCCAAACCCACTCGGCTAGACCCTGACCCACTCGGCTACACCCAAAATCACTCCACTAGACCCAAACCCACTCGGCTGGACCGAAACCCACACGGCTGGACCCAAACCCACTCGGCTAGACCCAAACCCACTCGGCTGGACCCAAACCCACTCGGATAGACCCAAACCCACTCGGCTAGGCCCAAACCCACTCCGCTAGACCGAAACCCACTCCGCTAGACCCAAACCCACTCCGCTGGACCCAAACCCACTCCGCTAGACACAAACCCACTCGGCTAGACCCAAACCCACTCGGCTGGACCCAAACCCACTCGGATAGACCAAAACCCACTCGGCTAGACCCAAACCCACTCGGCTAGACCCAAACCCAATCGGCAAGACCCAAACCCACTCGGCTCGACCCAAACCGACTCGACTAGACGATTACCCACTCGGCTAGACCCAAACCCACGCGGCTAGACCCAAACCCACTCCGCTAGACCCAAACCCACTCCGCTAGAGCCAAACCCACTCGGCTAGTCCCAAACCCACTCAGCTAGACCCAAACCCACTCGGCTAGACCCAAACCCACTCGGCTAGACCCAAACCCACTCGGCTAGACCCAAACCCACTCGGCTAGACCCAAACCCACTCGGCTAGACCCAAACCCACTCCGCTAGACACAAACCCACTCGGCTAGACCCAAACCCACTCGGCTGGACCCAAACCCACTCGGCTCGACCCAAACCCACTCCGCTAGACGCAAACCCACTCGGCTAGACCCAAACCCACTCGGCTAGACCCAAACCCACTCGGCTAGACCCAAACCAACTTGGCTCGACGCAAACCCACTATACTAGACCCAAACCCACTCGGCTAGACCCAAACCCACTCGGCTAGACCCAAACCCCCTCGGCTAGACCCAAACCCACACGGCTACACCCAAACCCGCTCGGCTAGACCCAAACACACTCGGCTAGACCAAAACCCACTCGGCTACTCCCAACCCCACTCCGCTAGACCCAAACCCACTCGGCTAGACCCAAACCCACTCGGCTAGGCCCAAACCCACTCGGATAGACCCAAACCCCCTCGGCTAGACCCAAACCCGCACGGCTACACCCAAACCCACTCGGCTAGAACCAAACACACTCGGCTAGACCAAAACCCACTCGGCTACTCCCAACCCCACTCCGCTAGACCCAAACCCACTCGGCTAGACCAAAACCCACTCCGCTGGACCCAAACCCACTCGGCTAGACCCAAACCCAATTGGCTAGACCCAAACCCACTCGGCTAGACCCACACCCACTCGGCTAGACCCAAACCCACTCGGCTACACCCAAACCCACTCGGCTAGACCCAAACCCACTCGGCTAGACCCAAACCCACTCCGCTAGACCCAAATCCATTCCGCTACACCCAAACCCACTCGGCAAGACCCAAACCCATTCGGCTAGACCCAAACCCACTCGGCTAGACCCAAACCCACTCGGCTAGACCCAAACCCACTCGGCTATACCCAAACCCACTCCGCTAGACCCAAACCCACTCGGCTAGACCCAAACCCACTCGGCTAGACCCAAACCCACTCCGCCAGACCCAAACCCACTCGGATAGATCCAAACCCCCTCGGCTAGACCCAAACCCACACGGCTACACCCAAACCCACTCGGCTAGACCCAAACACAGTCGGCTAGACCAAAACCCACTCCGCTGGACCCAAACCCACTCGGCTAGACCCAAACCCACTCGGCTAGACCCAAACCCACTCGGCTAGACCCACACCCACTCGGCTAGACCCAAACCCACTCGGCTACACCCAAACCCACTCCGCTAGATGCAAACCCAATCCGCTAGACCCAAACGCACTCCGCTAGACCCAAACCCACTCGGCTCGACCCAATCCGACTCGACCAGACGATTACCCACTCGGCTAGACCCAAACCCACTCGGCTAGACGCAAACCCACTCGGCTAGACCCAAACCCACTCGGCTATACCCAAACCCACTCCGCTAGACCCAAACCCACTCGGCTAGACCCAAACCCACTCCGCTAGACCCAAACCCACTCGGCTAGACCCAAACCCACTCGGCTAGACCCAAACCCACTCGGCTAGACCCAAACCCACTCGGCTACACCCAAATCCACTCGGCTAGACCCAAAGCCACTCGGCTAGACCCAAACCCACTCGGCTAGACCCAAACCCACTCGGCTAGACCCAAACCCACTCGGCTAGACCCAAACCCACTCGGCTAGACCCAAACCCACTCAGCTAGACCCAAACCCACTCGGCTAGACCCAAACCCACTCCGCTAGACCCAAATCCAATCCGCTACACCCAAACCCACTCGGCTAGACCCAAACCCATTCGGCTAGACCCAAACTCACTCCGCTAGACCCAAACCCACTCCGCTAGACGCAAACCCACTCCGATAGAACCAAACCCACTCCGCTAGACCCAAACCCACACGGCTAGACCGAAACCCACTAGGCTAGACCCAAACGCACTCGGCTAGACCCAAACCCACTCGGCTAGACCCAAACCCACTCCGCTACACACAAACCCACTCGGCTAGACGCAAACCCACTCGGCTAGACCCAAACCCATTCGGCTAGACCCAAACCCACTCGGCTAGACCCAAACCCACTAGGCTAGTCCCAAACCCACTCGGCTAGACCCAAACCCACTCGGCTAGACCCAAACCCACTCAGCTAGACGCAAACCCACTCGGCTAGACCCAAACCCACTCCGCTAGACCCAAATCCACTCCGCTACACCCAAACCCACTCGGCTAGACCCAAACCCATTCTGCTAGACCCAAACCCACTCCGCTTGACCCAAACCCACTCGGCTAGACCCAAACCCACTCGGCTAGACCCAAACACACTCGGCTAGACCCAAACCCACTCGGCTAGACCCAAACCCACTCGGCTACACCCAAACCCACTCCGCTAGACACAAACCCACTCGGCTTCACCCAAACCCACTTGGCTAGACACAAACCCACTCGGCTAGACCCAAACCCACTCGGCTAGACCCAAACCCACTCGGCTAGACCCAAACCTACTTGGCTAGAACCAAACCCACTCGGCTAGACCCAACCCCACTCGGCTAGTCCCAAACCCATTCGGCTAGACCCAAACGGACTCGGCTAGACCCAAACCCACTCGGCTAGAACCAAACCCACTCGGCTAGACCCAAACCCACTCGGCTAAACCAAAACCCACTCAGCTAGACCCAAACCCATTCGGCTGGAACCATACCCACTCGGCTATACCCAAACCCACTCGGCTAGACCCAAACCCACTCCGCTAGACCCAAACCCACTCCGCTAGACCCAAACCCACTCCGCTACACACAAACCCACTCGGCTAGACCCAAACCCACTCGGCTGGACACAAACCCACTCGGATAGACCAAAACCCACTCGGTAGACCCAAACCCACTCGGCTAGACCCAAACCCACTCGGCTGGACACAAACCCACTCGGATAGACCAAAACCCACTCGGCTAGACCCAAACCCACTCGGCTAGACCCAAACCCACTCGGCAAGACCCAAACCCACTCGGCTCGACCCAAACCGACTCGACTAGACGATTACCCACTCGGCTAGACCGAAACCCACTCGGCTAGACCCAAACCCACTCGGCTAGACCCTGACCCACTCGGCTACACCCAAAATCACTCCACTAGACCCAAACCCACTCGGCTGGACCGAAACCCACACGGCTGGACCCAAACCCACTCGGCTAGACCCAAACCCACTCGGCTGGACCCAAACCCACTCGGATAGACCCAAACCCACTCGGCTAGACCCAAACCCACTCCGCTAGACCGAAACCCACTCCGCTAGACCCAAACCCACTCCGCTGGACCCAAACCCACTCCGCTAGACACAAACCCACTCGGCTAGACCCAAACCCACTCGGCTGGACCCAAACCCACTCGGATAGACCAAAACCCACTCGGCTAGACCCAAACCCACTCGGCTAGACCCAAACCCAATCGGCAAGACCCAAACCCACTCGGCTCGACCCAAACCGACTCGACTAGACGATTACCCACTCGGCTAGACCCAAACCCACGCGGCTAGACCCAAACCCACTCCGCTAGACCCAAACCCACTCCGCTAGAGCCAAACCCACTCGGCTAGTCCCAAACCCACTCAGCTAGACCCAAACCCACTCGGCTAGACCCAAACCCACTCGGCTAGACCCAAACCCACTCGGCTAGGCCCAAACCCACTCGGCTAGACCCAAACCCACTCGGCTAGACCCAAACCCACTCCGCTAGACACAAACCCACTCGGCTAGACCCAAACCCACTCGGCTGGACCCAAACCCACTCGGCTCGACCCAAACCCACTCCGCTAGACGCAAACCCACTCGGCTAGACCCAAACCCACTCGGCTAGACCCAAACCCACTCGGCTAGACCCAAACCAACTTGGCTCGACGCAAACCCACTATACTAGACCCAAACCCACTCGGCTAGACCCAAACCCACTCGGCTAGACCCAAACCCCCTCGGCTAGACCCAAACCCACACGGCTACACCCAAACCCGCTCGGCTAGACCCAAACACACTCGGCTAGACCAAAACCCACTCGGCTACTCCCAACCCCACTCCGCTAGACCCAAACCCACTCGGCTAGACCCAAACCCACTCGGCTAGGCCCAAACCCACTCGGATAGACCCAAACCCCCTCGGCTAGACCCAAACCCGCACGGCTACACCCAAACCCACTCGGCTAGAACCAAACACACTCGGCTAGACCAAAACCCACTCGGCTACTCCCAACCCCACTCCGCTAGACCCAAACCCACTCGGCTAGACCAAAACCCACTCCGCTGGACCCAAACCCACTCGGCTAGACCCAAACCCAATTGGCTAGACCCAAACCCACTCGGCTAGACCCACACCCACTCGGCTAGACCCAAACCCACTCGGCTACACCCAAACCCACTCGGCTAGACCCAAACCCACTCGGCTAGACCCAAACCCACTCCGCTAGACCCAAATCCATTCCGCTACACCCAAACCCACTCGGCAAGACCCAAACCCATTCGGCTAGACCCAAACCCACTCGGCTAGACCCAAACCCACTCGGCTAGACCCAAACCCACTCGGCTATACCCAAACCCACTCCGCTAGACCCAAACCCACTCGGCTAGACCCAAACCCACTCGGCTAGACCCAAACCCACTCCGCCAGACCCAAACCCACTCGGATAGATCCAAACCCCCTCGGCTAGACCCAAACCCACACGGCTACACCCAAACCCACTCGGCTAGACCCAAACACAGTCGGCTAGACCAAAACCCACTCCGCTGGACCCAAACCCACTCGGCTAGACCCAAACCCACTCGGCTAGACCCAAACCCACTCGGCTAGACCCACACCCACTCGGCTAGACCCAAACCCACTCGGCTACACCCAAACCCACTCCGCTAGATGCAAACCCAATCCGCTAGACCCAAACGCACTCCGCTAGACCCAAACCCACTCGGCTCGACCCAATCCGACTCGACCAGACGATTACCCACTCGGCTAGACCCAAACCCACTCGGCTAGACGCAAACCCACTCGGCTAGACCCAAACCCACTCGGCTATACCCAAACCCACTCCGCTAGACCCAAACCCACTCGGCTAGACCCAAACCCACTCCGCTAGACCCAAACCCACTCGGCTAGACCCAAACCCACTCGGCTAGACCCAAACCCACTCGGCTAGACCCAAACCCACTCGGCTACACCCAAATCCACTCGGCTAGACCCAAAGCCACTCGGCTAGACCCAAACCCACTCGGCTAGACCCAAACCCACTCGGCTAGACCCAAACCCACTCGGCTAGACCCAAACCCACTCGGCTAGACCCAAACCCACTCAGCTAGACCCAAACCCACTCGGCTAGACCCAAACCCACTCCGCTAGACCCAAATCCAATCCGCTACACCCAAACCCACTCGGCTAGACCCAAACCCATTCGGCTAGACCCAAACTCACTCCGCTAGACCCAAACCCACTCCGCTAGACGCAAACCCACTCCAATAGAACCAAACCCACTCCGCTAGACCCAAACCCACACGGCTAGACCGAAACCCACTAGGCTAGACCCAAACGCACTCGGCTAGACCCAAACCCACTCGGCTAGACCCAAACCCACTCCGCTACACACAAACCCACTCGGCTAGACGCAAACCCACTCGGCTAGACCCAAACCCACTCGGCTAGACCCAAACCCATTCGGCTAGACCCAAACCCACTCGGCTAGACCCAAACCCACTAGGCTAGTCCCAAACCCACTCGGCTAGACCCAAACCCACTCGGCTAGACCCAAACCCACTCGGCTAGACGCAAACCCACTCGGCTAGACCCAAACCCACTCCGCTAGACCCAAATCCACTCCGCGACAATCAAGCCCACTCGGCTAGACACAAACCCATTCGGTTAGACCCAAACACACTCCGCTAGACTCAAACCCACTCCGCTAGACGCAAACCCACTCCGCTAGACCCAAACCCACTCCGCTAGACCCAAACCCACACGGCTAGACCGAAACCCACTAGGCTAGACCCAAACGCACTCGGCTGGACCCAAACCCACTCGGCTAGACCCAAACCCACTCAGCTAGACCCAAACCCACTCGGCTAGACCCAAACCCACTCGGCTAGACCCAAACCCACTCGGCTAGACCCAAACCCATTCGGCTAGACCCAAACCCATTCGGCTAGACCCAAACCCACTCGGCTAGACAAAAACCCACTAGGCTAGTCCCAAACCCACTCGGCGAGACCCAAACCCACTCCGCTAGACCCAAATCCACTCCGCTACACCCAAACCCACTCGGCTAGACCCAAACCCATTCTGCTAGACCCAAACACACTCCGCTAGACCCAAACCCACTCGGCTAGACCCAAACCCACTCGGCTACACCCAAACCCACTCGGCTACACCCAAACCCACTCCGCTAGGCACAAACCCACTCGGCTAGACCCAAACCCACTCGGCTAGACCCAAACCCACTCGGCTAGACCCAAACCCACTCGGCTAGACCCAAACCCACTCTGCTAGACCCAAACCCACTCCGCGAGACCCAAACCCTATCCGCTTGACCCAAACCCACTCGGCTAGACCCAAACCCACTCGGCTAGACCCAAACCCACTCGGCTAGACCCAAACCTACTCGGCAAGACCCAAACCCACTCGGCTAGACCCAAACGCAATCGGCTGGACCCAAACCCACTCGGCTAGACCCAAACCCACTCAGCTAGACCCAAACCCACTCGGCTTGACCCAAACCCACTCCGCTTGACCCAAACCCACTCGGCTAGACCCAAACCCACTCGGCTAGACCCAAACCCACTCGGCTAGACCCAAACCCATTCGGCTAGACCCAAACCCACTCGGCTAGACAAAAACCCACTAGGCTAGTCCCAAACCCACTCGGCGAGACCCAAACCCACTCGGCTAGACCCAAACCCACTCGGCTAGACCCAAACCCACTTGGCTAGATCCAAACCCACTCGGCTAGACCCAAACCCACTCGGATAGACCCAAACCCACTCAGCTAGACCCAAACCCACTCCGCTAGACCCAAATCCACTCCGCTACACCCAAACCCACTCGGCTAGACCCAAACCCATTCTGCTAGACCCAAACCCACTCCGCTAGACCCAAACCCACTCGGCTAGACCCAAACCCACTCGGCTAGACCCAAACACACTCGGCTAGACCCAAACCCACTCGGCTAGACCCAAACCCACTCGGCTACACCCAAACCCACTCCGCTAGACACAAACCCACTCGGCTTCACCCAAACCCACTTGGCTAGACCCAAACCCACTCGGCTAGACCCAAACCCACTCGGCTCGACCCAAACCCACTCGGCTATACCCAAACCCACTTGGCTAGAACCAAACCCACTCGGCTACACCCAACCCCACTCGGCTAGTCCCAAACCCACTCGGCTAGACCCAAACGGACTCGGCTAGACCCAAACCCACTCGGCTAGAACCAAACCCACTCGGCTAGACCCAAACCCACTCGGCTAGACCAAAACCCACTCAGCTAGACCCAAACCCACTCGGCTGGACCCAAACACACTCGGCTATACCCAAACTCTCTCGGCAAGACCCAAACCCACTCGGCTAGACTCAAACCCACTCCGCTAGACCCAAACCCACTCCGCTAGACCCAAACCCACTCCGCTACACACAAACCCACTCGGCTAGACCCAAACCCACTCGGCTGGACACAAACCCACTCGGATAGACCAAAACCCACTCGGCTAGACCCAAACCCACTCGGCTAGACCCAAACCCACTCGGCAAGACCCAAACCCACTCGGCTCGACCCAAACCGACTCGACTAGACGATTACCCACTCGGCTAGACTCAAACCCACGCGGCTAGACCCAAACCCACTCGGCTCGACCCAAACCCACTCGACTAGACCGAAACCCACTCGGCTAGACCCAAACCCACTCGGCTAGACCCTGACCCACTCGGCTACACCCAAAATCACTCGGCTAGACCCAAACCCACTCCGCTAGACCAAAACCCACTCCGCTAGACCCAAACCCACTCCGCTGGACCCAAACCCACTCCGCTAGACACAAACCCACTCGGCTAGACCCAAACCCACTCGGCTGGACCCAAACCCACTCGGCTAGACCCAAACCCACTCGGCTGGACCCAAACCCACTCGGATAGACCCAAACCCACTCGGCTAGACCCAAACCCACTCCGCTAGACCGAAACCCACTCCGCTAGACCCAAACCCACTCCGCTGGACCCAAACCCACTCCGCTAGACACAAACCCACTCGGCTAGACCCAAACCCACTCGGCTGGACCCAAACCCACTCGGATAGACAAAAACCCACTCGGCTAGACCCAAACCCACTCGGCTAGACCCATACCCAATCGGCAAGACCCAAACCCACTCGGCTCGACCCAAACCGACTCGACTAGACGATTACCCACTCGGCTAGACCCAAACCCACGCGGCTAGACCCAAACCCACTCCGCTAGACCCAAACCCACTCCGCTAAACCCAAACCCACTCCGCTAGAGCCAAACCCACTCGGCTAGTCCCAAACCCACTCAGCTAGACCCAAACCCACTCGGCTAGACCCAAACCCACTCGGCTAGACCCAAACCCACTCGGCTAGACCCAAACCCACTCGGCTAGACCCAAACCCACTCGGCCAGAACCAAACCTACTCCGCTAGACACAAACCCACTCGGCTAGACCCAAACCCACTCGGCTGGACACAAACCCACTCGGCTCGACCCAAACCCACTCCGCTAGACGCAAACCCACTCGGCTAGACCCAAACCCACTCGGCTAGACCCAAACCCACTCGGCTAGACCCAAACCCACTCGGCTAGACCCAAACCCACTCGGCTAGACCCAAACCCACTCAGCTAGACCCAAACCCACTCGGCTAGACCCAAACCCACTCCGCTAGACCCAAATCCAATCCGCTACACCCAAACCCACTCGGCTAGACCCAAACCCATTCGGCTAGACGCAAACTCACTCCGCTAGACCCAAACCCACTCCGCTAGACGCAAACCCACTCCGATAGAACCAAACCCACTCCGCTAGACCCAAACCCACACGGCTAGACCGAAACCCACTAGGCTAGACCCAAACGCACTCGGCGAGACCCAAACCCACTCGGCTAGACCAAAACCCACTCCTCTACACACAAACCCACTCGGCTAGACCCAAACCCACTCGGCTAGACCCAAACCCACTCGGCTAGACCCAAACCCATTCGGCTAGACCCAAACCCACTCGGCTAGACCCAAACCCACTAGGCTAGTCCCAAACCCACTCGGCTAGACCCAAACCCACTCGGCTAGACCCAAACCCACTCAGCTAGACGCAAACCCACTCGGCTAGACCCAAACCCACTCCGCTAGACCCAAATCCACTCCGCTACATTCAAACCCACTCGGCTAGACCCAAACCCATTCGGTTGGACCCAAACACATTCCGCTAGACTCAAACCCACTCCGCTAGACGCAAACCCACTCCGCTAGACCCAAACCCACTCCGCTAGACCCAAACCCACACGGCTAGACCGAAACCCACTAGGCTAGACCCAAACGCACTCGGCTGGACCCAAACCCACTCGGCTAGACCCAAACCCACTCAGCTAGACCCAAACCCACTCGGCTAGACCCAAACCCACTCCGCTTGACCCAAACCCACTCGGCTAGACCCAAACCCACTCGGCTAGACCCAAACCCACTCGGCTAGACCCAAACCCATTCGGCTAGACCCAAACCCATTCGGCTAGACCCAAACCCACTCGGCTAGACAAAAACCCACTAGGCTAGTCCCAAACCCACTCGGCGAGACCCAAACCCACTCGGCGAGACCCAAACCCACTCGGCTAGACCCAAACCCACTCGGCTAGATCCAAACCCACTCGGCTAGACCCAAACCCACTCGGATAGACCCAAACCCACGCAGCTAGACCCAAACCCACTCCGCTAGACCCAAATCCACTCCGCTACACCCAAACCCACTCGGCTAGACCCAAACCCATTCTGCTAGACCCAAACACACTCCGCTAGACCCAAACCCACTCGGCTCGAAGCAAACCCACTCCGCTAGACCCAAACCCACTCCGCTAGACCCAAACCCACTCGGCTAGACCGAAACCCACTAGGCTAGACCCAAACGCACTCGGCTAGACCCAAACCCACTCAGCTAGACCCAAACCCACTCGGCTAGACCCAAACCCACTCGGCTAGAACCAAACCCACTCGTCTAGACCCAAACCCACTCAGCTAGACCCAAACCCACTCGGCTAGACCCAAACCCACTAGGCTAGTCCCAAACCCACTCGGCTAGACCCAAACCCACTCGGCTAGACCCAAACCCACTCAGCTAGACGCAAACCCACTCGGCTAGACCCAAACCCTCTCCGCTAGACCCAAATCCACTCCGCTAATTCAAACCCACTCGGCTAGACCCAAACCCACTCGGCTAGACCCAAACCCACTCAGCTAGACGCAAACCCACTCGGCTAGACCCAAACCCACTCCGCTAGACCCAGATCCACTCCGCTACATTCAAACCCACTCGGCTAGACCCAAACCCATTCGGTTAGACCCAAACACATTCCGCTAGACTCAAACCCACTCCGCTAGACGCAAACCCACTCCGCTAGACCCAAACCCACTCCGCTAGACCCAAACCCACACGGCTAGACCGACACCCACTAGGCTAGACCCAAACGCACTCGGCTGGACCCAAACCCACTCGGCTAGACCCAAACCCACTCAGCTAGACCCAAACCCACTCGGCTAGACCCAAACCCACTCCGCTTGACCCAAACCCACTCGGCTTGACCCAAACCCACTCGGCTAGACCCAAACCCACTCGGCTAGACCCAAACCCATTCGGCTAGACCCAAACCCATTCGGCTAGACCCAAACCCACTCGGCTAGACAAAAACCCACTAGGCTAGTCCCAAACCCACTCGGCGAGACCCAAACCCACTCGGCGAGACCCAAACCCACTCGGCTAGACCCAAACCCACTCGGCTAGATCCAAACCCACTCGGCTAGACCCAAACCCACTCGGATAGACCCAAACCCACGCAGCTAGACCCAAACCCACTCCGCTAGACCCAAATCCACTCCGCTACACCCAAACCCACTCGGCTAGACCCAAACCCATTCTGCTAGACCCAAACACACTCCGCTAGACCCAAACCCACTCGGCTCGAAGCAAACCAACTCCGCTAGACCCAAACCCACTCCGCTAGACCCAAACCCACTCGGCTAGACCGAAACCCACTAGGCTAGACCCAAACGCACTCGGCTAGACCCAAACCCACTCAGCTAGACCCAAACCCACTCGGCTAGACCCAAACCCACTCGGCTAGAACCAAACCCACTCGTCTAGACCCAAACCCACTCAGCTAGACCCAAACCCACTCGGCTAGACCCAAACCCACTCCGCTAGACCCAAATCCACTCCGCTACACCCAAACCCACTCGGCTAGACCCAAACCCACTCGGCTTGACCCAAACCCACTCGGCTAGACCCAAACCCACTCCGCTAGACCCAAACCCACTCCGCGAGACCCAAACCCTATCCGCTAGACCCAAATCCACTCCGCTACACCCAAACCCACTCGGCTAGACCCAAACCCATTCTGCTAGACCCAAACCCACTCCGCTAGACCCAAACCCACTCGGCTAGACCCAAACCCACTCGGCTAGACCCAAACACACTCGGCTAGACCCAAACCCACTCGGCTAGACCCAAACCCACTCGGCTACACCCAAACCCACTCCGCTAGACACAAACCCACTCGGCTTCACCCAAACACACTTGGCTAGACCCAAACCCACTCGGCTAGACCCAAACCCACTCGGCTCGACCCAAACCCACTCGGCTAGACCCAAACCCACTTGGCTAGAACCAAACCCACTCGGCTAGACCCAACCCCACTCGGCTAGTCCCAAACCCACTCGGCTAGACCCAAACGGACTCGGCTAGACCCAAACCCACTCGGCTAGAACCAAACCCACTCGGCTAGACCCAAACCCACTCGGCTAGACCAAAACCCACTCAGCTAGACACAAACCCACTCGGCTGGACCCAAACCCACTCGGCTATACCCAAACTCTCTCGGCAAGACCAAAACCCACTCGGCTAGACTCAAACCCACTCCGCTAGACCCAAACCCACTCCGCTAGACCCAAACCCACTCCGCTACACACAAACCCACTCGGCTAGACCCAAACCCACTCGGCTGGACACAAACCCACTCGGATAGACCAAAACCCACTCGGCTAGACCCAAACCCACTCGGCTAGACCCAAACCCACTCGGCAAGACCCAAACCCACTCGGCTCGACCGAAACCGACTCGACTAGACGATTACTCACTCGGCTAGACTCAAACCCACGCGGCTAGACCCAAACCCACTCGGCTCGACCCAAACCCACTCGACTAGACCGAAACCCACTCGGCTAGACCCAAACCCACTCGGCTAGACCCTGACCCACTCGGCTACACCCAAAATCACTGCACTAGACCCAAACCCACTCGGCTGGAGCGAAACCCACACGGCTGGACCCAAACCCACTCGGCTAGACCCAATCCCACTCGGCTGGACCAAAACCCACTCGGATAGACCCAAACCCACTCGGCTAGACCCAAACCCACTCGGCTAGACCGAAACCCACTCCGCTAGACCCAAACCCACTCCGCTGGACCCAAACCCACTCCGCTAGACACAAACCCACTCGGCTAGACCCAAACCCACTCGGCTGGACCCAAACCCACTCGGATAGACCAAAACCCACTCGGCTAGACCCAAACCCACTCGGCTAGACCCAAACCCAATCGGCAAGACCCAAACCCACTCGGCTCGACCCAAACCGACTCGACTAGACGATTACCCACTCAGCTAGACCCAAACCCACGCGGCTAGACCCAAACCCACTCCGCTAGACCCAAACCCACTCCGCAAGACCAAAACCCACTCGGCCAGACCCAAACCCACTCGGCTAGACCCAAACCCACTCGGCAAGACCCAAACCCACTCGGCTCGACCCAAACCGAATCGACTAGACGATTACCCACTCGGCTAGACCCAAACCCACGTGGCTAGACCCAAACCCACTCGGCTCGACCCAAACCCACTCGGATAGACCCAAACCCACTCGGCTAGACACAAACCCACTCCGCTAGACCCAAACCCACTCCGCTAGACCCAAACCCACTCCGCTGGACCCAAACCCACTCCGCTAGACACAAACCCACTCGGCTAGCCCCAAACCCACTCGGCTGGACCCAAACCCACTCGGATAGACCAAAACCCACTCGGCTAGACCCAAACCCACTCGGCTAGACCCAAACCCAATCGGCAAGACCCAAATCCACTCGGCTCGACCCAAACCGACTCGACTAGATGATTACCCACTCGGCTAGACCCAAACCCACGCGGCTAGTCCCAAACCCACTCGGCTCGACCCAAACCCACTCACCTGGACCCAAACCGACTCGGCTACATCCAAACCCACTCCGCTAGGCCCAAACCCACTCGGCTAGACCCAAACCCACTCGGCTAGACCCAAACCCACTCGGCTACACCCAAACCCACTCCGCTAGGCACAAACCCACTCGGCTTCACCCAAACCCACTTGGCTAGACCCAAACCCACTCGGCTAGACCCAAACCCACTCGGCTAGACCCAAACCCACTCGGCTAGACCCAAACCCACTTGGCTAGAACCAAACCCACTCGGCTAGACCCAATCCCACTCGGCTAGTCCCAAACCCACTCGGCTAGACCCAAACGGACTCGGCTAGACCCAAACCCACTCGGCTAGAACCAAACCCACTCGGCTCGACCCAAACCGACTCGACTAGACGATTACCCACTCGGCTAGACCCAAACCCACGCGGCTAGACCCAAACCCACTCGGCTCGACCCAAACCCACTCGACTAGACCGAAACCCACTCGGCTAGACCCAAACCCAATCGGCTAGACCCTGACCCACTCGGCTACACCCAAAATCACTCCACTAGACCCAAACCCACTCTGCTGGACCGAAACCCACACGGCTGGGCCCAAACCCACTCGGCTAGACCCAAACCCACTCGGCTGGACCCAAACCCACTCGGATAGACCCAAACCCACTCGGCTAGACCCAAACCCACTCCGCTAGACCCAAACCCACTCCGCTAGACCCAAACCCACTCCGCTGGACCCAAACCCACTCCGCTAGACACAAACCCACTCGGCTAGACCCAAACCCACTCGGCTGGACCCAAACCCACTCGGATAGACCAAAACCCACTCGGCTAGACCCAAACCCACTCGGCTAGACCCAAACCCAATCGGCAAGACCCAAACCCACTCGGCTCGACCCAAATCGACTCGACTAGACGATTACCCACTCGGCTAGACCCAAACCCACGCGGCTAGACCCAAACCCACTCCGCTAGACCCAAACCCACTCCGCTAGACCCAAACCCACTCCTCTAGAGCCAAACCTACTCGGCTAGTCCCAAACCCACTCAGCTAGACCCAAACCCACTCGGCTAGACCCAAACCCACTCGGCTAGACCCAAACCCACTCGGCTAGACCCAAACCCACTCGGCTAGACCCAAACCCACTCGGCTAGACCCAAACCCACTCCGCTAGACACAAACCCACTCGGCTAGACCCAAACCCACTCGGCTGGACCCAAACCCACTCGGCTCGACCCAAACCCACTCCGCTAGACCCAAACCCACTCGGCTAGACCCAAACCCACTCGGCTAGACCCAAACCCACTCGGCTAGACCCAAACCAACTCGGCTAGTCCCAAACCCACTCGGCTAGACCCAAACCCACTCGGCTAGGCCCAAACCCACTCGGATAGACCCAAACCCCCTCGGCTAGACCCAAACCCACACGGCTACACCCAAACCCACTTGGCTAGACCCAAACCCACTCGGCTAGACCCAAACCCACTCGGCTAGACCCAAACCCACTCGGCTAGACCCAAACCCACTTGGCTAGAACCAAACCCACTCGGCTAGACCCAACCCCACTCGGCTAGTCCCAAACCCACTCGGCTAGACCCAAACGGACTCGGCTAGACCCAAACCCACTCGGCTAGAACCAAACCCACTCGGCTCGACCCAAACCGACTCGACTAGATGATTACCCACTCGGCTAGACCCAAACCCACGCGGCTAGACCCAAACCCACTCGGCTCGACCCAAACCCACTCGACTAGACCGAAACCCACTCGGCTAGACCCAAACCCAATCGGCTAGACCCTGACCCACTCGGCTACACCCAAAATCACTCCACTAGACCCAAACCCACTCTGCTGGACCGAAACCCACACGGCTGGGCCCAAACCCACTCGGCTAGACCCAAACCCACTCGGCTGGACCCAAACCCACTCGGATAGACCCAAACCCACTCGGCTAGACCCAAACCCACTCCGCTAGACCCAAACCCACTCCGTTAGACCCAAACCCACTCCGCTGGACCCAAACCCACTCCGCTAGACACAAACCCACTCGGCTAGACCCAAACCCACTCGGCTGGACCCAAACCCACTCGGATAGACCAAAACCCACTCGGCTAGACCCAAACCCACTCGGCTAGACCCAAACCCAATCGGCAAGACCCAAACCCACTCGGCTCGACCCAAATCGACTCGACTAGACGATTACCCACTCGGCTAGACCCAAACCCACGCGGCTAGACCCAAACCCACTCCGCTAGACCCAAACCCACTCCGCTAGACCCAAACCCACTCCGCTAGAGCCAAACCGACTCGGCTAGTCCCAAACCCACTCAGCTAGACCCAAACCCACTCGGCTAGACCCAAACCCACTCGGCTAGACCCAAACCCACTCGGCTAGACCCAAACCCACTCGGCTAGACCCAAACCCACTCGGCTAGACCCAAACCCACTCCGCTAGACACAAACCCACTCGGCTAGACCCAAACCCACTCGGCTGGACCCAAACCCACTCGGCTCGACCCAAACCCACTCCGCTAGACCCAAACCCACTCGGCTAGACCCAAACCCACTCGGCTAGACCCAAACCCACTCGGCTAGACCCAAACCAACTCGGCTAGTCCCAAACCCACTCGGCTAGACCCAAACCCACTCGGCTAGGCCCAAACCCACTCGGATAGACCCAAACCCCCTCGGCTAGACCCAAACCCACACGGCTACACCCAAACCCACTTGGCTAGACCCAAACACACTCGGCTAGACCAAAACCCACTCGGCTACTCCCAACCCCACTCCGCTAGACCCAAACCCACTCGGCTAGACCAAAACCCACTCCGCTGGACCCAAACCCACTCGGCTAGACCCAAACCCACTCGGCTAGACCCAAACCCACTCGGCTAGACCCACATGCACTCGGCTAGACCCAAACCCACTCGGCTACACCCAAACCCACTCGGCTAGACCCAAACCCACTCGGCTAGACCCAAACCCACTCCGCTAGACCCAAATCCACTCCGCTACACCCAAACCTACTCGGCAAGACCCAAACCCATTCGGCTAGACCCAAACACACTCCGCAAGACCCAAACCCACTCCGCTAGACCCAAACCCACTAGGCTACACCCAAACCCACTCGGATAGACCCAAACCCACTCGGCTAGACCCAAACCCACTCCGCTAGACCCAAACCCACTCCGTTAGACCCAAACCCACTCCGCTGGACCCAAACCCACTCCGCTAGACATAAACCCACTCGGCTAGACCCAAACCCACTCGGCTGGACCCAAACCCACTCGGATAGACCAAAACCTACTCGGCTAGACCCAAACCCACTCGGCTAGACCCAAACCCAATCGGCAAGACCCAAACCCACTCGGCTCGACCCAAATCGACTCGACTAGACGATTACCCACTCGGCTAGACCCAAACCCACGCGGCTAGACCCAAACCCACTCCGCTAGACCCAAACCCACTCCGCTAGACCCAAACCCACTCCGCTAGAGCCAAACCGACTCGGCTAGTCCCAAACCCACTCAGCTAGACCCAAACCCACTCGGCTAGACCCAAACCCACTCGGCTAGACCCAAACCCACTCGGCTAGACCCAAACCCACTCGGCTAGACCCAAACCCACTCGGCTAGACCCAAACCCACTCCGCTAGACACAAACCCACTCGGCTAGACCCAAACCCACTCGGCTGGACCCAAACCCACTCGGCTCGACCCAAACCCACTCCGCTAGACCCAAACCCACTCGGCTAGACCCAAACCCACTCGGCTAGACCCAAACCCACTCGGCTAGACCCAAACCAACTCGGCTAGTCCCAAACCCACTCGGCTAGACCCAAACCCACTCGGCTAGGCCCAAACCCACTCGGATAGACCCAAACCCCCTCGGCTAGACCCAAACCCACACGGCTACACCCAAACCCACTTGGCTAGACCCAAACACACTCGGCTAGACCAAAACCCACTCGGCTACTCCCAACCCCACTCCGCTAGACCCAAACCCACTCGGCTAGACCAAAACCCACTCCGCTGGACCCAAACCCACTCGGCTAGACCCAAACCCACTCGGCTAGACCCAAACCCACTCGGCTAGACCCACATCCACTCGGCTAGACCCAAACCCACTCGGCTACACCCAAACCCACTCGGCTAGACCCAAACCCACTCGGCTAGACCCAAACCCACTCCGCTAGACCCAAATCCACTCCGCTACACCCAAACCTACTCGGCAAGACCCAAACCCATTCGGCTAGACCCAAACACACTCTGCAAGACCCAAACCCACTCCGCTAGATGCAAACCCACTCCGCTAGACCCAAACCCACTCCGCTAGACCCAAACCCACTTGGCTAGACCGAAACCCACTAGGCTAGACCCAAACGCACTCGGCTAGACCCAAACCCACTCGGCTAGACCCAAAGCCACTCGGCTAGACCCAAACCCACTCGGCTAGACCCAAACCCACTCCGCTAGACACAAACCCACTTGGCTAAACCCAAACCCACTCCGCTAGCTCCAAACACACTCCGCTAGGCCCAAACCCACTCGGCTAGTCCCAACCCCACTCCGCTAGACCCAAACCCACTCCGCTAGACCCAAACCCACTCCGCTAGACACAAACCCACTCGGCTAGACCCAAACCCACTCGGCTGGACCCAAACCCACTCGGATAGACCAAAACCCACTCGGCCAGACCCAAACCCACTCGGCTAGACCCAAACCCACTCGGTAAGACCCAAACCCACTCGGCTCGACCCAAACCAACTCGACTAGACAATTACCCACTCGGCTAGACCCAAACCCACGTGGCTAGACCCAAACCCACTCGGCTCGACCCAAACCCACTCGACTAGACCCAAACCCACTCGGCTAGACCCAAACCCACTCGGCTAGACCCTGACCCACTCGGCTACACCCAAAATCACTCCACTAGACCCAAACCCACTCGGCTGGACCGAAACCCACACGGCTGGACCCAAACCCACTCGGCTAGACCCAAACCCACTCGTCTAGACCCAAACCCAATCGGCAAGACCCAAACCCACTCGGCTCAACCCAAACCGACTCGACTAGATGATTACCCACTCGGCTAGACCCAAACCCACGCGGCTAGACCCAAACCCACTCGGCTCGACCCAAACCCACTCGGCCGGACCCAAACCGACTCGGCTACATCCAAACCCACTCCGCTAGGCCCAAACCCACTCGGCTGGACCCAAACCCACTCGGATAGACCCAAACCCACTCCGCTAGACACAAACCCACTCCGCTAGACCCAAACCCACTCCGCTAGACCCAAACCCACTCCGCTGGACCCAAACCCACTCCGCTAGACACAAACCCACTCGGCTAGACCCAAACCCACTCGGCTGGACCCAAACCCACTCGGATAGACCAAAACCCACTCGGCTAGACCCAAACCCACTCGGCTAGACCCAAACCCAATCGGCAAGACCCAAACCCACTCGGCTCGACCCAAACCGACTCGACTAGATGATTACCCACTCGGCTAGACCCAAACCCCCGCGGCTAGACCCAAACCCACTCGGCTCGACCCAAACCCACTCGGCTGGACCCAAACCGACTCGGCTACATCCAAACCCACTCCGCTAGGCCCAAACCCACTCGGCTAGACCCAAACCCACTCGGCCAGACCCAAACCCACTCGGCTAGACCCAAACCCACTCGGCTAGACCCAAACCCACTCGGCTTGACCCAAACGCACTCGGCTAGGCCCAAACCCACTCCGCTAGACCCAAACCCACTCCGCTAGACCCAAACCCACTCCGCTAGAGCCAAACCCACTCGGCTAGTCCCAAACCCACTCAGCTAGACCCAAACCCACTCGGCTAGACCCAAACCCACTCGGCTAGACCCAAACCCACTCGGCTAGACCCAAACCCACTCGGCTAGACCCAAACCCACTCGGCTAGACCCAAACCCACTCGGCTAGACCCAAACCCACTCCGCTAGACCCAAACCCACTCGGCTAGACCCAAACCCACTCGGCTGGACCCAAACCCTCTCGGCTCGACCCAAACCCACTCGGCAAGACCCAAACCCACTCGGCTAGACCCAAACCCACTCGGCTAGACCCAAACCCACTCCGCTAGACCCAAATCCACTCCGCTACACCCAAACCCACTCGGCAAGACCCAAACCCATTCGGCTAGACCCAAACCCACTCCGCTAGACCCAAACCCACTCCGCTAGACCGAAACCCACTCGGCTAGACTGAAACCCACTAGGCTAGACCCAAACGCCCTCGGCTAGACCCAAACCCACTCGGCTAGACCCAAACCCACTCCGCTAGACCCAAACCCACTCGGCTAGACCCAAACCCACTCCGCTAGACCCAAACCCACTTGGCTAGAACCAAACGCACTCCGCTAGCCCCAAACACACTCCGCTAGACCCAAACCCACTCGGCTAGTCCCAACCCCACTCCGCTAGACCGAAACCCACTCGGCTAGACCGAAACCCACTAGGCTAGACCCAAACGCACTCGGCTAGACCCAAACCCACTTGGCTAGACCCAAACCCACTCGGCTAGACCCAAACCCACTCGGCTAGACCCAAACCCACTCCGCTAGACCCAAACCCACTTGGCTAGAACCAAACCCACTCCGCTAGCCCCAAACACACTCCGCTAGACCCAAACCCACTCGGCTAGTCCCAACCCCACTCCGCTAGACCCAAACCCACTCGGCTAGACCAAAACCCACTCCGCTAGACCCAAACCCACTCGGCTAGACCCAAACCCACTCGGCTAGACCCAAACCCACTCGGCTAGACCCAAACCCACTCGGCTAGACCCAAACCCACTCGGCTCGACCCAAACCCACTCGGCTAGACCCAAATCCACTCGGCTAGACCCAAACCCACTCCGCTAGACCCAAATCCACTCCGCTACACCCAAACCCACTCGGCAAGACCCAAACCCATTCGGCTAGACCCAAACACACTCCGCTAGACCCAAACCCACTCGGCTAGTCCCAACCCCACTCCGCTAGACCCAAACCCACTCGGCTAGACCAAAACCCACTCCGCTAGACCCAAACCCACTCGGCTAGACCCAAACCCACTCGGCTAGACCCAAACCCACTCGGCTAGACCCAAACCCACTCGGCTAGACCCAAACCCACTCGGCTAGACCCAAACCCACTCAGCTGGACCCAAACCCACTCGGCTAGACCCAAACCCACTCCGCTAGACCCAAATCCACTCAGCTAGACCCAAACCCACTCGGCCAGACCCAAACCCATTCAGCTAGAACGAAACCCACTCCGCTAGACCCAAAACTACTCCGCTAGACCCAGACCCACTCCGCTAGACCCAAACCCACACCGCTAGACCCAAACCCACTCGGCTTGACACAATGCCACTCGGCTAGACCCAAACCCACTCGGCTAGAACCAAACCCACTCGGCTAGACCAAAACCCACTCGGCTAGACCCAAACCCACTAGCTAGACACAAACCCACTCGGCTAGACCCAAACCCACTCCGCTAGACCCAAACCCACTCCGCTAGACCCAAACCCACTCGGCTAGACCGAAACCCACTAGGCTAAACCCAAACGCACTCGGCTAGACCCAAACCCACTCGGCTAGACCCAAACCCACTCGGCTAGACCCAAACCCACTCGGCTAGACCCAAACCCACTCCGCTAGACCCAAACCCACTTGGCTAGACCCAAACCCACTCCGCTGGCCCCAAACACACTCCGCTAGACCCAAACCCACTCGGCAAGTCCCAACCCCACTCCGCTAGACCCAAACCCACTCGGCTAGACCAAAACCCACTCCGCCAGACCCAAACCCACTCGGCTAGACCCAAACCCACTCGGCTAGACCCAAACCCACTCGGCTAGACCCAAACCCACTCGGCTAGACCCAAACCCACTCGGCTAGACCCAAACCCACTCAGCTAGACCCAAACCCACTCGGCTAGACCCAAACCCACTCCGCTAGACCCAAATCCACTCCGCTACACCCAAACCCACTCGGCTAGACCCAAACCCATTCGGCTAGACCCAAACACACTCCGCTAGACACAAACCCACTCCGCTAGATGCAAACCCACTCCGCTAGACCCAAACCCACTCGGCTAGACCCAAACCCACTCGGCTAGACCCAAACCCACTCCGCTAGACGCAAACCCACTCCGCTGGACCCAAACCCACTCCGCTAGACCCAAAACCATTCGGCTAGAACGAAACCCACTCCGCTAGACCCAAAACTACTCCGCTAGACCCAGACCCACTCCGCTAGACCCAAACCCACACCGCTAGACCCAAACCCACTCGGCTAGACACAATCCCACTCGGCTAGACCCAAACCCACTCCGCTAGACCCAAACCCACTCGGCTAGACCGAAACCCACTAGGCTAGACCCAAACGCACTCGGCTAGACCCAAACCCACTCGGCTAGACCCAAACCCACTCGGCTAGACCCAAACCCACTCGGCTAGACCCAAACCCACTCCGCTAGACCCAAACCCACTTGGCTAGACCCAAACCCACTCCGCTGGCCCCAAACACACTCCGCTAGACCCAAACCCACTCGGCTAGTCCCAACCCCACTCCGCTAGACCCAAACCCACTCGGCTAGACCAAAACCCACTCCGCCAGACCCAAACCCACTCGGCTAGACCCAAACCCACTCGGCTAGACCCAAACCCACTCGGCTAGACCCAAACCCACTCGGCTAGACCCAAACCCACTCGGCTAGACCCAAACCCACTCAGCTAGACCCAAACCCACTCGGCTAGACCCAAACCCACTCCGCTAGACCCAAATCCACTCCGCTACACCCAAACCCACTCGGCTAGACCCAAACCCATTCGGCCAGACCCAAACACACTCCGCTAGACCCAAACCCACTCCGCTAGATGCAAACCCACTCCGCTAGACCCAAACCCACTCGGCTAGACCCAAACCCACTCGGCTAGACCCAAACCCACTCCGCTAGACCCAAATCCACTCAGCTAGACCCAAACCCACTCGGCTAGACCCAAACCCATTCGGCTAGAACGAAACCCACTCCGCTAGACCCAAAACTACTCCGCTAGACCCAGACCCACTCCGCTAGACCCAAACCCACACCGCTAGACCCAAACCCACTCGGCTAGACACAATCCCACTCGGCTAGACCCAAACCCACTCGGATAGAACCAAACCCACTCGGCTAGACAAAAACCCACTCGGCTAGACCCAAACCCACACCGCTAGACCCAAACCCACTCGGCTAGACACAATCCCACTCGGCTAGACCCAAACCCACTCGGCTAGAAACAAACCCACTCGGCTAGACCAAAACCCACTCGGCTAGACCCAAACCCACTCGGCTAGACCCAAACCCACTCGGCTAGTCCCAAACAAACTCCGCTACACCCAAACCCACTCCGCTAGACCCAAACCCACTCCGCTAGAGCCAAACCCACTCGGCTAGTCCCAAACCCACTCGGCTAGACCCAAACCCACTCGGCTAGACCCAAACCCACTCGGCTTGACCCAAACCCACTCGGCTAGACCCAAACACACTCGGCTAGACCCAAACCCACTCGGCTAGACCCAAACACACTCGGCTAGAGCCATACCCACTCGGCTAGTCCCAAACCCCCTCTGCTAGACCAAAACCCACTCGGCTAGACCCAAACCCACTCGGCTAGACCCAAACCCACTCGGCTAGTCCCAAACCCACTCCGCTACACCCAAACCCACTCCGCTAGACCCAAACCCACTCCGCTAGAGCCAAACCCACTCGGCTAGTCCCAAACCCACTCGGCTAGACCCAAACCCACTCGGCTAGACCCAAACCCACTCGGCTTGACCCAAACCCACTCGGCTAGACCCAAACACACTCGGCTAGACCCAAACCCACTCGGCTAGACCCAAACACACTCGGCTAGAGCCATACCCACTCGGCTAGACCCAAACCCACTCCGCTAGACCCAAACCCATTTGGCTAGACCCAAACCCACTCCGCTAGCCCCAAACACACTCCGCCAGACCCAAACCCACTCGGCTAGTCCCAAACCCACTCCGCTAGACCCAAACCCACTCCGCTAGACCCAAACCCACTCCGCTAGAGCCAAACCCACTCGGCTAGTCCCAAACCCACTCGGCTAGACCCAAACCCACTCGGCTAGACCCAAACCCACTCGGCTTGACCCAAACCCACTCGGCTAGACCCAAACCCACTCGGCTAGACGCAAACCCACTCGGCTGGACCCAAACCCACTCCGCTGGACCCAAATCCACTCCGCTACACCCAAACCCACTCGGCTAGACCCAAACCCATTCGGCTAGACCCAAACACACTCCGCTAGATCCAAACCCACTCCGCTAGATGCAAACCCACTCCGCTAGACCCAAACCCACTCGGCTAGACCCAAACCCACTCGGCTAGACCCAAACCCACTCCGCTAGACCCAAACCCACTCGGCTAGACCCAAACCCACTCCGCTAGACCCAAACCCATTTGGCTAGACCCAAACCCACTCCGCTAGCCCCAAACACACTCCGCCAGACCCAAACCCACTCGGCTAGTCCCAAACCCACTCCGCTAGACCCAAACCCACTCCGCTAGACCCAAACCCACTCCGCTAGAGCCAAACCCACTAGGCTAGTCCCAAACCCACTCGGCTAGACCCAAACCCACTCGGCTAGACCCAAACCCACTCGGCTTGACCCAAACCCACTCGGCTAGACCCAAACCCACTCGGCTAGATCCAAACCCACTCGGCTCGACCCAAACCCACTCGGCTTGACCCAAACCCACTCGGCTTGACCCAAACCCACTCGGCAAGACCGAAACCCACTCGGCTAGTCCCAAAACCACTCGGCTTGACACAAACCCACTCGGCCAGACCCAAACCCACTCGGCTACACCCAAACCCACTCCGCTAGACCCAAACCCACTTGGCTAGACCCAAACCCACTCGGCTGGACCCACACCCACTCGTCTAGACCCAAACCCACTCGGCTAGACCCAAACCCACTCGGCTAGACCCAAACCCACTCGGCTAGACCCAAACCCACTCGGCTAGACCCAAACCCACTCCGCAAGACCCAAACCCACTTGGCTAGAGCCAAACCCACTCCGCAAGCCCCAAACACACTCCGCTAGACCCAAACCCACTCGGCTAGTCCCAACCCCACTCTGCTAGACCCAAACCCACTCGGCTAGACCAAAACCCACTCCGCTAGACCTAAACCCACTCGGCTAGACCCAAACCCACTCGGCTAGACCCAAACCCACTCGGCTTGACACAAACCCACTCGGCCAGACCCTAACCCACTCGGCTAGACCCAAACCCACTCGGCTACACCCAAACCCACTCCGCTAGACCCAAACCCACTTGGCTAGACCAAAACCCACTCGGCTGGACGCACACCCACTCGTCTAGACCAAAACCCACTCGGCTAGACACAAACCCACTCGGCTACACCCAAACCCAATCCACTAGACCCAAACCCACCCGGCTGGTCCCAAAACCACACGGCTAGACCCAAACCCAGTCGGCTAGACCCAAACCCACTCAGCTAGATCCAAACCCACTCGGCTAGACCCAAACCCACTCGGCTAGACCCAAACCCACTCCGCTAGACCCAAACCCACTCGGCTAGACCCAAACCCACTCCGCTAGCCCCAAACCCACTCCGCTAGACCCACACCCACTAGGCTACACCCAAACCCACTCGGCTACACCCAAACCCACTCGGCTAGACCCAAACCCACTCGGCTAGGCCCAAACCCACTCGGCGAGACCCAAACCCACTCGTCTAGACCCAAATCCACTCGACTGGACTCAAACCCACTCGGCTAGCCCAAACCCACTCGGCTAGACACAAACCCACTCGGCTAGACCCAAACCCACTCCGCTAGACCCAAATCCACTCAGCTAGACCCAAACTCACTCTGCTAGACCCAAACCCACTCCGCGAGACCCAGACCCACTCCGCTAGACCCAAACCCACTCCGCTAGACCCAAACCCACTCGGCTAGACCCAAACCCACTCCGCTAGCCCCAAACCCACTCCGCTAGACCCACACCCACTCGGCTACACCCAAACCCACTCGGCTACACCCAAACCCACTCGGCTAGACCCAAACCCACTCGGCTAGGCCCAAACCCACTCGGCGAGACCCAAACCCGCTCGTCTAGACCCAAACCCACTCGGCTAGACCCAAAACCACACCGCTAGACCCAAACCCACTCGGCTAGACACAATCCCACTCGGCTAGACCCAAACCCACTCGGCTAGAACCAAACCCACTCGGCTAGACCAAAACCCACTCGGCTAGACCCAAACCCACTCGGCTAGACCCAAACCCACTCGGCTAGACCCAAACCCACTCCGCTAGACCCAAACCCACTCCGCTAGACCCAAACCCACTCGGCTAGACCGAAACCCACTAGGCTAGACCCAAACGCACTCGGCTAGACCCAAACCCACTCGGCTAGACCCAAACCCACTCGGCTAGACCCAAACCCACTCGGCTAGACCCAAACCCACTCCGCTAGACCCAAACCCACTTGGCTAGACCCAAACCCACTCCGCTAGCCCCAAGCACACTCCGCTAGACCCAAACCCACTCGGCTAGTCCCAACCCCACTCCGCTAGACCCAAACCCACTCCGCTAGCCCCAAACACACTCCGCTAGACCCAAACCCACTCCGCTAGACCCAAACCCACTCGGCTAGACCTAAACCCACTAGGCTAGACCCAAACGCAGTCGGCTAGAACCAAACCCACTCGGCTAGACCCAAACCCACTCGGCTAGACCCAAACCCACTCGGCTAGACCCAAACCCACTCGGCTAGACCCAAACCCACTCCGCTAGACCCAAATCCACTCAGCTAGACCCAAACCCACGCGGCTAGACCCAAACCCATTCGGCTAGAACGAAACCCACTCCGCTAGACCCAAAACTACTCCGCTAGACCCAGACCCACTCCGCTAGACCCAAACCCACACCGCTAGACCCAAACCCACTCGGCTAGACACAATCCCACTCGGCCAGACCCAAACCCACTCGGCTAGAAACAAACCCACTCGGCTAGACCAAAACCCACTCGGCTAGACCCAAACCCACTCGGCTAGACCCAAACCCACTCGGCTAGTCCCAAACCCACTCCGCTACACCCAAACCCACTCCGCTAGACCCAAACCCACTCCGCTAGAGCCAAACCCACTCGGCAAGTCCCAAACCCACTCGGCTAGACCCAAACCCACTCGGCTAGACCCAAACCCACTCGGCTTGACCCAAACCCACTCGGCTAGACCCAAACACACTCGGCTAGACCCAAACCCACTCGGCTAGACCCAAACACACTCGGCTAGAGCCATACCCACTCGGCTAGTCCCAAACCCCCTCTGCTAGACCCAAACCCACTCGGCTAGACCCAAACCCACTCGGCTAGATCCAAACCCACTCGGCTAGACCCAAACCCACTCGGCTGGATCCAAACCCACTCGGCTCGACCCAAACCCACTCGGCTAGACCCAAACCCACTCGGCTTGACCCACACCCACTCGGCAAGACCGAAACCCACTCGCCTAGTCCCAAACCCACTCGGCTTGACACAAACCCACTCGGCCAGACCCAAACCCACTCGGCTAGACCCAAACCCACTCGGCTACACCCAAACCCACTCCGCTAGACCCAAACCCACTCGGCTACACCCAAACCCACTCGTCTAGACCCAAACCCACTCGACTGGACTCAAACCCACTCGGCTAGACCCAAACCCACTCCGCTAGCCCCAAACACACTCCGCCAGACCCAAACCCACTCGGCTAGTCCCAAACCCACTCCGCTAGACCCAAACCCACTCCGCTAGACCCAAACCCACTCTGCTAGAGCCAAACCCACTCGGCTGGTCCCAAACCCACTCGGCTAGACCCAAACCCACTCGGCTAGACCCAAACCCACTCGGCTTGACCCAAACCCACTCGGCTAGACCCAAACCCACTCGGCTAGATCCAAACCCACTCGGCTCGACCCAAACCCACTCGGCTTGACCCAAACCCACTCGGCTTGACCCAAACCCACTCGGCAAGACCGAAACCCACTCGGCTAGTCCCAAAACCACTCGGCTTGACACAAACCCACTCGGCCAGACCCAAACCCACTCGGCTACACCCAAACCCACTCCGCTAGACCCAAACCCACTTGGCTAGACCCAAACCCACTCGGCTGGACCCACACCCACTCGTCTAGACCCAAACCCACTCGGCTAGACACAAACCCACTCGGCTACACCCAAACCCAATCCACTAGACCCAAACCCACCCGGCTAGACCCAAACCCACACGGCTAGACCCAAACCCACTCGGCTAGACCCAAACCCACTCAGCTAGATCCAAACCCACTCGGCTGGACCCAAACCCACTCGGCTAGACCCAAACCCACTCCGCTAGACCCAAACCCACTCGGCTAGACCCAAACCCACTCCGCTAGCCCCAAACCCACTCCGCTAGACCCACACCCACTCGGCTACACCCAAACCCACTCGGCTACACCCAAACCCACTCGGCTAGACCCAAACCCACTCGGCTAGGCCCAAACCCACTCGGCGAGACCCAAACCCGCTCGTCTAGACCCAAACCCACTCCGCTAGACCCAAAACCACACCGCTAGACCCAAACCCACTCGGCTAGACACAATCCCACTCGGCTAGACCCAAACCCACTCGGCTAGAACCAAACCCACTCGGCTAGACCAAAACCCACTCGGCTAGACCCAAACCCACTCGGCTAGACCCAAACCCACTCGGCTAGACCCAAACCCACTCCGCTAGACCCAAACCCACTCCGCTAGACCCAAACCCACTCGGCTAGACCGAAACCCACTAGGCTAGACCCAAACGCACTCGGCTAGACCCAAACCCACTCGGCTAGACCCAAACCCACTCGGCTAGACCCAAACCCACTCGGCTAGACCCAAACCCACTCCGCTAGACCCAAACCCACTTGGCTAGACCCAAACCCACTCCGCTAGCCCCAAACACACTCCGCTAGACCCAAACCCACTCGGCTAGTCCCAACCCCACTCCGCTAGACCCAAACCCACTCCGCTAGCCCCAAACACACTCCGCTAGACGCAAAACCACTCCGCTAGACCCAAACCCACTCCGCTAGACCCAAACCCACTCGGCTAGACCTAAACCCACTAGGCTAGACCCAAACGCAGTCGGCTTGAACCAAACCCACTCGGCTAGACCCAAACCCACTCGGCTAGACCCAAACCCACTCGGCTGGACCCAAACCCACTCCGCTAGACCCAAATCCACTCAGCTAGACCCAAACCCACGCGGCTAGACCCAAACCCATTCGGCTAGAACGAAACCCACTCCGCTAGACCCAAAACTACTCCGCTAGACCCAGACCCACTCCGCTAGACCCAAACCCACACCGCTAGACCCAAACCCACTCGGCTAGACACAATCCCACTCGGCTAGACCCAAACCCACTCGGCTAGAAACAAACCCACTCGGCTAGACCAAAACCCACTCGGCTAGACCCAAACCCACTCGGCTAGACCCAAACCCACTCGGCTAGTCCCAAACCCACTCCGCTAGACCCAAACCCACTCCGCTAGACCCAAACCCACTCCGCTAGAGCCAAACCCACTCGGCTAGTCCCAAACCCACTCGGCTAGACCCAAACACACTCGGCTAGACCCAAACCCACTCGGATAGACCCAAACCCACTCGGCTAGAGCCATACCCACTCGGCTAGTCCCAAACCCCCTCTGCTAGACCCAAACCCACTCGGCTAGACCCAAACCCACTCGGCTAGATCCAAACCCACTCGGCTAGACCCAAACCCACTCGGCTGGATCCAAACCCACTCGGCTCGACCCAAACCCACTCGGCTAGACCCAAACCCACTCGGCTTGACCCAAACCCACTCGGCAAGACCGAAACCCACTCGCCTAGTCCCAAACCCACTCGGCTTGACACAAACCCACTCGGCCAGACCCAAACCCACTCGGCTAGACCCAAACCCACTCGGCTACACCCAAACCCACTCCGCTAGACCCAAACCCACTCGGCTACACCCAAACCCACTCGTCTAGACCCAAACCCACTCGACTGGACTCAAACCCACTCGGCTAGACCCAAACCCACTCGGCTAGACACAAACCCACTCGGCTAGACCCAAACCCACTCCGCTAGACCCAAATCCACTCAGCTAGACCCAAACTCAATCTGCTAGACCCAAACCCATTCGGCTAGACCGAAACCCACTCCGCTAGACCCAAATCCACTTCCGCGAGACCCAGACCCACTCCGCTAGACCCAAACCCACACCGCTAGACCCAAACCCACTCGGCTAGACCCAATCCCACTCGGCTAGACCCAAACCCACTCGGCTAGACCCAAACCCACTTGGCTAGACCCAAACACACTCGGCTAGACCAAAACCCACTCGTCTACTCCCAACCCCACTCCGCTAGACCCAAACCCACTCGGCCAGACCAAAACCCACTCTGCTGGACCCAAACCCACTCGGCTAGATGCAAACCCACTCGGCTAGACCCAAACCCACTCGGCTAGACCCACACCCACTCGGCTAGACCCAAACCCACTCGGCTAGACCCAAACCCACTCGGCTAGACCCAAACCCACTCGGCTAGACCCAAACCCACTCCGCTAGACCCAAATCCACTCCGCTACACCCAAACCCACTCGGCTAGACCCAAACCCATTCGGCTAGACCCAAACACACTCCGCTAGACCCAAACCCACTCCGCTAGACGCAAACCCACTCCGCTAGACCCAAACCCACTCCGCGAGACCCAAACCCACTCGGCTAGACCGAAACCCACTAGGCTAGACCCAAACGCACTCGGCTAGACCCAAACCCACTCGGCTAGACCCAAACCCACTCGGCTAGACCCAAACCCACTCGGCTAGACCCAAACCCACTCCGCTAGACCCAAACCCACTTGGCTAGAGCCAAACCCACTCCGCAAGCCCCAAACACACTCCGCTAGACCCAAACCCACTCGGCTAGTCCCAACCCCACTCTGCTAGACCCAAACCCACTCGGCTAGACCAAAACCCACTCCGCTAGACCTAAACCCACTCGGCTAGACCCAAACCCACTCGGCTAGACCCAAACCCACTTGGCTTGACACAAACCCACTCGGCCAGACCCAAACCTACTCGGCTAGACCCAAACCCACTCGGCTACACCCAAACCCACTCCGCTAGACCCAAACCCACTTGGCTAGACCCAAACCCACTCGGCTGGACCCACACCCACTCGTCTAGACCCAAACCCACTCGGCTAGACACAAACCCACTCGGCTACACCCAAACCCAATCCACTAGACCCAAACCCACCCGGCTGGTCCCAAACCCACACGGCTAGACCCAAACCCACTCGGCTAGACCCAAACCCACTCAGCTAGATCCAAACCCACTCGGCTAGACCCAAACCCACTCGGCTAGACCCAAACCCACTCCGCTAGACCCAAACCCACTCGGCTAGACCCAAACCCACTCCGCTAGCCCCAAACCCACTCCGCTAGACCCACACCCACTCGGCTACACCCAAACCCACTCGGCTACACCCAAACCCACTCGGCTAGACCCAAACCCACTCGGCCAGGCCCAAACCCACTCGGCGAGACCCAAACCCACTCGTCTAGACCCAAATCCACTCGACTGGACTCAAACCCACTCGGCTAGACCCAAACCCACTCGGCTAGACACAAACCCACTCGGCTAGACCCAAACCCACTCCGCTAGACCCAAATCCACTCAGCTAGACCCAAACGCACTCTGCTAGACCCAAACCCACTCCGCGAGACCCAGACCCACTCCGCTAGACCCAAACCCACACCGCTAGACCCAATCCCACTCGGCTAGACCCAAACCCACTCGGCTGGACCAAAACCCACTCGGCTACTCCCAACCCCACTCGGCTAGACCCAAACCCACTCGGCTAGAACCAAACCCACTCGGCTAGACCCAAACCCACTCAGCTAGACCCAAACCCATTCGGCTGGACCCAAACCCACTCGGCTAGACCCAAACCCACTCCGCTAGACCCAAATCCACTCAGCAAGACCCAAACCCACTCGGCTAGACCCAAACCCATTCGGCTAGAACGAAACCCACTCCGCCAGACCCAAAACTATTCTGCCAGACCCAGACCCACTCCGCTAGACCCAAACCCACACCGCTAGACTCAAACCCACTCGGCTAGACACTATCCCACTCGGCTAGACCCAAGCCCACTCGGCTAGAACCAAACCCACTCGGCTAGACCAAAACCCACTCGGCTAGACCCAAACCCACTCGGCTAGACCCAAACCCACTCGGCTAGACCCAAACCCACTCCGCTAGACCCAAACCCACTCCGCTAGACCCAAACCCACTCGGCTAGACCGAAACCCACTAGGCTAGACCCAAACGCACTCGGCTAGACCCAAACCCACTCGGCTAGACCCAAACCCACTCGGCTAGACCCAAACCCACTCGGCTAGACCCAAACCCACTCCGCTAGACCCAAACCCACTTGGCTAGACCCAAACCCACTCCGCTAGCCCCAAACACACTCCGCTAGACCCAAACCCACTCGGCGAGTCCCAACCCCACTCCGCTAGACCCAAACCCACTCGGCTAGACCAATACCCACTCCGCTAGACCCAAACCCACTCGGCTAGACCCAAACCCACTCGGCTAGACCCAAACCCATTCGGCTTGACCCAAACACACTCCGCCAGACCCAAACCCACTCCGCTAGACGCAAACCCACTCCGCTAGACCCAAACCCACTCCGCTAGACCCAAACCCACTCGGCTAGACCTAAACCCACTAGGCTAGACCCAAACGCACTCGGCTAGAACCAAACCCACTCGGCTAGACCCAAACCCACTCAGCTAGACCCAAACCCAATCGGCTAGACCCAAACCCACTCGGCTAGACCAAAACCCACTCCGCTAGACCCAAATCCACTCAGCTAGACCCAAACCCACTCGGCTAGACCCAAACCCATTCGGCTAGAACGAAACCCACTCCGCTAGACCCAAAACTACTCCGCTAGACCCAGACCCACTCCGCTAGACCCAAACCCACACCGCTAGACCCAAACCCACTCGGCTAGACACAATCCCACTCGGCTAGACCCAAACCCACTCGGCTAGAACCAAACCCACTCGGCTAGACCAAAACCCACTCGGCAAGACCCAAACCCACTCGGCTAGACCCAAACCCACTCGGCTAGACCCAAACCCACTCCGCTGGACCCAAACCCATTTGGCTAGACCCAAACCCACTCCGCTAGCCCCAAACCCACTCGGCTAGTCCCAAACCCCCTCTGCTAGACCCAAACCCACTCGGCTAGACCCAAACCCACTCGGCTAGATCCAAACCCACTCGGCTCGACCCAAACCCACTCGGCTAGACCCAAACCCACTCGGCTTGACCCAAACCCACTCGGCAAGACTAAAACCCACTCGGCTAGTCCCAAACCCACTCGGCTTGACACAAACCCACTCGGCCAGACCCAAACCCACTCGGCTAGACCCAAACCCACACGGCTACACCCAAACCCACTCCGCTAGACCCAAACCCACTTGGCTAGACCCAAACCCACTCGGCTGGACCCACACCCACTCGTCTAGACCCAAACCCACTCGGCTAGACACAAACCAACTCGGCTACACCCAAACCCAATCCACTGGACCCAAACCCACCCGGCTAGACCCAAACCCACACGGCTAGACCCAAACCCACTCGGCTACACCCAAACCGACTCAGCTAGATCCAAACCCACTCGGCTGGACCCAAACCCACTCGGCTAGACCCAAACCCACTCGGCTAGACCCAAACCCACTCGGCTAGACCCAAACCCACTCCGCTAGCCCCAAACCCACTCCGCTAGACCCACACCCACTCGGCTACACCCAAACCCACTCGGCTACACCCAAACCCACTCGGCTAGACCCAAACCCACTCGGCTAGGCCCAAACCCACTCGGCGAGACCCAAACCCACTCGTCTAGACCCAAACCCACTCGACTGGACTCAAACCCACTCGGCTAGACCCAAACCCACTCGGCTAGACACAAACCCACTCGGCTAGACCCAAACCCACTCCGCTAGACCCAAATCCACTCAGCTAGACCCAAACTCACTCTGCTAGACCCAAACCCATTCGGCTAGACCGAAACCCACTCCGCTAGACCCAAATCCACTCCGCGAGACCCAGACCCACTCCGCTAGACCCAAACCCACACCGCTAGACCCAAACCCACTCGGCTAGACCCAATCTCACTCGGCTAGACCCAAACCAACTCGGCTAGACCCAAACCCACTCGGCTGGACCCAAACACACACGGCTAGACCAAAACCCACTCGGCTACTCCCAACCCCACTCCGCTAGACCCAAACCCACTCAGCTAGACCAAAACCCACTCCGCTGGACCCAAACCCACTCGGCTAGACCCAAACCCACTCGGCTAGTCCCAACCCCACTCCGCTAGACCCAAACCCACTCGGCTAGACCAAAACCCACTCCGCTAGACCCAAACCCACTCGGCTAGACCCAAACCCACTCGGCTAGACCCGAACCCACTCGGCTAGACCCAAACCCACTCGGCTAGACCCAAACCCGTTCGGCTAGAACCAAACCCACTCAGCTAGACCCAAACCCACTCGGCTAGACCCAAACCCACTCCGCTAGACCCAAATCCACTCCGCTACACCCAAACCCACTCGGCTAGACCCAAACCCATTCGGCTAGACCCAAACACACTCCGCCAGACCCAAACCCACTCCGCTAGACGCAAACCCACTCCGCTAGACCCAAACCCACTCCGCTAGACCCAAACCCACTCGGCTAGACCTAAACCCACTAGGCTAGACCCAAACGCACTCGGCTAGAACCAAACCCACTCGGCTAGACCCAAACCCACTCAGCTAGACCCAAACCCACTCGGCTAGACCCAAACCCACTCGGCTAGACCCAAACCCACTCCGCTAGACCCAAATCCACTCAGCTAGACCCAAACCCACTCGGCTAGACCCAAACCCATTCGGCTAGAACGAAACCCACTCCGCTAGACCCAAAACTACTCCGCTAGACCCAGACCCACTCCGCTAGACGCAAACCCACACCGCTAGACCCAAACCCACTCGGCTAGACACAATCCCACTCGGCTAGACCCAAACCCACTCGGCTAGAACCAAACCCACTCGGCTAGACCAAAACCCACTCGGCTAGACCCAAACCCACTCGGCTAGACCCAAACCCACTCGGCTAGACCCAAACCCACTCCGCTAGACCCAAACCCACTCCGCTAGACCCAAACCCACTTGGCTAGACCGAAACCCACTAGGCTAGACCCAAACGCACTCGGCTAGACCCAAACCCACTCGGCTAGACCCAAACCCACTCGGCTAGACCCAAACCCACTCGGCTAGACCCAAACCCACTCCGCTAGACCCAAACCCACTTGGCTAGACCCAAACCCACTCCGCTAGCCCCAAACACACTCCGCTAGACCCAAACCCACTCGGCTAGTCCCAACCCCATTCCGCTAGACCCAAACCCACTCGGCTAGACGAAAACCCACTCCGCTAGACCCAAACCCACTCGGCTAGACCCAAACCCACTCGGCTAGACCCAAACCCACTCGGCTAGACCCAAACCCACTCGGCTAGAACCAAACCCACTCGGCTAGACCCAAACCCACTCGGCTAGACCCAAACCCACTCGGCTAGACCCAAACCCACTCCGCTGGACCCAAATCCACTCCGCTACACCCAAACCCACTCGGCTGGACCCAAACCCATTCGGCTAGACCCAAACACACTCCGCCAGACCCAAACCCACTCCGCTAGACGCAAACCCACTCCGCTAGACCCAAACCCACTCCGCTAGACCCAAACCCACTCGGCTAGACCCAAACCCACTCGGCTAGACCCAAACCCACTCCGCTAGACACAAATCCACTCAGCTAGACCCAAACCCACTCGGCTAGACCCAAACCCATTCGGCTAGAACGAAACCCACTCCGCTAGACCCAAAACTACTCCGCTAGACCCAGACCCACCCCGCTAGACCCAAACCCACACCGCTAGACCCAAACCCACTCGGCTAGACACAATCCCACTCGGCTAGACCCAAACCCACTCGGCTAGAACCAAACCCACTCGGCTAGACCAAAACCCACTCGGCTAGACCCAAACCCACTCGGCTAGACCCAAACCCACTCGGCTAGACCCAAACCCACTCCGCTAGACCCAACCCATTTGGCGAGACCCAAACCCACTCCGCTAGCCCCAAACCCACTCCGCTAGACCCAAACCCACTCCGCTAGACCCAAACCCACTCGGCTAGACCCAAACCCACTCGGCTAGAGCCATACCCACTCGGCTAGTCCCAAACCCCCTCTGCTAGACCCAAACCCACTCGGCTAGACCCAAACCCACTCGGCTCGATCCAAACCCACTTGGCTCGACCCAAACCCACTCGGCTAGACCCAAACCCACTCGGCTTGACCCAAACCCACTCGGCAAGACCGAAACCCACACGGCTAGTCCCAAACCCACTCGGCTTGACACAAACCCACTCGGCCAGACCCAAACCCACTCGGCTAGACCCAAACCCACTCGGCTACACCCAAACCCACTCCGCTAGACCCAAACCCAATCCACTAGACCCAAACCCACCCGGCTAGACCCAAACCCACACGGCTAGACCCAAACCCACTCGGCTAGACCCAAACCCACTCAGCTAGATCCAAACCCACTCGGCTGGACCCAAACCCACTCGGCTAGACCCAAACCCACTCCGCTAGACCCAAACCCACTCGGCTAGACCCAAACCCACTCTGCTAGCCCCAAACCCACTCCGCTAGACCCACACCCACTCGGCTACACCCAAACCCACTCGGCTACACCCAAACCCACTCGGCTAGACCCAAACCCACTCGGCTAGGCCCAAACCCACTCGGCGAGACCCAAACCCACTCGTCTAGACCCAAACCCACTCGACTGGACTCAAACCCACTCGGCTAGACCCAAACCCACTCGGCTAGACCCAAACCCACTCGGCTAGACCCAAACCCACTCCGCTAGACCCAAATCCACTCAGCTAGACCCAAACTCACTCTGCTAGACCCAAACCCATTCGGCTAGACCGAAACCCACTCCGCTAGACCCAAATCCACTCCGCGAGACCCAGACCCACTCCGCTAGACCCAAACCCACACCGCTAGACCCAAACCCACTCGGCTAGACCCAATCCCACTTGTCTAGACCCAAACCAACTCGGCTAGACCCAAACCCACTCGGCTAGACCCAAACACACTCGGCTAGACCAAAACCCACTCGGCTACTCCCAACCCCACTCCGCTAGACCCAAACCCACTCGGCTAGACCAAAACCCACTCCGCTGGACCCAAACCCACTCGGCTAGACCCAAACCCACTCGGCTAGACCCAAACCCACTCGGCTAGACCCACACCCACTCGGCTAGACCCAAACCCACTCGGCTAGGCCCAAACCCACTCGGCTAGACCCAAACCCACTCGGCTAGACCCAAACCCACTCCGCTAGACCCAAATCCACTCCGCTACACCCAAACCCACTCGGCTAGACCCAAACCCATTCGGCTAGACCCAAACACACTCCGCTGGACCCAAACCCACTCCGCTAGACGCAAACCCACTCCGCTAGACCCAAACCCACTCCGCTAGACCCAAACCCACTCGGCTAGACCGAAACCCACTAGGCTAGACCCAAACGCACTCGGCTAGACCCAAACCCACTCGGCTAGACCCAAACCCACTCGGCTAGACCAAGACCCACTCCGCTAGACCCAAACCCACACCGCTAGACCCAAACCCACTCGGCTAGACACAATCCCACTCGGCTAGACCCAAACCCACTCGGCTAGAACCAAACCCAATCGGCTAGACCAAAACCCACTCGGCTAGACCCAAACCCACTCGGCTAGACCCAAACCCACTCGGCTAGACCCAAACCCACTCCGCTAGACCCAACCCATTTGGCGAGACCCAAACCCACTCCGCTAGCCCCAAACCCACTCCGCTAGACCCAAACCCACTCCGCTAGACCCAAACCCACTCGGCTAGACCCAAACCCACTCGGCTAGAGCCATACCCACTCGGCTAGTCCCAAACCCCCTCTGCTAGACCCAAACCCACTCGGCTAGACCCAAACCCACTCGGCTCGATCCAAACCCACTTGGCTCGACCCAAACCCACTCGGCTAGACCCAAACCCACTCGGCTTGACCCAAACCCACTCGGCAAGACCGAAACCCACACGGCTAGTCCCAAACCCACTCGGCTTGACACAAACCCACTCGGCCAGACCCAAACCCACTCGGCTAGACCCAAACCCACTCGGCTACACCCAAACCCACTCCGCTAGACCCAAACCCAATCCACTAGACCCAAACCCACCCGGCTAGACCCAAACCCACACGGCTAGACCCAAACCCACTCGGCTAAACCCAAACCCACTCAGCTAGATCCAAACCCACTCGGCTGGACCCAAACCCACTCGGCTAGACCCAAACCCACTCCGCTAGACCCAAACCCACTCGGCTAGACCCAAACCCACTCTGCTAGCCCCAAACCCACTCCGCTAGACCCACACCCACTCGGCTACACCCAAACCCACTCGGCTACACCCAAACCCACTCGGCTAGACCCAAACCCACTCGGCTAGGCCCAAACCCACTCGGCGAGACCCAAACCCACTCGTCTAGACCCAAACCCACTCGACTGGACTCAAACCCACTCGGCTAGACCCAAACCCACTCGGCTAGACCCAAACCCACTCGGCTAGACCCAAACCCACTCCGCTAGACCCAAATCCACTCAGCTAGACCCAAACTCACTCTGCTAGACCCAAACCCATTCGGCTAGACCGAAACCCACTCCGCTAGACCCAAATCCACTCCGCGAGACCCAGACCCACTCGGCTAGACCCAAACCCACACCGCTAGACCCAAACCCACTCGGCTAGACCCAATCCCACTTGTCTAGACCCAAACCAACTCGGCTAGACCCAAACCCACTCGGCTAGACCCAAACACACTCGGCTAGACCAAAACCCACTCGGCTACTCCCAACCCCACTCCGCTAGACCCAAACCCACTCGGCTAGACCAAAACCCACTCCGCTGGACCCAAACCCACTCGGCTAGACCCAAACCCACTCGGCTAGACCCAAACACACTCGGCTAGACCAAAACCCACTCGGCTACTCCCAACCCCACTCCGCTAGACCCAAACCCACTCGGCTAGACCAAAACCCACTCCGCTGGACCCAAACCCACTCGGCTAGACCCAAACCCACTCGGCTAGACCCAAACCCACTCGGCTAGACCCACACCCACTCGGCTAGACCCAAACCCACTCGGCTAGGCACAAACCCACTCGGCTAGACCCAAACCCACTCGGCTAGACCCAAACCCACTCCGCTAGACCCAAATCCACTCCGCTACACCCAAACCCACTCGGCTAGACCCAAACCCATTCGGCTAGACCCAAACACACTCCGCTGGACCCAAACCCACTCCGCTAGACGCAAACCCACTCCGCTAGACCCAAACCCACTCCGCTAGACCCAAACCCACTCGGCTAGACCGAAACCCACTAGGCTAGACCCAAACGCACTCGGCTAGACCCAAACCCACTCGGCTAGACCCAAACCCACTCGGCTAGACCAAGACCCACTCCGCTAGACCCAAACCCACACCGCTAGAACCAAACCCACTCGGCTAGACACAATCCCACTCGGCTAGACCCAAACCCACTCGGCTAGAACCAAACCCACTCGGCTAGACCAAAACCCACTCGGCTAGACCCAAACCCACTCGGCTAGACCCAAACCCACTCGGCTAGACCCAAACCCACTCCGCTAGACCCAACCCATTTGGCGAGACCCAAACCCACTCCGCTAGCCCCAAACCCACTCCGCTAGACCCAAACCCACTCCGCTAGACCCAAACCCACTCGGCTAGACCCAAACCCACTCGGCTAGAGCCATACCCACTCGGCTAGTCCCAAACCCCCTCTGCTAGACCCAAACCCACTCGGCTAGACCCAAACCCACTCGGCTCGATCCAAACCCACTTGGCTCGACCCAAACCCACTCGGCTAGACCCAAACCCACTCGGCTTGACCCAAACCCACTCGGCAAGACCGAAACCCACACGGCTAGTCCCAAACCCACTCGGCTTGACACAAACCCACTCGGCCAGACCCAAACCCACTCGGCTAGACCCAAACCCACTCGTCTACACCCAAACCCACTCCGCTAGACCCAAACCCAATCCACTAGACCCAAACCCACCCGGCTAGACCCAAACCCACACGGCTAGACCCAAACCCACTCGGCTAAACCCAAACCCACTCAGCTAGATCCAAACCCACTCGGCTGGACCCAAACCCACTCGGCTAGACCCAAACCCACTCCGCTAGACCCAAACCCACTCGGCTAGACCCAAACCCACTCTGCTAGCCCCAAACCCACTCCGCTAGACCCACACCCACTCGGCTACACCCAAACCCACTCGGCTACACCCAAACCCACTCGGCTAGACCCAAACCCACTCGGCTAGGCCCAAACCCACTCGGCGAGACCCAAACCCACTCGTCTAGACCCAAACCCACTCGACTGGACTCAAACCCACTCGGCTAGACCCAAACCCACTCGGCTAGACCCAAACCCACTCGGCTAGACCCAAACCCACTCCGCTAGACCCAAATCCACTCAGCTAGACCCAAACTCACTCTGCTAGACCCAAACCCATTCGGCTAGACCGAAACCCACTCCGCTAGACCCAAATCCACTCCGCGAGACCCAGACCCACTCCGCTAGACCCAAACCCACACCGCTAGACCCAAACCCACTCGGCTAGACCCAATCCCACTTGTCTAGACCCAAACCAACTCGGCTAGACCCAAACCCACTCGGCTAGACCCAAACACACTCGGCTAGACCAAAACCCACTCGGCTACTCCCAACCCCACTCCGCTAGACCCAAACCCACTCGGCTAGACCAAAACCCACTCCGCTGGACCCAAACCCACTCGGCTAGACCCAAACCCACTCGGCTAGACCCAAACCCACTCGGCTAGACCCACACCCACTCGGCTAGACCCAAACCCACTCGGCTAGACCCAAACCCACTCGGCTAGACCCAAACCCACTCGGCTAGACCCAAACCCACTCCGCTAGACCCAAATCCACTCCGCTACACCCAAACCCACTCGGCTAGACCCAAACCCATTCGGCTAGACCCAAACACACTCCGCTAGACCCAAACCCACTCCGCTAGACGCAAACCCACTCCGCTAGACCCAAACCCACTCCGCTAGACCCAAACCCACTCGGCTAGACCGAAACCCACTAGGCTAGACCCAAACGCACTCGGCTAGACCCAAACCCACTCGGCTAGACCCAAACCCACTCGGCTAGACCCAAACCCACTCGGCTAGACCCAAACCCACTCCGCTAGACCCAAACCCACTTGGCTAGACCCAAACCCACTCCGCTAGCCCCAAACACACTCCGCTAGACCCAAACCCACTCGGCTAGTCCCAACCCCACTCCGCTAGACCCAAACCCACTCGGCTAGACCCAAACCCACTCGGCTAGACCCAAACCCACTCGGCTAGACCCACACCCACTCGGCTAGACCCAAACCCACTCGGCTAGGCACAAACCCACTCGGCTAGACCCAAACCCACTCGGCTAGACCCAAACCCACTCCGCTAGACCCAAATCCACTCCGCTACACCCAAACCCACTCGGCTAGACCCAAACCCATTCGGCTAGACCCAAACACACTCCGCTGGACCCAAACCCACTCCGCTAGACGCAAACCCACTCCGCTAGACCCAAACCCACTCCGCTAGACCCAAACCCACTCGGCTAGACCGAAACCCACTAGGCTAGACCCAAACGCACTCGGCTAGACCCAAACCCACTCGGCTAGACCCAAACCCACTCGGCTAGACCAAGACCCACTCCGCTAGACCCAAACCCACACCGCTAGAACCAAACCCACTCGGCTAGACACAATCCCACTCGGCTAGACCCAAACCCACTCGGCTAGAACCAAACCCACTCGGCTAGACCAAAACCCACTCGGCTAGACCCAAACCCACTCGGCTAGACCCAAACCCACTCGGCTAGACCCAAACCCACTCCGCTAGACCCAACCCATTTGGCGAGACCCAAACCCACTCCGCTAGCCCCAAACCCACTCCGCTAGACCCAAACCCACTCCGCTAGACCCAAACCCACTCGGCTAGACCCAAACCCACTCGGCTAGAGCCATACCCACTCGGCTAGTCCCAAACCCCCTCTGCTAGACCCAAACCCACTCGGCTAGACCCAAACCCACTCGGCTCGATCCAAACCCACTTGGCTCGACCCAAACCCACTCGGCTAGACCCAAACCCACTCGGCTTGACCCAAACCCACTCGGCAAGACCGAAACCCACACGGCTAGTCCCAAACCCACTCGGCTTGACACAAACCCACTCGGCCAGACCCAAACCCACTCGGCTAGACCCAAACCCACTCGTCTACACCCAAACCCACTCCGCTAGACCCAAACCCAATCCACTAGACCCAAACCCACCCGGCTAGACCCAAACCCACACGGCTAGACCCAAACCCACTCGGCTAAACCCAAACCCACTCAGCTAGATCCAAACCCACTCGGCTGGACCCAAACCCACTCGGCTAGACCCAAACCCACTCCGCTAGACCCAAACCCACTCGGCTAGACCCAAACCCACTCTGCTAGCCCCAAACCCACTCCGCTAGACCCACACCCACTCGGCTACACCCAAACCCACTCGGCTACACCCAAACCCACTCGGCTAGACCCAAACCCACTCGGCTAGGCCCAAACCCACTCGGCGAGACCCAAACCCACTCGTCTAGACCCAAACCCACTCGACTGGACTCAAACCCACTCGGCTAGACCCAAACCCACTCGGCTAGACCCAAACCCACTCGGCTAGACCCAAACCCACTCCGCTAGACCCAAATCCACTCAGCTAGACCCAAACTCACTCTGCTAGACCCAAACCCATTCGGCTAGACCGAAACCCACTCCGCTAGACCCAAATCCACTCCGCGAGACCCAGACCCACTCCGCTAGACCCAAACCCACACCGCTAGACCCAAACCCACTCGGCTAGACCCAATCCCACTTGTCTAGACCCAAACCAACTCGGCTAGACCCAAACCCACTCGGCTAGACCCAAACACACTCGGCTAGACCAAAACCCACTCGGCTACTCCCAACCCCACTCCGCTAGACCCAAACCCACTCGGCTAGACCAAAACCCACTCCGCTGGACCCAAACCCACTCGGCTAGACCCAAACCCACTCGGCTAGACCCAAACCCACTCGGCTAGACCCACACCCACTCGGCTAGACCCAAACCCACTCGGCTAGACCCAAACCCACTCGGCTAGACCCAAACCCACTCGGCTAGACCCAAACCCACTCCGCTAGACCCAAATCCACTCCGCTACACCCAAACCCACTCGGCTAGACCCAAACCCATTCGGCTAGACCCAAACACACTCCGCTAGACCCAAACCCACTCCGCTAGACGCAAACCCACTCCGCTAGACCCAAACCCACTCCGCTAGACCCAAACCCACTCGGCTAGACCGAAACCCACTAGGCTAGACCCAAACGCACTCGGCTAGACCCAAACCCACTCGGCTAGACCCAAACCCACTCGGCTAGACCCAAACCCACTCGGCTAGACCCAAACCCACTCCGCTAGACCCAAACCCACTTGGCTAGACCCAAACCCACTCCGCTAGCCCCAAACACACTCCGCTAGACCCAAACCCACTCGGCTAGTCCCAACCCCACTCCGCTAGACCCAAACCCACTCGGCTAGACCAAAACCCACTCCGCTAGACCCAAACCCACTCGGCTAGACCCAAACCCACTCGGCTAGACCCAAACCCACTCGGCCTGACACAAACCCACTCGGCCAGACCCAAACCCACTCGGCTAGACACAAACCCACTCGGCTACACCCAAACCCACTCCGCTAGACCCAAACCCACTTGGCTAGACCCAAACCCACTCGGCTGGACCCACACCCACTCGTCTAGACCCAAACCCACTCGGCTAGACACAAACCCACTCGGCTACACCCAAACCCAATCCACTAGACCCAAACCCACCCGGCTGGACCCAAACCCACACGGCTAGACCCAAACCCACTCGGCTAGACCCAAACCCACTCAGCTTGATCCAAACCCACTCGGCTAGACCCAAACCCACTCGGCTAGACCCGAACCCACTCCGCGAGACCCAGACACACTCCGCTAGACCCAAACCCACACCGCTAGACCCAAACCCACTCGGCTAGACCCAATCCCACTTGTCTAGACCCAAACCAACTCGGCTAGACCCAAACCCACTCGGCTAGACCCAAACACACTCGGCTAGACCAAAACCCACTCGGCTACTCCTAACCCCACTCCGCTAGACCCAAACCCACTCGGCTACACCAAAACCCACTCCGCTGGACCCAAACCCACTCGGCTAGACCCAAACCCACTCGGCTAGACCCAAACCCACTCGGCTAGACCCACACCCACTCCGCTAGACCCAAATCCACTCCGCTACACCCAAACCCACTCGGCTAGACCCAAACCCATTCGGCTAGTCCCAAACACACTCCGCTAGACCCAAACCCACTCCGCTAGACGCAAACCCACTCCGCTAGACCCAAACCCACTCCGCTCGACCCAAACCCACTCGGCTAGACCGAAACCCACTAGGCTAGACCCAAACGCACTCGGCTAGACCCAAACCCACTCGGCTAGACCCAAACCCACTCGGCTAGACCCAAACCCACTCGGATAGACCCAAACCCACTTGGCTAGACCCAAACCCACTCCGCTAGCCCCAAACCCACTCGGCTAGAGCCATACCCACTCGGCTAGTCCCAAACCCCCTCTGCTAGACCCAAACCCACTCGGCTAGACCCAAACCCACTCGGCTAGATCCAAACCCACTTGGCTCGACCCAAACCCACTCGGCTAGACCCAAACCCACTCGGCTTGACCCAAACCCACTCGGCAAGACCGAAACCCACTCGGCTAGTCCCAAACCCACTCGGCTTGACACAAACCCACTCGGCCAGACCCAAACCCACTCGGCTAGACCCAAACCCATTCGGCTACACCCAAACCCACTCCGCTAGACCCAAACCCAATCCACTGGACCCAAACCCACCCGGCTAGACCCAAACCCACACGGCTAGACCCAAACCCACTCGGCTAGACCCAAACCCACTCAGCTAGATCCAAACCCACTCGGCTGGACCCAAACCCACTCGGCTAGACCCAAACCCACTCCGCTAGACCCAAACCCACTCGGCTAGACCCAAACCCACTCTGCTAGCCCCAAACCCACTCCGCTAGACCCACACCCACTCGGCTACACCCAAACCCACTCGGCTACACCCAAACCCACTCGGCTAGACCCAAACCCACTCGGCTAGGCCCAAACCCACTCGGCGAGACCCAAACCCACTCGTCTAGACCCAAACCCACTCGACTGGACTCAAACCCACTCGGCTAGACCCAAACCCATTCGGCTAGACCGAAACCCACTCCGCTAGACCCAAATCCACTCCGCGAGACCCAGACCCACTCCGCTAGACCCAAACCCACACCGCTAGACCCAAACCCACTCAGCTAGACCCAATCCCACTTGTCTAGACCCAAACCAACTCGGCTAGACCCAAACCCACTCGGCTAGACCCAAACACACTCGGCTAGACCAAAACCCACTCGGCTACTCCCAACCCCACTCCGCTAGACCCAAACCCACTCGGCTAGACCAAAACCCACTCCGCTGGACCCAAACCCACTCGGCTAGACCCAATCCCACTCGGCTAGACCCAAACCCACTCGGCTAGACCCACACCCACTCGGCTAGACCCAAACCCACTCGGCTAGACCCAAACCCACTCGGCTAGACCTAAACCCACTCGGCTGGACCCAAACCCACTCCGCTAGACCCAAATCCACTCCGCTACACCCAAACCCACTCGGCTAGACCCAAACCCATTCGGCTAGACCCAAACACACTCCGCTAGACCCAAACCCACTCCGCTGGACGCAAACCCACTCCGCTAGTCCCAAACCCACTCCGCTAGACCCAAACCCACTCGGCTAGACCGAAACCCACTAGGCTAGACCCAAACGCACTCGGCTAGACCCAAACCCACTCGGCTAGACCCAAACCCACTCGGCTAGACCCAAACCCACTCGGCTAGACCCAAACCCACTCCGCTAGACCCAAACCCACTTGGCTAGACCCAAAGCCACTCCGCTAGCCCCAAACACACTCCGCTAGACCCAAACCCACTCGGCTAGTCCCAACCCCACTCCGCTAGACCCAAACCCACTCGGCTAGACCAAAACCCACTCCGCTAGACCCAAACCCACTCGGCTAGACCCAAACCCACTCAGCTTGATCCAAACCCACTCGGCTAGACCCAAACCCACTCGGCCAGACCCAAACCCACTCCGCTAGACCCACACCCACTCGGCTACACCCAAACCCACTCGGCTACACCCAAACCCACTCGGCTAGACCCAAACCCACTCGGCTAGGCCCAAACCCACTCGGCGAGACCCAAACCCACTCGTCTAGACCCAAACCCACTCGACTGGACTCAAACCCACTCGGCTAGACCCAAACCCATTCGGCTAGACCGAAACCCACTCCGCTAGACCCAAATCCACTCCGCGAGACCCAGACCCACTCCGCTAGACCCAAACCCACACCGCTAGACCCAAACCCACTCAGCTAGACCCAATCCCACTTGTCTAGACCCAAACCAACTCGGCTAGACCCAAACCCACTCGGCTAGACCCAAACACACTCGGCTAGACCAAAACCCACTCGGCTACTCCCAACCCCACTCCGCTAGACCCAAACCCACTCGGCTAGACCAAAACCCACTCCGCTGGACCCAAACCCACTCGGCTAGACCCAATCCCACTCGGCTAGACCCAAACCCACTCGGCTAGACCCACACCCACTCGGCTAGACCCAAACCCACTCGGCTAGACCCAAACCCACTCGGCTAGACCCAAACCCACTCGGCTGGACCCAAACCCACTCCGCTAGACCCAAATCCACTCCGCTACACCCAAACCCACTCGGCTAGACCCAAACCCATTCGGCTAGACCCAAACACACTCCGCTAGACCCAAACCCACTCCGCTGGACGCAAACCCACTCCGCTAGTCCCAAACCCACTCCGCTAGACCCAAACCCACTCGGCTAGACCGAAACCCACTAGGCTAGACCCAAACGCACTCGGCTAGACCCAAACCCACTCGGCTAGACCCAAACCCACTCGGCTAGACCCAAACCCACTCGGCTAGACCCAAACCCACTCCGCTAGACCCAAACCCACTTGGCTAGACCCAAAGCCACTCCGCTAGCCCCAAACACACTCCGCTAGACCCAAACCCACTCGGCTAGTCCCAACCCCACTCCGCTAGACCCAAACCCACTCGGCTAGACCAAAACCCACTCCGCTAGACCCAAACCCACTCGGCTAGACCCAAACCCACTCGGCTAGACCCAAACCCACTCGGCCTGACACAAACCCACTCGGCCAGACCCAAACCCACTCCGCTAGACCCAAACCCACTCAGCTACACCCAAACCCACTCCGCTAGACCCAAACCCACTTGGCTAGACCCAAACCCACTCGGCTGGACCCACACCCACTCGTCTAGACCCAAACCCACTCGGCTAGACACAAACCCACTCGGCTACACCCACACCCAATCCACTAGACCCAAACCCACCCGGCTGGACCCAAACCCACACGGCCAGACCCAAACCCACTCGGCTAGACCCAAACCCACTCAGCTTGATCCAAACCCACTCGGCTAGACCCAAACCCACTCGGCTAGACCCGAACCCACTCCGCGAGACCCAGACCCACTCCGCTAGACCCAAACCCACACCGCTAGACCCAAACCCACTCGGCTAGACCCAAACCCACTTGTCTAGACCCAAACCAACTCGGCTAGACCCAAACCCACTCGGCTAGACCCAAACACACTCGGCTAGACCAAAACCCACTCGGCTACTCCCAACCCCACTCCGCTAGACCCAAACCCACTCGGCTAGACCAAAACCCACTCCGCTGGACCCAAACCCACTCGGCTAGACCCAAACCCACTCGGCTAGACCCAAACCCACTCGGCTAGACCCGCACCCACTCCGCTAGACCCAAATCCACTCCGCTACACCCAAACCCACTCGGCTAGACCCAAACCCATTCGGCTAGACCCAAACACACTCCGCTAGACCCAAACCCACTCGGCTGGACGCAAACCCACTCCGCTAGACCCAAACCCACTCCGCTAGACCCAAACCCACTCGGCTAGACCGAAACCCACTAGGCTAGACCCAAACGCACTCGGCTAGACCCAAACCCACTCGGCTAGACCCAAACCCACTCGCCTAGACCCAAACCCACTCGGATAGACCCAAACCCACTCCGCTAGACCCAAACCCACTTGGCTAGACCCAAACCCACTCCGCTAGCCCCAAACACACTCCGCTAGACCCAAACCCACTCGGCTAGTCCCAACCCCACTCCGCTAGACCCAAACCCACTCGGCTAGACCAAAACCCACTCCGCTAGACCCAAACCCACTCGGCTAGACCCAAACCCACTCGGCTAGACCCAAACCCACTCGGCCTGACACAAACCCACTCGGCCAGACCCAAACCCACTCGGCTAGACCCAAACCCACTCGGCTACTCCCAAACCCACTCCGCTAGACCCAAACCCACTTGGCTAGACCCAAACCCACTCGGCTGGACCCACACCCACTCGTCTAGACCCAAACCCACTCGGCTAGACACAAACCCACTTGGCTACACCCAAACCCAATCCACTAGACCCAAACCCACCCGGCTGGACCCAAACCCACACGGCTAGACCCAAACCCACTCGGCTAGACCCAAACCCACTCAGCTTGATCCAAACCCACTCGGCTAGACGCAAACCCACTCGGCTAGACCCGAACCCACTCCGCTAGACCCAAACCCACTCGGCTAGACCCAAACCCACTCCGCTAGCCCCAAACCCACTCCGCTAGACCCACACCCACTCGGCTACACCCAAACCCACTCGGCTACACCCAAACCCACTCGGCTAGACCCAAACCCACTCGGCTAGGCCCAAACCCACTCGGCGAGACCCAAACCCACTCGTCTGGACCCAAACCCACTCGACTGGACTCAAACCCACTCGGCTAGACCCAAACCCACTCGGCTAGACACAAACCCACTCGGCTAGACCCAAACCCACTCCGCTAGACCCAAATCCACTCAGCTAGACCCAAACTCACTCTGCTAGACCCAAACCCATTCGGCTAGACCGAAACCCACTCCGCTAGACCCAAACCCACTCCGCGAGACCCAGACCCACTCCGCTAGACCCAAACCCACACCGCTAGACCCAAACCCACTCGGCTAGACCCAATCCCACTCGGCTAGACCCAAACCCACTCGGCTAGACCCAAACCCACTCGGCTAGACCCAAACACACTCCGCTAGACCAAAACCCACTCGGCTACTCCCAACCCCACTCCGCTAGACCCAAACCCACTCGGCTAGACCAAAACCCACTCCGCTGGACCCAAACCCACTCGGCTAGACCCAAACCCACTCGGCAAGACCCAAACCCACTCGGCTAGACCCACACCCACTCGGCTAGACCCAAACCCACTCGGCTAGACCCAAACCCACTCGGCCATACCCAAACTAACTCGGCTAGACCCAAACCCACTCCGCTAGACCCAAATCCACTCCGCTACACCCAAACCACTCGGCTAGACCCAAACCCATTCGGCTAGACCCAAACACACTCCGCTAGACCCAAACCCACTCGTCTGGACCCAAACCCACTCGACTGGACTCAAACCCACTCGGCAAGACCCAAACCCACTCGGCTAGACCCAAACCCACTCGGCTAGACCCAAACCCACTCGGCTACTCCCAACCCCACTCCGCTAGACCCAAACCCACTCGGCTAGACCAAAACCCACTCCGCTGGACCCAAACCCACTCGGCTAGACCCAAACCCACTCGGCTAGACCCAAACCCACTCGGCTAGACCCACACCCACTCCGCTAGACCCAAATCCACTCCGCTACACCCAAACCCACTCGGCTAGACCCAATCCCATTCGGCTAGACCCAAACACACTCCGCTAGACCCAAACCCACTCGGCTAGACGCAAACCCACTCCGCTAGACCCAAACCCACTCCGCTAGACCCAAACCCACTCGGCTAGACCGAAACCCACTAGGCTAGACCCAAACGCACTCGGCTAGACCCAAACGCACTCGGCTAAACCCAAACCCACTCGGCTAGACCCAAACCCACTCGGATAGACCCAAACCCACTCCGCGAGACCCAAACCCACTTGGCTAGACCCAAACCCACTCCGCTAGCCCCAAACACACTCCGCTAGACCCAAACCCACTCGGCTAGTCCCAACCCCACTCCGCTAGACCCAAACCCACTCGGCTAGACCAAAACCCACTCCGCTAGACCCAAACCCACTCGGCTAGACCCAAACCCACTCGGCTAGACCCAAACCCACTCGGCCTGACACAAACCCACTCGGCCAGACCCAAACCCACTCGGCTAGACCCAAACCCACTCGGCTACACCCAAACCCACTCCGCTAGACCCAAACCCACTTGGCTAGACCCAAACCCACTCGGCTGGACCCACACCCACTGGTCTAGACCCAAACCCACTCGGCTAGACACAAACCCACTCGGCTACACCCAAACCCAATCCACTAGACCCAAACCCACCCGGCTGGACCCAAACCCACACGGCTAGACCCAAACCCACTCGGCTAGACCCAAACCCACTCAGCTTGATCCAAACCCACTCGGCTAGACGCAAACCCACTCGGCTAGACCCGAACCCAATCCGCTAGACCCAAACCCACTCGGCTAGACCCAAACCCACTCCGCTAGCCCCAAACCCACTCCGCTAGACCCACACCCACTCGGCTACACCCAAACCCACTCGGCTACACCCAAACCCACTCGGCTAGACCCAAACCCACTCGGCTAGGCCCAAACCCACTCGGCGAGACCCAAACCCACTCGTCTGGACCCAAACCCACTCGACTGGACTCAAACCCACTCGGCTAGACCCAAACCCACTCGGCTAGACACAAACCCACTCGGCTAGACCCAAACCCACTCCGCTGGACCCAAATCCACTCAGCTAGACCCAAACTCACTCTGCTAGACCCAAACCCATTCGGCTAGACCGAAACCCACTCCGCTAGACCCAAACCCACTCCGCGAGACCCAGACCCACTCCGCTAGACCCAAACCCACACCGCTAGACCCAAACCCACTCGGCTAGACCCAACCCCACTCGGCTAGACCCAAACCCACTCGGCTAGACCCAAACCCACTCGGCTAGACCCAAACACACTCCGCTAGACCAAAACCCACTCGGCTACTCCCAACCCCACTCCGCTAGACCCAAACCCACTCGGCTAGACCAAAACCCACTCCGCTGGACCCAAACCCACTCGGCAAGACCCAAACCCACTCGGCTAGACCCACACCCACTCGGCTAGACCCAAACCCACTCGGCTAGACCCAAACCCACTCGGCCATACCCAAACCCACTCGGCTAGACCCAAACCCACTCCGCTAGACCAAAATCCACTCCGCTACACCCAAACCACTCGGCTAGACCCAAACCCATTCGGCTAGACCCAAACACACTCCGCTAGACCCAAACCCACTCGTCTGGACCCAAACCCACTCGACTGGACTCAAACCCACTCGGCAAGACCCAAACCCACTCGGCTAGACACAAACCCACTCGGCTAGACCCAAACCCACTCCGCTAGACCCAAATCCACTCAGCTAGACTCAAACTCACTCTGCTAGACCCAAACCCATTCGGCTAGACCGAAACCCACTCCGCTAGACCCAAACCCACTCCGCGAGACCCAGACCCACTCCGCTAGACCCAAACCCACACCGCTAGACCCAAACCCACTCGGCTAGACCCAATCCCATTCGGCTAGACCCAAACCCACTCGGCTAGACCCAAACCCACTCGGCCAGACCCAAACACACTCCGCTAGACCCAAACCCACTCGGCTAGACCAAAACCCACTCCGCTGGACCCAAACCCACTCGGCTAGACCCAAACCCACTCGGCTAGACCCACACCCACTCGGCTAGACCCAAACCCACACGGCTAGACCCAAATCCACTCCGCTACACCCAAACCACTCGGCTAGACCCAAACCCATTCGGCTAGACCCAAACACACTCCGCTAGAACCAAACCCACTCCGCTAGACGCAAACCCACTCCGCTAGACCCAAACCCACTCCGCTAGACCCAAACCCACTCGGCTAGACCGAAACCCACTAGGCTAGACCCAAACGCACTCGGCTAGACCCAAACCCACTCGGCTAGGCCCAAACCCACTCGGCTAGACCCAAACCCACTCGGCTAGACCCAAACCCACTCCGCTAGACCCAAACCCACTTGGCTAGACCCAAACCCACTCCGCTAGACCCAAATCCACTCCGCTACACCCAAACCCACTCGGCTAGACCCAAACCCATTCGGCTAGACCCAAACACACTCCGCTAGACCCAAACCCACTTGGCTTGACCCAAACCCACTCGGCTTGACCCAAACCCACTCGGCTAGACCCAAACCCACTCCGCTAGACCCAAATCCGCTCCGCTAGACCCAAACCCACTCGGCTACACCCAAACCCATTCGGCTAGACCGAAACCCACTCCGCTAGACCCAAACCCACTCCGCTAGACCCAAACCCACACCACTAGACCCAAACCCACTCGGCTAGACCCAATCCCACTCGGCTAGACCCAAACCCACTCGGCTAGACCCAAACCCACTCGGCTAGACCCAAACCCACTCGGCTAGACCCAAACCCACTCGGCTAGACCCAAACCCACTCGGCTAGACCCAAACCCACTCCGCTAGACCCAAACCCACTCGGCTAGACCCAAACCCACTCCGCTAGCCCCAAACACACTCCGCTAGACCCAAACCCACTCGGCTAGTCCCAAACCCACTCCGCTAGACCCAAACCCACTCCGCTAGACCCAAACCCACTCCGCTAGAGCCAAACCTACTCGGCTAGTCCCAAACCCACTCGGCTAGACCCAAACCCACTCGGCTAGACCCAAACCCAATCGGCTTGACCCAAACCCACTCGGCTTGACCCAAACCCACTCGGCTAGACCCAAACCCACTCGGCTAGACCCAAACCCACTCGGCTAGAGCCATACCCACTCGGCTAGTCCCAAACCCCCTCTGCTTGACCCAAACCCACTCGGCTAGACCCAAACCCACTCGGCTAGACCTAAACCCAATCCGCTAGACCCAAATCCACTCAGCTAGACCCAAACCCACTCGGCTAGACCCAAACCCACTCGGCTAGACCCAAACCCACTCGGCTAGACCCAAACCCACTCGGCTAGAGCCATACCCACTCGGCTAGTCCCAAACCCCCTCTGCTAGACCCAAACCCACTCGGCTAGACCCAAACCCACTCGGCTAGATCCAAACCCACTCGGCTCGACCCAAACCCACTCGGCTAGACCCAAACCCACTCGGCTTGACCCAAACCCACTCGGCAAGACCGAAACCCACTCGGCTAGTCTCAAACCCACTCGGCTTGACACAAACCCACTCGGCCAGACCCAAACCCACTCGGCTAGACCCAAACCCACTCGGCTACACCCAAACCCACTCCGCTAGACCCAAACCCACTTGGCTAGACCCAAACCCACTCGGCTGGACCCACACCCACTCGTCTAGACCCAAACCCACTCGGCTAGACACAAACCCACTCGGCTACACCCAAACCCAATCCACTAGACCCAAACCCACCCGGCTAGACCTAAACCCACACGGCTAGACCCAAACCCACTCGGCTAGACCCAAACCCACTCAGCTAGATCCAAACCCACTCGGCTAGACGCAAACCCACTCGGCTAGACCCAAACCCACTCCGCTAGACCCAAACCCACTCGGCTAGACCCAAACCCACTCCGATAGCCCCAAACCCACTCCGCTAGACCCACACCCACTCGGCTACACCCAAACCCACTCGGCTACACCCAAACCCACTCGGCTAGACCCAAACCCACTCGGCGAGACCCAAACCCACTCGTCTAGACCGAAACCCACTCGACTGGACGCAAACCCACTCGGCTAGACCCAAACCCACTCGGCTAGACACAAACCCACTCGGCTAGACCCAAACCCACTCCGCTAGACCCAAATCCACTCAGCTAGACCCAAATTCACTCTGCTAGACCCAAACCCATTCGGCTAGACCGAAACCCACTCCGCTAGGCCCAAACCCACTCCGCTAGACCCAGACCCACTCCGCTAGACCCAAACCCACACCGCTAGACCCAAACCCACTCGGCTAGACCCAAACCCACACGGCTAGACCCAAATCCACTCCGCTACACCCAAACCACTCGGCTAGACCCAAACCCATTCGGCTAGACCCAAACACACTCCGCTAGAACCAAACCCACTCCGCTAGACGCAAACCCACTCCGCTAGACCCAAACCCACTCCGCTAGACCCAAACCCACTCGGCTAGACCGAAACCCACTAGGCTAGACCCAAACGCACTCGGCTAGACCCAAACCCACTCGGCTAGGCCCAAACCCACTCGGCTAGACCCAAACCCACTCGGCTAGACCCAAACCCACTCCGCTAGACCCAAACCCACTTGGCTAGACCCAAACCCACTCCGCTAGACCCAAATCCACTCCGCTACACCCAAACCCACTCGGCTAGACCCAAACCCATTCGGCTAGACCCAAACACACTCCGCCAGACCCAAACCCACTTGGCTTGACCCAAACCCACTCGGCTTGACCCAAACCCACTCGGCTAGACCCAAACCCACTCCGCTAGACCCAAATCCGCTCCGCTAGACCCAAACCCACTCGGCTACACCCAAACCCATTCGGCTAGACCGAAACCCACTCCGCTAGACCCAAACCCACTCCGCTAGACCCAAACCCACACCACTAGACCCAAACCCACTCGGCTAGACCCAATCCCACTCGGCTAGACCCAAACCCACTCGGCTAGACCCAAACCCACTCGGCTAGACCCAAACCCACTCGGCTAGACCCAAACCCACTCGGCTAGACCCAAACCCACTCGGCTAGACCCAAACCCACTCCGCTAGACCCAAACCCACTCGGCTAGACCCAAACCCACTCCGCTAGCCCCAAACACACTCCGCTAGACCCAAACCCACTCGGCTAGTCCCAAACCCACTCCGCTAGACCCAAACCCACTCCGCTAGACCCAAACCCACTCCGCTAGAGCCAAACCTACTCGGCTAGTCCCAAACCCACTCGGCTAGACCCAAACCCACTCGGCTAGACCCAAACCCAATCGGCTTGACCCAAACCCACTCGGCTTGACCCAAACCCACTCGGCTAGACCCAAACCCACTCGGCTAGACCCAAACCCACTCGGCTAGAGCCATACCCACTCGGCTAGTCCCAAACCCCCTCTGCTTGACCCAAACCCACTCGGCTAGACCCAAACCCACTCGGCTAGACCTAAACCCAATCCGCTAGACCCAAATCCACTCAGCTAGACCCAAACCCACTCGGCTAGACCCAAACCCACTCGGCTAGACCCAAACCCACTCGGCTAGACCCAAACCCACTCGGCTAGAGCCATACCCACTCGGCTAGTCCCAAACCCCCTCTGCTAGACCCAAACCCACTCGGCTAGACCCAAACCCACTCGGCTAGATCCAAACCCACTCGGCTCGACCCAAACCCACTCGGCTAGACCCAAACCCACTCGGCTTGACCCAAACCCACTCGGCAAGACCGAAACCCACTCGGCTAGTCTCAAACCCACTCGGCTTGACACAAACCCACTCGGCCAGACCCAAACCCACTCGGCTAGACCCAAACCCACTCGGCTACACCCAAACCCACTCCGCTAGACCCAAACCCACTTGGCTAGACCCAAACCCACTCGGCTGGACCCACACCCACTCGTCTAGACCCAAACCCACTCGGCTAGACACAAACCCACTCGGCTACACCCAAACCCAATCCACTAGACCCAAACCCACCCGGCTAGACCTAAACCCACACGGCTAGACCCAAACCCACTCGGCTAGACCCAAACCCACTCAGCTAGATCCAAACCCACTCGGCTAGACGCAAACCCACTCGGCTAGACCCAAACCCACTCCGCTAGACCCAAACCCACTCGGCTAGACCCAAACCCACTCCGATAGCCCCAAACCCACTCCGCTAGACCCACACCCACTCGGCTACACCCAAACCCACTCGGCTACACCCAAACCCACTCGGCTAGACCCAAACCCACTCGGCGAGACCCAAACCCACTCGTCTAGACCCAAACCCACTCGACTGGACGCAAACCCACTCGGCTAGACCCAAACCCACTCGGCTAGACACAAACCCACTCGGCTAGACCCAAACCCACTCCGCTAGACCCAAATCCACTCAGCTAGACCCAAATTCACTCTGCTAGACCCAAACCCATTCGGCTAGACCGAAACCCACTCCGCTAGGCCCAAACCCACTCCGCTAGACCCAGACCCACTCCGCTAGACCCAAACCCACACCGCTAGACCCAAACCCACTCGGCTAGACCCAATCCCACTCGGCTAGACCCAAACCCACTCGGCTGGACCCAAACCCACTCGGCTAGACCCAAACCCACTCGGCTAGACCCAAACCCACTCGGCTAGACCCAAACCCACTCGGCTAGACCCAAACCCACTCCGCTAGACCCAAACCGACTTGGCTAGACCCAAACCCACTCCGCTAGCCCCAAACACACTCCGCTAGACCCAAACCCACTCGGCTAGTCCCAAACCCACTCCGCTAGACGCAAACCCACTCGGCTAGACCCAAACCCACTCCGCTAGAGCCAAACCCACTCGGCTAGTCCCAAACCCACTCGGCTAGACCCAAACCCACTCGGCTAGACCCAAACCCACTCGGCTTGACCCAAACCCACTCGGCTAGATCGAAACCCACTCGGCTAGACCCAAACCCACTCGGCTAGACCCACACCCACTCGGCTAGAGCCATACCCACTCGGCTAGTCCCAAACCCCCTCTGCTAGACCCAAACCCACTCGGCTAGACCCAAACCCACTCGGCTAGATCCAAACCCACTCGGCTCGACCAAACCCACTCGGCTAGACCCAAACCCACTCTGCTTGACCCAAACCCACTCGGCAAGACCGAAACCCACTCGGCTAGTCCAAAACCCACTCGGCTTGACACAAACCCACTCGGCCAGACCCAAACCCACTCGGCTAGACCCAAACCCACTCGGCTACACCCAAACCCACTCCGCTAGACCCAAACCCACTTGGCTAGACCCAACCCCACTCGGCTGATCCCACACCCACTCGTCTAGACCCAAACCCACTCGGCTACACCCAAACCCAGTCCACTAGACCCAAACCCACCCGGCTAGACACAAACGCACACGGCTAGACCCAAACCCACTCGGCTAGACCCAAACCCACTCAGCTAGATCCAAACCCACTCGGCTAGACCCAAACCCACTCCGCTAGACCCAAACCCACTCCGCTAGACCCAAACCCACTCGCCCAAACCCACTCAGCTAGATCCAAACCCACTCGGCTAGACCCAAACCCACTCGGCTAGACCCAAACCCACTCCGCTAGACCCAAACCCACTCGGCTGGACCCAAACCCACTCCGCTAGCCCCAAACCCACTCCGCTAGACCCACACCCACTCGGCTACACCCAAATCCACTCGGCTACACCCAAACCCACTCGGCTAGACCCAAACCCACTCGGCTAGACCCAAACCCACTCGGCTCGACCCAAACCCACTCGGCAAAACCAAACCCACTCGGCTAGACCCAAACCCACTAAGCTGGACCCAAACCCACCTGCCCAAACCCACTCCGCCAGACCCAAACTCACTCGGCTAGACCCAAACCGACTTGGCTAGACCCAAACCCACTCCGCTAGCCCCAAACACACTCCGCTAGACCCAAACCCACTCGGCTAGTCCCAAACCCACTCCGCTAGACCCAAACCCACTCCGCTAGACCCAAACCCACTCCGCTAGAGCCAAACCCACTCAGCTAGACCCAAACCCACTCGGCTAGACCCAAACCCACTCAGCTAGATCCAAACCGACTTGGCTAGACCCAAACCCACTCCGCTAGCCCCAAACACACTCCGCTAGACCCAAACCCACTCGGCTAGTCCCAAACCCACTCCGCTAGACCCAAACCCACTCCGCTAGACCCAAACCCACTCCGCTAGAGCCAAACCCACTCAGCTAGACCCAAACCCACTCGGCTAGACCCAAACCCACTCAGCTAGATCCAAACCCACTCGGCTAGACCCAAACCCACTCGGCTAGACCCAAACCCACTCCGCTAGACCCAAACCCACTCGGCTCGACCCAAACCCACTCCGCTAGCCCCAAACCCACTCCGCTAGACCCACACCCACTCGGCTGCACCCAAACCCACTCGGCTACACCCAAACGCACTCGGCTAGACCCAAACCCACTCGGCTAGACCCAACTCCACTCGGCTACACCCAAACACACTCGGCTAGACCCAAACCCACTCGGCTAGACCCAAACCCACTCCGCTAGCCCCAAACCCTCTCCGCTAGACCCACACCCACTCGGCTACACCCAAACCCACTCCGCTAGACCCAAACCCACTCGGCTAGACCCAAACCCACTCGGCAAAACCAAACCCACTCGGCTAGACCCAAACCCACTAAGCTGGACCCAAACCCACTCGCCCAAACCCACTCCGCTAGACCCAAACTCACTCGGCTAGACCGAAACCCACTCGGCTAGAACCAAACCCACTCGGCTAGACCCAAACCCACTCGGCTAGACACAAACCCACTCCGCTATACCCAAACCCACTCCGCTAGACCCAAACCCACTCCGCTAGACCCAGACCCATTCCGCTAGACCCAAACCCACTCCGCTAGACCCAAACCCACTCGGCTAGACCCAAACCCACTCGGCTAGACCCAAACCCACTCGGCTAGACCCAAACCCACTAAGCTGGACCCAAACCCACTCGCCCAAACCCACTCCGCTAGACCCAAACTCACTCGGCTAGACCGAAACCCACTCGGCTAGACCCAAACCCACTCCGCTATACCCAAACCCACTCCGCTAGACCCAAACCCACTCCGCTAGACCCAGACCCATTCCGCTAGACCCAAACCCACTCCGCTAGACCCAAACCCACTCGGCTGGACCCACACCCACTCGTCTAGACCCAAACCCACTCGGCTAGACCCAAACCCACTCGGCTACACCCAAACCCAGTCCACTAGACCCAAACCCACCCGGCTAGACACAAACCCACACGGCTAGACCCAAACCCACTCGGCTAGACCCAAACCCACTCAGCTAGATCCAAACCCACTCGGCTAGACCCAAACCCACTCGGCTAGACCCAAACCCACTCTGCTAGACCCAAACCCACTCGGCTCGACCCAAACCCACTCCGCTCGCCCCAAATCCACTCCGCTAGACCCACACCCACTCGGCTGCACCCAAACCCACTCGGCTACACCCAAACCCACTCGGCTAGACCCAAACCCACTCGGCTAGACCCAAACCCACTCGGCGAGACCCAAACCCACTCGTCTAGACCCAAACCCACTCGGCTGGACTCAAACCCACTCGGCTAGACCCAAACCCAATCGGCTGGACACAAACCCACTCCGCTAGACCCACACCCACTCGGCTACACCCAAACCCACTCCGCTAGACCCAAACCCACTCGGCTAGACGCAAACCCACTCCGCTAGCCCCAAACCCACTCCGCTAGACCCACACCCACTCGGCTACACCCACACCCACTCGGCTACACCCAAACCCACTCGGCTGCACCCAAACCCACTCGGCTGGACCCAAACCACTCGGCTAGACCCATACCCACTCGGCGAGACCCAAACCCACTCGTCTAGACCCAAACCCACTCGGCTGGACGCAAACCCACTCGGCTAGACCCAAACCCACTCGGCTAGACACAAACCCACTCGGGTAGACCCAAACGCACTCGGCTAGACCCAAACCCACTCGGCTAGACCCAACTCCACTCGGCTACACCCAAACACACTCGGCTAGACCCAAACCCACTCGGCTAGACCCAAACCCACTCGGCTAGACCCAAACCCACTCGGCAAAACCAAACCCACTCGGCTAGACCCAAACCCACTAAGCTGGACCCAAACCCACTCGCCCAAACCCACTCCGCTAGACCCAAACTCACTCGGCTAGACCGAAACCCACTCGGCTAGACCCAAACCCACTCGGCTAGACCCAAACCCACTCGGCTAGACCCAAACCCACTCCGCTATACCCAAACCCACTCCGCTAGACCCAAACCCACTCCGCTAGACCCAGACCCATTCCGCTAGACCCAAACCCACTCCGCTAGACCCAAACCCACTCGGCTAGACCCAAACCCACTCGGCTAGACCCAAACCCACTCGGCTAGACCCAAACCCACTAAGCTGGACCCAAACCCACTCGCCCAAACCCACTCCGCTAGACCCAAACTCACTCGGCTAGACCGAAACCCACTCGGCTAGACCCAAACCCACTCCGCTATACCCAAACCCACTCCGCTAGACCCAAACCCACTCCGCTAGACCCAGACCCATTCCGCTAGACCCAAACCCACTCCGCTAGACCCAAACCCACTCGGCTGGACCCACACCCACTCGTCTAGACCCAAACCCACTCGGCTAGACCCAAACCCACTCGGCTACACCCAAACCCAGTCCACTAGACCCAAACCCACCCGGCTAGACACAAACCCACACGGCTAGACCCAAACCCACACGGCTAGACCCAAACCCACTCAGCTAGATCCAAACCCACTCGGCTAGACCCAAACCCACTCGGCTAGACCCAAACCCACTCCGCTAGACCCAAACCCACTCGGCTCGACCCAAACCCACTCCGCTAGCCCCAAACCCACTCCGCTAGACCCACACCCACTCGGCTGCACCCAAACCCACTCGGCTACACCCAAACCCACTCGGCTAGACCCAAACCCACTCGGCTAGACCCAAACCCACTCGGCGAGACCCAAACCCACTCGTCTAGACCCAAACCCACTCGGCTGGACTCAAACCCAGTCGGCTAGACCCAAACCCACTCGGCTGGACACAAACCCACTCGGGTAGACCCAAACGCACTCGGCTAGACCCAAACCCACTCGGCTAGACCCAACTCCACTCGGCTACACCCAAACACACTCGGCTAGACCCAAACCCACTCGGCCAGACCCAAACCCACTCGGCTAGACCCAAACCCACTCGGCAAAACCAAACCCACTCGGCTAGACCCAAACCCACTAAGCTGGACCCAAACCCACACGCCCAAACCCACTCCGCTAGCCCCAAACCCACTCCGCCAGACCCACACCCACTCGGCTACACCCAAACCCACTCCGCTAGACCCAAACCCACTCGGCTAGACCCAAACCCACTCCGCTAGCCCCAAACCCACTCCGCTAGACCAACACCCACTCGGCTACACCCAAACCCACTCTGCTTGACCCAAACCCACTCGGCTGGACCCAAACCACTCGGCTAGACCCAAACCCACTCGGCTTGACACAAACCCACTCGGCCAGACCCAAACCCACTCGGCTAGACCCAAACCCACTCGGCTACACCCAAACCCACTCCGCTAGACCCAAACCCACTTGGCTAGACCCAACCCCACTCGGCTAGACCCAACCCCACTCGGCTAGACCCAACTCCACTCGGCTACACCCAAACACACTCGGCTAGACCCAAACCCACTCGGCTAGACCCAAACCCACTCGGCTAGACCCAAACCCACTCGGCAAAACCAAACCCACTCGGCTAGACCCAAACCCACTAAGCTGGACCCAAACCCACTCGCCCAAACCCACTCCGCTAGACCCAAACTCACTCGGCTAGACCGAAACCCACTCGGCTAGACCCAAACCCACTCGGCTAGACCCAAACCCACTCGGCTAGACCCAAACCCACTCCGCTATACCCAAACCCACTCCGCTAGACCCAAACCCACTCCGCTAGACCCAGACCCATTCCGCTAGACCCAAACCCACTCCGCTAGACCCAAACCCACTCGGCTAGACCCAAACCCACTCGGCTAGACCCAAACCCACTCGGCTAGACCCAAACCCACTCGGCTGGACCCAAACCCACTCGGCTAGACCCCAACTCACTCGGCTAGACCCAAACCCACTCGGCTAGACCCAAACGCACTCCGGTAGACCCTAACCCACTTGGCTAGACTCAAACCCACTCGGCTAGCCCCAAACCCACTCGGCTAGACCCAAACCCACTCGGCTAGACCCAAACCCACTCCGCTAGACCCAAACCCAGTCCGCTAGACCCAAACCCACTCCGCTAGAGCCAAACGCACGCGGCTAGTCCCAAACCTTCTCAGCTAGACCCAAACCCACTCGGCTAGATCCAAACCCACTCGGCTAGACCCAAACCCACTCGGCTAGACCCAAACCCACTCGGCTAGACACAAACCCACTCGGCTACACCCAAACCCACTCGGATAGACCCAAACCCACTCGGCTAGAGCCATACCCACTCGGCTAGTCCCAAACCCCCTCTGCTAGACCCAAACCCACTCGGCTAGACACAAACCCACTCGGCTAGATCCAAACCCACTCGGCTCGACCCAAACCCACTCGGCTAGACCCAAACCCAATCGGCTAGACCCAAACCCACTCGGCAATACACAAACCCACTCGGCTAGTCCCAAACCCACTCGGCTAGACACAAACCCATTCGGCTAGACCCAAACCCACTCGGCTAGACCCAAACCCACTCGGCTACACCCAAACCCACTCCGCTAGACCCAAACCCACTTGGCTAGACCCAAACCCACTCGGCTGGACCCAAACCCACTCGGCTAGACGCAAACCCACTCGGCTAGACCCAAACCCACTCAGCTAGACCCAAACCCAGTCCACTAGACCCAAACCCACTCGGCTAGACCCAAACCCACACGGCTAGATCCAAACCCACTCGGCTAGACCCAAACCCACTCGGCTAGATCCAAACCCACTCCGCTTGACCCAAACCCACTCGGCTAGACACAAACCCACTCCGCCAGACCCAAACCCACTGCGCTAGACCCACACCCACTCGGCTACACCCAAACCCGCTCGGCTACACCCAAACCCACTCCGATAGCCCCAAACCCACTCCGCTAGACCCACACCCACTCGGCTACACCCAAACCCACTCGGCTACACCCAAACCCACTCGGCTAGACCCAAACCCACTCGGCGAGACCCAAACCCACTCGTCTAGACCCAAACCCACTCGACTGGACGCAAACCCACTCGGCTAGACCCAAACCCACTCGGCTAGACACAAACCCACTCGGCTAGACCCAAACCCACTCCGCTAGACCCAAATCCACTCAGCTAGACCCAAATTCACTCTGCTAGACCCAAACCCATTCGGCTAGACCGAAACCCACTCCGCTAGGCCCAAACCCACTCCGCTAGACCCAGACCCACTCCGCTAGACCCAAACCCACACCGCTAGACCCAAACCCACTCGGCTAGACCCAATCCCACTCGGCTAGACCCAAACCCACTCGGCTGGACCCAAACCCACTCGGCTAGACCCAAACCCACTCGGCTAGACCCAAACCCACTCGGCTAGACCCAAACCCACTCGGCTAGACCCAAACCCACTCCGCTAGACCCAAACCGACTTGGCTAGACCCAAACCCACTCCGCTAGCCCCAAACACACTCCGCTAGACCCAAACCCACTCGGCTAGTCCCAAACCCACTCCGCTAGACGCAAACCCACTCGGCTAGACCCAAACCCACTCCGCTAGAGCCAAACCCACTCGGCTAGTCCCAAACCCACTCGGCTAGACCCAAACCCACTCGGCTAGACCCAAACCCACTCGGCTTGACCCAAACCCACTCGGCTAGATCGAAACCCACTCGGCTAGACCCAAACCCACTCGGCTAGACCCACACCCACTCGGCTAGAGCCATACCCACTCGGCTAGTCCCAAACCCCCTCTGCTAGACCCAAACCCACTCGGCTAGACCCAAACCCACTCGGCTAGATCCAAACCCACTCGGCTCGACCAAACCCACTCGGCTAGACCCAAACCCACTCTGCTTGACCCAAACCCACTCGGCAAGACCGAAACCCACTCGGCTAGTCCAAAACCCACTCGGCTTGACACAAACCCACTCGGCCAGACCCAAACCCACTCGGCTAGACCCAAACCCACTCGGCTACACCCAAACCCACTCCGCTAGACCCAAACCCACTTGGCTAGACCCAACCCCACTCGGCTGATCCCACACCCACTCGTCTAGACCCAAACCCACTCGGCTACACCCAAACCCAGTCCACTAGACCCAAACCCACCCGGCTAGACACAAACCCACACGGCTAGACCCAAACCCACTCGGCTAGACCCAAACCCACTCAGCTAGATCCAAACCCACTCGGCTAGACCCAAACCCACTCCGCTAGACCCAAACCCACTCCGCTAGACCCAAACCCACTCGCCCAAACCCACTCAGCTAGATCCAAACCCACTCGGCTAGACCCAAACCCACTCGGCTAGACCCAAACCCACTCCGCTAGACCCAAACCCACTCGGCTGGACCCAAACCCACTCCGCTAGCCCCAAACCCACTCCGCTAGACCCACACCCACTCGGCAACACCCAAATCCACTCGGCTACACCCAAACCCACTCGGCTAGACCCAAACCCACTCGGCTAGACCCAAACCCACTCGGCTCGACCCAAACCCACTCGGCAAAACCAAACCCACTCGGCTAGACCCAAACCCACTAAGCTGGACCCAAACCCACCTGCCCAAACCCACTCCGCCAGACCCAAACTCACTCGGCTAGACCCAAACCGACTTGGCTAGACCCAAACCCACTCCGCTAGCCCCAAACACACTCCGCTAGACCCAAACCCACTCGGCTAGTCCCAAACCCACTCCGCTAGACCCAAACCCACTCCGCTAGACCCAAACCCACTCCGCTAGAGCCAAACCCACTCAGCTAGACCCAAACCCACTCGGCTAGACCCAAACCCACTCAGCTAGATCCAAACCCACTCGGCTAGACCCAAACCCACTCGGCTAGACCCAAACCCACTCCGCTAGACCCAAACCCACTCGGCTCGACCCAAACCCACTCCGCTAGCCCCAAACCCACTCCGCTAGACCCACACCCACTCGGCTGCACCCAAACCCACTCGGCTACACCCAAACGCACTCGGCTAGACCCAAACCCACTCGGCTAGACCCAACTCCACTCGGCTACACCCAAACACACTCGGCTAGACCCAAACCCACTCGGCTAGACCCAAACCCACTCCGCTAGCCCCAAACCCTCTCCGCTAGACCCACACCCACTCGGCTACACCCAAACCCACTCCGCTAGACCCAAACCCACTCGGCTAGACCCAAACCCACTCGGCAAAACCAAACCCACTCGGCTAGACCCAAACCCACTAAGCTGGACCCAAACCCACTCGCCCAAACCCACTCCGCTAGACCCAAACTCACTCGGCTAGACCGAAACCCACTCGGCTAGAACCAAACCCACTCGGCTAGACCCAAACCCACTCGGCTAGACCCAAACCCACTCCGCTATACCCAAACCCACTCCGCTAGACCCAAACCCACTCCGCTAGACCCAGACCCATTCCGCTAGACCCAAACCCACTCCGCTAGACCCAAACCCACTCGGCTAGACCCAAACCCACTCGGCTAGACCCAAACCCACTCGGCTAGACCCAAACCCACTAAGCTGGACCCAAACCCACTCGCCCAAACCCACTCCGCTAGACCCAAACTCACTCGGCTAGACCGAAACCCACTCGGCTAGACCCAAACCCACTCCGCTATACCCAAACCCACTCCGCTAGACCCAAACCCACTCCGCTAGACCCAGACCCATTCCGCTAGACCCAAACCCACTCCGCTAGACCCAAACCCACTCGGCTGGACCCACACCCACTCGTCTAGACCCAAACCCACTCGGCTAGACCCAAACCCACTCGGCTACACCCAAACCCAGTCCACTAGACCCAAACCCACCCGGCTAGACACAAACCCACACGGCTAGACCCAAACCCACTCGGCTAGACCCAAACCCACTCAGCTAGATCCAAACCCACTCGGCTAGACCCAAACCCACTCGGCTAGACCCAAACCCACTCTGCTAGACCCAAACCCACTCGGCTCGACCCAAACCCACTCCGCTCGCCCCAAATCCACTCCGCTAGACCCACACCCACTCGGCTGCACCCAAACCCACTCGGCTACACCCAAACCCACTCGGCTAGACCCAAACCCACTCGGCTAGACCCAAACCCACTCGGCGAGACCCAAACCCACTCGTCTAGACCCAAACCCACTCGGCTGGACTCAAACCCACTCGGCTAGACCCAAACCCAATCGGCTGGACACAAACCCACTCCGCTAGACCCACACCCACTCGGCTACACCCAAACCCACTCCGCTAGACCCAAACCCACTCGGCTAGACGCAAACCCACTCCGCTAGCCCCAAACCCACTCCGCTAGACCCACACCCACTCGGCTACACCCACACCCACTCGGCTACACCCAAACCCACTCGGCTGCACCCAAACCCACTCGGCTGGACCCAAACCACTCGGCTAGACCCATACCCACTCGGCGAGACCCAAACCCACTAGTCTAGACCCAAACCCACTCGGCTGGACGCAAACCCACTCGGCTAGACCCAAACCCACTCGGCTAGACACAAACCCACTCGGGTAGACCCAAACGCACTCGGCTAGACCCAAACCCACTCGGCTAGACCCAACTCCACTCGGCTACACCCAAACACACTCGGCTAGACCCAAACCCACTCGGCTAGACCCAAACCCACTCGGCTAGACCCAAACCCACTCGGCAAAACCAAACCCACTCGGCTAGACCCAAACCCACTAAGCTGGACCCAAACCCACTCGCCCAAACCCACTCCGCTAGACCCAAACTCACTCGGCTAGACCGAAACCCACTCGGCTAGACCCAAACCCACTCGGCTAGACCCAAACCCACTCGGCTAGACCCAAACCCACTCCGCTATACCCAAACCCACTCCGCTAGACCCAAACCCACTCCGCTAGACCCAGACCCATTCCGCTAGACCCAAACCCACTCCGCTAGACCCAAACCCACTCGGCTAGACCCAAACCCACTCGGCTAGACCCAAACCCACTCGGCTAGACCCAAACCCACTAAGCTGGACCCAAACCCACTCGCCCAAACCCACTCCGCTAGACCCAAACTCACTCGGCTAGACCGAAACCCACTCGGCTAGACCCAAACCCACTCCGCTATACCCAAACCCACTCCGCTAGACCCAAACCCACTCCGCTAGACCCAGACCCATTCCGCTAGACCCAAACCCACTCCGCTAGACCCAAACCCACTCGGCTGGACCCACACCCACTCGTCTAGACCCAAACCCACTCGGCTAGACCCAAACCCACTCGGCTACACCCAAACCCAGTCCACTAGACCCAAACCCACCCGGCTAGACACAAACCCACACGGCTAGACCCAAACCCACACGGCTAGACCCAAACCCACTCAGCTAGATCCAAACCCACTCGGCTAGACCCAAACCCACTCGGCTAGACCCAAACCCACTCCGCTAGACCCAAACCCACTCGGCTCGACCCAAACCCACTCCGCTAGCCCCAAACCCACTCCGCTAGACCCACACCCACTCGGCTGCACCCAAACCCACTCGGCTACACCCAAACCCACTCGGCTAGACCCAAACCCACTCGGCTAGACCCAAACCCACTCGGCGAGACCCAAACCCACTCGTCTAGACCCAAACCCACTCGGCTGGACTCAAACCCAGTCGGCTAGACCCAAACCCACTCGGCTGGACACAAACCCACTCGGGTAGACCCAAACGCACTCGGCTAGACCCAAACCCACTCGGCTAGACCCAACTCCACTCGGCTACACCCAAACACACTCGGCTAGACCCAAACCCACTCGGCCAGACCCAAACCCACTCGGCTAGACCCAAACCCACTCGGCAAAACCAAACCCACTCGGCTAGACCCAAACCCACTAAGCTGGACCCAAACCCACACGCCCAAACCCACTCCGCTAGCCCCAAACCCACTCCGCCAGACCCACACCCACTCGGCTACACCCAAACCCACTCCGCTAGACCCAAACCCACTCGGCTAGACCCAAACCCACTCCGCTAGCCCCAAACCCACTCCGCTAGACCAACACCCACTCGGCTACACCCAAACCCACTCTGCTTGACCCAAACCCACTCGGCTGGACCCAAACCACTCGGCTAGACCCAAACCCACTCGGCTTGACACAAACCCACTCGGCCAGACCCAAACCCACTCGGCTAGACCCAAACCCACTCGGCTACACCCAAACCCACTCCGCTAGACCCAAACCCACTTGGCTAGACCCAACCCCACTCGGCTAGACCCAACCCCACTCGGCTAGACCCAACTCCACTCGGCTACACCCAAACACACTCGGCTAGACCCAAACCCACTCGGCTAGACCCAAACCCACTCGGCTAGACCCAAACCCACTCGGCAAAACCAAACCCACTCGGCTAGACCCAAACCCACTCGGCTAGACCCAAACCCACTCGGCTAGACCCAAACCCACTCCGCTATACCCAAACCCACTCCGCTAGACCCAAACCCACTCCGCTAGACCCAGACCCATTCCGCTAGACCCAAACCCACTCCGCTAGACCCAAACCCACTCGGCTAGACCCAAACCCACTCGGCTAGACCCAAACCCACTCGGCTAGACCCAAACCCACTAAGCTGGACCCAAACCCACTCGCCCAAACCCACTCCGCTAGACCCAAACTCACTCGGCTAGACCGAAACCCACTCGGCTAGACCCAAACCCACTCCGCTATACCCAAACCCACTCCGCTAGACCCAAACCCACTCCGCTAGACCCAGACCCATTCCGCTAGACCCAAACCCACTCCGCTAGACCCAAACCCACTCGGCTGGACCCACACCCACTCGTCTAGACCCAAACCCACTCGGCTAGACCCAAACCCACTCGGCTACACCCAAACCCAGTCCACTAGACCCAAACCCACCCGGCTAGACACAAACCCACACGGCTAGACCCAAACCCACACGGCTAGACCCAAACCCACTCAGCTAGATCCAAACCCACTCGGCTAGACCCAAACCCACTCGGCTAGACCCAAACCCACTCCGCTAGACCCAAACCCACTCGGCTCGACCCAAACCCACTCCGCTAGCCCCAAACCCACTCCGCTAGACCCACACCCACTCGGCTGCACCCAAACCCACTCGGCTACACCCAAACCCACTCGGCTAGACCCAAACCCACTCGGCTAGACCCAAACCCACTCGGCGAGACCCAAACCCACTCGTCTAGACCCAAACCCACTCGGCTGGACTCAAACCCAGTCGGCTAGACCCAAACCCACTCGGCTGGACACAAACCCACTCGGGTAGACCCAAACGCACTCGGCTAGACCCAAACCCACTCGGCTAGACCCAACTCCACTCGGCTACACCCAAACACACTCGGCTAGACCCAAACCCACTCGGCCAGACCCAAACCCACTCGGCTAGACCCAAACCCACTCGGCAAAACCAAACCCACTCGGCTAGACCCAAACCCACTAAGCTGGACCCAAACCCACACGCCCAAACCCACTCCGCTAGCCCCAAACCCACTCCGCCAGACCCACACCCACTCGGCTACACCCAAACCCACTCCGCTAGACCCAAACCCACTCGGCTAGACCCAAACCCACTCCGCTAGCCCCAAACCCACTCCGCTAGACCAACACCCACTCGGCTACACCCAAACCCACTCTGCTTGACCCAAACCCACTCGGCTGGACCCAAACCACTCGGCTAGACCCAAACCCACTCGGCTTGACACAAACCCACTCGGCCAGACCCAAACCCACTCGGCTAGACCCAAACCCACTCGGCTACACCCAAACCCACTCCGCTAGACCCAAACCCACTTGGCTAGACCCAACCCCACTCGGCTAGACCCAACCCCACTCGGCTAGACCCAACTCCACTCGGCTACACCCAAACACACTCGGCTAGACCCAAACCCACTCGGCTAGACCCAAACCCACTCGGCTAGACCCAAACCCACTCGGCAAAACCAAACCCACTCGGCTAGACCCAAACCCACTAAGCTGGACCCAAACCCACTCGCCCAAACCCACTCCGCTAGACCCAAACTCACTCGGCTAGACCGAAACCCACTCGGCTAGACCCAAACCCACTCGGCTAGACCCAAACCCACTCGGCTAGACCCAAACCCACTCCGCTATACCCAAACCCACTCCGCTAGACCCAAACCCACTCCGCTAGACCCAGACCCATTCCGCTAGACCCAAACCCACTCCGCTAGACCCAAACCCACTCGGCTAGACCCAAACCCACTCGGCTAGACCCAAACCCACTCGGCTAGACCCAAACCCACTCGGCTGGACCCAAACCCACTCGGCTAGACCCCAACTCACTCGGCTAGACCCAAACCCACTCGGCTAGACCCAAACGCACTCCGGTAGACCCTAACCCACTTGGCTAGACTCAAACCCACTCGGCTAGCCCCAAACCCACTCGGCTAGACCCAAACCCACTCGGCTAGACCCAAACCCACTCCGCTAGACCCAAACCCAGTCCGCTAGACCCAAACCCACTCCGCTAGAGCCAAACGCACGCGGCTAGTCCCAAACCTTCTCAGCTAGACCCAAACCCACTCGGCTAGATCCAAACCCACTCGGCTAGACCCAAACCCACTCGGCTAGACCCAAACCCACTCGGCTAGACACAAACCCACTCGGCTACACCCAAACCCACTCGGATAGACCCAAACCCACTCGGCTAGAGCCATACCCACTCGGCTAGTCCCAAACCCCCTCTGCTAGACCCAAACCCACTCGGCTAGACACAAACCCACTCGGCTAGATCCAAACCCACTCGGCTCGACCCAAACCCACTCGGCTAGACCCAAACCCAATCGGCTAGACCCAAACCCACTCGGCAATACACAAACCCACTCGGCTAGTCCCAAACCCACTCGGCTAGACACAAACCCATTCGGCTAGACCCAAACCCACTCGGCTAGACCCAAACCCACTCGGCTACACCCAAACCCACTCCGCTAGACCCAAACCCACTTGGCTAGACCCAAACCCACTCGGCTGGACCCAAACCCACTCGGCTAGACGCAAACCCACTCGGCTAGACCCAAACCCACTCAGCTAGACCCAAACCCAGTCCACTAGACCCAAACCCACTCGGCTAGACCCAAACCCACACGGCTAGATCCAAACCCACTCGGCTAGACCCAAACCCACTCGGCTAGATCCAAACCCACTCCGCTTGACCCAAACCCACTCGGCTAGACACAAACCCACTCCGCCAGACCCAAACCCACTGCGCTAGACCCACACCCACTCGGCTACACCCAAACCCGCTCGGCTACACCCAAGCCCACTCGGCTAGACCCAAACCCACTCGGCTGGACTCAAACCCACTCGGCTAGACCCAAACCCACTCGGCTAGACCCAAACCCACTCGGCTAGACACAAACCCACTCGGCTAGACGCAAACCCACTCGGCTAGACCCAAACCCACTCGGCTAGATCCAAACCCACTCCACTAGACCCAAACCCACTCGGCTAGACCCATACCCACTCGGCTAGACCCAATCCCATTCGGCTAGACCCAAACCCACACGGCTAGACCCAAACCCACTCGGCTAGACCCAAACCCACTCGGCTAGACCCAAACCCATTCGGCTAGACCCAAATCCACTCCACTAGACCCAAACCCACTCGGCTAGACCCAAATCCACTCGACAAGACCCAAACCCACTCGGCTACACCCAAACCCACTCGGCTACACCCAAACCCACTCGGCTAGACCCAAACCCACTCGGCTGGAACCAAACCCACTCGGCTGGACCCAAACCCACTCGGCTGGACCCAAACCCACTCGGCTAGACCCAAACCCACTAAGTTCGACCCAGACCCACTCGGCTACACCCAAACCCACTCCACTAGACACAAACCCATTCGGCTAGACCCAAACCCACACGGCTAGACCCAAACCCACTCGGCTACACCCAAACCCACTCGGCTGGACCCAAACCCACTCGGCTAGACCCAAGCCCACACGGCTAGACCCAAACCCACTCGGCTAGACCCAAACCCACTCCGCTAGACACAAACACACTCGGCTAGACCCAAACCCACTCGGCTAGACCCAAACGCACTCCGCTAGACCCAAACCCACTCAGCTAGACCCAAACCCACTCGGCTAGACCCAAACCCACTCGGCTAGACCAAAACCCACTCGGCTAGACCAAAACCCACTCGGCTAGACCCAAACCCACTCGGCTAGACCCAAACCCACTCGGCTAGTCCCAAACCCACTCGGCTAGACACAAACCCACTCGGGTAGACCCAAACCCATTCGGCTAGACCCAAATCCACTCCACTAGACCCAAACCCACTCGGCTAGACCCAAATCCACTCGACAAGACCCAAACCCACTCGGCTACACCCAAACCCACTCGGCTACACCCAAACCCACTCGGCTAGACCCAAACCCACTCGGCTGGAACCAAACCCACTCGGCTGGACCCAAACCCACTCTGCTGGACCCAAACCCACTCGGCTAGACCCAAACCCACTCGGCTAGACCCAAACCCACTCGGCTAGACCCAAACCCATTCGGCTAGACCCAAATCCACTCCACTAGACCCAAACCCACTCGGCTAGACCCAAATCCACTCGACAAGACCCAAACCCACTCGGCTACACCCAAACCCACTCGGCTACACCCAAACCCACTCGGCTAGACCCAAACCCACTCGGCTGGAACCAAACCCACTCGGCTGGACCCAAACCCACTCGGCTGGACCCAAACCCACTCGGCTAGACCCAAACCCACTAAGTTCGACCCAGACCCACTCGGCTACACCCAAACCCACTCCACTAGACACAAACCCATTCGGCTAGACCCAAACCCACACGGCTAGACCCAAACCCACTCGGCTACACCCAAACCCACTCGGCTGGACCCAAACCCACTCGGCTAGACCCAAGCCCACACGGCTAGACCCAAACCCACTCGGCTAGACCCAAACCCACTCCGCTAGACCCAAACACACTCGGCTAGACCCAAACCCACTCGGCTAGACCCAAACGCACTCCGCTAGACCCAAACCCACTCAGCTAGACCCAAACCCACTCGGCTAGACCCAAACCCACTCGGCTAGACCAAAACCCACTCGGCTAGACCAAAACCCACTCGGCTAGACCCAAACCCACTCGGCTAGACCCAAACCCACTCGGCTAGTCCCAAACCCACTCGGCTAGACACAAACCCACTCGGGTAGACCCAAACGCACTCGGCTAGACCCAAACCCACTCGGCTAGACCCAAACCCACTCGGCTAGACCCAAACCCACTAAGCTGGACCCAAACCCACTCGCCCAAACCCACTCCGCTAGACCCAAACTCACTCGGCTAGACCGAAACCCACTCGGCTAGACCCAAACCCACTCGGCTAGACCCAAACCCACTCGGCTAGACCCAAACCCACTCCGCTATACCCAAACCCACTCCGCTAGACCCAAACCCACTCCGCTAGACTCAGACTCATTCCGCTAGACCCAAACCCACTCCGCTAGACCCAAACCCACTCGGCTAGACCCAAACCCACTCGGCTATACCCAAACCCACTCGGCTAGACCCAAACCCACTCGGCTGGACCCAAACCCACTCGGCTAGACCCAAACTCACTCGGCTAGACCCAAACCCACTCGGCTAGACCCAAACGCACTCCGGTAGACCCTAACCCACTCGGCTAGACCCAAACCCACTCGGCTAGCCCCAAACCCACTCGGCTAGACCCAAACCCACTCGGCTAGACCCAAACCCACTCCGCTAGACCCAAACCCAGTCCGCTAGACCCAAACCCACTCCGCTAGAGCCAAACTCACTCGGCTAGTCCCAAACCCTCTCAGCTAGACCCAAACCCACTCGGCTAGATCCAAACCCACTCGGCTAGACCCAAACCCACTCGGCTAGACCCAAACCCACTCAGCTAGACACAAACCCACTCGGCTAGACCCAAACCCACTCGGCTAGAGCCATACCCACTCGGCTAGTCCCAAACCCCCTCTGCTAGACCCAAACCCACTCGGCTAGACACAAACCCACTCGGCTAGATCCAAACCCACTCGGCTCGACCCAAACCCACTCGGCTAGACCCAAACCCAATCGGCTAGACCCAAACCCACTCGGCATTACACAAACCCACTCGGCTAGTCCCAAACCCACTCGGCTAGACACAAACCCATTCGGCTAGACCCAAACCCACTCGGCTAGACCCGAACCCACTCGGCTACACCCAAACCCACTCCGCTAGACCCAAACCCACTTGGCTAGACCCAAACCCACTCGGCTGGACCCAAACCCACTCGGCTAGACGCAAACCCACTCGGCTAGACACAAACCCACTCAGCTAGACCCAAACCCAGTCCACTAGACCCAAACCCACTCGGCTAGACCCAAACCCACACGGCTAGACCCAAACCCAATCGGCTAGACCCAAACCCACTCGGCTAGATCCAAACCCACTCGGCTAGACCCAAACCCACTCGGCTAGAACCAAACCCACTCCGCTTGACCCAAACCCACTCGGCTAGACACAAACCCACTCCGCCAGACCCAAACCCACTGCGCTAGACCCACACCCACTCGGCTACACCCAAACCCACTCGGCTACACCCAAGCCCACTCGGCTAGACCCATACCCACTCGGCTGGACTCAAACCCACTCGGCTAGACCCAAACCCACTCGGCTAGACCCAAACCCACTCGGCTAGACACAAACCCACTCGGCTAGACGCAAACCCACTCGGGTAGACTCAAACCCACTCGGCTAGATCCAAACCCACTCCACTAGACCCAAACCCACTCGGCTAGACCCAAACCCACTCGGCTAGACCCAAACCCACTCGGCTAGACCCAAACCCATTCGGCTAGACCCAAATCCACTCCACTAGACCCAAACCCACTCGGCTAGACCCAAATCCACTCGACAAGACCCAAACCCACTCGGCTAGACCCAAACCCACTCGGCTAGACCCAAACCCACTCGGCTAGACCCAAACCCACTCGGCTGGAACCAAACCCACTCGGCTGGACCCAAACCCACTCGGCTGGACCCAAACCCACTCGGCTGGACCCAAACCCACTCAGTTCGACCCAGACCCACTCGGCTACACCCAAACCCACTCCACTAGACACAAACCCATTCGGCTAGACCCAAACCCACACGGCTAGACCCAAACCCACTCGGCTAGACCTAAACCCACTCGGCTGGACCCAAACCCACTCGGCTAGACCCAAGCCCACACGGCTAGACCCAAACCCACTCGGCTAGACCCAAACCCACTCCGCTAGACCCAAACCCACTCGGCTAGACCCAAACCCACTCGGCTAGACCCAAACCCACTCCGCTAGACCCAAACCCACTCAGCTAGACCCAAACCCACTCGGCCAGACCCAAACCCACTCGGCTAGACCCAAACCCACTCGGCTAGACCAAAACCCACTCGGCTAGACCCAAACCCACTCGGCTAGACCCAAACCCACTCGGCTAGACCCAAACCCACTCGGCTGGACCCAAACCCACTCGGCTAGACCCAAACCCACTCGGCTAGACCCAAACCCACTCGGCTACACACAAACCCAGTCCACTAGACCCAAACCCACTCGGCTAGATCCAAACACACTCGGCTAAACCCAAACCCACTCGGCTAGATCCAAACCCACTCCGCTAGACCCAAACCCACTCGGCTAGACCCAAACCCACTCCGCTAGACCCAAACCCACTCCGCTAGACCCACACCCACTCGGCTACACCCAAACCCACTCGGCTACACCCAAGCCCACTCGGCTAGACCCAAACCCATTCGGCTAGACCCAAATCCACTCCGCTAGACCCAAACCCACTCGGCTAGACCCAAATCCACTCGGCAAGACCCAAACCCACTCGGCTAGACCCAAACCCACTAGGCTAGATCCAAACCCACTCGGCTAGACCCAAACCCACTCGGCTAGAACCAAACCCACTCCGCTTGACCCAAACCCACTCGGCTAGACACAAACCCACTCCGCCAGACCCAAACCCACTGCGCTAGACCCACACCCACTCGGCTACACCCAAACCCACTCGGCTACACCCAAGCCCACTCGGCTAGACCCATACCCACTCGGCTGGACTCAAACCCACTCGGCTAGACCCAAACCCACTCGGCTAGACCCAAACCCACTCGGCTAGACACAAACCCACTCGGCTAGACGCAAACCCACTCGGGTAGACTCAAACCCACTCGGCTAGATCCAAACCCACTCCACTAGACCCAAACCCACTCGGCTAGACCCAAACCCAATCGGCTAGACCCAATCCCATTCGGCTAGACCCAAACCCACACGGCTAGACCCAAACCCACTCGGCTAGACCCAAACCCACTCGGCTAGACCCAAACCCATTCGGCTAGACCCAAATCCACTCCACTAGACCCAAACCCACTCGGCTAGACCCAAATCCACTCGACAAGACCCAAACCCACTCGGCTAGACCCAAACCCACTCGGCTAGACCCAAACCCACTCGGCTAGACCCAAACCCACTCGGCTGGAACCAAACCCACTCGGCTGGACCCAAACCCACTCGGCTGGACCCAAACCCACTCGGCTAGACCCAAACCCACTCAGTTCGACCCAGACCCACTCGGCTACACCCAAACCCACTCCACTAGACACAAACCCATTCGGCTAGACCCAAACCCACACGGCTAGACCCAAACCCACTCGGCTAGACCCAAACCCACTCGGCTGGACCCAAACCCACTCGGCTAGACCCAAGCCCACACGGCTAGACCCAAACCCACTCGGCTAGACCCAAACCCACTCCGCTAGACCCAAACCCACTCGGCTAGACCCAAACCCACTCGGCTAGACCCAAACCCACTCCGCTAGACCCAAACCCACTCAGCTAGACCCAAACCCACTCGGCCAGACCCAAACCCACTCGGCTAGACCCAAACCCACTCGGCTAGACCAAAACCCACTCGGCTAGACCCAAACCCACTCGGCTAGACCCAAACCCACTCGGCTAGACCCAAACCCACTCGGCTGGACCCAAACCCACTCGGCTAGACCCAAACCCACTCGGCTAGACCCAAACCCACTCGGCTACACACAAACCCAGTCCACTAGACCCAAACCCACTCGGCTAGATCCAAACACACTCGGCTAAACCCAAACCCACTCGGCTAGATCCAAACCCACTCCGCTAGACCCAAACCCACTCGGCTAGACCCAAACCCACTCCGCTAGACCCAAACCCACTCCGCTAGACCCACACCCACTCGGCTACACCCAAACCCACTCGGCTACACCCAAGCCCACTCGGCTAGACCCAAACCCATTCGGCTAGACCCAAATCCACTCCGCTAGACCCAAACCCACTCGGCTAGACCCAAATCCACTCGGCAAAACCCAAACCCACTCGGCTAGACCCAAACCCACTCGGCTAGACCCAAACCCACTCGGCTAGACCCAAACCCACTCGGCTGGAACCAAACCCACTCGGCTGGACCCAAACCCACTCGGCTGGACCCAAACCCACTCGGCTAGACCCAATCCCACTCAGTTCGACCCAGACCCACTCGGCTACACCCAAACCCACTCCACTAGACACAAACCCACTCGGCTAGACCCAAACCCACACGGCTAGACCCAAACCCACTCGGCTAGACCCAAACCCACTCGGCTGGACCCAATCCCACTCGGCTAGACCCAAACCCACACGGCTAGACCCAAACCCACTCGGCTAGACCCAAACCCACTCCGCTAGACCCAAACCCACTCGGCTAGACCCAAACCCACTCGGCTAGACCCAGACCCACTCCACTAGACACAAACCCACTCGGCTAGACCCAAACCCACACGGCTAGACCCAAACCCACTCAGTTCGACCCAGACCCACTCGGCTACACCCAAACCCACTCCACTAGACACAAACCCATTCGGCTAGACCCAAACCCACACGGCTAGACCCAAACCCACTCGGCTAGACCCAAACCCACTCGGCTGGACCCAAACCCACTCGGCTAGACCCAAGCCCACACGGCTAGACCCAAACCCACTCGGCTAGACCCAAACCCACTCCGCTAGACCCAAACCCACTCGGCTAGACCCAAACCCACTCGGCTAGACCCAAACCCACTCCGCTAGACCCAAACCCACTCAGCTAGCCCCAAACCCACTCGGCTAGACCCAAACCCACTCGGCTAGACCCAAACCCACTCGGCTAGACCAAAACCCACTCGGCTAGACCCAAACCCACTCGGCTAGACCCAAACCCACTCGGCTAGACCCAAACCCACTCGGCTGGACCCAAACCCACTCGGCTAGACCCAAACCCACTCGGCTAGACCCAAACCCACTCGGCTACACACAAACCCAGTCCACTAGACCCAAACCCACTCGGCTAGATCCAAACACACTCGGCTAGACCCAAACCCACTCGGCTAGATCCAAACCCACTCCGCTAGACCCAAACCCACTCGGCTAGACCCAAACCCACTCCGCTAGACCCAAACCCACTCCGCTAGACCCACACCCACTCGGCTACACCCAAACCCACTCGGCTACACCCAAGCCCACTCGGCTAGACCCAAACCCATTCGGCTAGACCCAGATCCACTCCGCTAGACCCAAACCCACTCGGCTAGACCCAAATCCACTCGGCAAGACCCAAACCCACTCGGCTAGACCCAAACCCACTCGGCTAGACCCAAACCCACTCGGCTAGACCCAAACCCACTCGGCTGGAACCAAACCCACTCGGCTGGACCCAAACCCACTCGGCTGGACCCAAACCCACTCGGCTAGACCGAATCCCACTCAGTTCGACCCAGACACACTCGGCTACACCCAAACCCACTCCACTAGACACAAACCCACTCGGCTAGACCCAAACCCACACGGCTAGACCCAAACCCACTCGGCTAGACCAAAACCCACTCGGCTGGACCCAAACCCACTCGGCTAGACCCAAACCCACACGGCTAGACCCAAACCCACTCGGCTAGACCCAAACCCACTCCGCTAGACCCAAACCCACTCGGCTAGACCCAAACCCACTCGGCTAGACCCAAACCCACTCCGCTAGACCTAAACCCACTCCGCTAGACCCAAACCCACTCAGCTAGACGCAAACCCACTCGGCGAGACCCAAACCCACTCGGCTAGGCCCAAACCCACTCGGCTAGACCAAAACCCACTCGGCTAGACCGAAACCCACTCGGCTAGACCCAAACCCACTCGGCTAGACCCAAACCCACTCGGCTGGACCCAAACCCACTCGGCTAGACCCAAACCCACTCGGCTAGACCCAAACCCACTCGGCTACACACAAACCCAGTCCACTAGACCGAAACCCACTCGGCTTGATCCAAACACACTCGGCTAGACCCAAACCCACTCGGCTAGATCCAAACCCACTCCGCTAGACCCAAACCCACTCGGCTAGACCCAAACCCACTCCGCTAGACCCAAACCCACTCCGCTAGACCCACACCCACTCGGCTACACCCAAACCCACTCGGCTACACCCAAGCCCACTCGGCTAGACCCAAACCCACTCGGCTGGATTCAAACCCAATCGGCTAGACCCAAACCCACTCGGCTAGACCCAAACCCACTCGGCTAGACACAAACCCACTCGGCTAGACGCAAACCCACTCGGCTAGACCCAAACCCACTCCGCTAGACCCAAACCAACTCCGCTAGACCCAAACCCACTCCGCTAGAGCCAAACCCACTCGGCTAGTCCCAAACCAACTCGGCTAGACCCAAACCCACTCGGCTAGATCCAAACCCACTCGGCTTGACCCAAACCCACTCGGCTAGACCCAAACCCCCTCGGCTAGACCCAAACCCACTCGGCTAGACCAAAACCCACTCGGCTAGAGCCATACCCACTCGGCTAGTCCCAAACCCCCTCTGCTAGACCCGAACCCACTCGGCTAGACCCAAACACACTCGGCTAGATCCAAACCCACTCGGCTCCACCCAAATCCACTCAGCTAGACCCAAACCCACTCGGCTAGACCCAAACCCACTCGGCAAGACCCAAACCCACTCCGCTAGTCCCAAACCCACTCGGCTAGACACGAACCCACTCGGCTAGACCCAAACCCACTCGGCTAGACCCAAACCCACTCGGCTACACCCAAACCCACTCCGCTAGACCCAAACCCACTTGGCTAGACCCAAACCCACTCGGCTGCACCCACACCCACTCGTCTAGACCCAAACCCACTCGGCTAGACCCAAACCCACTCGGCTTCACCCAAACCCAGTCCACCAGACCCAAACCCACCCGGCTAGACCCAAACCCACACGGCTAGACCCAAACCCACTCGGCTAGACCCAAACCCAATCAGCTAGATCCAAACCCACTCGGCTACACCCAAACCCACTCGGCTAGACCCAAACCCACTCGGCTAGACCCAAACCCACTCCGCAAGACCCAAACCCACTCGGCTAGACCCAAATCCACTCCGTTAGACCCAAACCCACTCCGCTAGACCCACACCCACTCGGCTACACCCAAACCCACTCGGCTACACCCAAACCCACTCGGCTAGACCCAAACCCACTCGGCTAGACACAAACCCACTCGGCTAGACCCAAACCCAATCGTCTAGACCCAAACCCACTCGGCTGGACTCAAACCCACACGTCTAGACCCAAACCCACTCGGCTAGACACAAACCCACTCGAGTAGACCCAAACCCACTCGGCTAGACCCAAACCCACTCGGCTAGACCCAAACCCACTCGGCTAGACCCAAACACACTCGTCTAGACCCAAACCCACTCGGCTAGACCCAAACCCACTCGGCTAGACCCAAACCCACTCGGCAAAACCAAACCCACTCGGCTCGACCCAAACCCACTCAGCTGGACCCAAACCCACTCGGCTAGACCCAAACGCACTCCGCTAGACCCAAACCCACTCGGCTAGACCCAAACCCACTCGGCTAGACCCAAACCCACTCGGCTAGACCCAAACCCACTCGGCTAGACCGAAACCCACTCCGCTATACCCAAACCCACTCGGCTGGACACAAACCCACTCGGCTAGACCCAAACCCACTCGGCTAGACCCAAACCCACTCGGCTAGACCCAAACCCACTCGGCTAGACCCAAACCCACTCGGCTAGACCCAAACCCACTTGGCCAGACCCAAACGCACTCCGCTAGACCCAAACCCTCTTGGCTAGACCCAAACCCACTCGGCTAGCCCCAAACCCACTTGGCTAGACCCTAACCCACTCGGCTAGACCCAAACCCACTCCGCCAGACCCAAACCCACTCCGCTGGACCCAAACCCACTTCGCTAGAGCCAAACGCACTCGGCTAGTCCCAAACCCACTCAGCGAGACCCAAACCCACTCGGCTAGACCCAATCCCACTCGGCTAGACCCAAACCCACTCGGCTACACCCAAACCCACTCGGCTAGACCCAAACCCACTCGGCTAGACCCAAACCCACTCGGCTAGAGCCATACCCACTCGGCTAGTCCCAAACCCCCTCTGCTAGACGTAAACCCACTCGGCTAGACCCAAACCCACTCGGCTAGATCCAAACCCACTTGGCTCGACCCAAACCCACTCGGCTAGACCCAAACCCAATCGGCTAAACCCAAACCCACTCGGCAATACACAAACCCACTCGGCTAGTCCCAAACCCACTCGGCTAGACACAAACCCACTCGGCTGGACCCAAACCCACTCGGCTACACCCAAACCCACTCCGCTAGACCAAAACCCACTTGGCTTCACCCAAACCCAGTCCACTAGACCCAAACCCACTCGGCTAGACCCAAACCCACACGGCTTGACCCAAACCGACTCGGCTAGATCCAAACCCACTCGGCTAGACCCAAACCCACTCGGCTAGATCCAAACCCACTCCGCTAGACCCAAACCAACTCGGCTAGACCCAAACCCACTCCGCTAGACCCAAACCCCATTCCGCTAGACCCACACCCACTCGGCCACACCCAAACCCACTCGGCTACACCCAAGCCCAATCGGCTAGACCCAAACCCACTCGGCTAGACGCAAACGCACTCGGCTAGACCCAAACCCACTCGGCTAGATCCAAACCCACTCCACTAGACCCAAACCCACTTGGCTAGACCCAAACCCACTCGGCTAGACCCAATCCCATTCGGCTAGACCCAAACCCACTCGGCTAGACCCAAACCCACTCGGCTAGACCCAAACCCATTTGGCTAGACCCAAACCCACTCGGCTAGACCCAAACCCACTCGGCTAGACCCAGAGCCACTCAGCTAGACCCAAACCCACTCGGCTAGACACAAACCCACTCGGGTAGACACAAACCCACTCGGCTAGACACAAACCCACTCGGCTAGACCCAAACCCACTCGGCTAGACCCAAACCCACTCGGCAAGACCCAAACCCACTCGGCTAGACCCAAACCCACTCGGCTAGACCCAAACCCACTGGGCTAGACCCAAACCCACTCGGCTAGACCCAAACCCACTCGGCTAGACCCAGACCCACTCGGCTAGACACAAACCCACTCAGCTAGATCCAAACCCACTCGGCTAGACCAAAGCCCGCTCGGATAGACCCAAACCCACTCGGCTCAACCCAAACCCACTCGGCTAGACCAAAACCCACTCGGCTAGACCTAAACCCACTCGGCTAGACCCAAACCCACTCGGCTAGACCCAAACCCACTCGGCTAGACCCAAACCCACTCGGCTAGACCCAAACCCACTCGGCTAGACCCAAACCCACTCGGCTAGACCCAAACCCACTCGGCTAGACCCAAACCCACTCGCCTAGACCCAAACCCACTCGGCTAGACCCAAACCCACTTGGCCAGACCCAAACGCACTCCGCTAGACCCAAACCCTCTTGGCTAGACCCAAACCCACTCGGCTAGCCCCAAACCCACTTGGCTAGACCCTAACCCACTCGGCTAGACCCAAACCCACTCCGCCAGACCCAAACCCACTCCGCTGGACCCAAACCCACTTCGCTAGAGCCAAACGCACTCGGCTAGTCCCAAACCCACTCAGCGAGACCCAAACCCACTCGGCTAGACCCAATCCCACTCGGCTAGACCCAAACCCACTCGGCTAGACCCAAACCCACTCGGCTAGACCCAAACCCACTCGGCTCGAGCCATACCCACTCGGCTAGTCCCAAACCCCCTCTGCTAGACGTAAACCCACTCGGCTAGACCCAAACCCACTCGGCTAGATCCAAACCCACTCGGCTCGACCCAAACCCACTCGGCTAGACCCAAACCCAATCGGCTAAACCCAAACCCACTCGGCAATACACAAACCCACTCGGCTAGTCCCAAACCCACTCGGCTAGACACAAACCCACTCGGCTAGACCCAAACCCACTCGGCTGGACCCAAACCCACTCGGCTACACCCAAACCCACTCCGCTAGACCAAAACCCACTTGGCTTCACCCAAACCCAGTCCACTAGACGCAAACCCACTCGGCTAGACCCAAACCCACACGGCTTGACCCAAACCGACTCGGCTAGATCCAAACCCACTCGGCTAGACCCAAACCCACTCGGCTAGATCCAAACCCACTCCGCTAGACCCAAACCCACTCGGCTAGACCCAAACCCACTCCGCTAGACCCAAACCCCATTCCGCTAGACCCACACCCACTCGGCCACACCCAAACCCACTCGGCTACACCCAAGCCCAATCGGCTAGACCCAAACCCACTCGGCTGGACTCAAACCCACTCGGCTAGACCCAAACCCACTCGGCTAGACCCAAACCCACTCGGCTAGACACAAACCCACTCGGCTAGACGCAAACCCACTCGGCTAGACCCAAACCCACTCGGCTAGATCCAAACCCACTCCACTAGACCCAAACCCACTTGGCTAGACCCAAACCCACTCGGCTAGACCCAATCCCATTCGGCTAGACCCAAACCCACTCAGCTAGACCCAAACCCACTCGGCTAGACCCAAACCCATTTGGCTAGACCCAAACCCACTCGGCTAGACCCAAACCCACTCGGCTAGACCCAGAGCCACTCAGCTAGACCCAAACCCACTCGGCTAGACACAAACCCACTCGGGTAGACACAAACCACCTCGGCTAGACACAAACCCACTCGGCTAGACCCAAACCCACTCGGCTAGACACAAACCCACTCGGCTAGACCCAAACCCACTCGGCTAGACCCAAACCCACTCGGCTAGACCCAAACCCACTCGGCTAGACCCAAACCCACTCGGCTAGACCCAAACCCACTGGGCTAGACCCAAACCCACTCGGCTAGACCCAAACCCACTCGGCTAGACCCAAACCCACTCGGCTAGACCCAGACCCACTCGGATAGACGCAAACCCACTCAGCTAGATCCAAACCCACTCGGCTAGACCAAAACCCGCTCGGCTAGACCCAAACCCACTCGGCTCGACCCAAACCCACTCGGCTAGACCAAAACCCACTCGGCAAGACCTAAACCCACTCGGCTAGACCCAAACCCACTCGGCTAGACCCAAACCCACTCGGCTAGACCCACACCCACTCGGCTACACCCAAACCAACTCCGCTAGACACAAACCCACTCGGCTAGACCCAAACCCACACGGCTAGACCCAATCCCACTCAGTTTGACCCAGACCCACTCGGCTACACCCAAACCCACTCCACTAGACACAAACCCACTCGGCTAGACCCAAACCCACACGGCTAGACCCAAACCCACTCGGCTAGACCCAAACCCACTCGGCTGGACCCAAACCCACTCGGCTAGACCCAAACCCACACGGCTAGACCCAAACCCACTCGGCTAGACCCAAACCCACTCCGCTAGACCCAAACCCACTCGGCTAGACCCAAACCCACTCGGCTAGACCCAAACCCACTCCGCTAGACCCAAACCCACTCAGCTAGACCCAAACCCACTCGGCTAGACCCAAACCCACTCGGCTAGGCCCAAACCCACTCGGCTAGACCAAAACCCACTCGGCTAGACCCAAACCCACTCGGCTAGACCCAAACCCACTCGGCTAGACCCAAACCCACTCGGCTGGACCCAAACCCACTCGGCTAGACCCAAACCCAATCGGCTCGACCCAAACCCACTCGGCTACACACAAACCCAGTCCACTAGACCGAAACCCACTCGTCTAGATCCAAACCCACTCCGCTAGTCCCAAACCCACTCGACTAGACACAAACCCACTCGGCTAGACCCAGACCCACTCGGATAGACGCAAACCCACTCAGCTAGATCCAAACCCACTCGGCTAGACCAAAACCCGCTCGGCTAGACCCAAACCCACTCGGCTCGACCCAAACCCACTCGGCTAGACCAAAACCCACTCGGCTAGACCTAAACCCACTCGGCTAGACCCAAACCCACTCGGCTAGACCCAAACCCACTCGGCTAGACCCACACCCACTCGGCTACACCCAAACCAACTCCGCTAGACACAAACCCACTCGGCTAGACCCAAACCCACACGGCTAGACCCAATCCCACTCAGTTTGACCCAGACCCACTAGGCTACACCCAAACCCACTCCACTAGACACAAACCCACTCGGCTAGACCCAAACCCACACGGCTAGACCCAAACCCACTCGGCTAGACCCAAACCCACTCGGCTGGACCCAAACCCACTCGGCTAGACCCAAACCCACACGGCTAGACCCAAACCCACTCGGCTAGACCCAAACCCACTCCGCTAGACCCAAACCCACTCGGCTAGACCCAAACCCACTCGGCTAGACCCAAACCCACTCCGCTAGACCCAAACCCACTCAGCTAGACCCAAACCCACTCGGCTAGACCCAAACCCACTCGGCTAGGCCCAAACCCACTCGGCTAGACCAAAACCCACTCGGCTAGACCCAAACCCACTCGGCTAGACCCAAACCCACTCGGCTAGACCCAAACCCACTCGGCTGGACCCAAACCCACTCGGCTAGACCCAAACCCAATCGGCTCGACCCAAACCCACTCGGCTACACACAAACCCAGTCCACTAGACCGAAACCCACTCGTCTAGATCCAAACCCACTCCGCTAGTCCCAAACCCACTCGACTAGACACAAACCCACTCGGCTAGACCCAAACCCACTCGGCTAGACCCAAACCCACTCGGCTTCACCCAAACCCAGTCCACTAGACCCAAACCCACCCGGCTAGACCCAAACCCACACGGCTAGACCCAAACCCACTCGGCTAGACCCAAACCCAATCAGCTAGATCCAAACCCACTCGGCTCCACCCAAACCCACTCGGCTAGACCCAAACCCACTCGGCTAGACCCAAACCCACTCCGCAAGACCCAAACCCACTCGGCTAGACCCAAATCCACTCCGTTAGACCCAAACCCACTCCGCTAGACCCACACCCACTCGGCTACACCCAAACCCACTCGGCTACACCCAAACCCACTCGGCTAGACCCAAACCCACTCGGCTAGACCCAAACCCACTCGTCTAGACCCAAACCCACTCGGCTGGACTCAAACCCACACGTCTAGACACAAACCCACTCGGCTAGACACAAACCCACTCGAGTAGACCCAAACCCACTCGGCTAGACCCAAACCCACTCGGCTAGACCCAAACCCACTCGGCTAGACCCAAACACACTCGGCTAGACCCAAACCCACTCGGCTAGACCCAAACCCACTAGGCTAGTCCCAAACCCCCTCTGCTAGACGCAAACCCACTCGGCTAGACCCAAACCCACTCGGCTAGATCCAAACCCACTCGGCTCGACCCAAACCCACTCGGCTAGACCCAAACCCAATCGGCTAAACCCAAACCCACTCGGCAATACACAAACCCACTCGGCTAGTCCCAAACCCACTCGGCTAGACACAAACCCACTCGGCTAGACCCAAACCCACTCGGCTGGACCCAAACCCACTCGGCTACACCCAAACCCACTCCGCTAGACAAAAAACTCACTTGGCTTCACCCAAACCCAGTCCACTAGACCCAAACCGACTCGGCTAGACCCAAACCCACACGGCTTGACCCAAACCGACTCGGCTAGATCCAAACCCACTCGGCTAGACCCAAACCCACTCGGCTAGATCCAAACCCACTCCACTAGACCCAAACCCACTTGGCTGGACCCAAACCCACTCGGCTAGACCCAATCCCATTCGGCTAGACCCAAACCCACTCGGCTAGACCCAAACCCACTCGGCTAGACCCAAACCCATTTGGCTAGACCCAAACCCACTCGGCTAGACCCAAACCCACTCGGCTAGACCCAGAGCCACTCAGCTAGACCCAAACCCACTCGGCTAGACACAAACCCACTCGGGTAGACACAAACCGACTCGGCTAGACCCAAACCCACTCGGCTAGACCCAAACCCACTCGGCTAGACCCAAACCCACTCGGCTAGACCTAAACCCACTCGGCTAGACCCAATCCCACTCGGCTAGACCCAAACCCACTCGGCTAGACCTAAACCCACTCGGCTAGACCCAAACCCACTCGGCTAGACCCAAACCCACTCGGCTAGACCCAAACCCACTCGGCTAGACCCAAACCCACTCGGCTAGCCCCAAACCCACTTGGCTAGACCCAAACCCACTCCGCTAGATCCAAACCCACTCGGCTAGACCAAAACCCACTCGGCTAGACACAAACCCACTCGGGTCGACCCAAACCCACTCGGCTAGACCAAAACCCACTCGGCTAGACCTAAACCCACTCGGCTAGACCCAAACCCACTCGGCTAGACCCAAACCCACTCGGCTAGACCCAAACCCACTCGGCTACACCCAAACCCACTCCACTAGACACAAACCCACTCAGCTAGAACCAAACCCACACGGCTAGACCCAAACCCACTCGGCTAGACCCAAACCCACTCGGCTAGACCCAAACCCACTCGGCTGGACCCAAACCCACACGGCTGGACCAAAACGCAATCGGCTAGACCCAAACCCACTCGGCTAGACCCAAACCCACACGGCTAGACCCAAACCCACTCGGCTAGACCCAAACTGACTCAGCTAGACCCAAACCCACTCGGCTAGACCCAAACCCACACGGCTCGCCCCAAACCCACTCGGCTAGACCCAAACCCACTCGGCTAGACCCAGAGCCACTCAGCTAGACCCAAACCCACTCGGCTAGACACAAACCCACTCGGGTAGACACAAACCCACTCGGCTAGACCCAAACCCACTCGGCTAGACCTAAACCCAATCGGCTAGACCCAAACCCACTCGGCTAGACCCAAACCCACTCGGCTAGACCCAGACCCACTCGGCTAGACCCAAACCCACTCGGCTAGACCCAAACCCACTCGGCTAGACCCAGACCCACTCGGCTAGACCCAAACCCACTCCGCTAGATCCAAACCCACTCCGCTAGACCAAAACCCACTCGGCTAGACCCAAACCCACTCGGCTCGACCCAAACCCACTCGGCTAGACCAAAACCCACTCGGCTAGACCTAAACCCACTCGGCTAGACCCAAACCCACTCGGCTAGACCCAAATCCACTCGGCTAGACCCAAACCCACTCGGCTACACCCAAACCCACTCGGCTGGACCCAAACCCACTCGGCTGGACCCAAACCCACTCGGCAAGACCTAAACCCACTCGGCTAGACCCAAACCCACTCGGCTACACCCAAACCCACTCCACTAGACCCAAACCCACTCGGCTAGACCCAAACCCACTCGGCTACACCCAAACCCACTCCGCTAGACCAAAACCCACTTGGCTACACCCAAACCCAGTCCACTAGACCCAAACCCACTCGGCTAGACCCAAACCCACACGGCTTTACCCAAACCCACTCGGCTAGATCCAAACCCACTCGGCTAGACCCAAACCCACTCGGCTAGATCCAAACCCACACCGCTAGACCCAAACCCACTCGGCTAGACCCGAACCCACTCCGCTAGACCAAAACCCACTCCGCTAGACCCACACCCACTCGGCCACACCCAAACCCACTCGGCTACACCCAAGCCCAATCGGCTAGACCCAAACCCACTCGGCTGGACTCAAACCCACTCGGCTAGACCCAAACCCACTCGGCTAGACACAAACCCACTCGGCTTGACGCAAACCCACTCGGCTAGACCCAAACCCACTCAGTTCGACCCAAACCCACTCGGCTACACCCAAACCCACTCCACTAGACCCAAACCCACTCGGCTAGACCCAAACCCACTCGGCTACACCCAAACCCACTCCGCTAGACCAAAACCCACTTGGCTACACCCAAACCCAGTCCACTAGACCCAAACCCACTCGGCTAGACCCAAACCCACACGGCTTGACCCAAACCCACTCGGCTAGATCCAAACCCACTCGGCTAGACCCAAACCAACTCGGCTAGATCCAAACCCACACCGCTAGACCCAAACCCACTCGGCTAGACCCAAACCCACTCCGCTAGACCCAAACCCACTCCGCTAGACCCACACCCACTCGGCCACACCCAAACCCACTGGGCTACACCCAAGCCCAATCGGCTAGACCCAAACCCACTCGGCTGGACTCAAACCCACTCGGCTAGACCCAAACCCACTCGGCTAGACCCAAACCCACTCGGCTAGACACAAACCCACTCGGCTTGACGCAAACCCACTCGGATAGACCCAAACCCACTCGGCTAGACCCAAACCCACTCGGCTAGACACAAACCCACTCGGCTTGACGCAAACCCACTCGGCTAGACCCAAACCCACTCGCCTAGACACAAACCCACTCGGCTAGACCCAGACCCACTCGGATAGACGCAAACCCACTCAGCTAGATCCAAACCCACTCGGCTAGACCAAAACCCGCTCGGCTAGACCCAAACCCACTCGGCTCGACCCAAACCCACTCGGCTAGACGAAAACCCACTCGGCTAGACCTAAACCCACTCGGCTAGACCCAAACCCACTCGGCTAGACCCAAACCCACTCGGCTAGACCCACACCCACTCGGCTACACCCAAACCAACTCCGCTAGACACAAACCCACTCGGCTAGACCCAAACCCACACGGCTAGACCCAATCCCACTCAGTTTGACCCAGACCCACTCGGCTACACCCAAACCCACTCCACTAGACACAAACCCACTCGGCTAGACCCAAACCCACACGGCTAGACCCAAACCCACTCGGCTAGACCCAAACCCACTCGGCTGGACCCAAACCCACTCGGCTAGACCCAAACCCACACGGCTAGACCCAAACCCACTCGGCTAGACCCAAACCCACTCCGCTAGACCCAAACCCACTCGGCTAGACCCAAACCCACTCGGCTAGACCCAAACCCACTCCGCTAGACCCAAACCCACTCAGCTAGACCCAAACCCACTCGGCTAGACCCAAACCCACTCGGCTAGGCCCAAACCCACTCGGCTAGACCAAAACCCACTCGGCTAGACCCAAACCCACTCGGCTAGACCCAAACCCACTCGGCTAGACCCAAACCCACTCGGCTGGACCCAAACCCACTCGGCTAGACCCAAACCCAATCGGCTCGACCCAAACCCACTCGGCTACACACAAACCCAGTCCACTAGACCGAAACCCACTCGTCTAGATCCAAACCCACTCCGCTAGTCCCAAACCCACTCGACTAGACACAAACCCACTCGGCTAGACCCAAACCCACTCGGCTAGACCCAAACCCACTCGGCTTCACCCAAACCCAGTCCACTAGACCCAAACCCACCCGGCTAGACCCAAACCCACACGGCTAGACCCAAACCCACTCGGCTAGACCCAAACCCAATCAGCTAGATCCAAACCCACTCGGCTCCACCCAAACCCACTCGGCTAGACCCAAACCCACTCGGCTAGACCCAAACCCACTCCGCAAGACCCAAACCCACTCGGCTAGACCCAAATCCACTCCGTTAGACCCAAACCCACTCCGCTAGACCCACACCCACTCGGCTACACCCAAACCCACTCGGCTACACCCAAACCCACTCGGCTAGACCCAAACCCACTCGGCTAGACCCAAACCCACTCGGCTAGACCCAAACCCACTCGTCTAGACCCAAACCCACTCGGCTGGACTCAAACCCACACGTCTAGACACAAACCCACTCGGCTAGACACAAACCCACTCGAGTAGACCCAAACCCACTCGGCTAGACCCAAACCCACTCGGCTAGACCCAAACCCACTCGGCTAGACCCAAACACACTCGGCTAGACCCAAACCCACTCGGCTAGACCCAAACCCACTAGGCTAGTCCCAAACCCCCTCTGCTAGACGCAAACCCACTCGGCTAGACCCAAACCCACTCGGCTAGATCCAAACCCACTCGGCTCGACTCAAACCCACTCGGCTAGACCCAAACCCAATCGGGTAAACCCAAACCCACTCGGCAATACACAAACCCACTCGGCTAGTCCCAAACCCACTCGGCTAGACACAAACCCACTCGGCTAGACCCAAACCCACTCGGCTGGACCCAAACCCACTCGGCTACACCCAAACCCACTCCGCTAGACAAAAAACTCACTTGGCTTCACCCAAACCCAGTCCACTAGACCCAAACCGACTCGGCTAGACCCAAACCCACACGGCTTGACCCAAACCGACTCGGCTAGATCCAAACCCACTCGGCTAGACCCAAACCCACTCGGCTAGATCCAAACCCACTCCACTAGACCCAAACCCACTTGGCTGGACCCAAACCCACTCGGCTAGACCCAATCCCATTCGGCTAGACCCAAACCCACTCGGCTAGACCCAAACCCACTCGGCTAGACCCAAACCCATTTGGCTAGACCCAAACCCACTCGGCTAGACCCAAACCCACTCGGCTAGACCCAGAGCCACTCAGCTAGACCCAAACCCACTCGGCTAGACACAAACCCACTCGGGTAGACACAAACCGACTCGGCTAGACCCAAACCCACTCGGCTAGACCCAAACCCACTCGGCTAGACCCAAACCCACTCGGCTAGACCTAAACCCACTCGGCTAGACCCAATCCCACTCGGCTAGACCCAAACCCACTCGGCTAGACCTAAACCCACTCGGCTAGACCCAAACCCACTCGGCTAGACCCAAACCCACTCGGCTAGACCCAAACCCACTCGGCTAGACCCAAACCCACTCGGCTAGCCCCAAACCCACTTGGCTAGACCCAAACCCACTCCGCTAGATCCAAACCCACTCGGCTAGACCAAAACCCACTCGGCTAGACACAAACCCACTCGGGTCGACCCAAACCCACTCGGCTAGACCAAAACCCACTCGGCTAGACCTAAACCCACTCGGCTAGACCCAAACCCACTCGGCTAGACCCAAACCCACTCGGCTAGACCCAAACCCACTCGGCTACACCCAAACCCAGTCCACTAGACACAAACCCACTCAGCTAGACCCAAACCCACACGGCTAGACCCAAACCCACTCGGCTAGACCCAAACCCACTCGGCTAGACCCAAACCCACTCGGCTGGACCCAAACCCACACGGCTGGACCAAAACGCAATCGGCTAGACCCAAACCCACTCGGCTAGACCCAAACCCACACGGCTAGACCCAAACCCACTCGGCTAGACCCAAACTGACTCAGCTAGACCCAAACCCACTCGGCTAGACCCAAACCCACACGGCTCGCCCCAAACCCACTCGGCTAGACCCAAACCCACTCGGCTAGACCCAGAGCCACTCAGCTAGACCCAAACCCACTCGGCTAGACACAAACCCACTCGGGTAGACACAAACCCACTCGGCTAGACCCAAACCCACTCGGCTAGACCTAAACCCAATCGGCTAGACCCAAACCCACTCGGCTAGACCCAAACCCACTTGGCTAGACCCAGACCCACTCGGCTAGACCCAAACCCACTCGGCTAGACCCAAACCCACTCGGCTAGACCCAGACCCACTCGGCTAGACCCAAACCCACTCCGCTAGATCCAAACCCACTCCGCTAGACCAAAACCCACTCGGCTAGACCCAAACCCACTCGGCTCGACCCAAACCCACTCGGCTAGACCAAAACCCACTCGGCTAGACCTAAACCCACTCGGCTAGACCCAAACCCACTCGGCTAGACCCAAATCCACTCGGCTAGACCCAAACCCACTCGGCTACACCCAAACCCACTCGGCTGGACCCAAACCCACTCGGCTGGACCCAAACCCACTCGGCAAGACCTAAACCCACTCGGCTAGACCCAAACCCACTCGGCTACACCCAAACCCACTCCACTAGACCCAAACCCACTCGGCTAGACCCAAACCCACTCGGCTACACCCAAACCCACTCCGCTAGACCAAAACCCACTTGGCTACACCCAAACCCAGTCCACTAGACCCAAACCCGCTCGGCTAGACCCAAACCCACACGGCTTTACCCAAACCCACTCGGCTAGATCCAAACCCACTCGGCTAGATCCAAACCCACACCGCTAGACCCAAACCCACTCGGCTAGACCCAAACCCACTCCGCTAGACCCAAACCCACTCCGCTAGACCCACACCCACTCGGCCACACCCAAACCCACTCGGCTACACCCAAGCCCAATCGGCTAGACCCAAACCCACTCGGCTGGACTCAAACCCACTCGGCTAGACCCAAACCCACTCGGCTAGACACAAACCCACTCGGCTTGACGCAAACCCACTCGGCTAGACCCAAACCCACTCAGTTCGACCCAAACCCACTCGGCTACACCCAAACCCACTCCACTAGACCCAAACCCACTCGGCTAGACCCAAACCCACTCGGCTACACCCAAACCCACTCCGCTAGACCAAAACCCACTTGGCTACACCCAAACCCAGTCCACTAGACCCAAACCCACTCGGCTAGACCCAAACCCACACGGCTTGACCCAAACCCACTCGGCTAGATCCAAACCCACTCGGCTAGACCCAAACCAACTCGGCTAGATCCAAACCCACACCGCTAGACCCAAACCCACTCGGCTAGACCCAAACCCACTCCGCTAGACCCAAACCCACTCCGCTAGACCCACACCCACTCGGCCACACCCAAACCCACTGGGCTACACCCAAGCCCAATCGGCTAGACCCAAACCCACTCGGCTGGACTCAAACCCACTCGGCTAGACCCAAACCCACTCGGCTAGACCCAAACCCACTCGGCTAGACACAAACCCACTCGGCTTGACGCAAACCCACTCGGATAGACCCAAACCCACTCGGCTAGATCCAAACCCTCTCCACTAGACCCAAACCCACTCGGCTAGACCCAAACCCACTCAGCTAGACCCAATCCCATTCGGCTAGACCAAAACCCACTCGGCTAGACCCAAACCCACTCGGCTAGACCCAAACCCATTCGGCTAAACCCAAACCCACTCGGCTAGACCCAAACCCACTCGGCTAGACGCAGAGCCACTCAGCTACACCCAAACCCACTCGGCTAGACACAAACCCACTCGGGTAGACACAAACCCACTCGGCTAGACCCAAACCCACTCGGCTAGACCCAAACCCACTCGGCTAGACCCAAACCCACTCGGCTAGACCCAAACCCACTCGGCTAGACCCAAACCCACTCGGCTAGACCCAAACCCATTCGGCTAGACCCAAACCCACTCGGCTAGACCCAAACCCACTCGGCTAGACCCAGACCCACTCGGCTAGACCCAGACCCACTCGGCTAGACCCATACCCACTCGGCTAGACCAAAACAAACTCGGCTAGACCCAAACCCACTCGGCTAGACCCAAACCCACTCGGCTAGACCCAAACCCACTCGGCTAGACCTAAACCCACTCGGCTAGACCCAAACCCACTCGGCTAGACCCAAACCCACTCGGCTACACCCAAACCCACTCGGCTACACCCAAACCCACTCCGCTAGACACAAACCCACTCGGCTAGACCCAAACCCACACGGCTAGACCCAAACCCACTCGGCTAGACCCAAACCCACTTGGCTAGACCCAAACCCACTCGGCTAGACCCAACCCACACGGCTGGACCCAAACCCAATCGGCTAGACCCAAACCCACTCGGCTAGACCCAAACCCACTCCGCTAAGCACAAACCCACTCCGCTAGACCCAAACCCACTAGGCTAGACCCAAACCCACTCGGCTAGTCCCGAACCCACTCGTCTAGACCCAAACCCACTCGCCTAGACACAAACCCACTCGGCTATACCCTAACCCACTCGGCTAGACCCAAACCCACTCGGTTGGACCCAAACCCACTCGGCTAGACACAAACCCACTCGGCTAGACCCAAACCCACACGGCTAGACCCAAACCCACTCGGCTAGACCCAAACTGACTCAGCTAGACCCAAACCCACTCGGCTAGACCCAAACCCACACGGCTAGCCCCAAACCCACTCGGCTAGAACCAAACCCACTCGGCTAGACCCAAACCCACTCGGTTAGACCCAAACCCACTCGGCTAGACACAAACCCACTCGGCTAGATTCAAACCCACACGGCTAGACCCAAACCCACTCGGCTAGACCCAAACTGACTCAGCTAGACCCAAACCCACTCGGCTAGACCCAAACCCACACGGCTAGCCCCAAACCCACTCGGCTAGAACCAAACTCACTCGGCTAGACCCAAACCCACTCGGCTAGACCAAAACCCACTCGGCTTGACCCAAACCCACTCGGCTAGACCCAAACCCACTCGGCTAGACCCAAACACACTCGGCAAGACCTAAACCCACTCGGCTAGACCCAAACCCACTCGGCTAGACCCAAACCCACTCCGCTAGACCCAAACCCATTCGGCTAGACCCAAACCCACTCGGCTGGACCCAAACCCACTCGGCTGGACCCAAACCCACTCGGCTAGACCCAAACCCACTCAGTTCGACCCAAACCCACTCGGCTACAACCAAACCCACTGCACTAGACACAAACCCACTCGGCTAGACCCAAACCCACACGGCAAGACCCAAACCCACTCGGCTAGACCCAAACCCACTCGGCTGGACCCAAACCCATTCGGCTAGACCCAAACCCACTCGGCTAGACCCAAACCCACTCGGCTACACCCAAACCCACTCGGCTACACCCAAACCCACTCCGCTAGACACAAACCCACTCGGCTAGACCCAAACCCACACGGCTAGACCCAAACCCACTCGGCTAGACCCAAACCCACTTGGCTAGACCCAAACCCACTCGGCTAGACCCAACCCACACGGCTGGACCCAAACCCAATCGGCTAGACCCAAACCCACTCGGCTAGACCCAAACCCACTCCGCTAGTCCCGAACCCACTCGGCTAGACCCAAACCCACTCGCCTAGACACAAACCCACTCGGCTATACCCTAACCCACTCGGCTAGACCCAAACCCACTCGGTTAGACGCAAACCCACTCGGCTAGACACAAACCCACTCGGCTAGACCCAAACCCACACGGCTAGACCCAAACCCACTCGGCTAGACCCAAACTGACTCAGCTAGACCCAAACCCACTCGGCTAGACCCAAACCCACACGGCTAGCCCCAAACCCACTCGGCTAGAACCAAACCCACTCGGCTAGACCCAAACCCACTCGGCTAGACCAAAACCCACTCGGCTTGACCCAAACCCACTCTGCGAGACCCAAACCCACTCGGCTAGACCCAAACACACTCGGCAAGACCTAAACCCACTCGGCTGGACCCAAACCCACTCGGCTAGACCCAAACCCACTCCGCTAGACCCAAACCCACTCGGCTAGACCCAAACCCACTCGGCTGGACCCAAACCCACTCGGCTGGACCCAAACCCACTCGGCTAGACCCAAACCCACTCAGTTCGACCCAAACCCACTCGGCTACAACCAAACCCACTGCACTAGACACAAACCCACTCGGCTAGACCCAAACCCACACGGCAAGACCCAAACCCACTCGGCTAGACCCAAACCCACTCGGCTGGACCCAAACCCATTCGGCTAGACCCAAACCCACTCGGCTAGACCCAAACCCACTCGGCTAGACCCAAACCCACTCGGCTAGACCCAAACCCACACGGCTGGACCCAAACCCAATCGGCTAGACCCAAACCCACTCGGCTAGACCCAAACCCACTCCGCTAAACACAAACCCACTCCGCTAGACCCAAACCCACTAGGCTAGACCCAAACCCACTCGGCTAGTCCCGAACCCACTCGGGTAGACCCAAACCCACTCGCCTAGACACAAACCCACTCGGCTATACCCTAACCCACTCGGCTAGACCCAAACCCACTCGGTTAGACCCAAACCCACTCGGCTAGACACAAACCCACTCGGCTAGACCCAAACCCACACGGCAAGACCCAAACCCACTCGGCTAGACCCAAACCCACTCGGCTGGACCCAAACCCATTCGGCTAGACCCAAAACCACTCGGCTAGACCCAAACCCACTCGGCTAGACCCAGAGCCACTCAGCTAGACCCAAACCCACTCGGCTAGACACAAACCCACTCGGGTAGACACAAACCCACTCGGCTAGACCCAAACCCACTCGGCTAGACCCAAACCCACTCGGCTAGACCCAAACCCACTCGGCTAGACGCAACCCCACTCTGCTAGACCCAAACCCACTCGGCTAGACCCAAACCCACTTGGCTAGACCCAAACCCACTCGGCTAGACCCAAACCCACTCGGCTAGACCCAGACCCACTCGGCTAGACCCAAACCCACTCGGCTAGACCCAAACCCACTCGGCTAGACCCAAACCCACTCGGCTAGACCCAAACCCACTCGGCTACACCCAATCCCACTCCACTAGACACAAAACCACTCGGCTAGACCCAAACCCACACGGCTAGACCCAAACCCACTCGGCTAGACCCAAACCCACTCGGCTAGACCCAAACCCACTCGGCTAGACCCAAACCCACACGGCTGGACCCAAACCCAATCGGCTAGACCCAAACCCACTCGGCTAGACCCAAACCCACTCCGCAAAACACAAACCCACTCCGCTAGACCCAAACCCACTAGGCTAGACCCAAACCCACTCGGCTAGTCCCAAACCCACTCGGCTAGACCCAAACCCACTCGCCTAGACACAAACCCACTCAGCTATACCCAAACCCACTCGGCTAGACCCAAACCCACTCGGTTAGACCCAAACCCACTCGGCCAGACCCAAACCCACTCGGCTAGTCCCAAACCCACTCGTCTAGACCCAAACCCACTCGGCTGGACCCAAACTGACTCGGCTAGACCCAAACCCACTCGGCTAGACCCAAACCCACTCGGCGAGCCCCAAACCCACTCGGCTGGACCCAAACCCACTCGGCTGGACCCAAACCCACTCGGCTAGACCCAAACCCACTCAGTTCGACACAAACCCACTCGGCTACACGCAAACCCACTGCACTAGACACAAACCCACTCGGCTAGACCCAAACCCACACGGCAAGACGCAAACCCACTCGGCTAGACCCAAACCCACTCGGCTGGACCCAAACCCACTCGGCTAGACCCAAACCCACACGGCTAGACCCAAACCCACTCGGCTAGACCCAAACCCACTCCGCTAGACCCAAACCCACTCCGCTAAACCCAAACCCACTCCGCTAGACCCAAACCGACTCGGCTAGACCCAAACCCACTCGGCGAGACCCAAACCCACTCCGCTAGACCCAAACCCACTCGGCTAGACCCAAACCCACTCGGCTAGACCCAAACCCACTCCACTAGACCCAAACCCACTTGGCTAGACCCAAACCCACTCGGCTAGACCCAAACCCACTCGGCTAGACCCAAACCCTCTCGGCTAGACCCAAACCCACTCGGCTAGACACAAACCCACTCGGCTAGACCCAAACCCACTCGGCTAGACCCAAACCCACTCGGCTAGACCCAAACCCACTCGGCTAGACCCAAACCCACTCGGCTAGACCCAAACCCACTCGGCTAGACCCAAACCCACTCGGCTGGACCCAAACCCACTCGGCTAGACCCAAACCCACTCAGTTCGACCCAAACCCACTCGGCTACAACCAAACCCACTGCACTAGACACAAACCCACTCGGCTAGACCCAAACCCACACGGCAAGACCCAAACCCACTCGGCTAGACCCAAACCCACTCGGCTGGACCCAAACCCATTCGGCTAGACCCAAACCCACTCGGCTAGACCCAAACCCACTCGGCTAGACCCAGAGCCACTCAGCTAGACCCAAACCCACTCGGCTAGACACAAACCCACTCGGGTAGACACAAACCCACTCGGCTAGACCCAAACCCACTCGGCTAGACCCAAACCCACTCGGCTAGACCCAAACCCACTCGGCTAGACGCAACCCCACTCGGCTAGACCCAAACCCACTCGGCTAGACCCAAACCCACTCGGCTAGACCCAAACCCACTCGGCTAGACACAAACCCACTCGGCTAGACCCAGACCCACTCGGCAAGAACCAAACCCACTCGGCTAGACCCAAACCCAGTCGGCTGGACCAAAACCCACTCGGCTAGACCCAAACCCACTCGGCTAGACCCAAACCCACTCGGCTACACCCAATCCCACTCCACTAGTCACAAACCCACTCGGCTAGACCCAAACCCACACGGCTAGACCCAAACCCACTCGGCTAGACCCAAACCCACTCGGCTAGACCCAAACCCACTCGGCTAGACCCAAACCCACACGGCTGGACCCAAACCCAATCGGCTAGACCCAAACCCACTCGGCTAGACCCAAACCCACTCCGCTAAACACAAACCCCCTCCGCTAGACCCAAACCCACTAGGCTAGACCCAAACCCACTCGGCTAGTCCCGAACCCACTCGGGTAGACCCAAACCCACTCGCCTAGACACAAACCCACTCGGCTATACCCTAACCCACTCGGCTAGACCCAAACCCACTCGGTTAGACCCAAACCCACTCGGCTAGACACAAACCCACTCGGCTAGACCCAAACCCACACGGCAAGACCCAAACCCACTCGGCTAGACCCAAACCCACTCGGCTGGACCCAAACCCATTCGGCTAGACCCAAAACCACTCGGCTAGACCCAAACCCACTCGGCTGGACCCAGAGCCACTCGGCTAGACGCAACCCCACTCGGCTAGACCCAAACCCACTCGGCTAGACCCAAACCCACTCGGCTAGACCCAAACCCACTCGGCTAGACACAAACCCACTCGGCTAGACCCAGACCCACTCGGCAAGAACCAAACCCACTCGGCTAGACCCAAACCCAGTCGGCTGGACCAAAACCCACTCGGCTAGACCCAAACCCACTCGGCTAGACCCAAACCCACTCGGCTACACCCAATCCCACTCCACTAGTCACAAACCCACTCGGCTAGACCCAAACCCACACGGCTAGACCCAAACCCACTCGGCTAGACCCAAACCCACTCGGCTAGACCCAAACCCACTCGGCTAGACCCAAACCCACACGGCTGGACCCAAACCCAATCGGCTAGACCCAAACCCACTCGGCTAGACCCAAACCCACTCCGCTAAACACAAACCCCCTCCGCTAGACCCAAACCCACTAGGCTAGACCCAAACCCACTCGGCTAGTCCCGAACCCACTCGGGTAGACCCAAACCCACTCGCCTAGACACAAACCCACTCGGCTATACCCTAACCCACTCGGCTAGACCCAAACCCACTCGGTTAGACCCAAACCCACTCGGCTAGACACAAACCCACTCGGCTAGACCCAAACCCACACGGCAAGACCCAAACCCACTCGGCTAGACCCAAACCCACTCGGCTGGACCCAAACCCATTCGGCTAGACCCAAAACCACTCGGCTAGACCCAAACCCACTCGGCTGGACCCAGAGCCACTCAGCTAGACCCAAACCCACTCGGCTAGACACAAACCCACTCGGGTAGACACAAACCCACTCGGCTAGACCCAAACCCACTCGGCTAGACCCAAACCCACTCGGCTAGACCCAAACCCACTCGGCTAGACGCAACCCCACTCGGCTAGACCCAAACCCACTCGGCTAGACCCAAACCCACTTGGCTAGACCCAAACCCACTCGGCTAGACCCAAACCCACTCGGCTAGACCCAGACCCACTCGGCTAGACCCAAACCCACTCGGCTAGACCCAAACCCACTCGGCTAGACCCAAACCCACTCGGCTAGACCCAAACCCACTCGGCTACACCCAATCCCACTCCACTAGACACAAACCCACTCGGCTAGACCCAAACCCACACGGCTAGACCCAAACCCACTCGGCTAGACCCAAACCCACTCGGCTAGACCCAAACCCACTCGGCTAGACCCAAACCCACACGGCTGGACCCAAACCCAATCGGCTAGACCCAAACCCACTCGGCTAGACCCAAACCCACTCCGCTAAACACAAACCCACTCCGCTAGACCCAAACCCACTAGGCTAGACCCAAACCCACTCCGCTGGTCCCAAACCCACTCGGCTAGACCCAAACCCACTCGCCTAGACACAAACCCACTCGGCTATACCCAAACCCACTCGGCTAGACTCAAACCCACTCCGTCAGACCCAAACCCACTTGGCCAGACCCAAACCCACTCGGCTAGACCCAAACCCACTCGTCTAGACCCAAACCCACTCGGCTGGACCCAAACTGACTCGGCTAGACCCAAACCCACTCGGCTAGACCCAAACCCACTCGGCTAGCCCCAAACCCACTCGGCTAGACCCAAACCCACTCGGCTAGACCCAAACCCACTCGGCTGGAACAAAACCCACTCGGCTAGACCCAAACCCACTCGGCTAGACCCAAACCCACTCAGCTGGACCCAAACCCACTCGGCTGGACCCAAACCCACTCGGCTAGACCCAAACCCACTAAGTTCGACACAAACCCACTCGGCTACACGCAAACCCACTGCACTAGACACAAACCCACTCGGCTAGACCCAAACCCACACGGCAAGACCCAAACCCACTCGGCTAGACCCAAACCCACTCGGCTGGACCCAAACCCACTCGGCTAGACCCAAACCCACACGGCTAGACCCAAACCCACTCGGCTAGACCCAAACCCACTCCGCTAAACACAAACCCACTCCGCTAGACCCAAACCCACTAGGCTAGACCCAAACCCACTCGGCTAGACCCAAACCCACTCGCCTAGACACAAACCCACTCGGCTATACCCAAACCCACTCGGCTAGACCCAAACCCACTCGGTTAGACCCAAACCCACTCGGCCAGACCCAAACCCACTCGGCTAGACCCAAACCCACTCGTCTAGACCCAAACCCACTCGGCTGGACCCAAACTGACTCGGCTAGACCCAAACCCACTCGGCTAGACCCAAACCCACTCGGCTAGCCACAAACCCACTCGGCTAGACCCAAACCCACTCGGCTAGACCCAAACCCACTCGGCTGGACCAAAACCCTCTCGGCTAGACCCAAACCCACTCGGCTAGACCCAAACCCACTCCGCTAGAACCAAACCCACTCGGCTGGACCCAAACCCACTCGGCTGGACCCAGACCCACTCGGCTAGACCCAAACCCACTCGGCTGGACCCAAACCCACTCGGCTGGACCCAAACCCACTCGGCTAGACCAAACCCACTCAGTTCGACACAAACCCACTCGGCTACACGCAAACCCACTGCACTAGACACAAACCCACTCGGCTAGACCCAAACCCACACGGCAAGACCCAAACCCACTCGGCTAGACCCAAACCCACTCGGCTGGACCCAAACCCACTCGGCTAGACCCAAACCCACACGGCTAGACGCAAACCCACTCGGCTACCCCCAAACGCACTCGGCTAGACGCAAACCCTCTCGGCTAGACCCAAACCCACTCGGCTAGACCCAAACCCACTCGGCTAGACCCAAACCCACTCGGCTAGACGCAAACCCACTCGGCAAGACCTAAACCCACTCGGCTAGACCCAAACCCACTCCGCTAGACCCAAACCCACTCGGCTAGACCCAAACCCACTCGGCTAGACCCAAACCCACTCCGCTAGACCCAAACCCACTCGGCTAGACCCAAACCCTCTCGGCTAGACCCAAACCCACTCGGCTAGACACAAACCCACTCGGCTAGACCCAAACCCACTCGGCTAGACCCAAACCCACTCGGCTAGACCCAAACCCACTCGGCTAGACCCAAACGCACTCGGCTAGACCCAAACCCTCTCGGCTAGACCCAAACCAACTCGGCTAGACCCAAACCCACTCGGCTAGACCCAAACCCACTCGGCTAGACGCAAACCCACTCGGCAAGACCTAAACCCACTCGGCTATACCCAAACCCACTCGGCTAGACAGAAACCCACTCGGCTAGACCCAAATCCACTCGGCTAGACCCAAACCCACTCGGCTAGACCCAAACCCACTCGGCTAGACCCAAACCCACTCGGCTAGACCCAAACCCACTCGGCTGGACCCAAACCCACTCGGCTGGACCCAAACCCACTCGGCTGGACCCAAACCTACTCGGCTAGACCCAAACCCACTCCGCTAAACCCAAACCCACTCCGCTAGACCCAAACCGACTCGACTAGACCCAAACCCACTCTGCTGGACCCAAACCCACTCCGCTAGACCCAAACCCACTCCGCTAGACCCAAACCCACTCCGCTAGACCCAAACCCACTCGGCTAGACAGAAACCCACTCGGCTAGACCCAAACCCACTCGCCTAGACACAAACCCACTCGGCTAGACCCAGAGCCACTCAGCTAGACCCAAACCCACTCGGCTAGACACAAACCCACTCGGGTAGACACAAACCCACTCGGCTAGCCCCAAACGCACTCGGCTAGACCCAAACCCTCTCGGCTAGACCCAAACCCACTCGGCTAGACCCAAACCCACTCGGCTAGACCCAAACCCACTCGGCTAGACGCAAACCCACTCGGCAAGACCTAAACCCACTCGGCTAGACCCAAACCCACTCGGCTGGACCCAAACCCACTCGGCTACATCCAAATCCACTCGGCTAGACCCAAACCCACTCGGCTAGACCCAAACCCACTCGGCTAGACCCAAACCCACTCGGCTAGACCCAAACCCACTCGGCTGGACCCAAACCCACTCGGCTGGACCCAAACCCACTCGGCTGGACCCAAACCCATTCGGCTAGACCCAAACCCACTCCGCTAAACCCAAACCCACTCCGCTAGACCCAAACCGACTCGACTAGACCCAAACCCACTCTGCTAGACCCAAACCCACTCCGCTAGATCCAAACCCACTCGGCTAGACCCAAACCCACTCGGCTAGACCCAAACCCACTCCGCTAGACCCAAACCCAATCGGCTAGACCCAAACCCACTCGGCTAGACCCAAACCCACTCCGCTAAACACAAACCCACTCCGCTAAACCCAAACCCACTAGGCTAGACCCAAACCCACTCGGCTAGTCCCGAACCCACTCGGGTAGACCCAAACCCACTCGCCTAGACACAAACCCACTCGGCTATACGCTAACCCACTCGGCTAGACCCAAACCCACTCGGTTAGACCCAAACCCACTCGGCTAGACACAAACCCACTCGGCTAGACCCAAACCCACACGGCAAGACCCAAACCCACTCGGCTAGACCCAAACCCACTCGGCTGGACCCAAACCCATTCGGCTAGACCCAAAACCACTCGGCTAGACCCAAACCCACTCGGCTAGACCCAGAGCCACTCAGCTAGACCCAAACCCACTCGGCTAGACACAAACCCACTCGGGTAGACACAAACCCACTCGGCTAGCCCCAAACGCACTCGGCTAGACCCAAACCCTCTCGGCTAGACCCAAACCCACTCGGCTAGACCCAAACCCACTCGGCTAGACCCAAACCCACTCGGCTAGACGCAAACCCACTGGGCTAGACCCAAACCCACTGGGCTAGACCCAAACCCACTCGGCTAGACCCAAACCCACTCGGCTAGACCCAAACCCACTCGGCTAGACCCAAACCCACACGGCTGGACCCAAACCCAATCGGCTAGACCCAAACCCACTCGGCTAGACCCAAACCCACTCCGTTAAACACAAACCCACTCCGCTAAACCCAAACCCACTAGGCTAGACCCAAACCCACTCGGCTAGTCCCAAACCCACTCGGCCAGACCCAAACCCACTCGCCTAGACACAAACCCACTCGGCTAGACACAAACCCACTCGGGTAGACACAAACCCACTCGGCTAGCCCGAAACGCACTCGGCTAGACCCAAACCCTCTCGGCTAGACCCAAACCCACTCGGCTAGACCCAAACCCACTCTGCTAGACCCAAACCCACTCGGCTAGACGCAAACCCACTCGGCAAGACCTAAACCCACTCGGCTAGACCCAAAGCCACTCGGCTAGACCCAAACCCACTCGGCTACATCTAAATCCACTCGGCTAGACCCAAACCCACTCGGCTAGACCCAAACCCACTCGGCTAGACGCAAACCCACTCGGCTACACCCAAACCCACTCGGCTAGACCCAAACCCACACGGCTGGACCCAAACCCAATCGGCTAGACGCAAACCCACTCGGCTAGACCCAAACCCACTCCGCTAAACACAAACCCACTCCGCTAGACCCAAACCCACTAGGCTAGACCCAAACCCACTCGGCTAGTCCCAAACCCACTCGGCTAGACCCAAACCCACTCGCCTAGACACAAACCCACTCGGCAAGACCTAAACCCACTCGGCTAGACGCAAACCCACTCGGCTAGTCCCAAACCCACTCGGCTAGACCCAAACCCACTCGGCTAGACGCAAACCCACTCGGCAAGACCTAAACCCACTCGGCTAGACCCAAACCCACTCGGCTAGACCCAAACCCGCTCGGCTACATCTAAATCCACTCGGCTAGACCCAAACCCACTCGGCTAGACCCAAACCCACTCGGCTAGACCCAAACCCACTCGGCTAGACCCAAACCCACTCGGCTGGACCCAAACCCATTCGGCTGGACCCAAACCCACTCGGCTGGACCCAAACCCACTCGGCTAGACCCAAACCCACTCGGCTAGACCCAAACCCACTCCGCTAAACCCAAACCCACTCCGCTAGACCCAAACCGACTCGCCTAGACCCAAACCCACTCTGCTAGACCCAAACCCACTCCGCTAGACCCAAACCCACTCGGCTAGACCCAAACCCACTCGGCTAGACCCAAACCCACTCCGCTAGACCCAAACCCAATCGGCTAGACCCAAACCCACTCGGCTAGACCCAAACCCACTCCGCTAAACACAAACCCACTCCGCTAGACCCAAACCCACTAGGCTAGACCCAAACCAACTCGGCTAGTCCCGAACCCACTCGGGTAGACCCAAACCCACTCGCCTAGACACAAACCCACTCGGCTATACGCTAACCCACTCGGCTAGACCCAAACCCACTCGGTTAGACCCAAACCCACTCGGCTAGACACAAACCCACTCGGCTAGACCCAAACCCACACGGCAAGACCCAAACCCACTCGGCTAGACCCAAACCCACTCGGCTGGACCCAAACCCATTCGGCTAGACCCAAAACCACTCGGCTAGACCCAAACCCACTCGGCTAGACCCAAAGCCACTCAGCTAGACCCAAACCCACTCGGCTAGACACAAACCCACTCGGGTAGACACAAACCCACTCGGCTAGCCCCAAACGCACTCGGCTAGACCCAAACCCTCTCGGCTAGACCCAAACCCACTCGGCTAGACCCAAACCCACTCGGCTAGACCCAAACCCACTCGGCTACATCTAAATCCACTCGGCTAGACCCAAACCCACTCGGCTAGACCCAAACCCACTCGGCTAGACCCAAACCCACTCGGCTAGACCCAAACCCACTCGGCTGGACCCAAACCCATTCGGCTGGACCCAAACCCACTCGGCTGGACCCAAACCCACTCGGCTAGACCCAAACCCACTCGGCTAGACCCAAACCCACTCCGCTAAACCCAAACCCACTCCGCTAGACCCAAACCGACTCGCCTAGACCCAAACCCACTCTGCTAGACCCAAACCCACTCCGCTAGACCCAAACCCACTCGGCTAGACCCAAACCCACTCGGCTAGACCCAAACCCACTCCGCTAGACCCAAACCCAATCGGCTAGACCCAAACCCACTCGGCTAGACCCAAACCCACTCCGCTAAACACAAACCCACTCCGCTAGACCCAAACCCACTAGGCTAGACCCAAACCAACTCGGCTAGTCCCGAACCCACTCGGGTAGACCCAAACCCACTCGCCTAGACACAAACCCACTCGGCTATACGCTAACCCACTCGGCTAGACCCAAACCCACTCGGTTAGACCCAAACCCACTCGGCTAGACACAAACCCACTCGGCTAGACCCAAACCCACACGGCAAGACCCAAACCCACTCGGCTAGACCCAAACCCACTCGGCTGGACCCAAACCCATTCGGCTAGACCCAAAACCACTCGGCTAGACCCAAACCCACTCGGCTAGACCCAAAGCCACTCAGCTAGACCCAAACCCACTCGGCTAGACACAAACCCACTCGGGTAGACACAAACCCACTCGGCTAGCCCCAAACGCACTCGGCTAGACCCAAACCCTCTCGGCTAGACCCAAACCCACTCGGCTAGACCCAAACCCACTCGGCTAGACCCAAACCCACTCGGCTAGACGCAAACCCACTGGGCTAGACCCAAACCCACTCGGCTAGACCCAAACCCACTCGGCTAGACCCAAACCCACTCGGCTAGACCCAAACCCACTCGGCTAGACCCAAACCCACACGGCTGGACCCAAACCCAATCGGCTAGACCCAAACCCACTCGGCTAGACCCAAACCCACTCCGTTAAACACAAACCCACTCCGCTAGACCCAAACCCACTAGGCTAGACCCAAACCCACTCGGCTAGTCCCAAACCCACTCGGCCAGACCCAAACCCACTCGCCTAGACACAAACCCACTCGGCTAGACACAAACCCACTCGGGTAGACACAAACCCACTCGGCTAGCCCCAAACGCACTCGGCTAGACCCAAACCCTCTCGGCTAGACCCAAACCCACTCGGCTAGACCCAAACCCACTCTGCTAGACCCAAACCCACTCGGCTAGACGCAAACCCACTCGGCAAGACCTAAACCCACTCGGCTAGACCCAAACCCACTCGGCTAGACCCAAACCCACTCGGCTACATCTAAATCCACTCGGCTAGACCCAAACCCACTCGGCTAGACCCAAACCCACTCGGCTAGACGCAAACCCACTCGGCTACACCCAAACCCACTCGGCTAGACCCAAACCCACACGGCTGGACCCAAACCCAATCGGCTAGACGCAAACCCACTCGGCTAGACCCAAACCCACTCCGCTAAACACAAACCCACTCCGCTAGACCCAAACCCACTAGGCTAGACCCAAACCCACTCGGCTAGTCCCAAACCCACTCGGCTAGACCCAAACCCACTCGCCTAGACACAAACCCACTCGGCAAGACCTAAACCCACTCGGCTAGACGCAAACCCACTCGGCTAGTCCCAAACCCACTCGGCTAGACCCAAACCCACTCGGCTAGACGCAAACCCACTCGGCAAGACCTAAACCCACTCGGCTAGACCCAAACCCACTCGGCTAGACCCAAACCCACTCGGCTACATCTAAATCCACTCGGCTAGACCCAAACCCACTCGGCTAGACCCAAACCTACTCGGCTAGACCCAAACCCACTCGGCTAGACCCAAACCCACTCGGCTGGACCAAAACCCATTCGGCTGGACCCAAACCCACTCGGCTGGACCCAAACCCACTCGGCTAGACCCAAACCCACTCCGCTAAACCCAAACCCACTCCGCTAGACCCAAACCGACTCGACTAGACCCAAACCCACTCCGCTAGACCCAAACCCACTCCGCTAGACCCAAACCCACTCCGCCAGACCCAAACCCACTCCGCTAGACCCAAACCCACTCGGCTAGACAGAAACCCACTCGGCTAGACCCAAACCCACTCGCCTAGACACAAACCCACTCGGCTAGACCCAGAGCCACTCAGCTAGACCCAAACCCACTCGGCTAGACACAAACCCACTCGGGTAGACACAAACCCACTCGGCTAGCCCCAAACGCACTCGGCTGGACCCAAACCCTCTCGGCTAGTCCCAAACCCACTCGGCTAGACCCAAACCCACTCGGCTAGACCCAAACCCACTCGGCTAGACGCAAACCCACTCGGCAAGACCTAAACCCACTCGGCTAGACCCAAACCCACTCGGCTAGAGCCAAACCCACTCGGCTAGACGCAAACCCACTCGGCTAGACCCAAACCCACTCGGCTAGACCCAAACCCACTCGGCTAGACCCAAACCCACTCGGCTAGACCCAAACCCACTCGGCTAGACCCAAACCCACACGGCTGGACCCAAACCCAATCGGCTAGACCCAAACCCACTCGGCTAGACCCAAACCCACTCCGCTAAACACAAACCCACTCCGCTAGACCCAAACCCACTAGGCTAGACCCAAACCCACTCGGCTAGTCCCAAACCCACTCGGCTAGACCCAAACCCACTCGCCTAGACACAAACCCACTCGGCTAGACCCAAACCCACTCGACTAGACCCAAACCCACTAGGCTAGACCCAAACCCGCTCCGCTAGACCCAAACCCACTCGGCTAGACCCAAACCCACTCGGCTAGACCCAAACCCATTCGGCTAGACCCAAACCCACTCCGCTCGACCCAAACCCACTCCGCTAGACCCAAACCCACTCCGCTAGACCCAAACCCACTCCGCCAGACCCAAACCCACTCGGCTAGACAGAAACCCTCTCGGCTAGACCCAAACCCACTCGCCAAGACACAAACCCACTCGGCTATACCCAAACCCACTCGGCTAGACCCAAACCCACTCGGCTAGACCCAAACCCACTCGGCTAGACCCAAACCCACTCGGCTAGACCCAAACCCACTCGGCTAGACACAAACCCACTCGGCTAGACCCAAACTCACACGGCAAGACCCAAACCCACTCGGCTAGACCCAAACCCACTCGGCTGGACCCAAACCCATTCGGCTAGACCCAAAACCACTCGGCTAGACCCAAACCCACTCGGCTAGACCCAGAGCCACTCAGCTAGACCCAAACCCACTCGGCTAGACACAAACCCATCGGGTAGACACAAACCCACTCGGCTAGCCCCAAACGCACTCGGCTAGACCCAAACCCTCTCGGCTAGACCCAAACCCACTCGGCTAGACCCAAACCCACTCGGCTAGACCCAAACCCACTCGGCTAGACCCAAACCCACACGGCTAGACCCAAACCCACTCGGCTAGACCCAAACCCACACGGCTGGACCCAAACCCAATCGGCTAGACCCAAACCCACTTGGCTAGACCCAAACCCACTCCGCTAAACACAAACCCACTCCGCTAGACCCAAACCCACTAGGCTAGACCCAAACCCACTCGGCTAGTCCCAAACCCACTCGGCTAGACCCAAACCCACTCGCCTAGACACAAACCCACTCGGCTAGACCCAAACCCACTCGACTAGACCCAAACCCACTAGGCTAGACCCAAACCCGCTCCGCTAGACCCAAACCCACTCAGCTAGACCCAAACCCACTCGGCTAGACCCAAACCCATTCAGCTAGACCCAAACCCACTCCGCTAGACCCAAACCCACTCCGCTAGACCCAAACCCACTCCGCTAGACCCAAACCCACTCCGCTAGACCCAAACGCACTCGGCTAGACAGAAACCCTCTCGGCTAGACCCAAACCCACTCGCCTAGACACAAACCCACTCGGCTATACCCAAACCCACTCGGCTAGACCCAAACCCACTCGGCTAGACCCAAACCCACTCGGCTAGACCCAAACCCACTCGGCTAGACCCAAACCCACTCGGCTAGACCCAAACCCACTCGGCTAGACCCAAACTGACTCGGCTAGACCCAAACCCACTCGGCTCGACCCAAACCCACTCGGCCAGCCCCAAACGCACTCGGCTAGACACAAACCCTCTCGGCTAGACCCAAACCCACTCGGCTAGACCCAAACCCAGTCGGCTAGACCCAAACCCACTCGGCTAGACGCAAACCCACTCGGCAAGACCTAAACCCACTCGGCTAGACCCAAACCCACTCGGCTAGACCCAAACCCACTCGGCTACATCCAAATCCACTCGGGTAGACCCAAACCCACTCGGCTAGACCCAAACCCACTCGGCTACATCCAAATCCACTCGGCTAGACCCAAACGCACTCAGCTAGACCCAAACCCACTCGGCTAGACCCAAACCCACTCGGCTAGACCCAAACCCACTCGGCTAGACCCAAACCCACTCGGCTAGACTCAACCCCACTCGGCTAGACCCAAACCCACTCGGCTAGACCCAAACCCACTCGGCTAGACCCAAACCCACTCGGCTATACCCAAACCCACTCGGCTAGACCCAGACCCACTCGGCTAGACCAAAACCCACTCGGCTAGACCCAAACCCACTCGGCGAGACCCAAACCCACTCGGCTACACCCACTCCCACTCCACTAGTCACAAACCCACTCGGCTAGACCCAAACCCACACGGCTAGACCCAAACCCACTAGGCTAGACCCAAACCCGCTCCGCTAGACCCAAACCCACTCGGCTAGACCCAAACCCACTCGGCTAGACCCAAACCCATTCAGCTAGACCCAAACCCACTCCGCTAGACCCAAACCCACTCCGCTAGACCCAAACCCACTCCGCTAGACCCAAACCCACTCCGCTAGACCCAAACCCACTCGGCTAGACCCAGAGCCACTCAGCTAGACCCAAACCCACTCGGCTAGACACAAACCCATCGGGTAGACACAAACCCACTCGGCTAGCCCCAAACGCACTCGGCTAGACCCAAACCCTCTCGGCTAGACCCAAACCCACTCGGCTAGACCCAAACCCACTCGGCTAGACCCAAACCCACTCGGCTAGACCCAAACCCACACGGCTAGACCCAAACCCACTCGGCTAGACCCAAACCCACACGGCTGGACCCAAACCCAATCGGCTAGACCCAAACCCACTCGGCTAGACCCAAACCCACTCCGCTAAACACAAACCCACTCCGCTAGACCCAAACCCACTAGGCTAGACCCAAACCCACTCGGCTAGTCCCAAACCCACTCGGCTAGACCCAAACCCACTCGCCTAGACACAAACCCACTCGGCTAGACCCAAACCCACTCGACTAGACCCAAACCCACTAGGCTAGACCCAAACCCGCTCCGCTAGACCCAAACCCACTCAGCTAGACCCAAACCCACTCGGCTAGACCCAAACCCATTCAGCTAGACCCAAACCCACTCCGCTAGACCCAAACCCACTCCGCTAGACCCAAACCCACTCCGCTAGACCCAAACCCACTCCGCTAGACCCAAACCCACTCGGCTAGACAGAAACCCTCTCGGCTAGACCCAAACCCACTGGCCTAGACACAAACCCACTCGGCTATACCCAAACCCACTCGGCTAGACCCAAACCCACTCGGCTAGACCCAAACCCACTGGGCTAGACCCAAACCCACTCGGCTAGACCCAAACCCACTCGGCTAGACCCAAACCCACTCGGCTAGACCCAAACTGACTCGGCTAGACCCAAACCCACTCGGCTCGACCCAAACCCACTCGGCCAGCCCCAAACGCACTCGGCTAGACCCAAACCCTCTCGGCTAGACCCAAACCCACTCGGCTAGACCCAAACCCAGTCGGCTAGACCCAAACCCACTCGGCTAGACGCAAACCCACTCGGCAAGACCTAAACCCACTCGGCTAGACCCAAACCCACTCGGCTAGACCCAAACCCACTCGGCTACATCCAAATCCACTCGGGTAGACCCAAACCCACTCGGCTAGACCCAAACCCACTCGGCTACATCCAAATCCACTCGGCTACACCCAAACCCACTCGGCTAGACCCAAACCCACTCGGCTAGACCCAAACCCACTCGGCTAGACCCAAACCCACTCGGCTAGACCCAAACCCACTCGGCTAGACTCAACCCCACTCGGCTAGACCCAAACCCACTCGGCTAGACCCAAACCCACTCGGCTAGACCCAAACCCACTCGGCTATACCCAAACCCACTCGGCTAGACCCAGACCCACTCGGCTAGACCAAAACCCACTCGGCTAGACCCAAACCCACTCGGCGAGACCCAAACCCACTCGGCTACACCCAATCCCACTCCACTAGTCACAAACCCACTCGGCTAGACCCAAACCCACACGGCTAGACCCAAACCCACTAGGCTAGACCCAAACCCGCTCCGCTAGACCCAAACCCACTCGGCTAGACCCAAACCCACTCGGCTAGACCCAAACCCATTCAGCTAGACCCAAACCCACTCCGCTAGACCCAAACCCACTCCGCTAGACCCAAACCCACTCCGCTAGACCCAAACCCACTCCGCTAGACCCAAACCCACTCGGCTAGACAGAAACCCTCTCGGCTAGACCCAAACCCACTCTCCTAGACACAAACCCACTCGGCTATACCCAAACCCACTCGGCTAGACCCAAACCCACTCGGCTAGACCCAAACCCACTCGGCTAGACCCAAACCCACTCGGCTAGACCCAAACCCACTCGGCTAGACCCAAACTGACTCGGCTAGACCCAAACCCACTCGGCTCGACCCAAACCCACTCGGCCAGCCCCAAACGCACTCGGCTAGACCCAAACCCTCTCGGCTAGACCCAAACCCACTCGGCTAGACCCAAACCCAGTCGGCTAGACCCAAACCCACTCGGCTAGACGCAAACCCACTCAGCAAGACCTAAACCACTCGGCTAGACCCAAACCCACTCGGCTAGACCCAAACCCACTCGGCTACTTCCAAATCCATTCGGCTAGACCCAAACCCACTCGGCTAGACCCAAACCCACTCGGCTAGACCCAAACCCACTCGGCTAGACCCAAACCCACTCGGCTGGACCCAAACCCACTCGGCTGGACCCAAACCCACTCGGCTGGACCCAAACCCACTCGGCAAGACCCAAACCCACTCCGCTAAACCCAAACCCACTCCGCTAGACCCAAACCGACTCGACTAGACCCAAACCCACTCAGCTAGACCCAAACCCACTCCGCTAGACCCAAACCCACTCGGCTAGACCCAAAACCCACTCGGCTAGACCCAAACCCATTCCGCTAGACCCAAACCCACTCGGCTAGCCCCAAACCCACTCGGCTAGAGCCAAACCCACTCGGCTAGACCCAAACCCACTCGGCTAGACTCAACCCCACTCGGCTAGACCCAAACCCACTCGGCCAGACCCAAACCCACTCGGCTAGACCCAAACCCACTCGGCTATACCCAAACCCACTCGGCTAGACCCAGACCCACTCGGCTAGACCAAAACCCACTCGGCTAGACCCAAACCCACTCGGCTAGACCCAAACCCACTCCGCTAGACCCAAACCCACTCGGCTAGACACAAACCCACTCGGGTAGACACAAACCCACTCGGCTAGACCCAAACCCACTCGGCTAGACCCAAACCCACTCGGCTAGACCCAAACCCACTCGGCTAGACGCAACCCCACTCGGCTAGACCCAAACCCACTCGGCTAGACCCAAACCCACTTGGCTAGACCCAAACCCACTCCGCTAGACACAAACCCACTCGGCTAGACCCAGACCCACTCGGCTAGACCCAAACCCACTCGGCTAGACCCAAACCCACTCGGCTAGACCCAAACCCACTCGGCTAGACGTAAAACCACTCGGCTACACCCAATCCCACTCCACTAGACACAAACCCACTCGGCTAGACCCAAACCCACACGGCTAGACCCAAACCCACTCGGCAAGACCCAAACCCACTCGGCTAGACCCAAACCCACTCGGCTAGACCCAAACCCACTCCGCCAAACACAAACCCACTCCGCCAGACCCAAACCCACTAGGCTAGACCCAAACCCACTCGGCTAGTCCCAAACCCACTCGGCTAGACCCAAACCCACTCGCCTAGACACAAACCCACTCGGCTATACCCAAACCCACTCGGCTAGACTCAAACCCACTCGGTTAGACCCAAACCCACTCGGCTAGACCCAAACCCACTCGGCTAGACCCAAACCCACTCGTCTAGACCCAAACCCACTCGGCTAGACCCAAACTGACTCGGCTAGACCAAAACCCACTCGGCTAGACCCAAACCCACTCGGCTAGCCCCAAACCCACTCGGCTAGACCCAAACCTACTCGGCTAGACCCAAACCCACTCGGCTGGACCAAAACCCACTCGGCTAGACCCAAACCCACTCGGCTAGACACAAACCCACTCGGATAGACCCATACACACTCGGCAAGACCTAAACCCACTCGGCTAGACCCAAACCCACACGGCTTGACCCAAACCCACTCCGCTAGACCCAAACCCACTCGGCTAGACCCAAACCCATTCGGCTAGACCCAAACCCACTCCGCTAGACCCAAACCCACTCGGCTAGACCCAAATCCACTCGGCTAGACCCAAACCCACTCCGCTAGAACCAAACCCACTCGGCTAGACCCAAACCCACTCGGCTGGACCCAAACCCACTCGGCTGGACCCAAACCCACCCGGCTGGACCCAAACCCACTCGGCTGGACCCAAACCCACTCGGCTAGACCCAAACCCACTCAGTTCGACCCAAACCCACTCGGCTACACCCAAACCCACTGCACTAGACACAAACCCACTCGGCTAGACCCAAACCCACACGGCAAGACCCAAACCCACTCGGCTAGACCCAAACCCACTCGGCTGGACCCAAACCAACTCGGCCAGACCCAAACCCACTCGGCTAGACCCAAACCCACTCGGCTAGACCCAAACCCACTCGGCTAGACCCAAACTGACTCGGCTAGACCCAAACCCACTCGGCTCGACCCAAACCCACTCGGCCAGCCCCAAACGCACTCGGCTAGACCCAAACCCTCTCGGCTAGACCCAAACCCACTCGGCTAGACCCAAACCCAGTCGGCTAGACCCAAACCCACTCGGCTAGACGCAAACCCACTCAGCAAGACCTAAACCACTCGGCTAGACCCAAACCCACTCGGCTAGACCCAAACCCACTCGGCTACTTCCAAATCCATTCGGCTAGACCCAAACCCACTCGGCTAGACCCAAACCCACTCGGCTAGACCCAAACCCACTCGGCTAGACCCAAACCCACTCGGCTGGACCCAAACCCACTCGGCTGGACCCAAACCCACTCGGCTGGACCCAAACCCACTCGGCAAGACCCAAACCCACTCCGCTAAACCCAAACCCACTCCGCTAGACCCAAACCGACTCGACTAGACCCAAACCCACTCAGCTAGACCCAAACCCACTCCGCTAGACCCAAACCCACTCGGCTAGACCCAAAACCCACTCGGCTAGACCCAAACCCATTCCGCTAGACCCAAACCCACTCGGCTAGCCCCAAACCCACTCGGCTAGAGCCAAACCCACTCGGCTAGACCCAAACCCACTCGGCTAGACTCAACCCCACTCGGCTAGACCCAAACCCACTCGGCCAGACCCAAACCCACTCGGCTAGACCCAAACCCACTCGGCTATACCCAAACCCACTCGGCTAGACCCAGACCCACTCGGCTAGACCAAAACCCACTCGGCTAGACCCAAACCCACTCGGCTAGACCCAAACCCACTCCGCTAGACCCAAACCCACTCGGCTAGACACAAACCCACTCGGGTAGACACAAACCCACTCGGCTAGACCCAAACCCACTCGGCTAGACCCAAACCCACTCGGCTAGACCCAAACCCACTCGGCTAGACGCAACCCCACTCGGCTAGACCCAAACCCACTCGGCTAGACCCAAACCCACTTGGCTAGACCCAAACCCACTCCGCTAGACACAAACCCACTCGGCTAGACCCAGACCCACTCGGCTAGACCCAAACCCACTCGGCTAGACCCAAACCCACTCGGCTAGACCCAAACCCACTCGGCTAGACGTAAAACCACTCGGCTACACCCAATCCCACTCCACTAGACACAAACCCACTCGGCTAGACCCAAACCCACACGGCTAGACCCAAACCCACTCGGCAAGACCCAAACCCACTCGGCTAGACCCAAACCCACTCGGCTAGACCCAAACCCACTCCGCCAAACACAAACCCACTCCGCCAGACCCAAACCCACTAGGCTAGACCCAAACCCACTCGGCTAGTCCCAAACCCACTCGGCTAGACCCAAACCCACTCGCCTAGACACAAACCCACTCGGCTATACCCAAACCCACTCGGCTAGACTCAAACCCACTCGGTTAGACCCAAACCCACTCGGCTAGACCCAAACCCACTCGGCTAGACCCAAACCCACTCGTCTAGACCCAAACCCACTCGGCTAGACCCAAACTGACTCGGCTAGACCAAAACCCACTCGGCTAGACCCAAACCCACTCGGCTAGCCCCAAACCCACTCGGCTAGACCCAAACCTACTCGGCTAGACCCAAACCCACTCGGCTGGACCAAAACCCACTCGGCTAGACCCAAACCCACTCGGCTAGACACAAACCCACTCGGATAGACCCATACACACTCGGCAAGACCTAAACCCACTCGGCTAGACCCAAACCCACACGGCTTGACCCAAACCCACTCCGCTAGACCCAAACCCACTCGGCTAGACCCAAACCCATTCGGCTAGACCCAAACCCACTCCGCTAGACCCAAACCCACTCGGCTAGACCCAAATCCACTCGGCTAGACCCAAACCCACTCCGCTAGAACCAAACCCACTCGGCTAGACCCAAACCCACTCGGCTGGACCCAAACCCACTCGGCTGGACCCAAACCCACCCGGCTGGACCCAAACCCACTCGGCTGGACCCAAACCCACTCGGCTAGACCCAAACCCACTCAGTTCGACCCAAACCCACTCGGCTACACCCAAACCCACTGCACTAGACACAAACCCACTCGGCTAGACCCAAACCCACACGGCAAGACCCAAACCCACTCGGCTAGACCCAAACCCACTCGGCTGGACCCAAACCAACTCGGCCAGACCCAAACCCACTCGGCTAGACCCAAACCCACTCGGCTAGACCCAAACCCACTCGGCTAGACCCAAACCCACTCCGCTAAACACAAACCCACTCCGCTAGACCCAAACCCACTAGGCTAGACCCAAACCCACTCGGCTAGTTCCAAACCCACTCGGCTAGACCCAAACCCACTCGGCTGGACCAAAACCCACTCGGCTAGACCCAAACCCACTCGGCTAGACCCAAACCCACTCGGCTAGACCCATACACACTCGGCAAGACCTAAACCCACTCGGCTAGACCCAAACCCACACGGCTAGACCCAAACCCACTCCGCTAGACCCAAACCCACTCGGCTAGACCCAAACCCATTCGGCTAGACCCAAACCCACTCCGCTAGACCCAAACCCACTCGGCTAGACCCAAATCCACTCCGCTAAACCCAAACCCACTCTGCTAGACCCAAACCGACTCGGCTAGACCCAAACCCACTCGGCGAGACCCAAACCCACTCCGCTAGACACAAACCCACTCGGCTAGACCCAAACCCACTCCGCTAGACCCAAACCCACTCGGCTAGACCCAAACCCACTCGGCTAGACCCAAACCCACTCGGCTAGACCCAAACCCACTCGGCTAGACCCAAACCCACTCGACTAGACCCAAACCCACTCGGCTAGACCCAAACCCGCTCCGCTAGACCCAAACCCACTCGGCTAGACCCAAACCCACTCCGCTAGACCCAAACCCACTCGGCTAGACCCAAACCCACTCGGCTAGACCCAAACCCACTCGGCTAGACCCAAACCCACTTGGCTAGACCCAAACCCATTCGGCAAGACCCAAACCCACTCCGCTAGACCCAAACCCACTCGGCTAGACCCAAATCTACTCGGCTAGACCCAATCCCACTCAGCTAGACCCAAACCCACTCGGCTAGACCCAAACCCACTCGGCAAGACCCAAACCCACTCGGCTGGACCCAAACCCACTCAGTTCGACCCAAACCCACTCGGCTACACCCAAACCCACTCCACTAGACACAAACCCACTCGGCTAGACCCAAACCCACACGGCAAGACCCAAACCCACTCGGCTAGACCCAAACCCACTCAGCTGGACCCAAACCCACTCGGCTAGACTCAAACCCACACGGCTAGACCTAAACCCACTCGGCTAGACTCAAACCCATTCGGCTAGACACAAACCCACTCCGCTAAACCCAAACCCACTCCGCTAGACCCAATCTGACTCGGCTAGAACCAAACCCACTCGGCTAGACCCAAACCCACTCGGCTGGACCCAAACCCACTCGGCTAGACCCAAACCCACTCCGCTAAACCCAAACCCACTCCGCTAGACCCAAACCTACTCGACTAGACCCAAACCCACTCTGCTAGAGCCAAACCCACTCCGCTAGACCCAAACCCACTCGGCTAGACCCAAACCCACTCGGCTAGACCCAAACCCACTCCGCTAGACCCAAACTCACTCGGCTAGACCCAAACCCACTCGGCTAGACCCAAACCCACTCGGCTAGACCCAAACCCACTTGGCTAGACCCAAACCCATTCGGCAAGACCCAAACCCACTCCGCTAGACCCAAACCCACTCGGCTAGACCCAAATCCACTCGGCTAGACCCAATCCCACTCGGCTAGACCCAAACCCACTCGGCTAGACCCAAACCCACTCGGCAAGACCCAAACCCACTCGGCTGGACCCAAACCCACTCGGCAGGACCCAAACCCACTCGGCTGGACCCAAACCCACTCGGCTGGACCCAAACCCACTCATTTCGACCCAAACCCACTCGGCGAGACCCAAACCCACTCGGCTGGACCCAAACCCACTCGGCTAGACTGAAACCCACACGGCTAGACCTAAACCCACTCGGCTAGACTCAAACCCACTCGGCTAGACCCAAACCCACTCCGCTAAACCCAAACCCACTCCGCTAGGCCCAATCCGACTCGGCTAGACCCAAACCCACTCGGCTAGACCCAAACCCACTCCGCTAGACCCAAACCCACTCGGCTAGACCCAAACCCACTCCGCTAGACCCAAACCCACTCGGCTAGACCCAAACCCTTTCGGCTAGATCCAAACCCACTCGGCTAGACCCAAACCCACTCCGCTAGACCCAAACCCACTCGGCTAGACCCAAACCCACTCGGCTAGACCCTAACCCACTCGGCTAGACCCAAACCCACTCGGCTGGACCCAAACCCACTCGGCTAGACCCAAACCCACTCGGCTAGCCCCAAACCTACTCGGCTAGACCCAAACCCTCTCGGCTAGACCCAAACCCACTCGGCTAGACACAAACCCACTCGGCTAGATCCAAACCCACTCGGCTAGACACAAACCCACTCGGCTAGACCCAAACCCACTCGGCTAGACCCAAACCCACTCGGCTAGACCCAAACCCACTCGGCTAGACCCAAACCCACTCGGCTAGACCCAAACCCACTCGACTAGACCCAAACCCACTCGGCTAGACCCAAACCCGCTCCGCTAGACCCAAACCCACTCGGCTAGACCCAAACACACTCGGCTAGACCCAAACCCATTCGGCTAGACCCAAACCCACTCCGCTAGACCCAAACCCACTCCGCTAGACACAAACCCGCTCCACTAGACCCAAACCGACTCGACTAGACCCAAACCCACTCTGCTAGACCCAAACCCACTCCGCTAGACCCAAACCCACTCGGCTAGACCCAAACCCACTCGGCTAGACCCAAACCCACTCCGCTAGACCCAAACCCACTCGGCTAGACCCAAACCCACTCGGCTAGACCCAAACCCACTCGGCTAGACCCAAACCCACTTGGCTAGACCCAAACCCATTCGGCAAGACCCAAACCCACTCCGCTAGACCCAAACCCACTCGGCTAGACCCAAATCCACTCGGCTAGACCCAATCCCACTCGGCTAGACCCAAACCCACTCGGCTAGACCCAAACCCACTCGGCAAGACCCAAACCCACTCGGCTGGACCCAAACCCACTCGGCTGGACCCAAACCCACTCGGCTGGACCCAAACTCACTCGGCTGGACCCAAACCCACTCAGTTCGACCCAAACCCACTCGGCTACACCCAACCCCACTCCACTAGACACAAACCCACTCGGCTAGACCCAAACCCACACGGCAAGACCCAAACCCACTCGGCTAGACCCAAACCCACTCGGCTGGACCCAAACCCACTCGGCTAGACTCAAACCCACACGGCTAGACCTAAACCCACTCGGCTAGACTCAAACCCATTCGGCTAGACCCAAACCCACTCCGCTAAACCCAAACCCACTCCGCTAGACCCAATCTGACTCGGCTAGACCCAAACCCACTCGGCTAGACCCAAACCCACTCGGCTGGACCCAAACCCACTCGGCTAGACCCAAACCCACTCCGCTAAACCCAAACCCACTCCGCTAGACCCAAACCTACTCGACTAGACCCAAACCCACTCTGCTAGACCCAAACCCACTCCGCTAGACCCAAACCCACTCGGCTAGACCCAAACCCACTCGGCTAGACCCAAACCCACTCCGCTAGACCCAAACTCACTCGGCTAGACCCAAACCCACTCGGCTAGACCCAAACCCACTCGGCTAGACCCAAACCCACTTGGCTAGACCCAAACCCATTCGGCAAGACCCAAACCCACTCCGCTAGACCCAAACCCACTCGGCTAGACCCAAATCCACTCGGCTAGACCCAATCCCACTCGGCTAGACCCAAACCCACTCGGCTAGACCCAAACCCACTCGGCAAGACCCAAACCCACTCGGCTGGACCCAAACCCACTCGGCAGGACCCAAACCCACTCGGCTCGACCCAAACCCACTCGGCTGGACCCAAACCCACTCAGTTCGACCCAAACCCACTCGGCTACACCCAAACCCACTCCACTAGACACAAACCCCCTCGGCTAGACCCAAACCCACACGGAAAGACCCAAACCCACTCGGCTAGACCCAAACCCACTCGGCTGGACCCAAACCCACTCGGCTAGACTGAAACCCACACGGCTAGACCTAAACCCACTCGGCTAGACTCAAACCCACTCGGCTAGACCCAAACCCACTCCGCTAAACCCAAACCCACTCCGCTAGACCCAATCCGACTCGGCTAGACCCAAACCCACTCGGCTAGACCCAAACCCACTCCGCTAGACCCAAACCCACTCGGCTAGACCCAAACCCACTCCGCTAGACCCAAACCCACTCGGCTAGACCCAAACCCTTTCGGCTAGATCCAAACCCACTCAGCTAGACCCAAACCCACTCCGCTAGACCCAAACCCACTCGGCTAGACCCAAACCCACTCGGCTAGACCCTAACCCACTCGGCTAGACCCAAACCCACTCGGCTAGACCCAAACCCACTCGGCTAGACCCAAACCCATTCGGCTAGACCCAAACCCACTCCGCCACACCCAAACCGACTCCGCTAGACCCAAACCCACTCGGCTAGACCCAAACCCACTCGGCTAGACCCAAACCTACTCGGCTAGACCCAAACCCTCTCGGCTAGACCCAAACCCACTCGGCTGGACCCAAACCCACTCAGTTCGACCCAAACCCACTCGGCTAGACCCAAACCCACTCGGCTAGACCCAAACCCACTTGGCTAGACCCAAACCCATTCGGCAAGACCCAAACCCACTCCGCTAGACCCAAACCCACTCGGCTAGACCCAAATCTACTCGGCTAGACCCAATCCCACTCAGCTAGACCCAAACCCACTCGGCTAGACCCAAACCCACTCGGCAAGACCCAAACCCACTCGGCTGGACCCAAACCCACTCAGTTCGACCCAAACCCACTCGGCTACACCCAAACCCACTCCACTGGACACAAACCCACTCGGCTAGACCCAAACCCACACGGCAAGACCCAAACCCACTCGGCTAGACCCAAACCCACTCGGCTGGACCCAAACCCACTCGGCTAGACTCAAACCCACACGGCTAGACCTAAACCCACTCGGCTAGACTCAAACCCATTCGGCTAGACCCAAACCCACTCCGCTAAACCCAAACCCACTCCGCTAGACCCAATCTGACTCGGCTAGACCCAAACCCACTCGGCTAGACCCAAACCCACTCGGCTGGACCCAAACCCACTCGGCTAGACCCAAACCCACTCCGCTAAACCCAAACCCACTTGGCTAGACCCAAACCCATTCGGCAAGACCCAAACCCACTCCGCTAGACCCAAACCCACTCGGCTAGACCCAAATCCACTCGGCTAGACCCAATCCCACTCGGCTAGACCCAAACCCACTCGGCAAGACCCAAACCCACTCGGCTGGACCCAAACCCACTCTGCTAGACCCAAACCCACTCCGCTAGACCCAAACCCACTCGGCTAGACCCAAACCCACTCGGCTAGACCCAAACCCACTCCGCTAGACCCAAACTCACTCGGCTAGACCCAAACCCACTCGGCTAGACCCAAACCCACTCGGCTAGACCCAAACCCACTTGGCTAGACCCAAACCCATTCGGCAAGACCCAAACCCACTCCGCTAGACCCAAACCCACTCGGCTAGACCCAAATCCACTCGGCTAGACCCAATCCCACTCGGCTAGACCCAAACCCACTCGGCTAGACCCAAACCCACTCGGCAAGACCCAAACCCACTCGGCTGGACCCAAACCCACTCGGCAGGACCCAAACCCACTCGGCTCGACCCAAACCCACTCGGCTGGACCCAAACCCACTCAGTTCGACCCAAACCCACTCGGCTACACCCAAACCCACTCCACTAGACACAAACCCCCTCGGCTAGACCCAAACCCACACGGAAAGACCCAAACCCACTCGGCTAGACCCAAACCCACTCGGCTGGACCCAAACCCACTCGGCTAGACTGAAACCCACACGGCTAGACCTAAACCCACTCGGCTAGACTCAAACCCACTCGGCTAGACCCAAACCCACTCCGCTAAACCCAAACCCACTCCGCTAGACCCAATCCGACTCGGCTAGACCCAAACCCACTCGGCTAGACCCAAACCCACTCCGCTAGACCCAAACCCACTCGGCTAGACCCAAACCCACTCCGCTAGACCCAAACCCACTCGGCTAGACCCAAACCCTTTCGGCTAGATCCAAACCCACTCAGCTAGACCCAAACCCACTCCGCTAGACCCAAACCCACTCGGCTAGACCCAAACCCACTCGGCTAGACCCTAACCCACTCGGCTAGACCCAAACCCACTCGGCTAGACCCAAACCCACTCGGCTAGACCCAAACCCATTCGGCTAGACCCAAACCCACTCCGCCACACCCAAACCGACTCCGCTAGACCCAAACCCACTCGGCTAGACCCAAACCCACTCGGCTAGACCCAAACCTACTCGGCTAGACCCAAACCCTCTCGGCTAGACCCAAACCCACTCGGCTGGACCCAAACCCACTCAGTTCGACCCAAACCCACTCGGCTAGACCCAAACCCACTCGGCTAGACCCAAACCCACTTGGCTAGACCCAAACCCATTCGGCAAGACCCAAACCCACTCCGCTAGACCCAAACCCACTCGGCTAGACCCAAATCTACTCGGCTAGACCCAATCCCACTCAGCTAGACCCAAACCCACTCGGCTAGACCCAAACCCACTCGGCAAGACCCAAACCCACTCGGCTGGACCCAAACCCACTCAGTTCGACCCAAACCCACTCGGCTACACCCAAACCCACTCCACTGGACACAAACCCACTCGGCTAGACCCAAACCCACACGGCAAGACCCAAACCCACTCGGCTAGACCCAAACCCACTCGGCTGGACCCAAACCCACTCGGCTAGACTCAAACCCACACGGCTAGACCTAAACCCACTCGGCTAGACTCAAACCCATTCGGCTAGACCCAAACCCACTCCGCTAAACCCAAACCCACTCCGCTAGACCCAATCTGACTCGGCTAGACCCAAACCCACTCGGCTAGACCCAAACCCACTCGGCTGGACCCAAACCCACTCGGCTAGACCCAAACCCACTCCGCTAAACCCAAACCCACTTGGCTAGACCCAAACCCATTCGGCAAGACCCAAACCCACTCCGCTAGACCCAAACCCACTCGGCTAGACCCAAATCCACTCGGCTAGACCCAATCCCACTCGGCTAGACCCAAACCCACTCGGCAAGACCCAAACCCACTCGGCTGGACCCAAACCCACTCGGCAGGACCCAAACCCACTCGGCTGGACCCAAACCCACTCGGCTGGACCCAAACCCACTCATTTCGACCCAAACCCACTCGGCTAGACCCAAACCCACTCGGCTGGACCCAAACCCACTCGGCTAGACTGAAACCCACACGGCTAGACCTAAACCCACTCGGCTAGACTCAAACCCACTCGGCTAGACCCAAACCCACTCCGCTAAACCCAAACCCACTCCGCTAGGCCCAATCCGACTCGGCTAGACCCAAACCCACTCGGCTAGACCCAAACCCACTCCGCTAGACCCAAACCCACTCGGCTAGACCCAAACCCACTCCGCTAGACCCAAACCCACTCGGCTAGACCCAAACCCTTTCGGCTAGCTCCAAACCCACTCGGCTAGACCCAAACCCACTCCGCTAGACCCAAACCCACTCGGCTAGACCCAAACCCACTCGGCTAGACCCTAACCCACTCGGCTAGACCCAAACCCACTCGGCTAGACCCAAACCCACTCGGCTAGCCCCAAACCTACTCGGCTAGACCCAAACCCTCTCGGCTAGACCCAAACCCACTCGGCTAGACACAAACCCACTCGGCTAGACCCAAACCCACTCGGCTAGACACAAACCCACTCGGCTAGACCCAAACCCACTCGGCTAGACCCAAACCCACTCGGCTAGACCCAAACCCACTCGGCTAGACCCAAACCCACTCGGCTAGACCCAAACCCACTCGACTAGACCCAAACCCACTCGGCTAGACCCAAACCCGCTCCGCTAGACCCAAACCCACTCGGCTAGACTCAAACCCACTCGGCTAGACCCAAACCCATTCGGCTAGACCCAAACCCACTCCGCTAGACCCAAACCCACTCCGCTAGACCCAAACCCGCTCCACTAGACCCAAACCGACTCGACTAGACCCAAACCCACTCTGCTAGACCCAAACCCACTCCGCTAGACCCAAACCCACTCGGCTAGACCCAAACCCACTCGGCTAGACCCAAACCCACTCCGCTAGACCCAAACCCACTCGGCTAGACCCAAACCCACTCGGCTAGACCCAAACCCACTCGGCTAGACCCAAACCCACTTGGCTAGACCCAAACCCATTCGGCAAGACCCAAACCCACTCCGCTAGACCCAAACCCACTCGGCTAGACCCAAATCCACTCGGCTAGACCCAATCCCACTCGGCTAGACCCAAACCCACTCGGCTAGACCCAAACCCACTCGGCAAGACCCAAACCCACTCGGCTGGACCCAAACCCACTCGGCTGGACCCAAACCCACTCGGCTGGACCCAAACTCACTCGGCTGGACCCAAACCCACTCAGTTCGACCCAAACCCAGTCGGCTACACCCAAACCCACTCCACTAGACACAAACCCACTCGGCTAGACCCAAACCCACTCGGCTAGACTCAAACCCATTCGGCTAGACCCAAACCCACTCCGCTAAACCCAAACCCACTCCGCTAGACCCAATCTGACTCGGCTAGACCCAAACCCACTCGGCTAGACCCAAACCCACTCAGCTGGACCCAAACCCACTCGGCTAGACCCAAACCCACTCTGCTAAACCCAAACCCACTCCGCTAGACCCAAACCTACTCGACTAGACCCAAACCCACTCTGCTAGACCCAAACCCACTCCGCTAGACCCAAACCCACTCGGCTAGACCCAAACCCACTCGGCTAGACCCAAACCCACTCCGCTAGACCCAAACTCACTCGGCTAGACCCAAACCCACTCGGCTAGACCCAAACCCACTCGGCTAGACCCAAACCCACTTGGCTGGACCCAAACCCATTCGGCAAGACCCAAACCCACTCCGCTAGACCCAAACCCACTCGGCTAGACCCAAATCCACTCGGCTAGACCCAATCCCACTCGGCTAGACCCAAACCCACTCGGCTAGACCCAAACCCACTCGGCAAGACCCAAATCCACTCGGCTGCACCCAAACCCACTCGGCAGGACCCAAACCCACTCGGCTGGACCCAAACCCACTCGGCTGGACCCAAACCCACTCAGTTCGACCCAAACCCACTCGGCTACACCCAAACCCACTCCACTAGACACAAACCCACTCGGCTAGACCCAAACCCACACGGCAAGACCCAAACCCACTCGGCTAGACCCAAACCCACTCGGCTGGTCCCAAACCCACTCGGCTAGACTGAAAGCCACACGGCTAGACCTAAACCCACTCGGCTAGACTCAAACCCACTCGGCTAGACCCAAACCCACTCCGCTAAACCCAAACCCACTCCGCTAGACCCAAACCGACTCGGCTAGACCCAAACCCACTCGGCTAGACCCAAACCCACTCCGCTAGACCCAAACCCACTCGGCTAGACCCAAACCCACTCCGCTAGACCCAAACCCACTCGGCTAGACCCAAACCCTTTCGGCTAGATCCAAACCCACTCAGCTAGACCCAAACCCACTCCGCTAGACCCAAACCCACTCGGCTAGACCCAAACCCACTCGGCTAGACCCTAACCCACTCGGCTAGACCCAAACCCACTCGGCTAGACCCAAACCCACTCGGCTAGACCCAAACCCATTCGGCTAGACCCAAACCCACTCCGCCACACCCAAACCGACTCCGCTAGACCCACACCCACTCGGCTAGACCCAAACCCACTCGGCTAGACCCAAACCTACTCGGCTAGACCCAAACCCTCTCGGCTAGACCCAAACCCACTCGGCTAGACACAAACCCACTCGGCTAGACCCAAACCCACTCGGCTAGACCCAAACCCACTCGGCTAGACCCAAACCCACTCCGCTAGACCCAAACCCACTCGGCTAGACCCAAACCCACTCGGCTAGACCCAAACCCACTCGGCTAGACCCAAACCCACTCGGCTAGACCCAAACCCACTCTGCTAGACCCAAACCCACTCGGCTAGACCCAAACCCACTCGCCTAGACCCAAACCCACTCGGCTGGACCCAAACCCACTCGGCTGGACCCAAACTCACTCGGCTGGACCCAAACCCACTCAGTTCGACCCAAACCCAGTCGGCTACACCCAAAACCACTCCACTAGACACAAACCCACTCGGCTAGACCCAAACCCACACGGCAAGAACCAAACCCACTCGGCTAGACCCAAACCCACTCGGCTGGACCCAAACCCACTCGGCTAGACTCAAACCCACACGGCTAGACCTAAACCCACTCGGCTAGACTCAAACCCATTCGGCTAGACCCAAACCCACTCCGCTAAACCCAAACCCACTCCGCTAGACCCAATCTGACTCGGCTAGACCCAAACCCACTCGGCTAGACCCAAACCCACTCAGCTGGACCCAAACCCACTCGGCTAGACCCAAACCCACTCTGCTAAACCCAAACCCACTCCGCTGGACCCAAACCTACTCGACTAGACCCAAACCCACTCTGCTAGACCCAAACCCACTCCGCTAGACCCAAACCCACTCGGCTAGACCCAAACCCACTCGGCTAGACCCAAACCCACTCCGCTAGACCCAAACTCACTCGGCTAGACCCAAACCCACTCGGCTAGACCCAAACCCACTCGGCTAGACCCAAACCCACTTGGCTAGACCCAAACCCATTCGGCAAGACCCAAACCCACTCCGCTAGACCCAAACCCACTCGGCTAGACCCAAATCCACTCGGCTAGACCCAATCCCACTCGGCTAGACCCAAACCCACTCGGCTAGACCCAAACCCACTCGGCAAGACCCAAACCCACTCGGCTGCACCCAAACCCACTCGGCAGGACCCAAACCCACTCGGCTGGACCCAAACCCACTCGGCTGGACCCAAACCCACTCAGTTCGACCCAAACCCACTCGGCTACACCCAAACCCACTCCACTAGACACAAACCCACTCGGCTAGACCCAAACCCACACGGCAAGATCCAAACCCACTCGGCTAGACCCAAACCCACTCGGCTGGTCCCAAACCCACTCGGCTAGACTGAAAGCCACACGGCTAGACCTAAACCCACTCGGCTTGACTCAAACCCACTCGGCTAGACCCAAACCCACTCCGCTAAACCCAAACCCACTCCGCTAGACCCAAACCGACTCGGCTAGACCCAAACCCACTCGGCTAGACCCAAACCCACTCCGCTAGACCCAAACCCACTCGGCTAGACCCAAACCCACTCCGCTAGACCCAAACCCACTCGGCTAGACCCAAACCCTTTCGGCTAGATCCAAACCCACTCAGCTAGACCCAAACCCACTCAGCTAGACCCAAACCCACTCGGCTAGACCCAAACCCACTCGGCTAGACCCTAACCCACTCGGCTAGACCCAAACCCACTCGGCTAGACCCAAACCCACTCGGCTAGACCCAAACCCATTCGGCTAGACCCAAACCCACTCCGCCACACCCAAACCGACTCCGCTAGACCCACACCCACTCGGCTAGACCCAAACCCACTCGGCTAGACCCAAACCCACTCGGCTAGACCCAAACCCACTCGGCTAGACCCAAACCCACTCGGCTGGACCCAAAACCACTCGGCTAGATCCAATACCACTCGGCCAGACCTAAACCCACTCGGCTAGACCCAAACCCACTCCACTAGACCCAAACCCACTCGGCTAGACACAAACCCACTCGGCTAGACCCAAACCCACTCCACTAGACCCAAACCCACTCGGCTAGACACAAACCCACTCGGCTAGACCCAAACCCACTCGGCTAGACCCAAACCCACTCGGCTAGACCCAAACCCACTTGGCTCGACCCAAACCCACTCGGCTAGACCCAAACCCACTCGGCTAGTCCCAGACCCACTCGGCTAGACCCAAACCCACTAGGCTAGACCCAAACCCACTCGGCAAGACCCACACCCACTCGGCTAGACCCAAACCCACTCGGCTAGTTCCAAACCCACTTGGCTAGACCCAAACCCACTCGGCTAGACCCAAACCCACTCGGCTAGACCCAAACCCACTCGGCTAGACCCAAACCCACTCGGCTACATCTAAATCCACTCGGCTAGACCCAAACCCACTCGGCTAGACCCAAACCCACTCGGCTAGACCCAAACCCACTCGGCTAGACCCAAACCCACTCGGCTGGACCCAAACCCATTCGGCTGGACCCAAACCCACTCGGCTGGACCCAAACCCACTCGGCTAGACCCAAACCCACTCGGCTAGACCCAAACCCACTCCGCTAAACCCAAACCCACTCCGCTAGACCCAAACCCACTCGGCTACACCCAAACCCACTCGGCTAGACCCAAACCCACTCCGCTAGACCCAAATTCACTCGGCTAGACCCAAACCCACTCGGCTAGACCCAAACCCACTCGGCTAGACCCAAACCCACTTGGCTAGACCCAAACCCATTCGGCAAGACCCAAACCCACTCCGCTAGACCCAAACCCACTCGGCTAGACCCAAATCCACTCGGCTAGACCCAATCCCACTCGGCTAGACCCAAACCCACTCGGCTAGACCCAAACCCACTCGGCAAGACCCAAACCCACTCGGCTGGACCCAAAGCCACTCGGCAGGACCCAAACCCACTCGGCTGGACCCAAACCCACTCGGCTGGACCCAAACCCACTCAGTTCGACCCAAACCCACTCGGCTACACCCAAACCCACTCCACTAGACACAAACCCACTCGGCTAGACCCAAACCCACACGGCAAGACCCAAACCCACTCGGCTGGACCCAAACCCACTCGGCTGGCCCCAAACCCACTCGGCTAGACTGAAACCCACACGGCTAGACCTAAACCCACTCGGCTAGACTCAAACCCACTCGGCCAGACCCAAACCCACTCGGCTAGACCCAAACCCACTCGGCTAGTTCCAAACCCACTCGGGTAGACTCAAACCCACTCGGATAGACCCAAACCCAGTCGGATAGACCCAAACCCAGTCCGCTAGACCCAAATCCACTCCGCTAGACCCAAACCCACTCGGCTAGACCCTAACCCATTCGGCTAGACCCAAACCCACTCCGCTAGACCCAAACCCACTCGGCTAGACCCGAACCCACTCGGCTAGACCCAAACCCACTCGGCTAGACCCAAACCCACTCGGCTAGACCCAAACCCACTCTGCTAGACCCAAACCCACTCGGCTAGACCCAAACCCACTCCGCTAGACCTAAACCCACTCGGCTAGACCCAAACCCACTCGGCTAGACCCAAACCCACTCGGCGAGACCCAAACCCACTCGGCTAGACCCAAACCCACTCGGCCAGACCCAAACCCACTCGGCTAGACCCAAACCCACTCGGCTGGACCCAAACCCACTCAGTTCGACCCAAACCCACTCGGCTACACCCAAACCCACTCCACTAGACACAAACCCACTCGGCTAGACCCAAACCCACACGGCAAGACTCAAACCCACTCGGCTAGACCCAAACCCACTCAGCTGGACCCAAACCCACTCGGCCAGACTGAAACCCACACGGCTAGACCTAAACCCACTCGGCTAGACTCAAACCCACTCGGCTAGACCCAAACCCACTCCGCTAAACCCAAACCCACTCCGCTAGACCCAATCCGACTCGGCTAGACCCAAACCCACTCGGCTAGACCCAAACCCACTCCGCTAGACCCAAACCCACTCGGCTAGACCCAAACCCACTCCGCCAGACCCAAACCCACACGGCTAGACCCAAACCCTTTCGGCTAGATCCAAACCCACTCGGCTAGACCCAAACCCACTCCGCTAGACCCAAACCCACTCGGCTAGACCCAAACCCACTCGGCTAGACCCTAACCCCCTCGGCTAGACCCAAACCCACTCGGCTAGACCCAAACCCACTCGGCTAGACCCAAACCCATTCGGCTAGACCCAAACCCACTCCGCTACACCCAAACCGACTCCGCTAGACGCAAACCCACTCGGCTAGACCCAAACCCACTCGGCTAGACCCAAACCTACTCGGCTAGACCCAAACCCTCTCGGCTAGAACCAAACCCACTCGGCTAGACACAAACCCACTTGGCTAGACCCAAACCCACTCGGCTAGACACAAACCCACTCGGCTAGACCCAAACCCACTCCGCTAGACCCAAACCCACTCGGCTGGACCCAAACCCACTCGGCTAGACCCAAACCCACTCGGCTAGACCCAAACCCACTCGGCTAGACCCAAACCCACTCTGCTAGACCCAAACCCACTCGGCAAGACCCAAACCCACTCGGCTAGACCCAACCCCACTCGGCTAGACCCAAACCCACTCGCCCAGACCCAAACCCACTCGGCGAGACCCAAACCCAATCGGCTAGACCCAAACCCACTCAGCCAGACGCAAACCCACTCGGCTAGACCCAAACCCACTCGGCTAGACCCAAACCCACTCGGCTAGACCCAAACCCACTCGGCTCGACCCAATCCCACTCGGCTAGACCCAAACCCACTCGGCTAGACCCAAATCCACTCGGCTAGACCCAAACCCACTCGGCTAGACCCAAAACCACTCGGCTAGATCCAATACCACTCGGCTAGACCTAAACCCACTCGGCTAGACCCAAACCCACTCCACTAGACCCAAACCCACTCGGCTAGACACAAACCCACTCGGCTAGACCCAAACCCACTCGGCTAGACCCAAACCCACTCGGCTAGACCCAAACCCACTTGGCTCGACCCAAACCCACTCGGCTAGACCCAAACCCACTCGGCTAGTCCCAAACCCACTCGGCTAGACCCAAACCCACTAGGCTAGACCCAAACCCACTCGGCAAGACCCAAACCCACTCGGCTAGACCCAAACCCACTCGGCTAGTTCCAAACCCACTCGGCTAGACCCAAACCCACTCGGCTAGACCCAAACCCACTCGGCTAGATCCAAACCCACTCGGCTAGACCCAAACCCACTCGGCTAGACCCAAACCCACTCGGCTAGACCCAAACCCACTCGGCTAGATCCAAACCCACTCGGGTAGACTCACACCCACACGGCTAGACCCAAACCCACTCGGATAGACCCAAACCCAGTCCGCTAGACCCAAATCCACTCCGCTAGACCCAAACCCACTCGGCTAGACCCAAACCCATTCGGCTAGACCCAAACGCACTCCGCTAGACCCAAACCCACTCGGCTAGACCCAAACCCACTCTGCTAGACCCAAACCCACTCAGCCAGACCCAAACCCACTCGGCTAGACCCAAACCCACTCGGCTAGACCCAAACCCACTCGGCTAGACCCAAACCCACTCGGCTCGACCCAATCTCACTCGGCTAGACCCAACCCACTCGGCTAGACCCAAACCCACTCGGCTAGACCCAAACCCACTCGGCTAGACCCAAAACCACTCGGCTAGATCCAATACCACTCGGCTAGACCCAAACCCACTCGGCTAGACCCAAACCCACTCGGCTAGACCCAAACCCACTTGGCTCGACCCAAACCCACTCGGCTAGACCCAAACCCACTCGGCAAGTCCCACACCCACTCGGCTAGACCCAAACCCACTAGGCTAGACCCAAACCCACTCGGCTAGACCCAAACCCACTCGGCTAGACCCAAACCCACTCGGCTAGACTCAAACCCACTCGGCTAGACCCAAACCCACTCGGCTAGACCCAAACCCACTCGGCTAGACCCAAACCCACTCGGCTAGATCCAAACCCACTCGGGTAGACTCAAACCCACACGGCTAGACCCAAACCCACTCGGATAGACCCAAACCCAGTCCGCTAGACCCAAATCCACTCCGCTAGACCCAAACCCACTCGGCTAGACCCATACCCATTCGGCTAGACCCAAACCCACTCCGCTAGACCCAAACCCACTCGGCTAGACCCAAACCCACTCGGCTAGACCCAAACCCACTCGGCTAGACCCAAACCCACTCTGCTAGACTCAAACCCACTCGGCGAGACCCAAACCCACTCGGCGAGACCCAAACCCACTCGGCCAGACCCAAACCCACTCGGCCAGACCCAAACCCACTCGGCTAGACCCAAACCCACTCGGCTAGTTCCAAACCCACTCGGGTAGACTCAAACCCACTCGGATAAACCCAAACCCAGTCGGATAGACCCAAACCCAGTCCGCTAGACCCAAATCCACTCCGCTAGACCCAAACCCACTCGGCTAGACCCAAACACATTCGGCTAGACCCAAACCCACTCCGCTAGACCCAAACCCACTCGGCTAGAACCGAACCCACTCGGCTAGACCCAAACCCACTCGGCTAGACCCAAACCCACTCGGCTAGACCCAAACCCACTCTGCTAGACCCAAACCCACTCGGCTAGACCCAAACCCACTCCGCTAGACCTAAACCCACTCGGCTAGACCCAAACCCACTCGGCTAGACCCAAACCCACTCGGCGAGACCCAAACCCACTCGGCCAGACCCAAACCCACTCGGCCAGACCCAAACCCACTCGGCTAGACCCAAACCCACTCGGCTAGACCCAAACCCACTCGGCTAGACCCAAACCCACTCGGCTCGACCCAAACCCACTCGGCTAGACCCAAACCCACTCGGCTAGACCCAAACCCACTCGGATAGACCCAAACCCACTCGGCTAGACCCAAACCCACTCTGCTAGACCCAAACCCACTCGGCTAGACCCAAACCCACTCCGCTAGACCTAAACCCACTCGGCTAGACCCAAACCCACTCGGCTAGACCCAAACCCACTCGGCGAGACCCAAACCCACTCGGCGAGACCCAAACCCACTCGGCCAGACCCAAACCCACTCGGCCAGACCCAAACCCACTCGGCTAGACCCAAACCCACTCGGCTAGTTCCAAACCCACTCGGGTAGACTCAAACCCACTCGGATAGACCCAAACCCAGTCGGATAGACCCAAACCCAGTCCGCTAGACCCAAATCCACTCCGCTAGACCCAAACCCACTCGGCTAGACCCAAACCCATTCGGCTAGACCCAAACCCACTCCGCTAGACCCAAACCCACTCGGCTAGACCCGAACCCACTCGGCTAGACCCAAACCCACTCGGCTAGACCCAAACCCACTCGGCTAGACCCAAACCCACTCTGCTAGACCCAAACCCACTCGGCTAGACCCAAACCCACTCCGCTAGACCTAAACCCACTCGGCTAGACCCAAACCCACTCGGCTAGACCCAAACCCACTCGGCGAGACCCAAACCCACTCGGCTAGACCCAAACCCACTCGGCCAGACCCAAACCCACTCGGCTAGACCCAAACCCACTCGGCTAGACCCAAACCCACTCGGCTCGACCCAAACCCACTCGGCTAGACCTAAACCCACTCCGCTAGACCCAAACCGACTCGACTAGACCCAAACCCACTCGGCTAGACCCAAACCCACTCCGCTAGACCTAAACCCACTCGGCTCGACCCAAACCCACTCGGCTGGACCAAAACCCACTCGGCTGGACCCAAACCCACTCGGCTGGACCCAAACCCACTCGGCTAGACCCAAACCCACTCCGCTAAACCCAAACCCACTCCGCTAGACCCAAACCGACTCGACTAGACCCAAACCCACTCGGCTAGACCCAAACCCACTCCGCTAGACCCAAACCCACTCGGCTAGACCCAAACCCACTCGGCTAGACCCAAACCCACTCCGCCACACCCAAACCCACTCGGCTAGACTCAAACCCACTCGGCTAGACCCAAACCCACTCGGCTAGACCCAAACCCACTTGGCTAGACCCAAACCCATTCGGCTAGACCCAAACCCACTCCGCTAGACCCAAACCCACTCCGCTAGACCCAAATCCACTCGGCTAGACCCAAACCCACTCGGCTAGACCCAAACCCACTCGGCTAGACCCAAACCCACTCGGCTAGACCCAAACCCACTCGGCTGGACCCAAACCCACTCGGCTGGACCCAAACCCACTCGTCTGGACCCAAACCCACTCGGCTAGACCCAAACCCACTCAGTTCGACCCAAACCCACTCGGCTACAGCCAAACCAACTCCACTAGACACAAACCCACTCGGCTAGACCCAAACCCACACGGCCAGACCCAAACCCACTCGGCTGGACCCAAACCCACTCGGCTAGACCCAAACCCACACGGCTGGACCCAAACCCACTCGGGTAGACCCAAACCCACTCGGCTAGACCCAAACCCACTCCGCTAAACCCAAACCCACTCGGCTAGACCCAAACCCACTCGGCTAGACCCAAACCCACTCGGCTAGACCCAAACCCACTCGGCTAGACCCAAACCCACTCCGCAAGACCCAAACCCACTCGGCTAGACCCAAACCCACTCGGCTAGACCCAAACCCACTCGGCTGGACCCAAACCCACTCGGCTAGACCCAAACCCACTCGGCTAGACCCAAACCCATTCGGCTAGACCCAAACCCACTCCGCTAGACCCAAACCCTCTCCGCTAGACCCAAACCCACTCCGCTACACCCAAACCCACTCCGCTAGACCCAAACCCACTCGGCTAGACCGAAACCCACTCGGCTAGACCCAAACCCACTCGGCTAGACCCAAACCCACTGGGCTAGACCCAAACCCACTCGGCTAGACCCAAACCCACTCGGCTAGACCCAAACCCACTTGGCTAGACCCAAACCCACTCGGCTAGACCCAAACCCACTCGGCTAGACCCAAACCCACTCGGCTAGATCCAAACCCACTCGGGTAGACTCAAACCCACACGGCTAGACCCAAACCCACTCGGATAGACCCAAACCCAGTCCGCTAGACCCAAATCCACTCTGCTAGACCCAAACCCACTCGGCTAGACCCAAACCCATTCGGCTAGACCCAAACCCACTCCGCTAGACCCAAACCCACTCGGCTAGACCCAAACCCACTCGGCTAGACCCAAACCCACTCGGCTAGACCCAAACCCACTCGGCTAGACCCAAACCCACTCTGCTAGACCCAAACCCACTCGGCTAGACCCAAACCCACTCCGCTAGACCTAAACCCACTCGGCTAGACCCAAACCCACTCGGCTAGACCCAAACCCACTCGGCGAGACCCAAACCCACTCGGCTAGACCCAAACCCACTCGGCCAGACCCAAACCCACTCGGCGAGACCCAAACCCACTCGGCTAGACCCAAACCCACTCGGCTAGACCAAACCCACTCGGCTCGACCCAAACCCACTCGGCTAGACCCAAACCCACTCGGCTAGACCCAAACCCACTCGGCTAGACCCAAACCCAGTCGGCTAGACCCAAAACCACTCGGCTAGATCCAATACCACTCGGCTAGACCTAAACCCACTCGGCTCGACCCAAACCCACTCGGCTGGACCAAAACCCACTCGGCTGGACCCAAACCCACACGGCCAGACCCAAACCCACTCGGCTAGACCCAAACCCCCTCGGCTAGACCCAAACCCACTCGGCTAGACCCAAACCCACTCGGCTCGACCCAAACCCACTCGGCTAGACCCAAACCCACTCGGCTAGACCCAAACTCACTCGGCTAGACCCAAACCCACTCGGCTAGACCCAAACCCACTTGGCTAGACCCAAACCCACTCGGCTAGACCCAAACCCACTCGGCTAGACCCAAACCCACTCGGCTAGATCCAAACCCACTCGGGTAGACTCAAACCCACACGGCTAGACCCAAACCCACTCGGATAGACCCAAACCCAGTCCGCTAGACCCAAATCCACTCTGCTAGACCCAAACCCACTCGGCTAGACCCAAACCCATTCGGCTAGACCCAAACCCACTCCGCTAGACCCAAACCCACTCGGCTAGACCCAAACCCACTCGGCTAGACCCAAACCCACTCGGCTAGACCCAAACCCACTCGGCTAGACCCAAACCCACTCTGCTAGACCCAAACCCACTCGGCTAGACCCAAACCCACTCCGCTACACCCAAACCCACTCGGCTAGACTCAAACCCACTCGGCTAGACCCAAACCCACTCGGCTAGACCCAAACCCACTCGGCTTGACCCAAACCCATTCGGCTAGACCCAAACCCACTCCGCTAGACCCAAACACACTCCGCTAGACCCAAATCCACTCGGCTAGACCCAAACCCACTCGGCTAGACCCAAACCCACTCGGCTAGACCCAAACCCACTCGGCTAGACCCAAACCCACTCGGCTGGACCCAAACCCACTCGGCTGGACCCAAACCCACTCGTCTGGACCCAAACCCACTCGGCTAGACCCAAACCCACTCAGTTCGACCCAAACCCACTCGGCCAGACCCAAACCCACTCGGCGAGACCCAAACCCACTCGGCTAGACCCAAACCCAGTCGGCTAGACCCAAAACCACTCGGCTAGATCCAATACCACTCGGCTAGACCTAAACCCACTCGGCTCGACCCAAACCCACTCGGCTGGACCAAAACCCACTCGGCTGGACCCAAACCCACACGGCCAGACCCAAACCCACTCGGCTAGACCCAAACCCCCTCGGCTAGACCCAAACCCACTCGGCTAGACCCAAACCCACTCGGCTCGACCCAAACCCACTCGGCTAGACCCAAACCCACTCGGCTAGACCCAAACTCACTCGGCTAGACCCAAACCCACTCGGCTAGACCCAAACCCACTTGGCTAGACCCAAACCCACTCGGCTAGACCCAAACCCACTCGGATAGACCCAAACCCAGTCCGCTAGACCCAAATCCACTCTGCTAGACCCAAACCCACTCGGCTAGACCCAAACCCATTCGGCTAGACCCAAACCCACTCCGCTAGACCCAAACCCACTCGGCTAGACCCAAACCCACTCGGCTAGACCCAAACCCACTCGGCTAGACCCAAACCCACTCGGCTAGACCCAAACCCACTCTGCTAGACCCAAACCCACTCGGCTAGACCCAAACCCACTCCGCTACACCCAAACCCACTCGGCTAGACTCAAACCCACTCGGCTAGACCCAAACCCACTCGGCTAGACCCAAACCCACTCGGCTTGACCCAAACCCATTCGGCTAGACCCAAACCCACTCCGCTAGACCCAAACACACTCCGCTAGACCCAAATCCACTCGGCTAGACCCAAACCCACTCGGCTAGACCCAAACCCACTCGGCTAGACCCAAACCCACTCGGCTAGACCCAAACCCACTCGGCTGGACCCAAACCCACTCGGCTGGACCCAAACCCACTCGTCTGGACCCAAACCCACTCGGCTAGACCCAAACCCACTCAGTTCGACCCAAACCCACTCGGCTAGACCCAAACCCACTCGGCTAGACCCAAACCCATTCGGCTAGACCCAAACCCACTCCGCTAGACCCAAACCCACTCGGCTAGACCCAAACCCACTCGGCTAGACCCAAACCCACTCGGCTAGACCCAAACCCACTCGGCTAGACCCAAACCCACTCTGCTAGACCCAAACCCACTCGGCTAGACCCAAACCCACTCCGCTACACCCAAACCCACTCGGCTAGACTCAAACCCACTCGGCTAGACCCAAACCCACTCGGCTAGACCCAAACCCACTCGGCTAGACCCAAACCCACTCGTCTGGACCCAAACCCACTCGTCTGGACCCAAACCCACTCGGCTAGACCCAAACCCACTCAGTTCGACCCAAACCCACTCGGCTACACCCAAACCCACTCCACTAGACACAAACCCACTCGGCTAGACCCAAACCCACTCGGCTAGACCCAAACCCACTCGGCTAGACCCAAACCCACTCTGCTAGACCCAAACCCACTCGGCCAGACCCAAACCCACTCGGCGAGACCCAAACCCACTCGGCTAGACCCAAACCCACTCGGCTAGACCAAACCCACTCGGCTCGACCCAAACCCACTCGGCTAGACCCAAACCCACTCGGCTAGACCCAAACCCACTCGGCTAGACCCAAACCCAGTCGGCTAGACCCAAAACCACTCGGCTAGATCCAATACCACTCGGCTAGACCTAAACCCACTCGGCTCGACCCAAACCCACTCGGCTGGACTAAAACCCACTCGGCTGGACCCAAACCCACACGGCCAGACCCAAACCCACTCGGCTAGACCCAAACCCCCTCGGCTAGACCCAAACCCACTCGGCTAGACCCAAACCCACTCGGCTCGACCCAAACCCACTCGGCTAGACCCAAACCCACTCGGCTAGACCCAAACTCACTCGGCTAGACCCAAACCCACTCGGCTAGACCCAAACCCACTTGGCTAGACCCAAACCCACTCGGCTAGACCCAAACCCACTCGGCTAGACCCAAACCCACTCGGCTAGATCCAAACCCACTCGGGTAGACTCAAACCCACACGGCTAGACCCAAACCCACTCGGATAGACCCAAACCCAGTCCGCTAGACCCAAATCCACTCTGCTAGACCCAAACCCACTCGGCTAGACCCAAACCCATTCGGCTAGACCCAAACCCACTCCGCTAGACCCAAACCCACTCGGCTAGACCCAAACCCACTCGGCTAGACCCAAACCCACTCGGCTAGACCCAAACCCACTCGGCTAGACCCAAACCCACTCTGCTAGACCCAAACCCACTCGGCTAGACCCAAACCCACTCCGCTACACCCAAACCCACTCGGCTAGACTCAAACCCACTCGGCTAGACCCAAACCCACTCGGCTAGACCCAAACCCACTCGGCTTGACCCAAACCCATTCGGCTAGACCCAAACCCACTCCGCTAGACCCAAACACACTCCGCTAGACCCAAATCCACTCGGCTAGACCCAAACCCACTCGGCTAGACCCAAACCCACTCGGCTAGACCCAAACCCACTCGGCTAGACCCAAACCCACTCGGCTGGACCCAAACCCACTCGGCTGGACCCAAACCCACTCGTCTGGACCCAAACCCACTCGGCTAGACCCAAACCCACTCGGTTCGACCCAAACCCACTCGGCTAGACCCAAACCCACTCGGCTAGACCCAAACCCATTCGGCTAGACCCAAACCCACTCCGCTAGACCCAAACCCACTCGGCTAGACCCAAACCCACTCGGCTAGACCCAAACCCACTCGGCTAGACCCAAACCCACTCGGCTAGACCCAAACCCACTCTGCTAGACCCAAACCCACTCGGCTAGACCCAAACCCACTCCGCTACACCCAAACCCACTCGGCTAGACTCAAACCCACTCGGCTAGACCCAAACCCACTCGGCTAGACCCAAACCCACTCGGCTAGACCCAAACCCATTCGGCTAGACCCAAACCCACTCCGCTAGACCCAAACACACTCCGCTAGACCCAAATCCACTCGGCTAGACCCAAACCCACTCGGCTAGACCCAAACCCACTCGGCTAGACCCAAACCCACTCGGCTAGACCCAAACCCACTCGGCTGGACCCAAACCCACTCGGCTGGACCCAAACCCACTCGTCTGGACCCAAACCCACTCGGCTAGACCCAAACCCACTCAGTTCGACCCAAACCCACTCGGCTACACCCAAACCCACTCCACTAGACACAAACCCACTCGGCTAGACCCAAACCCACACGGCAAGACCCAAACCCACTCGGCTGGACCCAAACCCACTCGGCTAGACCCAAACCCACACGGCTGGACCCAAACCCACTCGGGTAGACCCAAACCCACTCGGCTAGACCCAAACCCACTCCGCTAAACCCAAACCCACTCCGCTAGATCCAAACCGACTCGGCTAGACCCAAACCCACTCATTTAGACCCAAACCCACTCCGCTAGACCCAAACCACTCGGCTAGGCGCAAACCCACTCGGCTAGACCCAAACCCACTCCGCTAGACCCAAACCCACTCGGCTAGACCCAAACCCACTCGGCTAGACCCAAACCCAGTCGGCTGGACCCAAAACCACTCGGCTAGATCCAATACCACTCGGCTAGACCTAAACCCACTCGGCTCGACCCAAACCCACTCGGCTGGACCAAAACCCACTCGGCTGGACCCAAACCCACACGGCCAGACCCAAACCCACTCGGCTAGACCCAAACCCCCTCGGTTAGACCCAAACCCACTCGGCTAGACCCAAACCCACTCCGCTAAACCCAAACCCACTCGGCTAGACCCAAACCCACTCGGCTGGACCCAAACCCACTCGGCTGGACCCAAACCCACTCGTCTGGACCCAAACCCACTCGGCTAGACCCAAACCCACTCAGTTCGACCCAAACCCACTCGGCTACACCCAAACCCACTCCACTAGACACAAACCCACTCGGCTAGACCCAAACCCACACGGTAAGACCCAAACCCACTCGGCTGGACCCAAACCCACTCGGCTAGACCCAAACCCACACGGCTGGACCCAAACCCACTCGGGTAGACCCAAACCCACTCGGCTAGACCCAAACCCACTCCGCTAAACCCAAACCCACTCCGCTAGACCCAAACCGACTCGGCTAGACCCAAACCCACTCATTTAGACCCAAACCCACTCCGCTAGACCCAAACCACTCGGCTAGGCCCAAACCCACTCGGCTAGACCCAAACCCACTCCGCTAGACCCAAACCCACTCGGCTAGACCCAAACCCACTCGGCTAGACCCAAACCCACTCGGCTAGACCCAAACCCTCTCGGCTAGATCCAAACCCACTCAGCTGGACACAAACCCACTCGGCTAGACCCAAACCCACTCGTCTAGACCCAAACCCACTCGGCTAGACCCAAACCCACTCGGCTAGACCCAAACCCACTCGGCTAGACCCAAACCCACTCCGCAAGACCCAAACCCACTCGGCTAGACCCAAACCCACTCGGCTAGACCAAAACCCACTCGGCTGGACCCAAACCCACTCGGGTAGACTCAAACCCACACGGCTAGACCCAAACCCACTCGGATAGACCCAAACCCAGTCCGCTAGACCCAAATTCACTCCGCTAGACCCAAACCCACTCGGCTAGACCCAAACCCATTCGGCTAGACCCAAACCCACTCCGCTAGACCCAAACCCACTCGGCTAGACCCAAACCCACTCGGCTGGACCCAAACCCACTCGGCTAGACCCAAACCCACTCCGCTAAACCCAAACCCACTCCGCTAGACCCAAACCTACTCGACTAGACCCAAACCCACTCTGCTAGACCCAAACCCACTCCGCTAGACCCAAACCCACTCGGCTAGACCCAAACCCACTCGGCTAGACCCAAACCCACTCTGCTAGACCCAAATTCACTCGGCTAGACCCAAACCCACTCGGCTAGACCCAAACCCACTCGGCTAGACCCAAACCCACTTGGCTAGATCCAAACCCATTCGGCAAGACCCAAACCCTCTCCGCTAGACCCAAACCCACTCGGCTAGACCCAAATCCACTCGGCTAGACCCAATCCCACTCGGCTAGACCCAAACCCACTCGGCTAGACCCAAACCCACTCGGCAAGACCCAAACCCACTCGGCTGGACGCAAAGCCACTCGGCAGGACCCAAACCCACTCGGCTGGACCCAAACCCACTCGGCTGGACGCAAACCCACTCAGTTCGACCCAAACCCACTCGGCTACACCCAAACCCACTCCACTAGACACAAACCCACTCGGCTAGACCCAAACCCACACGGCAAGACCCAAACCCACTCGGCTGGACCCAAACCCACTCGGCTGGACCCAAACCCACTCGGCTAGACTGAAACCCACACGGCTAGACCTAAACCCACTCGGCTAGACTCAAACCCACTCGGCCAGACCCAAACCCACTCGGCTAGACCCAAACCCACTCGGCTAGTTCCAAACCCACTCGGGTAGACTCAAACCCACTCGGATAGACCCAAACCCAGTCGGATAGACCCAAACCCAGTCCGCTAGACCCAAATCCACTCCGCTAGACCCAAACCCACTAGGCTAGACCCAAACCCATTCGGCTAGACCCAAACCCACTCCGCTAGACCCAAACCCACTCGGCTAGACCCGAACCCACTCGGCTAGACCCAAACCCACTCGGCTAGACCCAAACCCACTCGGCTAGACCCAAACCCACTCTGCTAGACCCAAACCCACTCGGCTAGACCCAAACCCACTCCGCTAGACCTAAACCCACTCGGCTAGACCCAAACCCACTCGGCTAGACCCAAACCCACTCGGCGAGACCCAAACCCACTCGGCTAGACCCAAACCCACTCGGCCAGACCCAAACCCACTCGGCTAGACCCAAACCCACTCGGCTGGACCCAAACCCACTCAGTTCGAACCAAACCCACTCGGCTACACCCAAACCCACTCCACTAGACACAAACCCACTCGGCTAGACCCAAACCCACACGGCAAGACCCAAACCCACTCGGCTAGACCCAAACCCACTCAGCTGGACCCAAACCCACTCGGCTAGACTGAAACCCACACGGCTAGACCTAAACCCACTCGGCTAGACTCAAACCCACTCGGCTAGACCCAAACCCACTCCGCTGAACCCAAACCCACTCCGCTAGACCCAATCCGACTCGGCTAGACCCAAACCCACTCGGCTAGACCCAAACCCACTCCGCTAGACCCAAACCCACTCGGCTAGACCCAAACCCACTCCGCTAGACCCAAACCCACACGGCTAGACCCAAACCCTTTCGGCTAGATCCAAACCCACTCGGCTAGACCCAAACCCACTCCGCTAGACCCAAACCCACTCGGCTAGACCCAAACCCACTCGGCTAGACCCTAACCCCCTCGGCTAGACCCAAACCCACTCGGCTAGACCCAAACCCACTCGGCTAGACCCAAACCCATTCGGCTAGACACAAACCCACTCCGCTACACCCAAACCGACTCCGCTAGACCCAAACCCACTCGGCTAGACCCAAACCCACTCGGCTAGACCCAAACCTACTCGGCTAGACCCAAACCCTCTCGGCTAGACCCAAACCCACTCGGCTAGACACAAACCCACTTGGCTAGACCCAAACCCACTCGGCTAGACACAAACCCACTCGGCTAGACCCAAACCCACTCCGCTAGACCCAAACCCACTCGGCTGGACCCAAACCCACTCGGCTAGACCCAAACCCACTCGGCTAGACCCAAACCCACTCGGCTAGACCCAAACCCACTCGGCTAGACCCAAACCCACTCGGCCAGACCCAAACCCACTCGGCTAGACCCAAACCCACTCGGCGAGACCCAAACCCAATCGGCTAGACCCAAACCCACTCAGCCAGACGCAAACCCACTCGGCTAGACCCAAACCCACTCGGCTAGACCCAAACCCACTCGGCTAGACCCAAACCCACTCGGCTCGACCCAATCCCACTCGGCTAGACCCAAACCCACTCGGCTAGAACCAAATCCACTCGGCTAGACCCAAACCCACTCGGCTAGACCCAAAACCACTCGGCTAGATCCAATACCACTCGGCTAGACCTAAACCCACTCGGCTAGACCCAAACCCACTCCGCTAGACCCAAACCCACTCGGCTAGACACAAACCCACTCGGCAAGACCCAAACCCACTCGGCTAGACCCAAACCCACTCGGCTAGACCCAAACCCACTCGGCTAGACCCAAACCCACTTGGCTCGACCCAAACCCACTCCGCTAGACCTAAACCCACTCGGCTAGACCCAAACCCACTCGGCTAGACCCAAACCCACTCGGCGAGACCCAAACCCACTCGGCGAGACCCAAACCCACTCGGCCAGACCCAAACCCACTCGGCCAGACCCAAACCCACTCGGCTAGACCCAAACCCACTCGGCTAGTTTCAAACCCACTCGGGTAGACTCAAACCCACTCGGATAGACCCAAACCCAGTCGGATAGACCCAAACCCAGTCCGCTAGACCCAAATCCACTCCGCTAGACCCAAACCCACTCGGCTAGACCCAAACCCATTCGGCTAGACCCAAACCCACTCCGCTAGACCCAAACCCATTCGGCTAGACCCGAACCCACTCGGCTAGACCCAAACCCACTCGGCTAGACCCAAACCCACTCGGCTAGACACAAACCCACTCTGCTAGACCCAAACCCACTCGGCTAGACCCAAACCCACTCGGCTAGACCCAAACCCACTCGGCTAGACCCAAACCCACTCGGCTCGACCCAAACCCACTCGGCTAGACCCAAACCCACTCGGCTAGACCCAAACCCACTCGGCTAGACCCAAACCCACTCGGCTAGACCCAAACCCAGTCGGCCAGACCCAAAACCACTCGGCGAGATCCAATACCACTCGGCTAGACCTAAACCCACTCGGCTCGACCCAAACCCACTCGGCTGGACCAAAACCCACTCGGCTGGACCCAAACCCACTCGGCTGGACCCAAACCCACTCGGCTAGACCCAAACCCACTCCGCTAAACCCAAACCCACTCCGCTAGACCCAAACCGACTCGACTAGACCCAAACCCACTCGGCTAGACCCAAACCCACTCCGCTAGACCCAAACCCACTCGGCTAGACCCAAACCCACTCGGCTAGACCAAAACCCACTCCGCCACACCCAAACCCACTCGGCTAGACTCAAACCCACTCGGCTAGACCCAAACCCACTCGGCTAGACCCAAACCCACTTGGCTAGACCCAAACCCATTCGGCTAGACCCAAACCCACTCCGCTAGACCCAAACCCACTCCGCTAGACCCAAATCCACTCGGCTAGACCCAAACCCACTCGGCTAGACCCAAACCCACTCGACTAGACCCAAACCCACTCGGCTAGACCCAAACCCACTCGGCTGGACCCAAACCCACTCGGCTGGACCCAAACCCACTCGTCTGGACCCAAACCCACTCGGCTAGACCCAAACCCACTCAGTTCGACCCAAACCCACTCGGCTACAGCCAAACCCACTCCACTAGACACAAACCCACTCGGCTAGACCCAAACCCACACGGCCAGACCCAAACCCACTCGGCTGGACCCAAACCCACTCGGCTAGACCCAAACCCACACGGCTGGACCCAAACCCACTCGGGTAGACCCAAACCCACTCGGCTAGACCCAAACCCATTCGGCTAGACCCAAACCCACTCCGCTAGACCCAAACCCTCTCCGCTAGACCCAAACCCACTCCGCTACACCCAAACCCAGTCCGCTAGACCCAAACCCACTCGGCTAGACCCAAACCCACTCGGCTAGACCCAAACCCACTCGGCTAGACCCAAACCCACTGGGCTAGACCCAAACCCACTCGGCTAGACCCAAACCCACTCGGCTAGACCCAAACCCACTTGGCTAGACCCAAACCCACTCGGCTAGACCCAAACCCACTCGGCTAGACCCAAACCCATTCGGCTAGATCCAAACCCACTCGGGTAGACTCAAACCCACACGGCTAGACCCAAACCCACTCGGATAGACCCAAACCCAGTCCGCTAGACCCAAATCCACTCTGCTAGACCCAAACCCACTCGGCTAGACCCAAACCCATTCGGCTAGACCCAAACCCACTCCGCTAGACCCAAACCCACTCGGCTAGACCCAAACCCACTCGGCTAGACCCAAACCCACTCGGCTAGACCCAAACCCACTCGGCTAGACCCAAACCCACTCTGCTAGACCCAAACCCACTCGGCGAGACCCAAACCCACTCCGCTAGACCTAAACCCACTCGGCTAGACCCAAACCCACTCGGCTAGACCCAAACCCACTCGGCGAGACCCAAACCCACTCGGCTAGACCCAAACCCACTCGGCCAGACCCAAACCCACTCGGCGAGACCCAAACCCACTCGGCTAGACCCAAACCCACTCGGCTAGACCAAACCCACTCGGCTCGACCCAAACCCACTCGGCTAGACCCAAACCCACTCGGCTAGACCCAAACCCACTCGGCTAGACCCAAACCCAGTCGGCTAGACCCAAAACCACTCGGCTAGATCCAATACCACTCGGCTAGACCTAAACCCACTCGGCTCGACCCAAACCCACTCGGCTGGACCAAAACCCACTCGGCTGGACCCAAACCCACACGGCCAGACCCAAACCCACTCGGCTAGACCCAAAACCCCTCGGCTAGACCCAAACCCACTCGGCTAGACCCAAACCCACTCGGCTCGACCCAAACCCACTCGGCTAGACCCAAACCCACTCGGCTAGACCCAAACTCACTCGGCTAGACCCAAACCCACTCGGCTAGACCCAAACCCACTTGGCTAGACCCAAACCCACTCGGCTAGACCCAAACCCACTCGGCTAGACCCAAACCCACTCGGCTAGATCCAAACCCACTCGGGTAGACTCAAACCCACACGGCTAGACCCAAACCCACTCGGATAGACCCAAACCCAGTCCGCTAGACCCAAATCCACTCTGCTAGACCCAAACCCACTCGGCTAGACCCAAACCCATTCGGCTAGACCCAAACCCACTCGGCTAGACCCAAACCCACTCGGCTAGACCCAAACCCACTCGGCTAGACCCAAACCCACTCGGCTAGACCCAAACCCACTCTGCTAGACCCAAACCCACTCGGCTAGACCCAAACCCACTCGGCTAGACCCAAACCCACTCGGCTAGACTCAAACCCACTCGGCTAGACCCAAACCCACTCGGCTAGACCCAAACCCACTCGGCTAGACCCAAACCCATTCGGCTAGACCCAAACCCACTCCGCTAGACCCAAACCCACTCCGCTAGACCCAAATCCACTCGGCTAGACCCAAACCCACTCGGCTAGACCCAAACCCACTCGGCTAGACCCAAACCCACTCGGCTAGACCCAAACCCACTCGGCTGGACCCAAACCCACTCGGCTGGACCCAAACCCACTCGTCTGGACCCAAACCCACTCGTCTGGACGCAAACCCACTCGGCTAGACCCAAACCCACTCAGTTCGACCCAAACCCACTCGGCTACACCCAAACCCACTCCACTAGACACAAACCCACTCGGCTAGACCCAAACCCACACGGCAAGACCCAAACCCACTCGGCTGGACCCAAACCCACTCGGCTAGACCCAAACCCACACGGCTGGACCCAAACCCACTCGGGTAGACCCAAACCCACTCGGCTAGACCCAAACCCACTCCGCTAAACCCAAACCCACTCCGCTAGATCCAAACCGACTCGGCTAGACCCAAACCCACTCATTTAGACCCAAACCCACTCCGCTAGACCCAAACCACTCGGCTAGGCGCAAACCCACTCGGCTAGACCCAAACCCACTCCGCTAGACCCAAACCCACTCGGCTAGACCCAAACCCACTCGGCTAGACCCAAACCCAGTCGGCTAGACCCAAAACCACTCGGCTAGATCCAATACCACTCGGCTAGACCTAAACCCACTCGGCTTGACCCAAACCCACTCGGCTGGACCAAAACCCACTCGGCTGGACCCAAATCCACACGGCCAGACCCAAACCCACTCGGCTAGACCCAAACCCCCTCGGCTAGACCCAAACCCACTCGGCTAGACCCAAACCCACTCGGCTCGACCCAAACCCACTCGGCTAGACCCAAACCCGCTCGGCTAGACCCAAACTCACTCGGCTAGACCCAAACCCACTCGGCTAGACCCAAACCCACTTGGCTAGACCCAAACCCACTCGGCTAGACCCAAACCCACTCGGCTAGACCCAAACCCACTCGGCTAGATCCAAACCCACTCGGGTAGACTCAAACCCACACGGCTAGACCCAAACCCACTCGGATAGACCCAAACCCAGTCCGCTAGACCCAAATCCACTCTGCTAGACCCAAACCCACTCGGCTAGACCCAAACCCATTCGGCTAGACCCAAACCCACTCCGCTAGACCCAAACCCACTCGGCTAGACCCAAACCCACTCGGCTAGACCCAAACCCACTCGGCTAGACCCAAACCCACTCGGCTAGATCCAAACCCACTCTGCTAGACCCAAACCCACTCGGCTAGACCCAAACCCACTCCGCTACACCCAAACCCACTCGGCTAGACTCAAACCCACTCGGCTAGACCCAAACCCACTCGGCTAGACCCAAACCCACTCGGCTAGACCCAAACCCATTCGGCTAGACCCAAACCCACTCCGCTAGACCCAAACCCACTCCGCTAGACCCAAATCCACTCGGCTAGACCCAAACCCACTCGGCTAGACCCAAACCCACTCGGCTAGACCCAAACCCACTCGGCTAGACCCAAACCCACTCGGCTGGACCCAAACCCACTCGGCTGGACCCAAACCCACTCGTCTGGACCCAAACCCACTCGGCTAGACCCAAACCCACTCAGTTCGACCCAAACCCACTCGGCTACACCCAAACCCACTCCACTAGACACAAACTCACTCGGCTAGACCCAAACCCACACGGCAAGACCCAAACCCACTCGGCTGGACCCAAACCCACTCGGCTAGACCCAAACCCACACGGCTGGACCCAAACCCACTCGGGTAGACCCAAACCCACTCGACTAGACCCAAACCCACTCCGCTAAACCCAAACCCACTCCGCTAGACCCAAACCGACTCGGCTAGACCCAAACCCACTCATTTAGACCCAAACCCACTCCGCTAGACCCAAACCACTCGGCTAGGCCCAAACCCACTCGGCTAGACCCAAACCCACTCCGCTAGACCCAAACCCACTCGGCTAGACCCAAACCCACTCGGCTAGACCCAAACCCACTCGGCTAGACCCAAACCCTCTCGGCTAGATCCAAACCCACTCAGCTAGACACAAACCCACTCGGCTAGACCCAAACCCACTCGTCTAGACCCAAACCCACTCGGCTAGACCCAAACCCACTCGGCTAGACCCAAACCCACTCGGCTAGACCCAAACCCACTCCGCAAGACCCAAACCCACTCGGCTAGACCCAAACCAACTCGGCTAGACCAAAACCCACTCGGCTGGACCCAAACCCACTCGGCTAGACCCAAACCCACTCGGCTAGACCCAAACCCATTCGGCTAGACCCAAACCCACTCCGCTAGACCCAAACCCTCTCCGCTAGACCCAAACCCACTCCGCTACACCCAAACCCACTCCGCTAGACCCAAACCCACTCGGCTAGACCCAAACCCACTCGGCTAGACCCAAACCCACTCGGCTAGACCCAAACACTCTCGGCTAGATCCAAACCCACTCAGCTAGACACAAACCCACTCGGCTAGACCCAAACCCACTCGGCTAGACCCAAACCCACTCGGCTAGACCCAAACCCACTCGGCTAGACCCAAACCCACTCGGCTAGACCCAAACCCACTCCGCAAGACCCAAACCCACTCGGCTAGACCCAAACCCACTCGGCTAGACCAAAACCCACTCGGCTGGACCCAAACCCACTCGGCTAGACCCAAACCCACTCGGCTAGACCCAAACCCATTCGGCTAGACCCAAACCCACTCCGCTAGACCCAAACCCTCTCCGCTAGACCCAAACCCACTCCGCTACACCCAAACCCACTCCGCTAGACCCAAACCCACTCGGCTAGACCGAAACCCACTCGGCTAGACCCAAACCCACTCGGCTAGACCCAAACCCACTCGGCTAGACCCAAACCCACTCGGCTAGACCCAAACCCACACAGCTAGACCCAAACTCACTCGGCTAGACCCAAACCCACTCGGCTAGACCCAAACCCACTTGGCTAGACCCAAACCCACTCGGCTAGACCCAAACCCACTCGGCTAGACCCAAACCCACTCGGCTAGATCCAAACCCACTCGGGTAGACTCAAACCCACACGGCTAGACCCAAACCCACTCGGATAGACCCAAACCCAGTCCGCTAGACCCAAATCCACTCTGCTAGACCCAAACCCACTCGGCTAGACCCAAACCCATTCGGCTAGACCCAAACCCACTCCGCTAGACCCAAACCCACTCGGCTAGACCCAAACCCACTCGGCTAGACCCAAACCCACTCGGCTAGACCCAAACCCACTCGGCTAGACCCAAACCCACTCTGCTAGACCCAAACCCACTCGGCTAGACCCAAACCCACTCCGCTAGACCTAAACCCACTCGGCTAGACCCAAACCCACTCGGCTAGACCCAAACCCACTCGGCGAGACCCATACCCACTCGGCTAGACCCAAACCCACTCGGCCAGACCCAAACCCACTCGGCTAGACCCAAACCCACTCGGCTAGACCCAAACCCACTCGGCTAGACCAAACCCACTCGGCTCGACCCAAACCCACTCGGCTAGACCCAAACCCACTCGGCTAGACCCAAACCCACTCGGCTAGACCCAAACCCAGTCGGCTAGACCCAAAACCACTAGGCTAGATCCAATACCACTCGGCAAGACCAAAACCCACTCGGCTCAACCCAAACCCACTCGGCTGGACCAAAACCCACTCGGCTGGACCCAAACCCACACGGCCAGACCCAAACCCACTCGGCTACACCCAAACCCACTCGGATAGACCCAAACCCAGTCCGCTAGACCCAAATCCACTCTGCTAGACCCAAACCCACTCGGCTAGACCCAAATCCACTCCGCTAGACCCAAACCCACTCGGCTAGACCCAAACCCATTCGGCTAGACCCAAACCCACTCCGCTGGACCCAAACCCACTCGGCTAGACCCAAACCCACTTGGCTAGACCCAAACCCACTCGGCTAGACACAAACCCACTCGGCTAGACCCAAACCCACTCTGCTGGACCCAAACCCACTCGGCTAGACCCAAACCCACTCGGCTAGACCCAAACCCACTCGGCTAGACACAAGCCCACTCGGCTAGACCCAAACCCACTCGGCTAGACCCAAACCCATTCGGCTAGACCCAAACCCACTCCGCTAGACCCAAACCCACTCGGCGAGACCCAAACCCACTCGGCTAGACCCAAACCCACTCGGCTAGACACAAACCCACTCGGCTAGACCCAAACCCACTCTGCTAGACCCAAACCCACTCGGCTAGACCCAAACCCACTCGGCTGGACCCAAACCCACTCGGCTAGACACAAACCCACTCGGCTAGACTCAAACCCACTCGGCTCGACCCAAACCCACTTGGCTAGACCCAAACCCATTCGGCTAGACCCAAACCCACTCCGCTAGACCCAAACCCACTCGGCTAGACCCAAACCCACTCGGCTAGACCCAAACCCACTCGGCTAGACACAAACCCACTCGGCTAGACCCAAACCCACTCTGCTAGACCCAAACTCACTCGGCTCGACCCAAACCCACTCGGCTAGACCCAAACCCACTCGGCGAGACCCATACCCACTCGGCTAGACCCAAACCCACTCGGCCAGACCCAAACCCACTCGGCTAGACCCAAACCCACTCGGCTAGACCCAAACCCACTCGGCTAGACCAAACCCACTCGGCTCGACCCAAACCCACTCGGCTAGACCCAAACCCACTCGGCTAGACCCAAACCCACTCGGCTAGACCCAAACCCAGTCGGCTAGACCCAAAACCACTAGGCTAGATCCAATACCACTCGGCAAGACCAAAACCCACTCGGCTCAACCCAAACCCACTCGGCTGGACCAAAACCCACTCGGCTGGACCCAAACCCACACGGCCAGACCCAAACCCACTCGGCTAGACCCAAATCCACTCCGCTAGACCCAAACCCACTCGGCTAGACCCAAACCCATTCGGCTAGACCCAAACCCACTCCGCTGGAACCAAACCCACTCGGCTAGACCCAAACCCACTTGGCTAGACCCAAACCCACTCGGCTAGACACAAACCCACTCGGCTAGACCCAAACCCACTCTGCTGGACCCAAACCCACTCGGCTAGACCCAAACCCACTCGGCTAGACCCAAACCCACTCGGCTAGACACAAGCCCACTCGGCTAGACCCAAACCCACTCGGCTAGACCCAAACCCATTCGGCTAGACCCAAACCCACTCCGCTAGACCCAAACCCACTCGGCGAGACCCAAACCCACTCGGCTAGACCCAAACCCACTCGGCTAGACACAAACCCACTCGGCTAGACCCAAACCCACTCTGCTAGACCCAAACCCACTCGGCTAGACCCAAACCCACTCGGCTGGACCCAAACCCACTCGGCTAGACACAAACCCACTCGGCTAGACTCAAACCCACTCGGCTCGACCCAAACCCACTTGGCTAGACCCAAACCCATTCGGCTAGACCCAAACCCGCTCCGCTAGACCCAAACCCACTCGGCTAGACCCAAACCCACTCGGCTAGACCCAAACCCACTCGGCTAGACACAAACCCACTCGGCTAGACCCAAACCCACTCTGCTAGACCCAAACTCACTCGGCTCGACCCAAACCCACTCGGCTAGACCCAAACCCACTCGGCTAGTCCCAAACCCACTCGGCTAGACCCAAACCCACTAGGCTAGACCCAAACCCACTCGGCTAGACCCAAACCCACTCGGCTAGACCCAAACCCACTCGGCTAGACCCAAACCCACTCGGCTAGACCCAAACCCACTCGGCTAGACCCAAACCCACTCGGCTAGGCCCAAACCCACTCAGCTAGACCCAAACCCACTCGGCTAGACCCAAAACCACTCGGCTAGATCCAATACCACTCGGCTAGACCTAAACCCACTCGGCTAGACCCAAACCCACTCCACTAGACCCAAACCCACTCGGCTAGACACAAACCCACTCGGCTAGACCCAAACCCACTCGGCTAGACCCAAACCCACTCGGCTAGACCCAAACCCACTCGGCTAGACCCAAACCCACTCGGCTAGAGCCAAACCCACTCGGCTAGACCCAAACCCACTCGGCTAGACCCAAACCCACTCGGCTAGACCCAAACCCACTCGGCGAGACCCAAACCCACTCGGCTAGACCCAAACCCACTCAGCCAGACCCAAACCCACTCGGCTAGACCCAAACCCACTCGGCTAGACCCAAACCCACTCGGCTAGACCCAAACCCACTCGGTTAGACCCAAACCCACTCGGCTAGACCCAAACCCACTCGGCTAGACCCAAACCCACTGGGCTCGACCCAAACCCACTCGGCTAGACCCAAACCCACTCGGCTAGACCCAAACCCACACGGCTAGACCCAAACCCACTCGGCTAGACCCAAAACCACTCGGCTAGATCCAATACCACTCGGCTAGACCTAAACCCACTCGGCTAGACCCAAACCCACTCCACTAGACCCAAACCCACTCGGCTAGACACAAACCCACTCGGCTAGACCCAAACCCACTCGGCTAGATCCAAACCCACTCGGCTAGACCCAAACCCACTGGGCTCGACCCAAACCCACTCGGCTAGACCCAAACCCACTCGGCTAGTCCCAAACCCACTCGGCTAGACCCAAACCCACTAGGCTAGACCCAAACCCACTCGGCTAGACCCAAACCCACTCGGCTGGACCCAAACCCAGTCGGCTAGATCCAAACCCACTCGGCTAGACTCAAACCCACACGGCTAGACTCAAACCCACTCGGATAGGCCCAAACCCACTCCGCTAGACCCAAATCCACTCCGCTAGACCCAAACCCACTCGGCTAGACCCAAACCCATTCGGCTAGACCCAAACCCACTCCGCTGGACCCAAACCCACTCGGCTAGACCCAAACCCACTTGGCTAGACCCAAACCCACTCGGCTAGACACAAACCCACTCGGCTAGACCCAAACCCACTCGGCTAGACCAAACCCACTCGGCTAGACCCAAACCCACTCGGCTAGACCCAAACTCACTCGGCTCGACCCAAACCCACTCGGCTAGACCCAAACCCACTCGGCTAGTCCCAAACCCACTCGGCTAGACCCAAACCCACTAGGCTAGACCCAAACCCACTCGGCTAGACCCAAACCCACTCGGCTAGACCCAAACCCACTCGGCTAGACCCAAACCCACTCCGCTAGACCCAAACCCACTCGGCTAGGCCCAAACCCACTCGGCTAGACCCAAACCCACACGGCTAGACCCAAACCCACTCGGCTAGACCCAAAACCACTCGGCTAGATCCAATACCACTCGGCTAGACCTAAACCCACTCGGCTAGACCCAAACCCACTCCACTAGACCCAAACCCACTCGGCTAGACACAAACCCACTCGGCTAGACCCAAACCCACTCGGCTAGACCCAAACCCACTCGGCTAGACCCAAACCCACTCGGCTAGACCCAAACCCACTCGGCTAGACCCAAACCCACTCGGCTAGACCCAAACCCACTCGGCTAGACCCAAACCCACTCGGCTAGACCCAAACCCACTCGGCGAGACCCAAACCCACTCGGCTAGACCCAAACCCACTCAGCCAGACCCAAACCCACTCGGCTAGACCCAAACCCACTTGGCTCGAGCCAAACCCACTCGGCTAGACCCAAACCCACTCCACTAGACCCAAACCCACTCGGCTAGACACAAACCCAATCGGCTGGACCCAAACCCACTCGGCTAGACCCAAACCCACTCGGCTAGACCCAAACCCACTCCACTAGACCCAAACCCACTCGGCTAGACACAAACCCACTCGGCTAGACCCAAACCCACTCGGCTAGACCCAAACCCACTCGGCTAGACCCAAACCCACTGGGCTCGACCCAAACCCACTCGGCTAGAACCAAACCCACTCGGCTAGTCCCAAACCCACTCGGCTAGACCCAAACCCACTAGGCTAGACCCAAACCCACTTGGCTAGACCCAAACCCACTCGGCTAGACCCAAACCCACTCGGCTAGATCCAAACCCACTCGGCTAGACTCAAACCCACTCGGATAGGCCCAAACCCACTCCGCTAGACCCAAATCCACTCCGCTAGACCCAAACCCACCCGGCTAGACCCAAACCCATTCGGCTAGACCCAAACCCACTCCGCTGGACTCAAACCCACTCGGCTAGACCCAAACCCACTCTGCTAGACCCAAACCCACTCGGCTAGACCCAAACCCACTCGGCTAGACCCAAACCCACTCGGCTAGACACAAACCCACTCGGCTAGACCCAAACCCACTCGGCTAGACCCAAACCCACTCGGCTAGACACAAACCCACTCGGCTAGACCCAAACCTACTCTGCTAGACCCAAACCCACTCGGCTAGACCCAAACCCACTCGGCTAGACCCAAACCCACTCGGCTAGACACAAACCCACTCGGCTAGACCCAAACCCACTCGGCTAGACCCAAACCCACTCGGCTCGACCCAAACCCACTCGGCTAGACCCAAACCTACTCGGCTAGACCCAAACCCACTCGGCTAGACACAAACCCACTCGGCTAGACCCAAACCCATTCGGCTAGATCCAATACCACTCGGCTAGACCTAAACCCACTCGGCTAGACCCAAACCCACTCCACTAGACCAAAACCCACTCGGCTAGACACAAACCCACTCGGCTAGACCCAAACCCACTCGGCTAGACCCAAACCCACTTGGCTAGACCCAAACCCACTCGGCTAGACCCAAACCCACTCGGCTAGATCCAAACCCACTCGGCTAGACTCAAACCCACTCGGATAGGCCCAAACCCACTCCGCTAGACCCAAATCCACTCCGCTAGACCCAAACCCACCCGGCTAGACCCAAACCCATTCGGCTAGACCCAAACCCACTCCGCTGGACTCAAACCCACTCGGCTAGACCCAAACCCACTCTGCTAGACCCAAACCCACTCGGCTAGACCCAAACCCACTCGGCTAGACCCAAACCCACTCGGCTAGACACAAACCCACTCGGCTAGACCCAAACCCACTCGGCTAGACCCAAACCCACTCGGCTAGACACAAACCCACTCGGCTAGACCCAAACCTACTCTGCTAGACCCAAACCCACTCGGCTAGACCCAAACCCACTCGGCTAGACCCAAACCCACTCGGCTAGACACAAACCCACTCGGCTAGACCCAAACCCACTCGGCTAGACCCAAACCCACTCGGCTCGACCCAAACCCACTCGGCTAGACCCAAACCTACTCGGCTAGACCCAAACCCACTCGGCTAGACACAAACCCACTCGGCTAGACCCAAACCCATTCGGCTAGATCCAATACCACTCGGCTAGACCTAAACCCACTCGGCTAGACCCAAACCCACTCCACTAGACCAAAACCCACTCGGCTAGACACAAACCCACTCGGCTAGACCCAAACCCACTCGGCTAGACCCAAACCCACTCGGCTAGACCCAAACCCACTCGGCTAGACCCAAACCCACTCGGCTAGGCCCAAACCCACTCGGCTAGACCCAAACCCACACGGCTAGATCCAATACCACTCGGCTAGACCTAAACCCACTCGGCTAGACCCAAACCCACTCCACTAGACCCAAACCCACTCGGCTAGACACAAACCCACTCGGCTAGACCCAAACCCACTCGGCTAGACCCAAACCCACTCGGCTAGACCCAAACCCACTCGGCTAGACCCAAACCCACTCGGCTAGACACAAACCCACTCGGCTAGACCCAAACCCACTCGGCTAGACCCAAACCCACTCGGCTAGACCCAAACCCACTCGGCTAGACCCAAACCCACTCGGCGAGACCCAAACCCACTCGGCTAGACCCAAACCCACTCAGCCAGACCCAAACCCACTCGGCTAGACCCAAACCCCCTTGGCTCGAGCCAAACCCACTCGGCTAGACCCAAACCCACTCCACCAGACCCAAACACACTCGGCTAGACACAAACCCACTCGGCTAGACACAAACCCACTCGGCTAGACCCAAACCCACTCGGCTAGACCCAAACCCACTCGGCTAGATCCAAACCCACTCGGCTAGACTCAAACCCACACGGCTAGACTCAAACCCACTCGGATAGGCCCAAACCCACTCCGCTAGACCCAAATCCACTCCGCTAGACCCAAACCCACTCGGCAAACCCAAACCCATTCGGCTAGACCCAAACCCACTCCGCTGGACTCAAACCCACTCGGCTAGACCCAAACCCACTCGGCTAGACCCAAACCCACTCGGCTAGACACAAACCCACTCGGCTAGACCCAAACCCACTCTGCTGGACCCAAACCCACTCGGCTAGACCCAAACCCACTCGGCTAGACCCAAACCCACTCGGCTAGACACAAGCCCACTCGGCTAGACCCAAACCCACTCGGCTAGACCCAAACCCAGTCGGCTAGACCCAAACCCACTCCGCTAGACCCAAACCCACTCGGCTAGACCCAAACCCACTCGGCTAGACCCAAACCCACTCGGCTAGACACAAACCCACTCGGCTAGACCCAAACCCACTCTGCTAGACCCAAACCCACTCGGCTAGACCCAAACCCACTCGGCTAGACCCAAACCCACTCGGCTAGACACAAACCCACTCGGCTAGACCCAAACCCACTCGGCTAGACCCAAACCCACTCGGCTAGACACAAACCCACTCGGCTAGACCCAAACCTACTCTGCTAGACCCAAACCCACTCGGCTAGACCCAAACCCACTCGGCTAGACCCAAACCCACTCGGCTAGACACAAACCCACTCGGCTAGACCCAAACCCACTCGGCTAGACCCAAACCCACTCGGCTCGACCCAAACCCACTCGGCTAGACCCAAACCTACTCGGCTAGACCCAAACCCACTCGGCTAGACACAAACCCACTCGGCTAGACCCAAACCCATTCGGCTAGATCCAATACCACTCGGCTAGACCTAAACCCACTCGGCTAGACCCAAACCCACTCCACTAGACCAAAACCCACTCGGCTAGACACAAACCCACTCGGCTAGACCCAAACCCACTCGGCTAGACCCAAACCCACTCGGCTAGACCCAAACCCACTCGGCTAGACCCAAACCCACTCGGCTAGGCCCAAACCCACTCGGCTAGACCCAAACCCACACGGCTAGACCCAAACCCACTCGGCTAGACCCAAAACCACTCGGCTAGATCCAATACCACTCGGCTAGACCTAAACCCACTCGGCTAGACCCAAACCCACTCCACTAGACCCAAACCCACTCGGCTAGACACAAACCCACTCGGCTAGACCCAAACCCACTCGGCTAGACCCAAACCCACTCGGCTAGACCCAAACCCACTCGGCTAGACCCAAATCCACTCGGCTAGACACAAACCCACTCGGCTAGACCCAAACCCACTCGGCTAGACCCAAACCCACTCGGCTAGACCCAAACCCACTCGGCTAGACCCAAACCCACTCGGCGAGACCCAAACCCACTCGGCTAGACCCAAACCCACTCAGCCAGACCCAAACCCACTCGGCTAGACCCAAACCCCCTTGGCTCGAGCCAAACCCACTCGGCTAGACCCAAACCCACTCCACCAGACCCAAACCCACTCGGCTAGACACAAACCCACTCGGCTAGACCCAAACCCACTCGGCTAGACCCAAACCCACTCGGCTAGACCCAAACCCACTGGGCTCAACCCAAAACCACTCGGCTAGACCCAAACCCACTCGGCTAGACCCAAACCCACTCGGCTAGACACAAGCCCAATCGGCTAGACCCAAACCCACTCGGCTAGACCCAAACCCACTCGGCTAGACCCAAACCCACTCGGCTAGACACAAGCCCACTCGGCTAGACCCAAACCCACTCGGCTAGACACAAACCCACTCGGCTAGACCCAAACCCACTCTGCTAGACCCAAACCCACTCGGCTAGACCCAAACCCACTCGGCTAGACCCAAACCCACTCGGCTAGACACAAACCCACTCGGCTAGACCCAAACCCACTCGGCTAGACCCAAACCCACTCGGCTAGACACAAACCCACTCGGCTAGACCCAAACCCACTCTGCTAGACCCAAAGCCACTCGGCTAGACCCAAACCCACTCGGCTAGACCCAAACCCACTCGGCTAGACACAAACCCACTCGGCTAGACCCAAACCCACTCGGCTAGACCCAAACCCACTCGGCCAGACCCAAACCCACTCGGCTAGACAGAAACCCACTCGGCTAGACCCAAACCCACTCGGCTAGACCCAAACCCACTCGGCTCGACCCAAACCCACTCGGCTAGACCCAAACCCACTCCACTAGACCTAAACCCACTCGGCTAGACACAAACCCACTCGGCTAGACCCAAACCCACTCGGCTAGACCCAAACCCACTCGGCTAGACCCAAACTCACTCGGCTCGACCCAAACCCACTCGGTAGACCCAAACCCACTCGGCTAGTCCCAAACCCACTTGGCTAGACCCAAACCCACTAGGCAAGACCCAAACCCACTCGGCTAGACCCAAACCCACTCGGCTAGACCCAAACCCACTCGGCTAGACCCAAACCCACTCGGCTAGACCCAAACCCACTCGGCTAGACCCAAACCCACTCGGGTAGACCCACACCCACACGGCTAGACCCAAACCCACTCGGCTAGACCCAAAACCACTCGGCTAGATCCAATACCACTCGGCTAGACCTAAACCCACTCGGCTAGACCCAAACCCACTCCACTAGACCCAAACCCACTCGGCTAGACACAAACCCACTCGGCTAGACCCAAACCCACTCGGCTAGACCCAAACCCACTCGGCTAGACCCAAACCCACTTGGCTCGACCCAAACCCACTCGGCTAGACCCAAACCCACTCGGCTAGTCCCAAACCCACTCGGCTAGACCCAAACCCACTCGGCTAGACCCAAACCCACTCTGCTAGACCCAAACCCACTCGGCTAGACCCAAACCCACTCGGCTAGACCCAAACCCACTCGGCTAGACACAAACCCACTCGGCTAGACCCAAACCCACTCGGCTAGACCCAAACCCACTCGGCTAGACCCAAACCCACTCGGCGAGACCCAAACCCACTCGGCTAGACCCAAACCCACTCGGCCAGACCCAAACCCACTCGGCTAGACCCAAACCCACTCGGCTAGACCCAAACCCACTCGGCTACACCCAAACCCACTCGGCTCGACCCAAACCCACTCGGCTAGACCCAAACCCACTCGGCTAGACCCAAACCCACTCGGCTAGACACAAACCCACTCGGCTAGACCCAAAACCACTCGGCTAGATCCAATACCACTCGGCTAGACCTAAACCCACTCGGCTAGACCCAAACCCACTCCACTAGACCTAAACCCACTCGGCTAGACACAAACCCACTCGGCTAGACCCAAACCCACTCGGCTAGACCCAAACCCACTCGGCTCGACCCAAACCCACTCGGCTAGACTCAAACTCACTCGGCTAGACCCAATCCCACTCGGCTAGACCCAAACCCACTCGGCTAGACCCAAACCCACTCGGCTAGACCCAAACCCACTCGGCTAGACCCAAACCCACTTGGCCAGACCCAAACCCTCTCGGCTAGACCCAAACCCACTCGGCTAGACACAAACCCACTCGGCTAGACCCAAACCCACTCGGCTAGTCCCAAACCCATTCGGCTAGACCCAAATCCACTCGGCTAAACCCAAACCCATTCGGCTACACCCAAACCCATTCGGCTAGACCCAAAGCCACTCGGCTAGTCCCAAACACACTCGGCTAGACCCAAACCCACTCGGCTGGACCCAAACCCACTCGGCTAGACCCAATCCCACTCGGCTAGACCCAAACACACTCGGCTAGACCCAAACCCACTCGGCTAGACCCAAACCCACTCGGCTAGAACCAAACCCACTCAGCTAGAAACAAACCCACTCGGCCGGACCCAAACACACTCGGCTGGACCCAAACCCACTCGGCTGGACCCAAACCCACTCGGCTAGACCCAAACCCACTCGGCTAGACCCAAAACCACTCGGCTAGATCCAATACCACTCGGCTAGACCTAAACCCACTCGGCTAGACCCAAACCCACTCCACTAGACCCAAACCCACTCGGCTAGACACAAACCCACTCGGCTAGACCCAAACCCACTCGGCTAGACCCAAACCCACTCGGCTAGACCCAAACCCACTCGGCTAGACCCAAACCCACTCGGCTAGTCCCAAACCCACTCGGCTAGACCCAAACCCACTAGGCTAGACCAAAACCCACTCGGCTAGACCCAAACCCACTCGGCTAGACCCAAACCCAATCAGCTAGACCCAAACCCAATCGGCTAGACCCAAAGCCACTCGGCAAAACCCAAACCCGCTCGGCTAGACCCAAACTAACTCGGCAACACCCAAACTAACTCGGCTAGAAGCAAAGCCACTCGGCTAGACCCAAATCCACTCCGCTAGACTCAAACCCACTCCGCTTGACCCAAACCACTGGGCTAGACCCAAACCCAATCGGCTAGACCCAAACCCACTCGGCTAGACCCAAACCCACTCGGCTAGACACAAACCCACTCGGCTAGACCCAAACCCACTCGGCTAGACCCAAACCCACTCGGCTAGACCCAAACCCACTCGGCGAGACCCAAACCCACTCGGCTAGACCCAAACCCACTCGGCCAGACCCAAACCCACTCGGCTAGACCCAATCCCACTCGGCTAGACCCAAACCCACTCGGCTAGACCCAAACCCACTCGGCTAGACCCAAACCCACTCGGCTAGACCCAAACCCACTTGGCTAGACCCAAACCCTCTCGGCTAGACCCAAACCCACTCGGCTAGACACAAACCCACTCGGCTAGACCCAAACCCACTCGGCTAGACCCAAACCCATTCGGCTAGACCCAAATCCACTCGGCTAAACCCAAACCCATTCGGCTAGACCCAAACCCATTCGGCTAGACCCAAAGCCACTCGGCTAGTACCAAACCCACTCGGCTAGACCCAAACCCACTCGGCTAGACCCAAACCCACTCGGCTAGACCCAAACCCACTCGGCTAGAACCAAACCCACTCAGCTAGAAACAAACCCACTCGGCCGGACCCAAACACACTCGGCTGGACCCAAACCCACTCGGCTGGACCCAAACCCACTCGGCTAGACCCAAACCCACTCGGCTAGACCCAAAACCACTCGGCTAGATCCAATACCACTCGGCTAGACCTAAACCCACTCGGCTAGACCCAAACCCACTCCACTAGACCCAAACCCACTCGGCTAGACACAAACCCACTCGGCTAGACCCAAACCCACTCGGCTAGACCCAAACCCACTCGGCTAGACCCAAACCCACTCGGCTAGACCCAAACCCACTCGGCTAGTCCCAAACCCACTCGGCTAGACCCAAACCCACTAGGCTAGACCCAAACCCACTCGGCTAGACCCAAACCCACTCGGCTAGACCCAAACCCAATCAGCTAGACCCAAACCCAATCGGCTAGACCCAAACCCACTCGGCAAGACCCAAACCCGCTCGGCTAGACCCAAACTAACTCGGCAACACCCAAACTAACTCGGCTAGAAGCAAAGCCACTCGGCTAGACCCAAATCCACTCCGCTAGACTCAAACCCACTCCGCTAGACCCAAACCACTGGGCTAGACCGAAACCCACTCGACTAGACCCAAAAGCACTCGGCTAGACCCTAACCCACTCGGCTAGACTCAAACCCACTCGGCTAGACCCAAACCCACTTCACTAGACCCAAGCCCACTCGGCTAGACCCAAACCCACTCCGCTAGACCCAAACCCACTCGGCTAGACCCAAACCCACTCAGCTAGACCCAAACCCACTCGGCTAGACCCAAACCCACTCGGCTAGACCCAATCACACTCGGCTAGACACAAACCCACTCGGCTACACCGAAACCCACTCGGCTACACCGAAACCCACTCGGCTAGACCCATACCCACTGGGCTCGACCCAAACACACTCGGCTAGACCCAAACCCACTCGGCTAGACCCAAACCCACTCGGCTACACCCAAACCCACTCCGCTAGACCCAAACCCACTCGGCTAGACACAAACCCACTCGGCTGGACCCAAACCCACTCGGCTAGACCCAAACCCACTGGGCTGCACCCAAACCCACTCCACTGGACCCAAACCCACTCGGCTCGACCCAAACCCACTCGGCTAGACCCAAACCCACTCGGCTAGACCCAAACCCACTCGGCTAGACCCAATCACACTCGGCTAGACACAAACCCACTCGGCTACACCGAAACCCACTCGGCTACACCGAAACCCACTCGGCTAGACCCATACCCACTGGGCTCGACCCAAACACACTCGGCTAGACCCAAACCCACTCGGCTAGACCCAAACCCACTCGGCTACACCCAAACCCACTCCGCTAGACCCAAACCCACTCGGCTAGACACAAACCCACTCGGCTGGACCCAAACCCACTCGGCTAGACCCAAACCCACTGGGCTGCACCCAAACCCACTCCACTGGACCCAAACCCACTCGGCTCGACCCAAACCCACTCGGCTAGACCCAAACCCACTCGGCTCGACCCAAACCCACTCGGCTAGACCAAAACCCGCTCGGCTAGACCCAAACTAACTCGGCAACACCCAAACTAACTCGGCTAGAAGCAAAGCCACTCGGCTAGACCCAAATCCACTCCGCTAGACCCAAACCCACTCGGCTAGACCCAAACCCATTCGGCTCGACCCAAATCCACTCCGCTAGACCCAAACCCACTCGGCTAGACCCAAACCCACTCGGCTAGACCCAAACCCTATCGGCTAGACCCAAAGCCACTCGGCTAGACACAAACCCACTCGGCTAGACCCAAACCCACTTGGCTAGACCCAAACCCACTCGGCTAGACCCAAACCCACTCGGCTAGACCCAAACCCGCTCGGCTAGACCCAAACCCACTCGGCTAGACCCAAACCCACTCGGCTAGAACCAAACCCACTCAGCTAGAAACAAACCCACTCGGCCGGACCCAAACACACTCGGCTGGACCCAAACCCACTCGGCTGGACCCAAACCCACTCGGCTAGACCCAAACCCACTCGGCTAGACCCAAAACCACTCGGCTAGATCCAATACCACTCGGCTAGACCTAAACCCACTCGGCTAGACCCAAACCCACTCCACTAGACCCAAACCCACTCGGCTAGACACAAACCCACTCGGCTAGACCCAAACCCACTCGGCTAGACCCAAACCCACTCGGCTAGACCCAAACCCACTCGGCTAGACCCAAACCCACTCGGCTAGTCCCAAACCCACTCGGCTAGACCCAAACCCACTAGGCTAGACCCAAACCCACTCGGCTAGACCCAAACCCACTCGGCTAGACCCAAACCCAATCAGCTAGACCCAAACCCAATCGGCTAGACCCAAACCCACTCGGCAAGACCCAAACCCGCTCGGCTAGACCCAAACTAACTCGGCAACACCCAAACTAACTCGGCTAGAAGCAAAGCCACTCGGCTAGACCCAAATCCACTCCGCTAGACTCAAACCCACTCCGCTAGACCCAAACCACTGGGCTAGACCGAAACCCACTCGACTAGACCCAAAAGCACTCGGCTAGACCCTAACCCACTCGGCTAGACTCAAACCCACTCGGCTAGACCCAAACCCACTTCACTAGACCCAAGCCCACTCGGCTAGACCCAAACCCACTCCGCTAGACCCAAACCCACTCGGCTAGACCCAAACCCACTCAGCTAGACCCAAACCCACTCGGCTAGACCCAAACCCACTCGGCTAGACCCAATCACACTCGGCTAGACACAAACCCACTCGGCTACACCGAAACCCACTCGGCTACACCGAAACCCACTCGGCTAGACCCATACCCACTGGGCTCGACCCAAACACACTCGGCTAGACCCAAACCCACTCGGCTAGACCCAAACCCACTCGGCTACACCCAAACCCACTCCGCTAGACCCAAACCCACTCGGCTAGACACAAACCCACTCGGCTGGACCCAAACCCACTCGGCTAGACCCAAACCCACTGGGCTGCACCCAAACCCACTCCACTGGACCCAAACCCACTCGGCTCGACCCAAACCCACTCGGCTAGACCCAAACCCACTCGGCTAGACCCAAACCCACTCGGCTAGACCCAATCACACTCGGCTAGACACAAACCCACTCGGCTACACCGAAACCCACTCGGCTACACCGAAACCCACTCGGCTAGACCCATACCCACTGGGCTCGACCCAAACACACTCGGCTAGACCCAAACCCACTCGGCTAGACCCAAACCCACTCGGCTACACCCAAACCCACTCCGCTAGACCCAAACCCACTCGGCTAGACACAAACCCACTCGGCTGGACCCAAACCCACTCGGCTAGACCCAAACCCACTGGGCTGCACCCAAACCCACTCCACTGGACCCAAACCCACTCGGCTCGACCCAAACCCACTCGGCTAGACCCAAACCCACTCGGCTAGACCCAAACCCACTCGGCTAGACCAAAACCCGCTCGGCTAGACCCAAACTAACTCGGCAACACCCAAACTAACTCGGCTAGAAGCAAAGCCACTCGGCTAGACCCAAATCCACTCCGCTAGACCCAAACCCACTCGGCTAGACCCAAACCCATTCGGCTCGACCCAAATCCACTCCGCTAGACCCAAACCCACTCGGCTAGACCCAAACCCACTCGGCTAGACCCAAACCCTATCGGCTAGACCCAAAGCCACTCGGCTAGACACAAACCCACTCGGCTAGACCCAAACCCACTTGGCTAGACCCAAACCCACTCGGCTAGACCCAAACCCACTCGGCTAGACCCAAACCCACTCGGCTAGACCCAAACCCACTCGGCTAGACCCAAACCCACTCGGCTAGACTCAAACCCACTCGGCTAGACCCAAACCCACTCGGCTAGACCCAAACCCACTCCGCTAGACCCAAACCCACTCGGCTAGACCCAAACCCACTCCGCTAGACCCAAACCCACTCCGCTAGACCCAAACCCACTCGGCTAGACCGAAACCCACTCGGCTAGACCCAAACCCCCTCGGCTAGACCCAAACGCACTAGGCTAGACCCAAACCCACTCGGCTCGACCGAAACCCACTTGGCTAGACCCAAACCCACTCGGCTAGACCCAAACCCACTCGGCTAGACCCAAACGCACTCGGCTAGACCCAAACCCACTCGGCTAGACCCAAACCCACTCGGCTAGACTCAAACCCACTCGGCTAGACCCAAACCCACTCGGCTAGACCCAAACCCACTCCGCTAGACCCAAACCCACTCCGCTAGACCCAAACCCACTCCGCTAGACCCAAACCCACTCCGCTAGACCCAAACCCACTCGGCTAGACCGAAACCCACTCGGCTAGACCCAAACCCCCTCGGCTAGACCCAAACGCACTAGGCTAGACCCAAACCCACTCGGCTCGACCGAAACCCACTTGGCTAGACCCAAACCCACTCGGCTAGACCCAAACCCACTCGGCTAGACCCAAACGCACTCGGCTAGACCCAAACCCACTCGGCTAGACCCAAACCCACTCGGCACGAACCAAACCCACTCCGCTAGACCCAAACCCACTTGGCTAGACCCAAACCCACTCCGCTAGACCCAAACCCACTCCGCTAGACCCAAACCCACTCGGCTAGACCGAAACCCACTCGGCTAGACCCAAACCCCCTCGGCTAGACCCAAACGCACTAGGCTAGACCCAAACCCACTCGGCTCGACCGAAACCCACTCGGCTAGACCCAAACCCACTCGGCTAGTCCCAAACCCACTCGGCTAGACCCAAACCCACTAGGCTAGACCAAACCCACTCGGCTAGACCCAAACCCACTCGGCTAGACCCAAACCCAATCAGCTAGACCCAAACCCAATCGGCTAGACCCAAACCCACTCGGCAAGACCCAAACCCGCTCGGCTAGACCCAAACTAACTCGGCAACACCCAAACTAACTCGGCTAGAAGCAAAGCCACTCGGCTAGACCCAAATCCACTCCGCTAGACTCAAACCCACTCCGCTAGACCCAAACCACTGGGCTAGACCGAAACCCACTCGACTAGACCCAAAAGCACTCGGCTAGACCCTAACACACTCGGCTAGACTCAAACCCACTCGGCTAGACCCAAACCCACTTCACTAGACCCAAGCCCACTCGGCTAGACCCAAACCCACTCCGCTAGACCCAAACCCACTCGGCTAGACCCAAACCCACTCAGCTAGACCCAAACCCACTCGGCTAGACCCAAACCCACTCGGCTAGACCCAATCACACTCGGCTAGACACAAACCCACTCGGCTACACCGAAACCCACTCGGCTACACCGAAACCCACTCGGCTAGACCCATACCCACTGGGCTCGACCCAAACACACTCGGCTAGACCCAAACCCACTCGGCTAGACCCAAACCCACTCGGCTACACCCAAACCCACTCCGCTAGACCCAAACCCACTCGGCTAGACACAAACCCACTCGGCTGGACCCAAACCCACTCGGCTAGACCCAAACCCACTGGGCTGCACCCAAACCCACTCCACTGGACCCAAACCCACTCGGCTCGACCCAAACCCACTCGGCTAGACCCAAACCCACTCGGCTGGACCCAAACCCACTCGGCTAGACCCAATCACACTCGGCTAGACACAAACCCACTCGGCTACACCGAAACCAACTCGGCTACACCGAAACCCACTCGGCTAGACCCATACCCACTCTGCTCGACTCAAACACACTCGGCTAGACCCAAACCCACTCGGCTAGACCCAAACCCACTCTGCTACACCCAAACCCACTCCGCTAGACCCAAACACACTCGGCTAGACACAAACCCACTCGGCTGGACCCAAACCCACTCGGCTAGACCCAAACCCACTGGGCTGCACCCAAACCCACTCCACTGGACCCAAACCCACTCGGCTCGATCCAAACCCACTCGGCTAGACCCAAACCCACTCGGCTAGACCCAAACCCACTCGGCTAGACCAAAACCCGCTCGGCTAGACCCAAACTAACTCGGCAACACCCAAACTAACTCGGCTAGAAGCAAAGCCACTCGGCTAGACCCAAATCCACTCCGCTAGACCCAAACCCACTCGGCTAGACCCAAACCCATTCGGCTCGACCCAAATCCACTCCGCTAGACCCAAACCCACTCGGCTAGACCCAAACCCACTCGGCTAGACCCAAACCCTATCGGCTAGACCCAAAGCCACTCGGCTAGACACAAACCCACTCGGCTAGACCCAAACCCACTTGGCTAGACCCAAACCCACTCGGCTAGACCCAAACCCACTCGGCTAGACCCAAACCCACTCGGCTAGACCCAAACCCACTCGGCTAGACCCAAACCCACTCGGCTAGACTCAAACCCACTCGGCTAGACCCAAACCCACTCGGCTAGACCCAAACCCACTCCGCTAGACCCAAACCCACTCGGCTAGACCCAAACCCACTCCGCTAGACCCAAACCCACTCCGCTAGACCCAAACCCACTCGGCTAGACCGAAACCCACTCGGCTAGACCCAAACCCCCTCGGCTAGACCCAAACGCACTAGGCTAGCCCCAAACCCACTCGGCTCGACCGAAACCCACTTGGCTAGACCCAAACCCACTCGGCTAGACCCAAACCCACTCGGCTAGACCCAAACGCACTCGGCTAGACCCAAACCCACTCGGCTAGACCCAAACCCACTCGGCACGAACCAAACCCACTCGGCTAGACCCAAACCCACTTGGCTAGACCCAAACCCACTCGGCTAGACCCAAACCCACTCGGCTAGACCCAAACCCACTCGGCTAGACTCAAACCCACTCGGCTAGACCCAAACCCACTCGGCTAGACCCAAACCCACTAGGCTAGACCCAATCCCGCTCGGCTAGACCCAAACTAACTCGGCAACATCCAAACTAACTTGGCTAGAAGCAAAGCCACTCGGCTAGACCCAAATCCACTCCGCTAGACCCAAACCCACTCGGCTAGACCCAAACCCATTCGGCTAGACCCAAATCCACTCCGCTAGACCCAAACCCACTCGGCTAGACCCAAACCCACTCGGCTAGACCCAAACCCACTCGGCTAGACCCAAACCCACTCGGCTAGACCCAAACCCACTCGGCTAGACCCAAACCCACTCGGCTACACCCAAACCCACTCGGCTAGACCCAAACCCACTCGGCTACACCGAAACCCACTCGGCTAGACCCATACCCACTCGGCTCGACCCAAACACACTCGGCTAGACCCAAACCCACTCGGCTATACCCAAACCCACTCGGCAACACCCAAACCCACTCCGCTAGACCCAATCCCACTCGGCTAGACACAAACCCACTCGGCTGGACCCAAACCCACTCGGCTAGACCCAAACCCACTCGGCTAGACCCAAACCCACTCGGCTGCACCCAAACCCACTCCACTGGACCCAAACCCACTCGGCACGACCCAAACCCACTCGGCTAGACCCAAACACACTCGGCTAGACCCAAACCTACTCGGGTAGACCCAAACCCACTCGGCTAGACACAAACCCACTCGGCTACACCCAAACCCACTCCGCTAGACCCAAACCAACTCCGCTAGATGCATACCAACTCCGCTAGACCCAAACACACTCGACTAGGCCCAAACCCACTCGGCTAGACCCAAACCCACTCGGCTCGACCCAAACCCACTCGGCTAGACCCAAACCCGCTCGGCTAGACCCAAACTAACTCGGCAACACCCAAACTAACTCGGCTAGAAGCAAAGCCACTCGGCTAGACCCAAATCCACTCTGCTAGACCCAAACCCACTCGGCTAGACCCAAACCCATTCGGCTAGACCCAAATCCACTCCGCTAGACCCAAACCCACTCGGCTAGACCCAAACCCACTCGGCTAGACCCAAACCCTATCGGCTAGACCCAAACCCACTCAGCTGGACACAAACCCACTCGGCTAGACCCAAACCCACTCGGCTAGACCCAAACCCACTCGGCTAGACCCAAACCCACTCGGCTAGACCCAAACCCACTCGGCTAGACCCAAACCCACTCCGCTAGACCCAAACCCACTCGGCTAGACCCAAACCCACTCCGCTAGACCCAAACCCACTCCGCTAGACCCAAACCCACTCAGCTAGACCCAAACCCACTCGGCTAGACCCATACCCCCTCGGCTAGACCCGAACGCACTAGGCTACACCCAAACCCACTCGGCTCGACCCAAACCCACTTGGCTAGACCCAAACGCACTCGGCTAGATCGAAACCCACTCGGCTAGACCCAAACCGACTCGGCACGACCCAAACCCACTCGGCTAGACCCAAACCCACTCGGCTACACCAAAACCCACTCGGCTAGACCCATACCCACTCGGCTCGACCCAAACACACTCGGCTAGACCCAAACCCACTCGGCTAGACCCAAACCCATTTGGCTAGACCCAAATCCACTCCGCTAGACCCAAACCCACTCGGCTAGACACAAACCCATTTGGCTAGACCCAAACCGACTCCGCTAGACCCAAACCCACTCCGCTAGACCCAAACCCACTCCGCTACACTCAAACCCACTCCGCTCGACCCAAACCCACTCGGCTAGACCGAAACCCACTCGACTAGACCCAAAACCACTCAGCTAGACCCTAACCCACTCGGCTAGACTCAAACCCACTCGGCTAGACCCAAACCCACTCGGCTAGACCCAAGCCCACTCGGCTAGACCCAAACCCACTCCGCTAGACCCAAACCCACTCGGCTAGACCAAGTCCACTCGGCTAGACCCAAACCCACTCGGCTAGACCCAAACCCACTCGGCTAGACCCAAACCCACTTGGCTAGACCCAATCCCACTTGGCTAGACACAAACCCACTCGGCTACTCCCAAACCCACTCGGCTACACCGAAACCCAGTCGGCTAGACCCATACCCACTCGGCTCGACCCAAACACACTCGGCTAGACCCAAACCCACTCGGCTATACCCAAACCCACTCGGCAACACCCAAACCCACTCCACTAGACCCAAACCCACTCGGCTAGACACAAACCCACTCGGCTAGACCCAAACCCGCTCGGCTAGACCCAAACTAACTCGGCAACACCCAAACTAACTCGGCTAGAAGCAAAGCCACTCGGCTAGACCCAAATCCACTCTGCTAGACCCAAACCCACTCGGCTAGACCCAAACCCATTCGGCTAGACCCAAATCCACTCCGCTAGACCCAAACCCACTCGGCTAGACCCAAACCCACTCGGCTAGACCCAAACCCTATCGGCTAGACCCAAACACACTCAGCTGGACACAAACCCACTCGGCTAGACCCAAACCCACTCGGCTAGACCCAAACCTACTCGGCTAGACCCAAACCCACTCGGCTAGACCCAAACCCACTCGGCTAGACGCAAACCCACTGGGCTAGACCCAAACCCACTCGGCTAGACTCAAACCCACTCGGCTAGACCCAAACCCACTCGGCTAGACCCAAACCCACTCCGCTAGACCCAAACCCACTCGGCTAGACCCAAACCCACTCCGCGAGACCCAAACCCACTCCGCTAGACCCAAACCCACTCCGCTAGACCGAAACCCACTCGGCTAGACCCATACCCCCTCGGCTAGACCCAAACGCACTAGGCTAGACCCAAACCCACTCGGCTCGACCCAAACCCACTTGGGTAGACCCAAACCCACTCGGCTAGACCCAAACCCACTCGGCCAGACGCAAACGCACTCGGCTAGACCGAAACCCACTCGGCTAGACCCAAACCGACTCGGCACGACCCAAACCCACTCGGCTAGACCCAAACCCACTCGCTACACCGAAACCCACTCGGCTAGACCCATACCCACTCGGCTCGACCCAAACACACTCGGCTAGACCCAAACCCACTCGGCTAGACCCAAACCCACTCGGCTACACCCAAACCCACTCCGCTAGACCCAAACCCACTCGGCTAGACACAAACCCACTCGGCTGGACCCAAACCCACTCGGCTAGACCCAAACCCACTCGGCTAGACCCAAACCCACTCGGCTGCACCCAAACCCACTCCACTGGGCCCAAACCCACTCGGCTCGACCCAAACCCACTCGGCTAGACCCAAACCCACTTGGCTAGACCCAAACCCACTCGGCTAGACCCACCCACTCGGCAAGACCGACACCCACTCGGCTAGACCCAAACACACTCGGCTAGACCCAAACCTACTCGGGTAGACCCAAACCCACTCGGCTAGACACAAACCCACTCGGCTAGACCCAAACCCGCTCGGCTAGACCCAAACTAACTCGGCAACACCCAAACTAACTCGGCTAGAAGCAAAGCCACTCGGCTAGACCCAAATCCACTCTGCTAGACCCAAACCCACTCGGCTAGACCCAAACCCATTCGGCTAGACCCAAATCCACTCCGCTAGACCCAAACCCACTCGGCTAGACCCAAACCCACTCGGCTAGACCCAAACCCTATCGGCTAGACCCAAACACACTCAGCTGGACACAAACCCACTCGGCTAGACCCAAACCCACTCGGCTAGACCCAAACCCACTCGGCTAGACCCAAACCCACTCGGCTAGACCCAAACCCACTCGGCTAGGCCCAAACCCACTCGGCTAGACCCAAACCCACTCGGCTAGACACAAACCCACTCGGCTAGACCCAAACCCGCTCGGCTAGACCCAAACTAACTCGGCAACACCCAAACTAACTCGGCTAGAAGCAAAGCCACTCGGCTAGACCCAAATCCACTCTGCTAGACCCAAACCCACTTGGCTAGACCCAAACCCATTCGGCTAGACCCAAATCCACTCCGCTAGACCCAAACCCACTCGGCTAGACCCAAACCCACTCGGCTAGACCCAAACCCTATCGGCTAGACCCAAACACACTCAGCTGGACACAAACCCACTCGGCTAGACCCAAACCCACTCGGCTAGACCCAAACCCACTCGGCTAGACCCAAACCCACTCGGCTAGACCCAAACCCACTCGGCTAGACGCAAACCCACTGGGCTAGACCCAAACCCACTCGGCTAGACTCAAACCCACTCGGCTAGACCCAAACCCACTCGGCTAGACCCAAACCCACTCCGCTAGACCCAAACCCACTCGGCTAGACCCAAACCCACTCCGCGAGACCCAAACCCACTCCGCTAGACCCAAACCCACTCCGCTAGACCGAAACCCACTCGGCTAGACCCATACCCCCTCGGCTAGACCCAAACGCACTAGGCTAGACCCAAACCCACTCGGCTCGACCCAAACCCACTTGGGTAGACCCAAACCCACTCGGCTAGACCCAAACCCACTCGGCCAGACGCAAACGCACTCGGCTAGACCGAAACCCACTCGGCTAGACCCAAACCGACTCGGCACGACCCAAACCCACTCGGCTAGACCCAAACCCACTCGCTACACCGAAACCCACTCGGCTAGACCCATACCCACTCGGCTCGACCCAAACACACTCGGCTAGACCCAAACCCACTCGGCTAGACCCAAACCCACTCGGCTACACCCAAACCCACTCCGCTAGACCCAAACCCACTCGGCTGGACACAAACCCACTCGGCTGGACCCAAACCCACTCGGCTAGACCCAAACCCACTCGGCTAGACCCAAACCCACTCGGCTGCACCCAAACCCACTCCACTGGGCCCAAACCCACTCGGCTCGACCCAAACCCACTCGGCTAGACCCAAACCCACTTGGCTAGACCCAAACCCACTCGGCTAGACCCACCCACTCGGCAAGACCGACACCCACTCGGCTAGACCCAAACACACTCGGCTAGACCCAAACCTACTCGGGTAGACCCAAACCCACTCGGCTAGACACAAACCCACTCGGCTACACCCAAACCCACTCCGCTAGACCCAAACCCACTCCGCTAGACGCATACCAACTCCGCTAGACCCAAACACACTCAACTAGGCCCAAACCCACTCGGCTAGACCCAAACCCACTCGGCTCGACCCAAACCCACTCGGCTAGACCCAAACCGGCTCGGCTGTACCCAAACTAACTCGGCAACACCCAAACTAACTCGGCTAGAAGCAAAGCCACTCGGCTAGACCCAAATCCACTCCGCTAGACCCAAACCCACTCGGCTAGACCCAAACCCATTCGGCTAGACCCAAATCCACTCCGCTAGACCCAAACCCACTCGGCTAGACCCAAACCCACTCGGCTAGACCCAAACCCACTCGGCTAGACCCAAACCCACTCGGCTAGACCCAAACCCACTCGGCTAGACCCAAACCCACTCGGCTAGACCCAAACCCACTCGGCTAGACCCAAACCCACACGGCTAGACCCAAACCCACTCGGCTAGACCCAAACCCACTCCGCTAGACCCAAACCCACTCGGCTAGACCCAAACCCACTCCGCTAGACCCAAACCCACTCCGCGAGACCCAAACCCACTCCGCTAGACCCAAACCCACTCCGCTAGACCGAAACCCACTCGGCTAGACCCATACCCCCTCGGCTAGACCCAAACGCACTAGGCTAGACCCAAACCCACTCGGCTCGACCCAAACCCACTTGGGTAGACCCAAACCCACTCGGCTAGACCCAAACCCACTCGGCTAGACCCAAACGCACTCGGCTAGACCGAAACCCACTCGGCTAGACCCAAACCGACTCGGCACGACCCAAACCCACTCGGCTAGACCCAAACCCACTCGCTACACCGAAACCCACTCGGCTAGACCCATACCCACTCGGCTCGACCCAAACACACTCGGCCAGACCCAAACCCACTCGGCTAGACCCAAACCCACTCGGCTACACCCAAACCCACTCCGCTAGACCCAAACCCACTCGGCTAGACACAAACCCACTCGGCTGGACCCAAACCCACTCGGCTAGACCCAAACCCACTCGGCTAGACCCAAACCCACTCGGCTGCACCCAAACCCACTCCACTGGGCCCAAACCCACTCGGCTCGACCCAAACCCACTCGGCTAGACCCAAACCCACTTGGCTAGACCCAAACCCACTCGGCTAGACCCACCCACTCGGCAAGACCCACACCCACTCGGCTAGACCCAAACACACTCGGCTAGACCCAAACCTACTCGGGTAGACCCAAACCCACTCGGCTAGACACAAACCCACTCGGCTACACCCAAACCCACTCCGCTAGACCCAAACCCACTCCGCTAGACGCATACCAGCTCCGCTAGACCCAAACACACTCGACTAGGCCCAAACCCACTCGGCTAGACCCAAACCCACTCGGCTCGAACCAAACCCACTCGGCTAGACCCAAACCGGCTCGGCTGGACCCAAACTAACTCGGCAACACCCAAACTAACTCGGCTAGAAGCAAAGCCACTCGGCTAGACCCAAATCCACTCCGCTAGACCCAAACCCACTCGGCTAGACCCAAACCCATTCGGCTAGACCCAAATCCACTCCGCTAGACCCAAACCCACTCGGCTAGACCCAAACCCACTCGGCTAGACCCAAACCCACTCGGCTAGACCCAAACCCACTCGGCTAGACCCAAACCCACTCGGCTAGACCCAAACCCACTCGGCTAGACCCAAACCCACTCCGCTAGACCCAAACCCACTCGGCTAGACCCAAACCCACTCCGCTAGACCCAAACCCACTCCGCTAGAGCCAAACCCACTCCGCTAGACCGAAACCCACTCGGCTAGACCCATACCCCCTCGGCTAGACCCGAACGCACTAGGCTACACCCAAACCCACTCGGCTCGACCCAAACCCACTTGGCTAGACCCAAACGCACTCGGCTAGATCGAAACCCACTCGGCTAGACCCAAACCGACTCGGCACGACCCAAACCCACTCGGCTAGACCCAAACCCACTCGGCTACACCAAAACCCACTCGGCTAGACCCATACCCACTCGGCTCGACCCAAACACACTCGGCTAGACCCAAACCCACTCGGCTAGACCCAAACCCATTTGGCAAGACCCAAGTCCACTCCGCTAGACCCAAACCCACTCGGCTAGACACAAACCCATTTGGCTAGACCCAAACCGACTCCGCTAGACCCAAACCCACTCCGCTAGACCCAAACCCACTCCGCTACACTCAAACCCACTCCGCTCGACCCAAACCCACTCGGCTAGACCGAAACCCACTCGACTAGACCCAAAACCACTCGGCTAGACCCTAACCCACTCGGCTAGACTCAAACCCACTCGGCTAGACCCAAACCCACTCGGCTAGACCCAAGCCCACTCGGCTAGACCCAAACCCACTCCGCTAGACCCAAACCCACTCGGCTAGACCAAGTCCACTCGGCTAGACCCAAACCCACTCGGCTAGACCCAAACCCACTCGGCTAGACCCAAACCCACTTGGCTAGACCCAATCCCACTTGGCTAGACACAAACCCACTCGGCTACTCCCAAACCCACTCGGCTACACCGAAACCCAGTCGGCTAGACCCATACCCACTCGGCTCGACCCAAACACACTCGGCTAGACCCAAACCCACTCGGCTATACCCAAACCCACTCGGCAACACCCAAACACACTCCGCTAGACCCAAACCCACTCGGCTAGACACAAACCCACTCGGCTGGACCCAAACCCACTCGGCTAGACCCAAACCCACTCGGCTAGACCCAAACCCACTCGGCTGCACCCAAACCCACTCCAGTGGACCCAAACCCACTCGGCACGACCCAAACCCACTCGGCTAGACCCAAACACACTCGGCTAGACCCAAACCTACTCGGGTAGACCCAAACCCACTCGATTAGACACAAACCCACTCGGCTACACCCAAACCCACTCCGCTAGACCCAAACCCACTCCGCTAGACGCATACCAACTCCGCTAGACCCAAACACACTCGACTAGGCCCAAACCCACTCGGCTAGACCCAAACCCACTCCGCTAGACCCAAACCCACTCGGCTAGACCCAAACCCACTCCGCTAGACCCAAACCCACTCCGCGAGACCCAAACCCACTCCGCTAGACCCAAACCCACTCCGCTAGACCGAAACCCACTCGGCTAGACCCATACCCCCTCGGCTAGACCCAAACGCACTAGGCTAGACCCAAACCCACTCGGCTCGACCCAAACCCACTTGGGTAGACCCAAACCCACTCGGCTAGACCCAAACCCACTCGGCTAGACCCAAACGCACTCGGCTAGACCGAAACCCACTCGGCTAGACCCAAACCGACTCGGCACGACCCAAACCCACTCGGCTAGACCCAAACCCACTCGCTACACCGAAACCCACTCGGCTAGACCCATACCCACTCGGCTCGACCCAAACACACTCGGCCAGACCCAAACCCACTCGGCTAGACCCAAACCCACTCGGCTACACCCAAACCCACTCCGCTAGACCCAAACCCACTCGGCTAGACACAAACCCACTCGGCTGGACCCAAACCCACTCGGCTAGACCCAAACCCACTCGGCTAGACCCAAACCCACTCGGCTGCACCCAAACCCACTCCACTGGGCCCAAACCCACTCGGCTCGACCCAAACCCACTCGGCTAGACCCAAACCCACTTGGCTAGACCCAAACCCACTCGGCTAGACCCACCCACTCGGCAAGACCCACACCCACTCGGCTAGACCCAAACACACTCGGCTAGACCCAAACCTACTCGGGTAGATCCAAACCCACTCGGCTAGACACAAACCCACTCGGCTACACCCAAACCCACTCCGCTAGACCCAAACCCACTCCGCTAGACGCATACCAGCTCCGCTAGACCCAAACACACTCGACTAGGCCCAAACCCACTCGGCTAGACCCAAACCCACTCGGCTCGAACCAAACCCACTCGGCTAGACCCAAACCGGCTCGGCTGGACCCAAACTAACTCGGCAACACCCAAACTAACTCGGCTAGAAGCAAAGCCACTCGGCTAGACCCAAATCCACTCCGCTAGACCCAAACCCACTCGGCTAGACCCAAACCCATTCGGCTAGACCCAAATCCACTCCGCTAGACCCAAACCCACTCGGCTAGACCCAAACCCACTCGGCTAGACCCAAACCCACTCGGCTAGACCCAAACCCACTCGGCTAGACCCAAACCCACTCGGCTAGACCCAAACCCACTCGGCTAGACCCAAACCCACTCCGCTAGACCCAAACCCACTCGGCTAGACCCAAACCCACTCCGCTAGACCCAAACCCACTCCGCTAGAGCCAAACCCACTCCGCTAGACCGAAACCCACTCGGCTAGACCCATACCCCCTCGGCTAGACCCGAACGCACTAGGCTACACCCAAACCCACTCGGCTCGACCCAAACCCACTTGGCTAGACCCAAACGCACTCGGCTAGATCGAAACCCACTCGGCTAGACCCAAACCGACTCGGCACGACCCAAACCCACTCGGCTAGACCCAAACCCACTCGGCTACACCAAAACCCACTCGGCTAGACCCATACCCACTCGGCTCGACCCAAACACACTCGGCTAGACCCAAACCCACTCGGCTAGACCCAAACCCATTTGGCAAGACCCAAGTCCACTCCGCTAGACCCAAACCCACTCGGCTAGACACAAACCCATTTGGCTAGACCCAAACCGACTCCGCTAGACCCAAACCCACTCCGCTAGACCCAAACCCACTCCGCTACACTCAAACCCACTCCGCTCGACCCAAACCCACTCGGCTAGACCGAAACCCACTCGACTAGACCCAAAACCACTCGGCTAGACCCTAACCCACTCGGCTAGACTCAAACCCACTCGGCTAGACCCAAACCCACTCGGCTAGACCCAAGCCCACTCGGCTAGACCCAAACCCACTCCGCTAGACCCAAACCCACTCGGCTAGACCAAGTCCACTCGGCTAGACCCAAACCCACTCGGCTAGACCCAAACCCACTCGGCTAGACCCAAACCCACTTGGCTAGACCCAATCCCACTTGGCTAGACACAAACCCACTCGGCTACTCCCAAACCCACTCGGCTACACCGAAACCCAGTCGGCTAGACCCATACCCACTCGGCTCGACCCAAACACACTCGGCTAGACCCAAACCCACTCGGCTATACCCAAACCCACTCGGCAACACCCAAACACACTCCGCTAGACCCAAACCCACTCGGCTAGACACAAACCCACTCGGCTGGACCCAAACCCACTCGGCTAGACCCAAACCCACTCGGCTAGACCCAAACCCACTCGGCTGCACCCAAACCCACTCCAGTGGACCCAAACCCACTCGGCACGACCCAAACCCACTCGGCTAGACCCAAACACACTCGGCTAGACCCAAACCTACTCGGGTAGACCCAAACCCACTCGATTAGACACAAACCCACTCGGCTACACCCAAACCCACTCCGCTAGACCCAAACCCACTCCGCTAGACGCATACCAACTCCGCTAGACCCAAACACACTCGACTAGGCCCAAACACACTCGGCGAGACCCAAACCCACTCGGCTCGACCCAAACCCACTCGGCTAGACCCAAACCCGCTCGGCTAGACCCAAACTAACTCGGCAACACCCAAACTAACTCGGCTAGAAGCAAAGCCACTCGGCTAGACCCAAATCCACTCTGCTAGACCCAAACCCACTCGGCTAGACCCAAACCCATTCGGCTAGACCCAAATCCACTCCGCTAGACCCAAACCCACTCGGCTAGACCCAAACCCACTCGGCTAGACCCAAACCCACTCGGCTAGACCCAAACCCACTCGGCTAGACCTAAACCCACTCGGCTAGACCCAAACCCACTCGGCTAGACGCAAACCCACTGGGCTAGACCCAAACCCACTCGGCTAGACTCAAACCCACTCGGCTAGACCCAAACCCACTCGGCTAGACCCAAACCCACTCCGCTAGACCCAAACCCACTCGGCTAGACCCAAACCCACTCCGCGAGACCCAAACCCACTCCGCTAGACCCAAACCCACTCCGCTAGACCGAAACCCACTCGGCTAGACCCATACCCCCTCGGCTAGACCCAAACGCACTAGGCTAGACCCAAACCCACTCGGCTCGACCCAAACCCACTTGGCTAGACCCAAACCCACTCGGCTAGACCCAAACCCACTCGGCTAGACCCAAACGCACTCGGCTAGACCGAAACCCACTCGGCTAGACCCAAACCGACTCGGCACGACCCAAACCCACTCGGCTAGACCCAAACCCACTCGGCTACACCGAAACCCACTCGGCTAGACCCATACCCACTCGGCTCGACCCAAACACACTCGGCTAGACCCAAACCCACTCGGCTAGACCCAAACCCACTCGGCTACACCCAAACCCACTCCGCTAGACCCAAACCCACTCGGCTAGACACAAACCCACTCGGCTGGACCCAAACCCACTCGGCTAGACCCAAACCCACTCGGCTAGACCCAAACCCACTCGGCTGCACCCAAACCCACTCCACTGGACCCAAACCCACTCGGCTCGACCCAAACCCACTCGGCTAGACCCACCCACTCGGCAAGACCCACACCCACTCGGCTAGACCCAAACACACTCGGCTAGACCCAAACCTACTCGGGTAGACCCAAACCCACTCGGCTAGACACAAACCCACTCGGCTACACCCAAACCCACTCCGCTAGACCCAAACCCACTCCGCTAGACGCATACCAACTCCGCTAGACCCAAACACACTCGACTAGGCCCAAACCCACTCGGCTAGACCCAAACCCACTCGGCTCGACCCAAACCCACTCGGCTAGACCCAAACCGGCTCGGCTGGACCCAAACTAACTCGGCAACACCCAAACTAACTCGGCTAGAAGCAAAGCCACTCGGCTAGACCCAAATCCACTCCGTTAGACCCAAACCCATTCGGCTAGACCCAAACCCATTCGGCTAGACCCAAATCCACTCCGCTAGACCCAAACCCACTCGGCTAGACCCAAACCCACTCGGCTAGACCCAAACCCACTCGGCTAGACCCAAACCCACTCGGCTAGACCCAAACCCACTCGGCTAGACCCAAACCCACTCGGCTAGACCCAAACCCACTCGGCTAGACCCAAACCCACTCGGCTAGACTCAAACCCACTCGGCTAGACCCAAACCCACTCGGCTAGACCCAAACCCACTCCGCTAGACCCAAACCCACTCGGCTAGACCCAAACCCACTCTGCTAGACCCAAACCCACTCCGCTAGACCCAAACCCACTCCGCTAGACCCAAACCCACTCGGCTAGACCCATACCCCCTCGGCTAGACCCAAACGCACTAGGCTAGACCCAAACCCACTCGGCTCGACCCAAACCCACTTGGCTAGACCCAAACCCACTCGGCTAGACCCAAACCCACTCGGCTAGACCCAAACGCATTCGGCTAGACCCAAACCCACTCGGCTAGACCCAAACCGACTCGGCACGACCCAAACCCACTCGGCTAGACCCAAACCCACTCGGCTCCACCGAAACCCACTCGGCTAGACCCATACCCACTTGGCTCGACCCAAACACACTCGGCTAGACCCAAACCCACTCGGCTAGACCCAAACCCACTCGGCTACACCCAAACCCACTCCGCTAGACCCAAACCCACTCGGCTAGACACAAACCCACTCAGCTGGACCCAAACCCACTCGGCTAGACCCAAACCCACTCGGCTAGACCCAAACCCAATCGGCTGCACCCAAACCCACTCCACTGGACCCAAACCCACTCGGCTCGACCCAAACCCACTCGGCTAGACCCAAACCCACTCGGCTAGACCCAAACCCACTCGGCTAGACCCACCCACTCGGCAAGACCCACACCCACTCGGCTAGACCCAAACACACTCGGCTAGACCCAAACCTACTCGGGTAGACCCAAACCCACTCGGCTAGGCCCAAACCCACTCGGCTACACCCAAACCCACTCCGCTAGACCCAAACCCACTCTGCTAGACGTATACCAACTCCGCTAGACCCAAACACACTCGACTAGGCCCAAACCCACTCGGCTAGACCCAAACCCACTCGTCTAGACCCAAACCCACTCGGCTAGACCCAAACCCGCTCGGCTAGACCCAAACTAACTCGGCAACACCCAAACTAACTCGGCTAGAAGCAAAGCCACTCGGCTAGACCCAAATCCACTCCGCTAGACCCAAACCCACTCGGCTAGACCCAAACCCATTCGGCTAGACCCAAATCCACTCGGCTCGACCCAAACCCACTTGGCTAGACCCAAACCCACTCGGCTAGACCCAAACCCACTCGGCTAGACCCAAACGCACTCGGCTAGACCCAAACCCACTCGGCTAGACCCAAACCCACTCGGCTACACCCAAACCCACTCCGCTAGACCCAAACCCGCTCGGCTAGACACAAACCCACTCGGCTAGACCCAAACCCACTCGGCTACACCCAAACCCACTCCGCTAGACCCAAACCCACTCGGCTAGACACAAACCCACTCGGCTGGACCCAAACCCACTCGGCTAGACCCAAACCCACTTGGCTAGACTCAAACCCAATCGGCTGCACCCAAACCCACTCCACTGGACCCAAACCCACTCGGCTCGACCCAAACCCACTCGGCTAGACCCAAACCCACTCGGCTAGACCCAAACCCACTCGGCTAGACCCACCCACTCGGCAAGACCCACACCCACTCGGCTAGACCCAAACACACTCGGCTAGACCCAAACCTACTCGGGTAGACCCAAACCCACTCGGCTAGACCCAAACCCACTCGGCTACACCCAAACCCACTCCGCTAGACCCAAACCCACTCCGCTAGACGCATACCAACTCCGCTAGACCCAAACACACTCGACTAGGCCCAAACCCACTCGGCTAGACCCAAACCCACTCATCTAGACCCAAACCCACTCGGCTAGACCCAAACCCACTCGGCTAGACCCAAACTAACTCGGCAACACCCAAACTAACTCGGCTAGAAGCAAAGCCACTCGGCTAGACCCAAATCCACTCCGCTAGACCCAAACCCACTCGGCTAGACCCAAACCCATTCGGCTAGACCCAAATCCACTCCGCTAGACCCAAACCCACTCGGCTAGACCCAAACCCACTCGGCTAGACCAAAACCCTATCGGCTAGACCCAAACCCACTCGGCTAGACCCAAACCCACTCCGCTAGACCCAAACCCACTCCGCTAGACCCAAACCCACTCGGCTAGACCCAAACCCACTCGGCTAGACCCAAACCCCCTCGGCTAGACCCAAACGCACTAGGCTAGACCCAAACCCACTCGGCTCGACCCAAACCCACTTGGCTAGACCCAAACCCACTCGGCTAGACCCAAACCCACTCGGCTAGACCCAAACGCACTCGGCTAGACCCAAACCCACTCGGCTAGACCCAAACCGACTCGGCACGACCCAAACCCACTCGGCAAGACCCAAACCCACTTGGCTAGACCCAAACCCACTCGGCTAGACCCAAACCCACTCGGCTAGACCCAAACCCACTCGGCTAGACCCAAACCCACTCGACTAGACCCAAACCCACTCGGCTACATCCAAACCCACTCGGCTCGACCCAAACCCACTTGGCTAGACCCAAACCCACTCGGCTAGACCCAAACCCACTCGGCTAGACCCAAACGCACTCGGCTAGACCCAAACCCACTCGGCTAGAACCAAACCGACTCGGCACGACCCAAACCCACTCGGCTAGACCCAAACCCACTCGGCTACACCAAAACCCACTCGGCTAGACCCATACCCACTCGGCTCGACCCAAACACACTCGGCTAGACCCAAACCCACTCGGCTAGACCCAAACCCACTCAGCTACACCAAAACCCACTCCGCTAGACCCAAACCCACTCGGCTAGACACAAACCCACTCGGCTGGACCCAAACCCACTCGGCTAGACCCAAACCCACTCGGCTAGACCCAAACCCAATCGGCTGCACCCAAACCCACTCCACTGGACCCAAACCCACTCGGCTCGACCCAAACCCACTCGGCTAGACCCAAACCCACTCGGCTAGACCCAAACCCACTCGGCTAGACCCACCCACTCGGCAAGACCCACACCCACTCGGCTAGACCCAAACACACTCGGCTAGACCCAAACCTACTCGGGTAGACCCAAACCCACTCGGCTAGACCCAAACCCACTCGGCTACACCCAAACCCACTCCGCTAGACCCAAACCCACTCCGCTAGACGTATACCAACTCCGCTAGACCCAAACACACTCGACTAGGCCCACCCACTCGGCAAGACCCACACCCACTCGGCTAGACCCAAACACACTCGGCTAGACCCAAACCTACACGGGTAGACCCAAACCCACTCGGCTAGACCCAAACCCACTCGGCTGCACCCAAACCCACTCCGCTAGACCGAAACCCACTCCGCTAGACGCATACCAACTCCGCTAGACCCAAACACACTCGACTAGGCCCAAACCCACTCGGCTAGACCCAAACCCACTCATCTAGACCCAAACCCAGTCGGCTAGACCCAAACCCGCTCGGCTAGACCCAAACTAACTCGGCAACACCCAAACTAACTCGGCTAGAAGCAAAGCCACTCGGCTAGACCCAAATCCACTCCGCTAGACCCAAACCCACTCGGCTAGACCCAAACCCACTCGGCTAGACCCAAACCCGCTCGGCTCGACCCAAACTAACTCGGCAACACCCAAACTAACTTGGCTAGAAGCAAAGCCACTCGGCTAGACCCAAATCCACTCCGCTAGACCCAAACCCACTCGGCTAGACCCAAACCCATTCGGCTAGACCCAAATCCACTCCGCTAGACCCAAACCCACTCGGCTAGACCCAAACCCACTCGGCTTGACCCAAACCCTATCGGCTAGACCCAAACCCACTTGGCTCGACCCAAACCCACTCCGCTAGACCCAAACCCACTCGGCCAGACCCAAACCCACTCGGCTAGACCCAAACCCACTCGGCTAGACCCAAACCCACTCGGCTAGACCCAAACCCACTCGGCTAGACCCAAACCCACTCGGCTAGACTCAAACCCACTCGGCTAGACCCAAACACACTCGGCTAGACCCAAACCCACTCGGCTAGACCCAAACCGACTCGGCTAGACCCAAACCCACTTGGCTAGACCCAAACCCAATCGGCTACACCCAAAGCCACTCGGCTAGACCCAAACCCACTCGGCTAGACACAAACCCCCTCGGCTAGACCCAAACCCATTCGGCTAGACCCAAACCCACTCGGCTAGACCCAAACCCACTCGGCTCGACCCAAACCACACGGCTAGATCCAAACCCACGCCGCTAGACACAAACCCACTCCTCTAGACTCAAACCCATTCCGCTAGACCCAAACCCACTCGGCTAGACAAAAACCCACAAAGGCTAGACCCAAACCCACTCGGCTACACCCAAACCCACTCGGCTAGACACAAACCCACTCGGCTACACCCAAACACACTCGGCTAGACCCAAACCCACTCGGCTAGACCCCAACCCACTCGGCTAGACCCAAACCCCCTCGGCTAGACCCAAACCCACTCGGCTAGACACAAACCCCCTCGGCTAGACCCAAACCCACTCGGCTAGACCCAAATCCACTCGGCTAGACCCAAACCCACTCGGCTACTCCCAAACCCACTCGGCTAGACCCAAACCAACTCGGCTAGACCAAAACCCACTCGGCTAGACCCAAACCCACTCGGCTAGACCCAAACCCACTCGGCTAGACTCAAACCCACTCGGCTAAACCCAAACCCACTCCGCTAGACCCAAATCCACTCCGCTAGACCCAAACCCACTCGGCTAGACCCACACCCATTCGGCTAGACCCAAACCCACTCCGCTAGACCCAAACCCACTCCGCTAGACCCAAACCCACTCGGCTAGACCCAAACCCACTCGGCTTGACCCAAACCCACTCGGCTAGACCCAAACCCACTCGGCTAGACCCAAACCAACTCGGCCAGACCCAAACCCACTCGGCTAGACCCAAACCCACTCGGCTAGACCCAAACCCACTCGGCTAGACCCAAACCCACTCGGCTAGACCCAAACCCAATCGGCTAGACCCAAACCCACTTGGATAGACCCAAACACACTCGGCTAGACCCAAACCCACTCGGCTAGACCCAAACCGACTCGGCTAGACCCAAACCCACTCGGCTAGTCCCAAACCCAATCGGCTACACCCAAAGCCACTCGGCTAGACCCAAACCCACTCGGCTGGACACAAACCCCCTCGGCTAGACCCAAACCCACTCGGCTAGACCCAAACCCACTCGGCTATACCCAAACCCACTCGGCTCGACCCAAACCACTCGGCTAGATCCAAACCCACTCCGCTAGACACAAACCCACTCTGCTAGACTCAAACCCATTCCGCTAGACCCAAACCCACAGAGGCTAGACCCAAACCCACAGAGGCTAGACCCAAACCCACTCGGCTACACCCAAACACACTCGGCTAGACCCAAACCCACTCGGCTAGACCCAAACCCAATCGGCTACACCCAAAGCCACTCGGCTAGACCCAAACCCACTCGGCTAGACACAAACCCCCTCGGCTAGACCCAAACCCATTCGGCTAGACCCAAACCCACTCGGCTAGACCCAAACCCACTCGGCTCGACCCAAACCACTCGGCTAGATCCAAACCCACTCCGCTAGACACAAACCCACTCCTCTAGACTCAAACCCATTCCGCTAGACCCAAACCCACTCGGCTAGACAAAAACCCACAAAGGCTAGACCCAAACCCACTCGGCTACACCCAAACCCACTCGGCTAGACACAAACCCACTCGGCTACACCCAAACACACTCGGCTAGACCCAAACCCACTCGGCTAGACCCCAACCCACTCGGCTAGACCCAAACCCCCTCGGCTAGACCCAAACCCACTCGGCTAGACACAAACCCCCTCGGCTAGACCCAAACCCACTCGGCTAGACCCAAATCCACTCGGCTAGACCCAAACCCACTCGGCTACTCCCAAACCCACTCGGCTAGACCCAAACCCACTCGGCTAGACCCAAACCAACTCGGCTAGACCAAAACCCACTCGGCTAGACCCAAACCCACTCGGCTAGACCCAAACCCACTCGGCTAGACTCAAACCCACTCGGCTAAACCCAAACCCACTCCGCTAGACCCAAATCCACTCCGCTAGACCCAAACCCACTCGGCTAGACCCACACCCATTCGGCTAGACCCAAACCCACTCCGCTAGACCCAAACCCACTCCGCTAGACCCAAACCCACTCGGCTAGACCCAAACCCACTCGGCTAGACCCAAACCCACTCGGCTTGACCCAAACCCACTCGGCTAGACCCAAACCCACTCGGCTAGACCCAAACCAACTCGGCCAGACCCAAACCCACTCGGCTAGACCCAAACCCACTCGGCTAGACCCAAACCCACTCGGCTAGACCCAAACCCACTCGGCTAGACCCAAACCCAATCGGCTAGACCCAAACCCACTTGGATAGACCCAAACACACTCGGCTAGACCCAAACCCACTCGGCTAGACCCAAACCGACTCGGCTAGACCCAAACCCACTCGGCTAGTCCCAAACCCAATCGGCTACACCCAAAGCCACTCGGCTAGACCCAAACCCACTCGGCTAGACACAAACCCCCTCGGCTAGACCCAAACCCACTCGGCTAGACCCAAACCCACTCGGCTATACCCAAACCCACTCGGCTCGACCCAAACCACTCGGCTAGATCCAAACCCACTCCGCTAGACACAAACCCACTCTGCTAGACTCAAACCCATTCCGCTAGACCCAAACCCACAGAGGCTAGACCCAAACCCACAGAGGCTAGACCCAAACCCACTCGGCTACACCCAAACACACTCGGCTAGACCCAAACCCACTCGGCTAGACACAAACCCCCTCGGCTAGACTCAAACCCATTTGGCTAGACCCAAACCCACTCGGCTAGACCCAAACCCACTCGGCTCGACCCAAACCACTCGGCTAGATCCAAACCCACTCCGCTAGACACAAACCCACTCCGCTAGACTCAAACCCATTCCGCTAGACCCAAACCCACTCGGCTAGACAAAAACCCACAGAGGCTAGACCCAAACCCACAGAGGCTAGACCCAAACCCACTCGGCTAGACCCAAACCCACTCGGCTACACCCAAACACACTCGGCTAGACCCAAACCCACTCGGCTACACCCAAACACACTCGGCTAGACCCAAACCCACTCGGCTAGACCCAAACGCACTCGGCTAGACCCAAACCCACTCGGCTAGACCCAAACCGACTCGGCACGACCCAAACCCACTCGGCAAGACCCAAACCCACTTGGCTAGACCCAAACCCACTCGGCTAGACCCAAACCCACTCGGCTAGACCCAAACCCACTCGGCTAGACCCAAACCCACTCGACTAGACCCAAACCCACTCGGCTACATCCAAACCCACTCGGCTCGACCCAAACCCACTTGGCTAGACCCAAACCCACTCGGCTAGACCCAAACCCACTCGGCTAGACCCAAACGCACTCGGCTAGACCCAAACCCACTCGGCTAGAACCAAACCGACTCGGCACGACCCAAACCCACTCGGCTAGACCCAAACCCACTCGGCTACACCAAAACCCACTCGGCTAGACCCATACCCACTCGGCTCGACCCAAACACACTCGGCTAGACCCAAACCCACTCGGCTAGACACAAACCCACTCGGCTGGACCCAAACCCACTCCGCTAGACCCAAACCCACTCGGCTAGACCCAAACCCAATCGGCTGCACCCAAACCCACTCCACTGGACCCAAACCCACTCGGCTCGACCCAAACCCACTCGGCTAGACCCAAACCCACTCGGCTAGACCCAAACCCACTCGGCTAGACCCACCCACTCGGCAAGACCCACACCCACTCGGCTAGACCCAAACACACTCGGCTAGACCCAAACCTACTCGGGTAGACCCAAACCCACTCGGCTAGACCCAAACCCACTCGGCTACACCCAAACCCACTCCGCTAGACCCAAACCCACTCCGCTAGACGTATACCAACTCCGCTAGACCCAAACACACTCGACTAGGCCCAAACCCACTCGGCTAGACCCAAACCCACTCGTCTAGACCCAAACCCACTCGGCTAGACCCAAACCCACTCGGCTAGACCCACCCACTCGGCAAGACCCACACCCACTCGGCTAGACCCAAACACCACTCGGCTAGACCCAAACCTACTCGGGTAGACCCAAACCCACTCGGCTAGACCCAAACCCACTCGGCTGCACCCAAACCCACTCCGCTAGACCGAAACCCACTCCGCTAGACGCATACCAACTCCGCTAGACCCAAACACACTCGACTAGGCCCAAACCCACTCGGCTAGACCCAAACCCACTCATCTAGACCCAAACCCAGTCGGCTAGACCCAAACCCGCTCGGCTAGACCCAAACTAACTCGGCAACACCCAAACTAACTCGGCTAGAAGCAAAGCCACTCGGCTAGACCCAAATCCACTCCGCTAGACCCAAACCCACTCGGCTAGACCCAAACCCACTCGGCTAGACCCAAACCCGCTCGGCTCGACCCAAACTAACTCGGCAACACCCAAACTAACTCGGCTAGAAGCAAAGCCACTCGGCTAGACCCAAATCCACTCCGCTAGACCCAAACCCACTCGGCTAGACCCAAACCCATTCGGCTAGACCCAAATCCACTCCGCTAGACCCAAACCCACTCGGCTAGACCCAAACCCACTCGGCTTGACCCAAACCCTATCGGCTAGACCCAAACCCACTTGGCTCGACCCAAACCCACTCCGCTAGACCCAAACCCACTCGGCTAGACCCAAACCCACTCGGCTAGACCCAAACCCACTCGGCTAGACCCAAACCCACTCGGCTAGACCCAAACCCACTCGGCTAGACCCAAACCCACTCGGCTAGACTCAAACCCACTCGGCTAGACCCAAACACACTCGGCTAGACCCAAACCCACTCGGCTAGACCCAAACCGACTCGGCTAGACCCAAACCCACTCGGCTAGACCCAAACCCAATCGGCTACACCCAAAGCCACTCGGCTAGACCCAAACCCACTCGGCTAGACACAAACCCCCTCGGCTAGACCCAAACCCATTCGGCTAGACCCAAACCCACTCGGCTAGACCCAAACCCACTCGGCTCGACCCAAACCACTCGGCTAGATCCAAACCCACTCCGCTAGACACAAACCCACTCCTCTGGACTCAAACCCATTCCGCTAGACCCAAACCCACTCGGCTAGACAAAAACCCACAAAGGCTAGACCCAAACCCACTCGGCTACACCCAAACCCACTCGGCTAGACACAAACCCACTCGGCTACACCCAAACACACTCGGCTAGACCCAAACCCACTCGGCTAGACCCCAACCCACTCGGCTAGACCCAAACCCCCTCGGCTAGACCCAAACCCACTCGGCTAGACACAAACCCCCTCGGCTAGACCCAAACCCACTCGGCTAGACCCAAATCCACTCGGCTAGACCCAAACCCACTCGGCTACTCCCAAACCCACTCGGCTAGACCCAAACCCACTCGGCTAGACCCAAACCAACTCGGCTAGACCAAAACCCACTCGGCTAGACCCAAACCCACTCGGCTAGACCCAAACCCACTCGGCTAGACTCAAACCCACTCGGCTAAACCCAAACCCACTCCGCTAGACCCAAATCCACTCCGCTAGACCCAAACCCACTCGGCTAGACCCTCACCCATTCGGCTAGACCCAAACCCACTCCGCTAGACCCAAACCCACTCCGCTAGACCCAAACCCACTCGGCTAGACCCAAACCCACTCGGCTTGACCCAAACCCACTCGGCTAGACCCAAACCCACTCGGCTAGACCCAAACCAACTCGGCCAGACCCAAACCCACTCGGCTAGACCCAAACCCACTCGGCTAGACCCAAACCCACTCGGCTAGACCCAAACCCACTCGGCTAGACCCAAACCCAATCGGCTAGACCCAAACCCACTTGGATAGACCCAAACACACTCGGCTAGACCCAAACCCACTCGGCTAGACCCAAACCGACTCGGCTAGACCCAAACCCACTCGGCTAGTCCCAAACCCAATCGGCTACACCCAAAGCCACTCGGCTAGACCCAAACCCACTCGGCTAGACACAAACCCCCTCGGCTAGACCCAAACCCACTCGGCTAGACCCAAACCCACTCGGCTATACCCAAACCCACTCGGCTCGACCCAAACCACTCGGCTAGATCCAAACCCACTCCGCTAGACACAAACCCACTCTGCTAGACTCAAACCCATTCCGCTAGACCCAAACCCACAGAGGCTAGACCCAAACCCACAGAGGCTAGACCCAAACCCACTCGGCTACACCCAAACACACTCGGCTAGACCCAAACCCACTCGGCTAGACCCAAACCCAATCGGCTACACCCAAAGCCACTCGGCTAGACCCAAACCCACTCGGCTAGACACAAACCCCCTCGGCTAGACCCAAACCCATTCGGCTAGACCCAAACCCACTCGGCTAGACCCAAACCCACTCGGCTCGACCCAAACCACTCGGCTAGATCCAAACCCACTCCGCTAGACACAAACCCACTCCTCTAGACTCAAACCCATTCCGCTAGACCCAAACCCACTCGGCTAGACAAAAACCCACAAAGGCTAGACCCAAACCCACTCGGCTACACCCAAACCCACTCGGCTAGACACAAACCCACTCGGCTACACCCAAACACACTCGGCTAGACCCAAACCCACTCGGCTAGACCCCAACCCACTCGGCTAGACCCAAACCCCCTCGGCTAGACCCAAACCCACTCGGCTAGACACAAACCCCCTCGGCTAGACCCAAACCCACTCGGCTAGACCCAAATCCACTCGGCTAGACCCAAACCCACTCGGCTACTCCCAAACCCACTCGGCTAGACCCAAACCCACTCGGCTAGACCCAAACCAACTGGGCTAGACCAAAACCCACACGGCTAGACCCAAACCCACTCGGCTAGACCCAAACCCACTCGGCTAGACTCAAACCCACTCGGCTAAACCCAAACCCACTCCGCTAGACCCAAATCCACTCCGCTAGACCCAAACCCACTCGGCTAGACCCACACCCATTCGGCTAGACCCAAACCCACTCCGCTAGACCCAAACCCACTCCGCTAGACCCAAACCCACTCGGCTAGACCCAAACCCACTCGGCTTGACCCAAACCCACTCGGCTAGACCCAAACCCACTCGGCTAGACCCAAACCAACTCGGCCAGACCCAAACCCACTCGGCTAGACCCAAACCCACTCGGCTAGACCCAAACCCACTCGGCTAGACCCAAACCCACTCGGCTAGACCCAAACCCAATCGGCTAGACCCAAACCCACTTGGATAGACCCAAACACACTCGGCTAGACCCAAACCCACTCGGCTAGACCCAAACCGACTCGGCTAGACCCAAACCCACTCGGCTAGTCCCAAACCCAATCGGCTACACCCAAAGCCACTCGGCTAGACCCAAACCCACTCGGCTAGACACAAACCCCCTCGGCTAGACCCAAACCCACTCGGCTAGACCCAAACCCACTCGGCTATACCCAAACCCACTCGGCTCGACCCAAACCACTCGGCTAGATCCAAACCCACTCCGCTAGACACAAACCCACTCCGCTAGACTCAAACCCATTCCGCTAGACCCAAACCCACTCGGCTAGACAAAAACCCACAGAGGCTAGACCCAAACCCACAGAGGCTAGACCCAAACCCACTCGGCTAGACCCAAACCCACTCGGCTACACCCAAACACACTCGGCTAGACCCAAACCCACTCGGCTACACCCAAACACACTCGGCTAGACCCAAACCCACTCGGCTAGACCCAAACGCACTCGGCTAGACCCAAACCCACTCGGCTAGACCCAAACCGACTCGGCACGACCCAAACCCACTCGGCAAGACCCAAACCCACTTGGCTAGACCCAAACCCACTCGGCTAGACCCAAACCCACTCGGCTAGACCCAAACCCACTCGGCTAGACCCAAACCCACTCGACTAGACCCAAACCCACTCGGCTACATCCAAACCCACTCGGCTCGACCCAAACCCACTTGGCTAGACCCAAACCCACTCGGCTAGACCCAAACCCACTCGGCTAGACCCAAACGCACTCGGCTAGACCCAAACCCACTCGGCTAGAACCAAACCGACTCGGCACGACCCAAACCCACTCGGCTAGACCCAAACCCACTCGGCTACACCAAAACCCACTCGGCTAGACCCATACCCACTCGGCTCGACCCAAACACACTCGGCTAGACCCAAACCCACTCGGCTAGACCCAAACCTACTCTGCTAGACCCAAACCCACTCGGCTAGACCCAAACCCACTCGGCTAGACACAAACCCCCTCGGCTAGACCCAAACCCATTCGGCTAGACCCAAACCCACTCGGCTAGACCCAAACCCACTCGGCTCGACCCAAACCACTCGGCTAGATCCAAACCCACTCCGCTAGACACAAACCCACTCCTCTAGACTCAAACCCATTCCGCTAGACCCAAACCCACTCGGCTAGACAAAAACCCACAAAGGCTAGACCCAAACCCACTCGGCTACACCCAAACCCACTCGGCTAGACACAAACCCACTTGGCTACACCCAAACACACTCGGCTAGACCCAAACCCACTCGGCTAGACCCCAACCCACTCGGCTAGACCCAAACCCCCTCGGCTAGACCCAAACCCACTCGGCTAGACACAAACCCCCTCGGCTAGACCCAAACCCACTCGGCTAGACCCAAATCCACTCGGCTAGACCCAAACCCACTCGGCTACTCCCAAACCCACTCGGCTAGACCCAAACCCACTCGGCTAGACCCAAACCAACTCGGCTAGACCAAAACCCACTCGGCTAGACCCAAACCCACTCGGCTAGACCCAAACCCACTCGGCTAGACTCAAACCCACTCGGCTAAACCCAAACCCACTCCGCTAGACCCAAATCCACTCCGCTAGACCCAAACCCACTCGGCTAGACCCACACCCATTCGGCTAGACCCAAACCCACTCCGCTAGACCCAAACCCACTCCGCTAGACCCAAACCCACTCGGCTAGACCCAAACCCACTCGGCTTGACCCAAACCCACTCGGCTAGACCCAAACCCACTCGGCTAGACCCAAACCAACTCGGCCAGACCCAAACCCACTCGGCTAGACCCAAACCCACTCGGCTAGACCCAAACCCACTCGGCTAGACCCAAACCCACTCGGCTAGACCCAAACCCAATCGGCTAGACCCAAACCCACTTGGATAGACCCAAACACACTCGGCTAGACCCAAACCCACTCGGCTAGACCCAAACCGACTCGGCTAGACCCAAACCCACTCGGCTAGTCCCAAACCCAATCGGCTACACCCAAAGCCACTCGGCTAGACCCAAACCCACTCGGCTAGACACAAACCCCCTCGGCTAGACCCAAACCCACTCGGCTAGACCCAAACCCACTCGGCTATACCCAAACCCACTCGGCTCGACCCAAACCACTCGGCTAGATCCAAACCCACTCCGCTAGACACAAACCCACTCTGCTAGACTCAAACCCATTCCGCTAGACCCAAACCCACAGAGGCTAGACCCAAACCCACAGAGGCTAGACCCAAACCCACTCGGCTACACCCAAACACACTCGGCTAGACCCAAACCCACTCGGCTAGACACAAACCCCCTCGGCTAGACTCAAACCCATTCGGCTAGACCCAAACCCACTCGGCTAGACCCAAACCCACTCGGCTCGACCCAAACCACTCGGCTAGATCCAAACCCACTCCGCTAGACACAAACCCACTCCGCTAGACTCAAACCCATTCCGCTAGACCCAAACCCACTCGGCTAGACAAAAACCCACAGAGGCTAGACCCAAACCCACAGAGGCTAGACCCAAACCCACTCGGCTAGACCCAAACCCACTCGGCTACACCCAAACACACTCGGCTAGACCCAAACCCACTCGGCTACACCCAAACACACTCGGCTAGACCCAAACCCACTCGGCTAGACCCAAACGCACTCGGCTAGACCCAAACCCACTCGGCTAGACCCAAACCGACTCGGCACGACCCAAACCCACTCGGCAAGACCCAAACCCACTTGGCTAGACCCAAACCCACTCGGCTAGACCCAAACCCACTCGGCTAGACCCAAACCCACTCGGCTAGACCCAAACCCACTCGACTAGACCCAAACCCACTCGGCTACATCCAAACCCACTCGGCTCGACCCAAACCCACTTGGCTAGACCCAAACCCACTCGGCTAGACCCAAACCCACTCGGCTAGACACAAACGCACTCGGCTAGACCCAAACCCACTCGGCTAGAACCAAACCGACTCGGCACGACCCAAACCCACTCGGCTAGACCCAAACCCACTCGGCTACACCAAAACCCACTCGGCTAGACCCATACCCACTCGGCTCGACCCAAACACACTCGGCTAGACCCAAACCCACTCGGCTAGACACAAACCCACTCGGCTGGACCCAAACCCACTCCGCTAGACCCAAACCCACTCGGCTAGACCCAAACCCAATCGGCTGCACCCAAACCCACTCCACTGGACCCAAACCCACTCGGCTCGACCCAAACCCACTCGGCTAGACCCAAACCCACTTGGATAGACCCAAACACACTCGGCTAGACCCAAACCCACTCGGCTAGACCCAAACCGACTCGGCTAGACCCAAACCCACTCGGCTAGTCCCAAACCCAATCGGCTACACCCAAAGCCACTCGGCTAGACCCAAACCCACTCGGCTAGACACAAACCCCCTCGGCTAGACCCAAACCCACTCGGCTAGACCCAAACCCACTCGGCTATACCCAAACCCACTCGGCTCGACCCAAACCACTCGGCTAGATCCAAACCCACTCCGCTAGACACAAACCCACTCTGCTAGACTCAAACCCATTCCGCTAGACCCAAACCCACAGAGGCTAGACCCAAACCCACAGAGGCTAGACCCAAACCCACTCGGCTACACCCAAACACACTCGGCTAGACCCAAACCCACTCGGCAAGACACAAACCCCCTCGGCTAGACTCAAACCCATTCGGCTAGACCCAAACCCACTCGGCTAGACCCAAACCCACTCGGCTCGACCCAAACCACTCGGCTAGATCCAAACCCACTCCGCTAGACACAAACCCACTCCGCTAGACTCAAACCCATTCCGCTAGACCCAAACCCACTCGGCTAGACAAAAACCCACAGAGGCTAGACCCAAACCCACAGAGGCTAGACCCAAACCCACTCGGCTAGACCCAAACCCACTCGGCTACACCCAAACACACTCGGCTAGACCCAAACCCACTCGGCTACACCCAAACACACTCGGCTAGACAAAACCCACTCGGCTAGACCCAAACGCACTCGGCTAGACCCAAACCCACTCGGCTAGACCCAAACCGACTCGGCACGACCCAAACCCACTCGGCAAGACCCAAACCCACTTGGCTAGACCCAAACCCACTCGGCTAGACCCAAACCCACTCGGCTAGACCCAAACCCACTCGGCTAGACCCAAACCCACTCGACTAGACCCAAACCCACTCGGCTACATGCAAACCCACTCGGCTCGACCCAAACCCACTTGGCTAGACCCAAACCCACTCGGCTAGACCCAAACCCACTCGGCTAGACACAAACGCACTCGGCTAGACCCAAACCCACTCGGCTAGAACCAAACCGACTCGGCACGACCCAAACCCACTCGGCTAGACCCAAACCCACTCGGCTACACCAAAACCCACTCGGCTAGACCCATACCCACTCGGCTCGACCCAAACACACTCGGCTAGACCCAAACCCACTCGGCTAGACACAAACCCACTCGGCTGGACCCAAACCCACTCCGCTAGACCCAAACCCACTCGGCTAGACCCAAACCCAATCGGCTGCACCCAAACCCACTCCACTGGACCCAAACCCACTCGGCTCGACCCAAACCCACTCGGCTAGACCCAAACCCACTCGGCTAGACCCAAACCCACTCGGCTAGACCCACCCACTCGGCAAGACCCACACCCACTCGGCTAGACCCAAACACACTCGGCTAGACCCAAACCTACTCGGGTAGACCCAAACCCACTCGGCTAGACCCAAACCCACTCGGCTACACCCAAACCCACTCCGCTAGACCCAAACCCACTCCGCTAGACGTATACCAACTCCGCTAGACCCAAACACACTCGACTAGGCCCAAACCCACTCGGCTAGACCCAAACCCACTCGTCTAGACCCAAACCCACTCGGCTAGACCCAAACCCACTCGGCTAGACCCACCCACTCGGCAAGACCCACACCCACTCGGCTAGACCCAAACACCACTCGGCTAGACCCAAACCTACTCGGGTAGACCCAAACCCACTCGGCTAGACCCAAACCCACTCGGCTGCACCCAAACCCACTCCGCTAGACCGAAACCCACTCCGCTAGACGCATACCAACTCCGCTAGACCCAAACACACTCGACTAGGCCCAAACCCACTCGGCTAGACCCAAACCCACTCATCTAGACCCAAACCCAGTCGGCTAGACCCAAACCCGCTCGGCTAGACCCAAACTAACTCGGCAACACCCAAACTAACTCGGCTAGAAGCAAAGCCACTCGGCTAGACCCAAATCCACTCCGCTAGACCCAAACCCACTCGGCTAGACCCAAACCCACTCGGCTAGACCCAAACCCGCTCGGCTCGACCCAAACTAACTCGGCAACACCCAAACTAACTCGGCTAGAAGCAAAGCCACTCGGCTAGACCCAAATCCACTCCGCTAGACTCAAACCCACTCGGCTAGACCCAAACCCATTCGGCTAGACCCAAATCCACTCCGCTAGACCCAAACCCACTCGGCTAGACCCAAACCCACTCGGCTTGACCCAAACCCTATCGGCTAGACCCAAACCCACTTGGCTCGACCCAAACCCACTCCGCTAGACCCAAACCCACTCGGCTAGACCCAAACCCACTCGGCTAGACCCAAACCCACTCGGCTAGACCCAAACCCACTCGGCTAGACCCAAACCCACTCGGCTAGACCCAAACCCACTCGGCTAGACTCAAACCCACTCGGCTAGACCCAAACACACTCGGCTAGACCCAAACCCACTCGGCTAGACCCAAACCGACTCGGCTAGACCCAAACCCACTCGGCTAGACCCAAACCCAATCGGCTACACCCAAAGCCACTCGGCTAGACCCAAACCCACTCGGCTAGACACAAACCCCCTCGGCTAGACCCAAACCCATTCGGCTAGACCCAAACCCACTCGGCTAGACCCAAACCCACTCGGCTCGACCCAAACCACTCGGCTAGATCCAAACCCACTCCGCTAGACACAAACCCACTCCTCTAGACTCAAACCCATTCCGCTAGACCCAAACCCACTCGGCTAGACAAAAACCCACAAAGGCTAGACCCAAACCCACTCGGCTACACCCAAACCCACTCGGCTAGACACAAACCCACTCGGCTACACCCAAACACACTCGGCTAGACCCAAACCCACTCGGCTAGACCCCAACCCACTCGGCTAGACCCAAACCCCCTCGGCTAGACCCAAACCCACTCGGCTAGACACAAACCCCCTCGGCTAGACCCAAACCCACTCGGCTAGACCCAAATCCACTCGACTAGACCCAAACCCACTCGGCTACTCCCAAACCCACTCGGCTAGACCCAAACCCACTCGGCTAGACCCAAACCAACTCGGCTAGACCAAAACCCACTCGGCTAGACCCAAACCCACTCGGCTAGACCCAAACCCACTCGGCTAGACTCAAACCCACTCGGCTAAACCCAAACCCACTCCGCTAGACCCAAATCCACTCCGCTAGACCCAAACCCACTCGGCTAGACCCACACCCATTCGGCTAGACCCAAACCCACTCCGCTAGACCCAAACCCACTCCGCTAGACCCAAACCCACTCGGCTAGACCCAAACCCACTCGGCTTGACCCAAACCCACTCGGCTAGACCCAAACCCACTCGGCTAGACCCAAACCAACTCGGCCAGACCCAAACCCACTCGGCTAGACCCAAACCCACTCGGCTAGACCCAAACCCACTCGGCTAGACCCAAACCCACTCGGCTAGACCCAAACCCAATCGGCTAGACCCAAACCCACTCGGATAGACCCAAACACACTCGGCTAGACCCAAACCCACTCGGCTAGACCCAAACCGACTCGGCTAGACCCAAACCCACTCGGCTAGTCCCAAACCCAATCGGCTACACCCAAAGCCACTCGGCTAGACCCAAACCCACTCGGCTAGACACAAACCCCCTCGGCTAGACCCAAACCCACTCGGCTAGACCCAAACCCACTCGGCTATACCCAAACCCACTCGGCTCGACCCAAACCACTCGGCTAGATCCAAACCCACTCCGCTAGACACAAACCCACTCTGCTAGACTCAAACCCATTCCGCTAGACCCAAACCCACAGAGGCTAGACCCAAACCCACAGAGGCTAGACCCAAACCCACTCGGCTACACCCAAACACACTCGGCTAGACCCAAACCCACTCGGCTAGACACAAACCCCCTCGGCTAGACTCAAACCCATTCGGCTAGACCCAAACCCACTCGGCTAGACCCAAACCCACTCGGCTCGACCCAAACCACTCGGCTAGATCCAAACCCACTCCGCTAGACACAAACCCACTCCGCTAGACTCAAACCCATTCCGCTAGACCCAAACCCACTCGGCTAGACAAAAACCCACAGAGGCTAGACCCAAACCCACAGAGGCTAGACCCAAACCCACTCGGCTAGACCCAAACCCACTCGGCTACACCCAAACACACTCGGCTAGACCCAAACCCACTCGGCTACACCCAAACACACTCGGCTAGACCCAAACCCACTCGGCTAGACCCAAACCCACTCGGCTAGACCCAAACCCATTGGGCTAGACCCAAACCCACTCGGCTAGACCCAAACCCACTCGGCTAGACACAAACCAACTCGGCTGGACCCAAACCCACTCGGCTAGACCCAAATCCACTCGGCTAGACCCAAACCCACTCGGCTACTCCCAAACCCACTCAGCTAGAACCAAACCCACTCGGCTAGACCCAAACCAACTCGGCTAGACCCAAACCCACTCGGCTAGACCCAAACCCACTCGGCTAGACCCAAACCCATTGGGCTAGACCCAAACCCACTCGGCTAGACCCAAACCCACTCGGCTAGACACAAACCCACTCGGCTGGACCCAAACCCACTCGGCTAGACCCAAATCCACTCGGCTAGACCCAAACCCACTCGGCTACTCCCAAACCCACTCAGCTAGAACCAAACCCACTCGGCTAGACCCAAACCAACTCGGCTAGACCCAAACCCACTCAGATAGACCCAAACCCACTCGGCTAGACACAAACCCACTCGGCTAGACCCAAACCCACTCGGCTAGACACAAACCCACTCGGCTAGACTCAAACCCACTCGGCTAGACCCAAACCCACTCCACTAGACCCAAACCCACTCGGCTAGACCCAAACCCAATCGGCTACACCCAAAGCCACTCGGCTAGACCCAAACCCACTCGGCTAGACACAAACCCCCTCGGCTAGACCCAAACCCACTCGGCCAGACCCAAACCCACTCGGCTAGACCCAAACCCACTCGGCTCGACCCAAACCACTCGACTAGATCCAAACCCACTCCGCCAGACACAAACCCACTCCGCTAGACTCAAACCATCTCGGCTAGACACAAACCCCCTCGGCTAGACCCATACCCACTCGGCTAGACCCAAACCCACTCGGCTAGACCCAAACCCACTCGGCTAGACCCAAACCCATTTGGCTAGTCCCAAACCCACTCGGCTAGACCCAAACCCACTCGGCTAGACCCAAACCCACTCGGCTAGTCCCAAACCCACTCGGCTAGACCCAAATCCACTCGGCTAGACCCAAACCCACTCGGCTACTCCCAAACCCACTCGGCTAGACCCAAACCCACTCGGCTAGACCCAAACCAAATCGGCTAGTCCAAAACCCACTCGGATAGACCCAAACCCACTCGGCTAGACACAAACCCACTCGGCTAGACCCAAACCCACTCGGCTAGACCCAAACCCACTCGGCTAGACTCAAACCCACTCGGCTAAACCCAAACCCACTCCGCTAGACCCAAATCCACTCCGCTAGACCCAAACCCACTCGGCTAGACCCAAACCCATTCGGCTAGACCCAAACCCACTCCGCTAGACCCAAACCCACTCCGCTAGACCCAAACCCACTCGGCTAGACTCAAACCCACTCCGCTAGACCCAAACCCACTCGGCTAGACCCAAACCCACTCGGCTAGACCCAAACCCACTCGGCTAGACCCAAACCCACTCGGCTAGACCCAAACCCACTCGGCTAGACCCAAACCCACTCGGCTAGACCCAAACCAACTCGGCCAGACCCAAACCCACTCGGCTAGACCCAAACCCACTCGGCTAGACCCAAACCCACTCGGCTAGACCCAAACCCACTCGGCTAGACCCAAACCCAATCGGCTAGACCCAAACCCACTCGGCTAGACCCAAACCCACTCGGCTACACACAAACCCACTCGGCTAGACCCAAACCCACTCGGCTAGACCCAAACCAACTCGGCTAGACCAAAACCCACTCGGCTAGACCCAAACCCACTCGGCTAGACCCAAACCCACTCGGCTAGACTCAAACCCACTCGGCTAAACCCAAACCCACTCCGCTAGACCCAAATCCACTCCGCTAGACCCAAACCCACTCGGCTAGACCCAAACCCATTCGGCTAGACCCAAACCCACTCCGCTAGACCCAAACCCACTCCGCTAGACCCAAACCCACTCGGCTAGACTCAAACCCACTCCGCTAGACCCAAACCCACTCGGCTAGACCCACACCCACTCGGCTAGACCCAAACCCGCTCCGCTAGACCCAAACCCACTCGGCTAGACCCAAACCCACTCGGCTAGACCCAAACCCACTCGGCTAGACCCAAACCCACTTGGCTACACCGAAACCCACTCGGCTAAACCCAAACCCACTCCGCTAGACCCAAATCCACTCCGCTAGACCCAAACCCACTCGGCTAGACCCAAACCCATTCGGCTAGACCCAAACCCACTCCGCTACACCCAAACCCACTCCGCTAGACCCAAACCCACTCGGCTAGACTCAAACCCACTCCGCTAGACCCAAACCCACTCGGCTAGACCCAAACCCACTCGGCTAGACCCAAACCCACTCGGCTAGACCCAAACCCACTCGGCTAGACCCAAACCCACTCGGCTAGACCCAAACCCACTCGGCTAGACCCAAACCAACTCGGCCAGACCCAAACCCACTCGGCTAGACCCAAACCCACTCGGCTAGACCCAAACCCACTCGGCTAGACCCAAACCCACTCGGCTAGACCCAAACCCAATCGGCTAGACCCAAACCCACTCGGCTAGACCCAAACCCACTCGGCTACACCCAAACCCACTCGGCTAGACCCAAACCCACTCGGCTAGACCCAAACCAACTCGGCTAGACCAAAACCCACTCGGCTAGACCCAAACCCACTCGGCTAGACCCAAACCCACTCGGCTAGACTCAAACCCACTCGGCTAAACCCAAACCCACTCCGCTAGACCCAAATCCACTCCGCTAGACCCAAACCCACTCGGCTAGACCCAAACCCATTCGGCTAGACCCAAACCCACTCCGCTAGACCCAAACCCACTCCGCTAGACCCAAACCCACTCGGCTAGACTCAAACCCACTCCGCTAGACCCAAACCCACTCGGCTAGACCCACACCCACTCGGCTAGACCCAAACCCGCTCCGCTAGACCCAAACCCACTCGGCTAGACCCAAACCCACTCGGCTAGACCCAAACCCACTCGGCTAGACCCAAACCCACTTGGCTACACCGAAACCCACTCGGCTAAACCCAAACCCACTCGTCTAGACCCAAACCCACTCGGCTAGACCCAAACCTACTCGGCTACAACCAAACCCACTCCGCTAGACCCAAACCCACTCGGCTAGACGCAAACCCACTCGGCTAGACCCAAACACACTCGGCTAGACCCAAACCCACTCGGCTAGACCCAAACCCACTTGGCTAGACTCAAACCCACTCGGCTAGACCCAAATCCACTCCGCTAGACCCAAACCCACTCGGCTGGACCCAAATCCACTCGGCTAGACCCAAACCCACTCGTCTAGACCCAAACCCACTCGGCTACACCCAAACCCACTCCGCTAGACCCAAACCCACACCGCTAGACCCAAACCCACTCGGCTAGACCCAAATCCACTCCGCTAGACCCAAACCCACTCGGCTGGACCCAAACCCACTCGGCTAGACCCAAACCCACTCGGCTAGACCCAAACCCAATCGGCTAGACCCAAACCCACTCGGCTAGACACAAACCCACTCGGCTAGACCCAAACCCACTCGGCTAGACCCAAACCCACTCGGCTAGACCCAAACCCACTCGGCTCGACCCAAACCCACTCGGCTAGACCCAAACACACTCGGGTAGACCCAAACCCACTCGGCTAGACCCAAACACACTCGGCTAGACCAAAACCCATTCGGTTAGACCCAAACCCATTCGGCTAGACCCAAACCCACTCGGCTAGTCCCAAACCCACTCGGCTACACCCAAACCCACTCCGCTAGACCCAAACCCACACCGCTAGACCCAAACCCACTCGGCTAGACCCAAATCCACTCCGCTAGACCCAAACCCACTCGGCTGGACCCAAACCCACTGGGCTAGACCCAAACCCACTCGGCTAGACCCAAACCCAATCGGCTAGACCCAAACCCACTCGGCTAGACACAAACCCACTCGGCTAGACCCAAACCCACTCGGCTAGACCCAAACCCACTCGGCTAGACCCAAACCCACTCGGCTCGACCCAAACCCACTCGGCTAGACCCAAACACACTCGGGTAGACCCAAACCCACTCGGCTAGACCCAAACACACTCGGCTAGACCAAAACCCATTCGGCTAGACCCACACCCATTCGGCTAGACCCAAACCCACTCGGCTAGTCCCAAACCCACTCGGCTACACCCAAACCCACTCCGCTAGACCCAAACCCACTCCGCTAGACCCAAACCCACTCCGCTAGACCCAAACCAACTCGGCTAGACCCAAACCCACTCGGCTAGACCCAAACCCGACTCCGGTAGACCCAAACCCGCTCCGCTAGACCCAAACCCACTCCGCTAGACCCAAACCCACTCCGCTAGACACAAACCCACTCCGCTAGACCCAAACCCACTTGGCTACACCGAAACCCACTCGGCTAAACCCAAACCCACTCGTCTAGACCCAAACCCACTCGGCTAGACCCAAACCCACTCGGCTACAACCAAACCCACTCCGCTAGACCCAAACCCACTCGGCTAGACGCAAACCCACTCGGCTAGACCCAAACACACTCGGCTAGACCCAAACCCACTCGGCTAGACCCAAACCCACTTGGCTAGACTCAAACCCACTCGGCTACACCCAAACCCACTCCGCTAGACCCAAACCCACTCGGCTACACCCAAACCCACTCGGCTATACCCAAACTCATTCGGCTAGACGTAAACCCACTCGGCTATACCCAAACCCACTCGGGTAGACCCAAACCCACTCGGCTAGACCCACACCCACTCGGCTAGACCCAAACCCACTCGGCTAGACCCAAACCCACTCGGCTAGACCCAAACACTTTCGGCTAGACCCAGACCCACTCGGCTAGACCCAAACCCACTCAGCTAGACCCAAACCCATTCAGCTAGATGCAAACCCACTCGGCTAGACCGAAACCCACTCGGCTAGTCCCAAACCCACTCGGCTAGACCCAAACCCACTCGGCTGGACCCAAACCCACTCGGCTAGACCCAAACCCAGTCGCCTGCGCCCAAACCCACACGGCTAGACCCAAACCCACTCGGCTGGACCCAAACCCACTCGGCTAGACCCAAACACACTCGGCTAGACCCAAACCCACTCGGCTAGACCCAAACCCACTCGGCTAGTCCCAAACCCACTCGGCTAGACCCAAACCCACTCGGCTGCACCCAAACCCACTCGGCTAGACTCAAACCCACTCGGCTAGACCCAAACCCACTCGGCTAGACCCAAACCCACTCGGCTACACCCAAACCCACACCGCTAGACCCAAATAACTCGGCTAGACCCAAACCCACTCGGCTAGACCCAAACCCACTCGGCTAGACCCAAACCCACTCCGCTAGACCCAAACCAACTCGGCTAGACCCAAACGCGCTCGGCTAGACCCAAACCCAATCGGCTAGACCCAAACCCACTCGGCTACACCCAAACCCACTCCGCTAGACCCAAACCCACACCGCTAGACCCAAACCCACTCGGCTAGACCCAAATCCACTCCGCTAGACCCAAACCCACTCGGCTGGACCCAAACCCACTCGGCTAGACCCAAACCCACTCGGCTAGACCCAAACCCAATCGGCTAGACCCAAACCCACTCGGCTAGACACAAACCCACTCGGCTAGACCCAAACCCACTCGGCTAGACCCAAACCCACTCGGCTAGACCTAAACCCACTCGGCTCGACCCAAACCCACTCGGCTAGACCCAAACACACTCGGGTAGACCCAAACCCACTCGGCTAGACCCAAACACACTCGGCTAGACCAAAACCCATTCGGCTAGACCCAAACCCATTCGGCTAGACCCAAACCCACTCGGCTAGTCCCAAACCCACTCGGCTACACCCAAACCCACTCCGCTAGACCCAAACCCACTCCGCTAGACCCAAACCCACTCCGCTAGACCCAAACCAACTCGGCTAGACCCAAACCCACTCGGCTAGACCCAAACCCGACTCCGCTAGACCCAAACCCGCTCCGCTAGACCCAAACCCACTCCGCTAGACCCAAACCCACTCCGCTAGACACAAACCCACTCCGCTAGACCCAAACCCACTTGGCTACACCGAAACCCACTCGGCTAAACCCAAACCCACTCGTCTAGACCCAAACCCACTAGGCTAGACCCAAACCCACTCGGCTACAACCAAACCCACTCCGCTAGACCCAAACCCACTCGGCTAGACGCAAACCCACTCAGCTAGACCCAAACACACTCGGCTAGACCCAAACCCACTCGGCTAGACCCAAACCCACTTGGCTAGACTCAAACCCACTCGGCTAGACCCAAATCCACTCCGCTAGACCCAAACCCACTCGGCTGGACCCAAATCCACTCGGCTAGACCCAAACCCACTCGTCTAGACCCAAACCCACTCGGCTACACCCAAACCCACTCCGCTAGACCCAAACCCACACCGCTAGACCCAAACCCACTCGGCTAGACCCAAATCCACTCCGCTAGACCCAAACCCACTCGGCTGGACCCAAACCCACTCGGCTAGACCCAAACCCCCTCGGCTGGACCCAAACCCACTCGGCTAGACCCAAACCCATTCGGCTAGACCCAAACCCACTCGGCTAGACCCAAACCCACTCGGCTGGACCCAAACCCACTCGGCTAGACCCAAACCCACTCGGCTACACCCAAACCCACTCGGCTAGACCCAAACCCACTCGGCTAGACACAAACCCACTCGGCTAGACCCAAACCCACTCGGCTGGACATAAACCCACTCCGCTAGACCCAAACCAACTCGGCTAGACCCAAACGCGCTCGGCTAGACATAAACCCAATCGGCTAGACCCAAACACACTCGGGTAGACCCAAACCCACTCGGCTAGACCCAAACACACTCGGCTAGACCAAAACCCATTCGGCTAGACCCAAACCCACTCGGCTAGACCCAAACCCACTCGGCTAGTCCCAAACCCACTCGGCTACACTCAAACCCACTCCGCTAGACCCAAACCCACTCCGCTAGACCCAAACCCACTCCGCTAGACCCAAACCAACTCGGCTAGACCCAAACCCACTCGGCTAGACCCAAACCCGACTCCGCTAGACCCAAACCCGCTCCGCTAGACCCAAACCAACTCCGCTAGACCCAAACCCACTCCGTTAGACACAAACCCACTCCGCTAGACCCAAACCCAATCGTCTAGACCCAAACCCACTCGGCTAGACCCAAACCCACTCGGCTACAACCAAACCCACTCCGCTAGACCCAAACCCACTCGGCTAGACGCAAACCCACTCGGCTAGACCCAAACACACTCGGCTAGACCCAAACCCACTCGGCTAGACCCAATCCCACTCGGCTGGACCCAAACCCACTTGGCTAGACTCAAACCCACTCGGCTACACCCAAACCCACTCCGCTAGACCCAAACCCACTTGGCTAGACCCAAACCCACTCGGCTAGACCAAACCCCACTCGGCAAGACCCAAACCCACTCGGCTAGACCCAAACCCACTCGGCTAGACGCATACCCACTCCGCTAGACCCAAACCCACTCGGCTGGACCCAAACCCACTCGGCTAGACCCAAACCCATTCGGCTGGACCCAAACCCACTCGGCTAGACCCAAACCCACTCGGCTACACCCAAACCCACTCGGCTAGACCCAAACACACTCGGCTAGACCCAAACCCACTCGGCTGGACCCAAACCCACTCGGCTAGACCCAAACCCACTCGGCTAGCCCCAAACCCAATCGGCTAGACCCAAACCCACTCGGCTAGACACAAACCACACTCGGCTAGACCCAAACCCACTCGGCTAGACCCAAAGCCACTCGGCTAGACCCAAACCCACTCGGCTCGACCCAAACCCACTCGGCTAGACCCAAACACACTCGGCTAGACCCAAAGCCACTCGGCTAGTCCCAAACCCACTCGGCTACACCCAAACCCACTCCGCTAGACCCAAACCCACTCCGCTAGACCCAAACCCACTCCGCTAGACCCAAACCAACTCGGCTAGACCCAAACCCACTCGGCTAGACCCAAACTCGACTCCGCTAGACCCAAACCCGCTCCGCTAGACCCAAACCCACTCGGCTAGACGCAAACCCACTCGGCTAGACGCAAACCCACTCGGCTAGACCCAAACCCACTCGGCTGGACCCAAACCCACTCGGCTAGACCCAAACCCATTCGGCTAGACCCAAACCCACTCGGCTGGACCCAAACCCACTCGGCTGGACCCAAACCCACTCGGCTAGACCCAAACCCACTCGGCTACACCCAAACCCACTCGGCTAGACCCAAACCCACTCGGCTAGACACAAACCCACTCGGCTAGACCCAAACCCACTCGGCTGGACACAAACCCACTCCGCTAGACCCAAACCAACTCGGCTAGACCCAAACGCGCTCGGCTAGACCCAAACCCAATCGGCTAGACACAAACCCACTCGGCTAGACACAAACCCACTCCGCTAGACACAAACCCACTCCGCTAGACCCAAACCCACTTGGCTACACCGAAACCCACTCGGCTAAACCCAAATCCACTCGTCTAGGCCCAAACCCACTCGGCTGGACCCAAACCCACTCGGCTAGAACCAAATCCACTCCGCTAGACCCAAACCCACTCGGCTAGATGCAAACCCACTCGGCTAGACCCAAACACACTCGGCTAGACCCAAACCTGCTCGGCTAGACCCAATCCCACTCGGCTAAACCCAAACCCACTCGGCTAGACTCAAACCCACTCGGCTACACCCAAACCCACTCCGCTAGACCCAAACCCTCTTGGCTGGACCCAACCCCACTCAGCTAGACCAAAACCCACTCGGCAAGACCCAAACCCACTCGGCTTGACCCAAACCCACTCGGCTAGACGCATACCCACTCGGCTGGACCGAAACCCACTCGGCTAGACCCAAACCCACTCGGCTAGACCCAAACCCACTCGGCTAGACCCAAACACACTCGGCACCACCCAAACCCACTCTGCAAGACCCAAACCCACTCGGCTACACCCAAACCCACTCGGCTAGACCCAAACACATTCAGCTAGACCCAAACCCACTCGGCTACACCCAAACCCACTCGCGTAGACCCAAACCCACACCGCTAGACCCAAACCCACTCGACTAGACCCAAACCCACTCTGCTAGACCCAAACCCACTCGGCTGGACCCAAACCCACTCGGCTAGACCCAAACCCACTCAGCTAGACCCAAACACAATCGGCGAGACCCAAACCCACTCGGCTAGACACAAACCCACTCGGCTAGACCCAAACCCACTCGGCTGGACCCAAACCCACTCCGCTAGACCCAAACCAACTCGGCTAGACCCAAACACACTCGGCTAGACCCAAACCCACTCCGCTAGACTCAAACCCACTCCGCAAGACCCAAACCCACTCCGCTAGACCCAAACCCACTCCGCTAGACCCAAACACACTCCGCTAGACCCAAACCCACTCGGCTACACCGAAACCCACTCGGCTAAACCTAAACCCACTCGTCTAGACCCAAACCCACTCGGCTAGACCCAAACCCACTCAGCTACAACCAAACCCACTCCGCTAGACCCAAACCCACTCGGCAAGACACAAACCCACTCAGCTACACCCAAACCCACTCGGCTAGACCCAAACCCACTCGGCTAGACCCAAACCCACTCCAATAGACCCAAACCCACTCCGCCAGACCCAAACCCACTCGGCTAGACCCAAACCCAATCGCCTAGACCCAAACCCACTCGGCTACACTCAAACCCACTCGGCTTGACCCAAACCCACTCGGCTAGACACAAGCCCACTCGGCTAGACCCAAACCCACTCGGCTGGACCCAAACCCACTCCGCTAGACCCAAACCAACTCGGCTAGACCCAAACGCGCTCGGCTAGACCCAAACCCAATCGGCTAGACCCAAACCCACTCGGCTAGACACAAACCCACTCGGCTAGACCCAAACCCACTCGGCTAGACCCAAACCCACTCGGCTAGACCCAAACCCACTCGGCTCGACCCAAACCCACTCGGCTAGACCCAAACACACTCGGGTAGACCCAAACCCACTCGGCTAGACCCAAACACCCTCGGCTAGACCAAAACCCATTCGGCTAGACCCAAACCCACTCGGCTAGACCCAAAACCACTCGGCTAGTCCCAAATCCACTCGGCTACACCCAAACCCACTCCGCTAGACCCAAACCCACTCCGCTAGACCCAAACCCACTCCGCTAGACCCAAACCCACTCCGCTAGACCCAAACCCACTCCGCTAGACACAAACCCACTCCGCTAGACCCAAACCCACTTGGCTACACCGAAACCCACTCGGCTAGACCCAAACCCACTCGGCTAGACACAAACCCACTCGGCTAGACCCAAACCCACTCGGCTGGACCCAAACCCACTCCGCTAGACCCAAACCAACTCGGCTAGACCCAAACGCGCTCGGCTAGACCCAAACCCACTCGGCTAGACCCAAATACACTCGGCTTCAACCAAAACCACTCGGCTAGGCCCAAACCCACTCGGCTAGACCCCAACCCACTCGGATAGTCCCAAACCCACTCGGCGAGACCCAACCCCACTCGGGTAGAACCAAACCCACACGGCTAGACCCAAACCCACTCGGCTACACCCAAACCCACTCGGCTAGACCCAAACCCACTCGGCTAGACCCAAACCCACTCGGCTACACCCAAACCCACTCGGCTAGACCCAAACCCACCCGGCTACACCCAAACCCACTCCACTAGACCGAAACCCACTCCGCCAGACCCAAACCCACTCGGCTAGACCCAAACCCAATCGGCTAGACCCAAACCCACTCCGCCAGAACCAAACCCACCCCGCTAGACCCAAACCCACTCGGCTAGTCCCAAACCCACTCGGCTAGACCCAAACGGACTCGGCCAGACCCAAACCCAAACCCACTCCGCTAGACCCAAACCCACTCGGCTAGACCGAAACCCACTCGGCTAGACCCAAACCCACTCGTCTAGACCCAAACCCACTCGGCTAGACCCAAACCCACTCGGCTATACCCAAACCCAAACCCACTCCGCTAGACCCAAACCCACTTGGCTAGACCCAAACCCACTCGGCTAGACCCAAACCCACGCGGCTACACCCCAACCCACTCCGCTAGACCCAAACCCACTATGCTAGACCCAAACCCACTCGGCTAGACCGAAACCCACGCGGCTAGACCGAAACCCACTCGGCTAGACCCAAACATACTTGGCTAGACCCAAACCAACTCGGCTGGACCCAAACCCACTCGGCTAGTCCCAAACCCACTCGGCTAGACCCAACCCCACTCGGCCAGAACCAAACCCACACGGCTAGACCAAAACCCACTCGGCTACACCCAAACCCACTCGGCTAGACCGAAACCCACTCGGCTAGGCCCAAACATACTCGGCTAGACCCAAACCAACTCGGCTGGACCCAAACCCACTCGGCTACACCCAAACCCACTACGCTAGACCCAAACCCACTCGGCTAGACCCAAAACCACTTGGCTAGACCCAAACCCACTCGGCTCGACCCAAATACACTCGGCTTGAACCAAAACCACTCGGCTAGACCCAAACCCACTCGGCTAGACCCCAACCCACTCGGCTAGTCCCAAACCCACTCGGCTAGACCCAACCCCACTCGGCTAGAACCAAACCCACACGGCTAGACCCAAACCCACTCGGCTACACCCAAACCCACTCGGCTAGACCGAAACCCACTCGGTTAGACCTAAACATACTCGGCTAGACCCAAACCAACTCGGCTGGACCCAAACCCACTCGGCTGGACCCAAACCCACTCGGCTACACCCAAACCCACTACGCTAGACCCAAACCCACTCGGCTAGACCCAACACCACTTGGCTAGACCCAAACCCACTCGGCTAGACCCAAATACACTCGGCTTGAACCAAAACCACTCAGCTAGACCCAAACCCACTCGGCTAGACCCCAACCCACTCGGCTAGTCCCAAACCCACTCGGTGAGACCTAACCCCACTCGGGTAGAACCAAACCCACACGGCTAGACCCAAACCCACTCGGCTACACCCAAACCCACTCGGCTAGACCCAAACCCACTCGGCTAGACCCAAACCCACTCAGCTACACCCAAACCCACTCGGCTAGACCCAAACCCACCCGGCTACACCCAAACCCACTCCACTAGACCGAAACCCACTCCGCCAGACCCAAACCCACTCGGCTAGACCCAAACCCAATCGGCTAGACCGAAACCCACTCCGCTAGAACCCAACCCACCCCGCTAGACCCAAACCCACTCGGCTAGTCCCAAACCCACTCGGCTAGACCCAAGCGGACTCGGCCAGACCCAAACCCACTCCGCTAGACCCAAACCCACTCGGCTAGAACGAAACCCACTCGGCTAGACCCAAACCCACTCGTCTAGACCCAAACCCACTCGGCTAGACCCAAACCCACTCGGCTATACCCAAACCCACTCCGCTAGACCCAAACCCACTTGGCTAGACCCAAACACACTCGGCTAGACCCAAACCCACTCGGCTAGACCCAAACCCACTCGGCTAGACCCAAACCCACGCGGCTACACCCAAACCCACTCCGCTAGACCCAAACCCACTATGCTAGACCCAAACCCACTCGGCTAGACCCTAACCCACTCGGCTAGACCCAAACCCACTCGGCTAGACCCAAACATACTCGGCTAGACCCAAACCAACTCGGCTGGACCCAAACCCACTCGGCTACACCCAAACCCACTCCGCTAGACCCAAACCCACTAGGCTAGACCCTAACATACTCGGCTAGACCCAAACCAACTCGGCTAGACCCAAATACACTCGGCTTGAACCAAAACCACTCGGCTAGTCCCAAACCCACTCGGCGAGACCAAACCCCACTCGGGTAGAACCAAACCCACACGGCTAGACCCAAACCCACTCGTCTAGACCCAAACCCACTCGGTTAGACACAAACCCACTCGGCTACACCCAAACCCACTCCGCTAGACCCAAACCCACTCAGCTAGACCCAAACCCACTCGGCTAGACCCAAACCCACTCGGCTAGATCCAAACCCACTCGGCTAGACCCAAACCCACTCAGCTAGACCCAACTCCACTCGGCTACACCCAAACCCACACCGCTAGACCCAAACCCACTCGGCTAGACCCAAACCCACTCCGCTAGACCCAAACCCACTCCGCTAGACCCAAACCCACTCCGCTAGACCCAAACCCACGCGGCTAGGCCCAAACCCACTCGGCTAGACCCAAACCCACTCGGCTAGACCCAAACCCACTCGACTAGACCCAAACACACTCGGCTAGACCCAAACCCACTCGGCTGCACCCAAACCTACTCGGCTAGACCCAAACACACTCGGCTAGACCCAAACCCACTCGGCTGGACCCAAACCCACTCGGCTACGCCCAAACCCACTCCGCTAGACCCAAACCCACTCGGCTAGACCCAAACCCACTCGGCTAGACCCAAACCCACTGGGCTAGACCCAAACCCACTCGGCTACACCCAAACCCACTCGGCTAGACCCAAACCCACACCACTAGACCCAAACCCACTCGACTAGACCCAAACCCACTCCGCTAGACCCAAACCCACTCGGCTGGACACAAACCCACTCGGCTAGACCCAAACCCACTCGGCTACACCCAAACCCACTCCACTAGACCCAACCCCACTCCGCCAGACCCAAACCCACTCGGCTAGACCCAAACCCAATCGGCTAGACCCAAACCCACTCCGCTAGAACCAAACCCAACCCGCTAGACCCAAACGGACTCGGCTAAACCCAAACGGACTCGGCTAGACCCAAACCCACTCCGCTAGACCCAAACCCACTCGGCTAGAACGAAACCCACTCGGCTAGACCCAAACCCACTCGTCTAGACCCAAACCCACTCGGCTAGACCCAAACCCACTTGGCTAGGCCCAAACCCGCTCGGCTAGACCCAAACCCACTCGGCTACACCCAAACTAACTCGGCTAGACCCAAACCCACTCGACAAGATCCAAACCCACTCGGCTAGACCCAAACCCACTCGGCTAGACCCAAACCCACTCTGCTAGACCCAAACCCACACCGCTAGACCCAAACCCACTCGGCTAGACCCAAACACACTCCGCTAGACCCAAACCCACTCGGCTAGACACAAACCCACTCGGCTAGACCGAAACCCACTCGGCTAGACCCAAACCCACTCGGCTAGACCCAAACCCACTCGGCTCGACCCAAACCCACTCGGCTAGACCCAAACACACTCGGGTAGACCCAAACCCACTCGGCTAGACCCAAACACCCTCGGCTAGACCAAAACCCATTCGGCTAGACCCAAACCCACTCGGCTAGACCCAAAACCACTCGGCTAGTCCCAAATCCACTCGGCTACACCCAAACCCACTCCGCTAGACCCAAACCCACTCCGCTAGACCCAAACCCACTCCGCTAGACCCAAACCCACTCCGCTAGACCCAAACCCACTCCGCTAGACACAAACCCACTCCGCTAGACCCAAACCCACTTGGCTACACCGAAACCCACTCGGCTAGACCCAAACCCACTCGGCTAGACACAAACCCACTCGGCTAGACCCAAACCCACCCGGCTACACCCAAACCCACTCCACTAGACCGAAACCCACTCCGCCAGACCCAAACCCACTCGGCTAGACCCAAACCCAATCGGCTAGACCCAAACCCACTCCCCTAGAACCAAACCCACCCCGCTAGACCCAAACCCACTCGGCTAGTCCCAAACCCACTCGGCTAGACCCAAACGGACTCGGCCAGACCCAAACCCAAACCCACTCCGCTAGACCCAAACCCACTCGGCTAGACCCAAACCCACTCGGCTAGACCCAAACCCACTCGTCTAGACCCAAACCCACTCGGCTAGACCCAAACCCACTCGGCTATACCCAAACCCAAACCCACTCCGCTAGACCCAAACCCACTTGGCTAGACCCAAACCCACTCGGCTAGACCCAAACCCACGCGGCTACACCCAAACCCACTCCGCTAGACCCAAACCCACTATGCTAGACCCAAACCCACTCGGCTAGACCCTAACCCACTCGGCTAGACCCAAACCCACTCGGCTAGACCCAAACATACTCGGCTAGACCCAAACCAACTCGGCTGGACCCAAACCCACTCGGCTACACCCAAACCCACTCCGCTAGACCCAAACCCACTAGGCTAGACCCTAACATACTCGGCTAGACCCAAACCAACTCGGCTAGACCCAAATACACTCGGCTTGAACCAAAACCACTCGGCTAGTCCCAAACCCACTCGGCGAGACCAAACCCCACTCGGGTAGAACCAAACCCACACGGCTAGACCCAAACCCACTCGTCTAGACCCAAACCCACTCGGTTAGACACAAACCCACTCGGCTACACCCAAACCCACTCCGCTAGACCCAAACCCACTCAGCTAGACCCAAACCCACTCGGCTAGACCCAAACCCACTCGGCTAGATCCAAACCCACTCGGCTAGACCCAAACCCACTCAGCTAGACCCAACTCCACTCGGCTACACCCAAACCCACACCGCTAGACCCAAACCCACTCGGCTAGACCCAAACCCACTCCGCTAGACCCAAACCCACTCCGCTAGACCCAAACCCACTCCGCTAGACCCAAACCCACGCGGCTAGGCCCAAACCCACTCGGCTAGACCCAAACCCACTCGGCTAGACCCAAACCCACTCGACTAGACCCAAACACACTCGGCTAGACCCAAACCCACTCGGCTGCACCCAAACCTACTCGGCTAGACCCAAACACACTCGGCTAGACCCAAACCCACTCGGCTGGACCCAAACCCACTCGGCTACGCCCAAACCCACTCCGCTAGACCCAAACCCACTCGGCTAGACCCAAACCCACTCGGCTAGACCCAAACCCACTGGGCTAGACCCAAACCCACTCGGCTACACCCAAACCCACTCGGCTAGACCCAAACCCACACCACTAGACCCAAACCCACTCGACTAGACCCAAACCCACTCCGCTAGACCCAAACCCACTCGGCTGGACACAAACCCACTCGGCTAGACCCAAACCCACTCGGCTACACCCAAACCCACTCCACTAGACCCAACCCCACTCCGCCAGACCCAAACCCACTCGGCTAGACCCAAACCCAATCGGCTAGACCCAAACCCACTCCGCTAGAACCAAACCCAACCCGCTAGACCCAAACGGACTCGGCTAAACCCAAACGGACTCGGCTAGACCCAAACCCACTCCGCTAGACCCAAACCCACTCGGCTAGAACGAAACCCACTCGGCTAGACCCAAACCCACTCGTCTAGACCCAAACCCACTCGGCTAGACCCAAACCCACTTGGCTAGGCCCAAACCCGCTCGGCTAGACCCAAACCCACTCGGCTACACCCAAACTAACTCGGCTAGACCCAAACCCACTCGACAAGATCCAAACCCACTCGGCTAGACCCAAACCCACTCGGCTAGACCCAAACCCACTCTGCTAGACCCAAACCCACACCGCTAGACCCAAACCCACTCGGCTAGACCCAAACACACTCCGCTAGACCCAAACCCACTCGGCTAGACACAAACCCACTCGGCTAGACCGAAACCCACTCGGCTAGACCCAAACCCACTCGGCTAGACCCAAACCCACTCGGCTCGACCCAAACCCACTCGGCTAGACCCAAACACACTCGGGTAGACCCAAACCCACTCGGCTAGACCCAAACACCCTCGGCTAGACCAAAACCCATTCGGCTAGACCCAAACCCACTCGGCTAGACCCAAAACCACTCGGCTAGTCCCAAATCCACTCGGCTACACCCAAACCCACTCCGCTAGACCCAAACCCACTCCGCTAGACCCAAACCCACTCCGCTAGACCCAAACCCACTCCGCTAGACCCAAACCCACTCCGCTAGACACAAACCCACTCCGCTAGACCCAAACCCACTTGGCTACACCGAAACCCACTCGGCTAGACCCAAACCCACTCGGCTAGACACAAACCCACTCGGCTAGACCCAAACCCACCCGGCTACACCCAAACCCACTCCACTAGACCGAAACCCACTCCGCCAGACCCAAACCCACTCGGCTAGACCCAAACCCAATCGGCTAGACCCAAACCCACTCCGCTAGAACCAAACCCACCCCGCTAGACCCAAACCCACTCGGCTAGTCCCAAACCCACTCGGCTAGACCCAAACGGACTCGGCCAGACCCAAACCCAAACCCACTCCGCTAGACCCAAACCCACTCGGCTAGACCGAAACCCACTCGGCTAGACCCAAACCCACTCGTCTAGACCCAAACCCACTCGGCTAGACCCAAACCCACTCGGCTATACCCAAACCCAAACCCACTCCGCTAGACCCAAACCCACTTGGCTAGACCCAAACCCACTCGGCTAGACCCAAACCCACGCGGCTACACCCAAACCCACTCCGCTAGACCCAAACCCACTATGCTAGACCCAAACCCACTCGGCTAGACCGAAACCCACGCGGCTAGACCGAAACCCACTCGGCTAGACCCAAACATACTTGGCTAGACCCAAACCAACTCGGCTGGACCCAAACCCACTCGGCTAGTCCCAAACCCACTCGGCTAGACCCAACCCCACTCGGCTAGAACCAAACCCACACGGCTAGACCAAAACCCACTCGGCTACACCCAAACCCACTCGGCTAGACCGAAACCCACTCGGCTAGGCCCAAACATACTCGGCTAGACCCAAACCAACTCGGCTGGACCCAAACCCACTCGGCTACACCCAAACCCACTACGCTAGACCCAAACCCACTCGGCTAGACCCAAAACCACTTGGCTAGACCCAAACCCACTCGGCTCGACCCAAATACACTCGGCTTGAACCAAAACCACTCGGCTAGACCCAAACCCACTCGGCTAGACCCCAACCCACTCGGCTAGTCCCAAACCCACTCGGCTAGACCCAACCCCACTCGGCTAGAACCAAACCCACACGGCTAGACCCAAACCCACTCGGCTACACCCAAACCCACTCGGCTAGACCGAAACCCACTCGGTTAGACCTAAACATACTCGGCTAGACCCAAACCAACTCGGCTGGACCCAAACCCACTCGGCTGGACCCAAACCCACTCGGCTACACCCAAACCCACTACGCTAGACCCAAACCCACTCGGCTAGACCCAACACCACTTGGCTAGACCCAAACCCACTCGGCTAGACCCAAATACACTCGGCTTGAACCAAAACCACTCGGCTAGACCCAAACCCACTCGGCTAGACCCCAACCCACTCGGCTAGTCCCAAACCCACTCGGTGAGACCTAACCCCACTCGGGTAGAACCAAACCCACACGGCTAGACCCAAACCCACTCGGCTACACCCAAACCCACTCGGCTAGACCCAAACCCACTCGGCTAGACCCAAACCCACTCAGCTACACCCAAACCCACTCGGCTAGACCCAAACCCACCCGGCTACACCCAAACCCACTCCACTAGACCGAAACCCACTCCGCCAGACCCAAACCCACTCGGCTAGACCCAAACCCAATCGGCTAGACCGAAACCCACTCCGCTAGAACCCAACCCACCCCGCTAGACCCAAACCCACTCGGCTAGTCCCAAACCCACTCGGCTAGACCCAAGCGGACTCGGCCAGACCCAAACCCACTCCGCTAGACCCAAACCCACTTGGCTAGACCGAAACCCACTCGGCTAGACCCAAACCCACTCGTCTAGACCCAAACCCACTCGGCTAGACCCAAACCCACTCGGCTATACCCAAACCCACTTGGCTAGACCCAAACCCACTCCGCTAGACCCAAACCCACTTGGCTAGACCCAAACCCACTCGGCTAGACCCAAACCCACTCGGCTAGACCGAAACCCACTCGGCTAGACCCAAACCCACGCGGCTACACCCAAACCCACTCCGCTAGACCCAAACCCACTATGCTAGACCCAAACCCACTCGGCTAGACCCTAACCCACTCGGCTAGACCCAAACCCACTCGGCTAGACGCAAACATACTCGGCTAGACCCAAACCAACTCGGCTGGACCCAAACCCACTCGGCTACACCCAAACCCACTCCGCTAGACCCAAACCCACTAGGCTAGACCCTAACCCACTCGGCTAGACCCAAACCCACTCGGCTAGACCCAAACATACTCGGCTAGACCCAAACCAACTCGGCTAGACCCAAATACACTCGGCTTGTACCAAAACCACTCGGCTAGTCCCAAACCCACTCGGCGAGACCAAACCCCACTCGGGTAGAACCAAACCCACTCGGTTAGACACAAATCCACTCGGCTACACCCAAACCCACTCCGCTAGACCCAAACCCACTCAGCTAGACCCAAACCCACTCGGCTAGAACCAAACCCACTCGGCTACACCCAAACCCACTTGGCTAGACCCAAACCCACTCGGCTAGACCCAAACCCACTCGGCTAGTCCCAAACCCACTTGGCTAGACCCAAACCCGCTCGGCTAGACACAAACCCACTCGGCTACACCCAAACTAACTCGGCTAGACCCAAACCCACTCGGCTAGATCCAAACCCACTCGGCTAGACCCAAACCCACTCAGCTAGACCCAACTCCACTCGGCTACACCCAAACCCACACCGCTAGACCCAAACCCACTCGGCTAGACCCAAACCCACTCCGCTAGACCCAAACCCACTCCGCTAGACCCAAACCCACTCCGCTAGACCCAAACCCACGCGGCTAGGCCCAAACCCACTCGGCTAGACCCAAACCCACTCGGCTAGACCCAAACCCACTCGACTAGACCCAAACACACTCGGCTAGACCCAAACCCACTCGGCTGCACCCAAACCCACTCGGCTAGACCCAAACACACTCGGCTAGACCCAAACCCACTCGGCTGGACCCAAACCCACTCGGCTACACCCAAACCCACTCCGCTAGACCCAAACCCACTCGGCTAGACCCAAACCCACTCGGCTAGACCCAAACCCACTGGGCTAGACCCAAACCCACTCGGCTACACCCAAACCCACTCGGCTAGACCCAAACCCACACCACTAGACCCAAACCCACTCGACTAGACCCAAACCCACTCCGCTAGACCCAAACCCACTCGGATGGACACAAACCCACTCGGCTAGACCCAAACCCACTCGGCTACACCCAAACCCACTCCACTAGACCCAACCCCACTCCGCCAGACCCAAACCCACTCGGCTAGACCCAAACCCAATCGGCTAGACCCAAACCCACTCCGCTAGAACCAAACCCAACCCGCTAGACCCAAACCCACTCGGCTAAACCCAAACGGACTCGGCTAGACCCAAACCCACTCCGCTAGACCCAAACCCACTCGGCTAGAACGAAACCCACTCGGCTAGACCCAAACCCACTCGTCTAGACCCAAACCCACTCGGCTAGACCCAAACCCACTTGGCAAGACCCAAACCCGCTCGGCTAGACCCAAACCCACTCGGCTACACCCAAACTAACTCGGCTAGACCCAAACCCACTCGACTAGATCCAAACCCACTCGGCTAGACCCAAACCCACTCGGCTAGACCCAAACCCACGCTGCTAGACCCAAACCCACACCGCTAGACCCAAACCCACTCGGCTAGACCCAAACACACTCCGCTAGACCCAAACCCACTCGGCTAGACCCAAACCCACTCGCCTGGACCCAAACCCACTCGGCTAGACCCAAACCCACTCGGCTAGACCCAAACCCACTCGACTACACCCAAACCCACTCGGCTAGACCCAAACCCACTCGGCTACACCCAAACCCACTCGGCTACACCCAAACCCACTCCGCTAGACCCAAACCCACTCGGCTACACCCAAACCCACTCGGCTACACCCAAACCCACTCGGCTAGACCCAAACCCACTCGGCTAGACCCAAACCCACTCGGCTAGACCCAAACCCACTCGGCTAGACCCAAACCCTGTCGGCTAGACCCAAACCCACTCGGCTAGACCCAAACCCACTCGGCTAGACCCAAACCCATTCGGCTAGACCCAAACCCACTCGGCTAGACCCAAACCCACTCGGCTAGTCCCAAACCCACTCGGCTAGACCCAAACCCACTCGGCTAGACCCAATCCCACTCCGCTAGACACAAACCCACTCCGCTAGACACAAACCCACTCGGTTAGACCCAAACCCACTCGGCTAGACCCAAACCCACTCCGCTAGACCCAAACCCACTCCGCTGGAACCAAACCCACCACGCTAGACCCAAACCCACTCGGCTAAACCCAAACGGACTCGGCTAGACCCAAACCCACTCCGCTAGACCCAAACCCACTCGGCTAGAACAAAACCCACTCGGCTAGACCCAAACCCACTCGTCTAGACCCAAACCCACTCGGCTACACCCAAACCCACTCGGCTACACCCAAACCCACTCGGCTAGACCCAAACCCACTTGGCTAGACCCAAACCCACTCGGCTAGACTCAAACCCACTTGGCTAGTCCCAAAGCCACTCGGCTAGACCCAAACGGACTCGGCTAGACCCAAACCCACCTGGCTAGATGCAAACCCACTCCGCTAGACCCAAACCCACTCCGCTAGGCCCAAACCCACTCGGCTAGACCCAAACCCACTCGGATAGACCCAAACCCTCTAGGCTAGACCCAAACCCACTCCGCTAGACCCAAACCCACTCCGCTAGACCCAAACCCACTCGGCTAGACCCAAACCCACTTGGCTAGACCCAAACCCGCTCGGCTAGACCCAAACCCACTCCGCTACACCCAAACTAACTCGGCTAGACCCAAACCCACTCGGCTAGATCCAAACCCACTCGGCTAGACCCAAACCCACTCGGCTAGACCCAAACCCACTCGGCTAGACCCAAACCCACACCGCTAGACCCAAACCCACTCGGCTAGACCCAAACACACTCCGCTAGACCCAAACCCACTCGGCTAGACCCAAACCCACTCGGCTGGACCCAAACCCACTCGGCTAGACCCAAACCCACTCGGCTAGACCCAAACCCACTCGGCTGGACCCAAACCCACTCGGCTACACCCAAACCCACTCCGCTAGACCCAAACCCACTCGGCTAGACCCAAACCCACTCGGCTAGACCCAAACCCACTCGGCTACACCCAAACCCACTCGGATAGACCCAAACCCTCTAGGCTAGACCCAAACCCACTCCGCTAGACCCAAACCCACTCGGCTAGACCCAAACCCACTCGGCTAGACCCAAACCCACTTGGCTAGACCCAAACCCACTCGGCTAGACCCAAACCCACTCGGCTACACCCAAACTAACTCGGCTAGACCCAAACCCACTCGGCTAGATCCAAACCCACTCGGCTAGACCCAAACCCACTCGGCTAGACCCAAACCCACTCGGCCAGACCCAAACACACTCCGCTAGACCCAAACCCACTCGGCTAGACCCAAACCCACTCGACTACACCCAAACCCACTCGGCTAGATCCAAACCCACTCGGCTACACCCAAACCCACTCGGCTACACCCAAACACACTCCGCTAGACCCAAACCCACTCGGCTAGACCCAAACCCACTCGGCTGGACCCAAACCCACTCGGCTTGACCCAAACCCACTCGGCTAGACCCAAACCCACTCGGCTACACCCAAACCCATTCCGCTAGACCCTAACCCACTCGGCTAGACCCAAACCCACATGCCTAGACCCAAACCCAATCGGCGAGACCCAAACCCACACGGCTGGACCCAAACCCACTCGGCTAGACCCAAACCCACTCGGCTAGACCCAAACCCACTCAGCTAGACCCAAACCCACTCGGCTAGGCCCAAAACCACTCGGCTAGACCCAAGCCCACTCCGCTAGACCCAAACCCACTCCGCTAGACCCAAACCCACGCGGCTAGGCCCAAACCCACTCGGCTAGACCCAAACCCACTCGGCTGGACCCAAACCCACTCGACTAGACCCAAACACACTCGGCTAGACCCAAACCCACTCGGCTGCACCCAAACCCACTCGGCTACACCCAAACCCACTCGGCTAGACCCAAACCCACTTGGCTAGACCCAAACCCACTCGGCTAGACCCAAACCCACTTGGCTAGTCCCAAAGCCACTCGGCTAGACCCAAACGGACTCGGCTAGACCCAAACCCACCTGGCTAGATGCAAACCCACTCCGCTAGACCCAAACCCACTCCGCTAGACCCAAACCCACTCGGCTAGATCCAAACCCACTCGGCTAGACCCAAACCCACTCGGCTAGACCCAAACCCACTCGGCTAGACCCAAACACACTCCGCTAGACCCAAACCCACTCGGCTAGACCCAAACCCACTCGCCTGGACCCAAACCCACTCGGCTAGACCCAAACCCACTCGGCTAGACCCAAACCCACTCGACTACACCCAAATCCACTCGGCTGGACCCAAACCCACTCGACAACACCCAAACCCACTCGGCTACACCCAAACCCACTCCGCTAGACCCAAACCCACTCGGCTACACCCAAACCCACTCGGCTAGACCCAAACCCACTCGGCTAGACCCAAACCCACTCGGCTAGACCCAAACCCACTCGGCTAGACCCAAGCCCACTCGGCTAGACACAAACCCACTCCGCTAGACCCAAACCCACGCGGCTAGGCCCAAACCCACTCGGCTACACCCAAACCCACTCGGCTAGACCCAAACCCACTCGACTAGACCCAAACACACTCGGCTAGACCCAAACCCACTCGGCTGCACCGAAACCCACTCGGCTAGACCCAAACACACTCGGCTAGACCCAAACCCACTCGGCTGGACCCAAACCCACTCGGCTACACCCAAACCCACTCCGCTAGACCCAAACCCACTCGGCTGGACCCAAACCCACTCGGCTAGACCCAAACCCACTTGGCTACACCCAAACCCACTCCACTTGACCCAAACCCACTCCGCCAGACCCAAACCCACTCGGCTAGACCCAAACCCAATCAGCTAGACCCAAACCCACTGCGCTAGAACCAAACCCACCCCGCTAGACCCAAACCCACTCGGCTAAACCCAAACGGACTCGGCTAGACCCAAACCCACTCCGCTAGACCCAAACCCACTCGGCTAGAACGAAACCCACTCGGCTAGACCCAAACCCACTCGTCTAGACCCAAACCCACTCGGCTACACCCAAACCCACTCGGCTACATCCAAACCCACTCGGCTACACCCAAACCCACTTGGCTAGACCCAAACCCACTCGGCTAGACCCAAACCCACTTGGCTAGTCCCAAAGCCACTCGGCTTGACCCAAACGGACTCGGCTAGACCCAAACCCACCTGGCTAGATGAAAACCCACTCCGCTAGACCCAAACCCACTCCGCTAGACCCAAACCCACTCGGCTAGACCCAAACCCACTCGGATAGACCCAAACCCTCTAGGCTAGACCCAAACCCACTCCGCTAGACCCAAACCCACTCGGCTAGACCCAAACCCACTCGGCTAGACCCAAACCCACTTGGCTAGACCCAAACCCGCTCGGCTAGACCCAAACCCGCTCGGCTAGACCCAAACCCACTCGGCTACACCCAAACTAACTCGGCTAGACCCAAACCCACTCCGCTAGATCCAAACCCACTCGGCTAGACCCAAACCCACTCGGCTAGACCCAAACCCACTCGGCTAGACCCAAACACACTCCGCTAGACCCAAACCCACTCGGCTGGACCCAAATCCACTCGCCTGGACCCAAACCCACTCGGCTAGACCCAAACCCACTCGGCTAGACCCAAACCCACTCGACTACACCCAAACCCACTCGGCTAGACCCAAACCCACTCGGCTACACCCAAACCCACTCGGCTACACCCAAACCCACTCCGCTAGACGCAAACCCACTCGGCTACACCCAAACCCACTCGGCTAGACCCAAACCCACTCGGCTAGACCCAAACCCACTCGGCTAGACCCAAACCCACTCGGCTAGACCCAAACCCACTCGGCTAGACCCAAACCCTGTCAGCTAGACCCAAATCCACTCGGCTAAACCCAAACGGACTCGGCTAGACCCAAACCCACTCCGCTAGACCCAAACCCACTCGGCTAGAACGAAACCCACTCGGCTAGACCCAAACCCACTCGTCTAGACCCAAACCCACTCGGCTAGACCCAAACCCGCTCGGCTAGACCCAAACCCACTCGGCTACACTCAAACTAACTCGGCTAGACCCAAACCCACTCGGCTAGATCCAAACCCACTCGGCTAGACCCAAACCCACTCGGCTAGACCCAAACCCACTCGGCTAGACCCAAACCCACACCGCTAGACCCAAACCCACTCGGCTAGACCCAAACACACTCCGCTAGACCCAAACCCACTCGGCTAGACCCAAACCCACTCGACTACACCCAAACCCACTCAGCTAGACCCAAACCCACTCGGCTACACCCAAACCCACTCGGCTACACCCAAACACACTCCGCTAGACCCAAACCCACTCGGCTAGACCCAAACCCACTCGGCTGGACCCAAACCCACTCGGCTAGACCCAAACCCACTCGGCTAGACCCAAACCCACTCGGCTACACCCAAACCCATTCCGCTAGACCCTAACCCACTCGGCTAGACCCAAACCCACATGCCTAGACCCAAACCCACTCGGCTAGACCCAAACCCACTCGACTACACCCAAACCCACTCAGCTAGACCCAAACCCACTCGGCTACACCCAAACCCACTCGGCTACACCCAAACACACTCCGCTAGACCCAAACACACTCGGCTAGACCCAAACCCACTCGGCTGGACCCAAACCCACTCGGCTAGACCCAAACCCACTCGGCTAGACCCAAACCCACTCGGCTACACCCAAACCCATTCCGCTAGACCCTAACCCACTCGGCTAGACCCAAACCCACATGCCTAGACCCAAACCCAATCGGCTAGACCGAAACCCACACGGCTGGACCCAAACCCACTCCGCTAGACCCAAACCCACGCGGCTAGGCCCAAACCCACTCGGCTAGACCCAAACCCACTCGGCTAGACCCAAACCCACTCGACTAGACCCAAACACACTCGGCTAGACCCAAACCCACTCGGCTGCACCCAAACCCGCTCTGCTACACCCAAACCCACTCGGCTAGACCCAAACCCACTTGGCTAGACCCAAACCCACTCGGCTAGACCCAAACCCACTTGGCTAGTCCCAAAGCCACTCGGCTAGACCCAAACGGACTCGGCTAGACCCAAACCCACCTGGCTAGATGCAAACCCACTCCGCTAGACCCAAACCCACTGCGCTAGACCCAAACCCACTCGGCTAGACCCAAACCCACTCGGATAGACCCAAACCCTCTAGGCTAGACCCAAACCCACTCGACTACACCCAAATCCACTCGGCTGGACCCAAACCCACACGGCTAGACCCAAGCCCACTCGGCTAGACCCAAACCCACTCCGCTAGACCCAAACCCACGCGGCTAGGCCCAAACCCACTCGGCTACACCCAAACCCACTCGGCTAGACCCAAACCCACTCGACTAGACCCAAACACACTCGGCTAGACCCAAACCCACTCGGCTGCACCGAAACCCACTCGGCTAGACCCAAACACACTCGGCTAGACCCAAACCCACTCGGCTGGACCCAAACCCACTCGGCTACACCCAAACCCACTCCGCTAGACCCAAACCCACTCGGCTGGACCCAAACCCACTCGGCTAGACCCAAACCCACTCGGCTACACCCAAACCCACTCCACTTGACCCAAACCCACTCCGCCAGACCCAAACCCACTCGGCTAGACCCAAACCCAATCAGCTAGACCCAAACCCACTCCGCTAGAACCAAACCCACCCCGCTAGACCCAAACCCACTCGGCTAAACCCAAACGGACTCGGCTAGACCCAAACCCACTCCGCTAGACCCAAACCCACTCGGCTAGAACGAAACCCACTCGGCTAGACCCAAACCCACTCGTCTAGACCCAAACCCACTCGGCTACACCCAAACCCACTCGGCTACATCCAAAGCCACTCGGCTACACCCAAACCCACTTGGCTAGACCCAAACCCACTCGGCTAGACCCAAACCCACTTGGCTAGTCCCAAAGCCACTCGGCTTGACCCAAACGGACTCGGCTTGACCCAAACCCACCTGGCTAGATGCAAACCCACTCCGCTAGACCCAAACCCACTCCGCTAGACCCAAACCCACTCGGCTAGACCCAAACCCACTCGGATAGACCCAAACCCTCTAGGCTAGACCCAAACCCACTCCGCTAGACCCAAACCCACTCGGCTAGACCCAAACCCACTCGGCTAGACCCAAACCCACTTGGCTAGACCCAAACCCGCTCGGCTAGACCCAAACCCGCTCGGCTAGACCCAAACCCACTCGGCTACACCCAAACTAACTCGGCTAGACCCAAACCCACTCGGCTAGATCCAAACCCACTCGGCTAGACCCAAACCCACTCGGCTAGACCCAAACCCACTCGGCTAGACCCAAACACACTCCGCTAGACCCAAACCCACTCGGCTAGACCCAAATCCACTCGCCTGGACCCAAACCCACTCGGCTAGACCCAAACCCACTCGGCTAGACCCAAACCCACTCGACTACACCCAAACCCACTCGGCTAGACCCAAACCCACTCGGCTACACCCAAACCCACTCGGCTACACCCAAACCCACTCCGCTAGACGCAAACCCACTCGGCTACACCCAAACCCACTCGGCTAGACCCAAACCCACTCGGCTAGACCCAAACCGACACCGCTAGACCCAAACCCACTCGGCTAGAACGAAACCCACTCGGCTAGACCCAAACCCACTCGTCTAGACCCAAACCCACTCGGCTACACCCAAACCCACTCGGCTACATCCAAACCCACTCGGCTACACCCAAACCCACTTGGCTAGTCCCAAAGCCACTCGGCTTGACCCAAACGGACTCGGCTAGACCCAAACCCACCTGGCTAGATGCAAACCCACTCCGCTAGACCCAAACCCACTCCGCTAGACCCAAACCCACTCGGCTAGACCCAAACCCACTCGGATAGACCCAAACCCTCTAGGCTAGACCCAAACCCACTCCGCTAGACCCAAACCCACTCGGCTAGACCCAAACCCACTCGGCTAGACCCAAACCCACTCGGCTAGAACGAAACCCACTCGGCTAGACCCAAACCCACTCGTCTAGACCCAAACCCACTCGACTAGACCCAAACCCGCTCGGCTAGACCCAAACCCACTCGGCTACACCCAAACTAACTCGGCTGGACCCAAACCCACTCGGCTAGATCCAAACCCACTCGGCTAGACCCAAACCCACTCGGCTAGACCCAAACCCACTCGGCTAGACCCAAACCCACTCGCCTGGACCCAAACCCACTCGGCTAGACCCAAACCCACTCGGCTAGACCCAAACCCACTCGACTACACCCAAACCCACTCAGCTAGACCGAAACCCACTCGGCTACACCCAAACCCACTCGGCTACACCCAAACACATTCCGCTAGACCCAAACCCACTCGGCTAGACCCAAACCCACTCGGCTGGACCCAAACCCACTCGGCTAGACCCAAACCCACTCGGCCAGACCCAAACCCACTCGGCTACACCCAAACCCATTCCGCTAGACCCTAACCCACTCGGCTAGACCCAAACCCACATGCCTAGACCCAAACCCAATCGGCTAGACCGAAACCCACACGGCTGGACCCAAACCCACTCGGCTAGACCCACACCCACTCGGCTAGACCCAAACCCACTCAGCCAGACGCAAACCCACTCGGCTAGGCCCAAAACCACTCGGCTAGACCCAAGCCCACTCCGCTGGACCCAAACCCACTCCGCTAGACCCAAACCCACGCGGCTAGGCCCAAACCCACTCGGCTAGACCCAAACCCACTCGGCTAGACCCAAACCCACTCGACTAGACCCAAACACACTCGGCTAGACCCAAACCCACTCGGCTGCACCCAAACCCACTCTGCTACACCCAAACCCACTCGGCTAGACCCAAACCCACTTGGCTAGACCCAAACCCACTCGGCTAGACCCAAACCCACTTGGCTAGTCCCAAAGCCACTCGGCTAGTCCCAAACGGACTCGGCTAGACCCAAACCCACCTGGCTAGATGCAAACCCACTCCGCGAGACCCAAACCCACTGCGCTAGACCCAAACCCACTCGGCCAGACCCAAACCCACTCGGATAGACCCAAACCCTCTAGGCTAGACCCAAACCCACTCCGCTAGACCCAAACCCACTCGGCTAAACCCAAACCCACTCGGCTAGTCCCAAACCCACTGGGCTAGACCCAAACCCGCTCGGCTAGACCCAAACCCACTCGGCTACACCCAAACTAACTCGGCTAGACCCAAACCCACTCGGCTAGATCCAAACCCACTCGGCTAGACCCAAACCCACTCGGCTAGACCCAAACCCACTCGGCTAGACCCAAACCCACACCGCTAGACCCAAACCCACTCGGCTACACCCAAACACACTCCGCTAGACCCAAACCCACTCGGCTAGACCCAAACCCACTCGCCTGGACCCAAACCCACTCGGCTAGACCCAAACCCACTCGGCTAGACGCAAACCCACTCGACTACACCCAAACCCACTCGGCTAGACCCAAACCCACTCGGCTACACCCAAACCCACTCGGCTACACCCAAACACACTCCGCTAGACCCAAACCCACTCGGCTAGACCCAAACCCACTCGGCTGGACCCAAACCCACTCGGCTAGACCCAAACCGACACCGCTAGACCCAAACCCACTCGGCTAGAACGAAACCCACTCGGCTAGACCCAAACCCACTCGTCTAGACCCAAACCCACTCGGCTACACCCAAACCCACTCGGCTACATCCAAACCCACTCGGCTACACCCAAACCCACTTGGCTAGTCCCAAAGCCACTCGGCTTGACCCAAACGGACTCGGCTAGACCCAAACCCACCTGGCTAGATGCAAACCCACTCCGCTAGACCCAAACCCACTCCGCTAGACCCAAACCCACTCGGCTAGACCCAAACCCACTCGGATAGACCCAAACCCTCTAGGCTAGACCCAAACCCACTCCGCTAGACCCAAACCCACTCGGCTAGACCCAAACCCACTCGGCTAGACCCAAACCCACTTGGCTAGACCCAAACCCGCTCGGCTGGACCCAAACCCGCTCGGCTAGACCCAAACCCACTCGGCTACACCCAAACTAACTCGGCTAGACCCAAACCCACTCGGCTAGATCCAAACCCACTCGGCTAGACCCAAACCCACTCGGCTAGACCCAAACCCACTCAGCTAGACCCAAACACACTCCGCTAGACCCAAACCCACTCGGCTAGACCCAAACCACTCGCCTGGACCCAAACCCACTCGGCTAGACCCAAACCCACTCGGCTAGACCCAAACCCACTCGACTACACCCAAACCCACTCGGCTAAACCCAAACCCACTCGGCTACACCCAAACCCACTCGGCTACACCCAAACCCACTCCGCTAGACGCAAACCCACTCGGCTACACCCAAACCCACTCGGCTAGACCCAAACCCACTCGGCTAGACCCAAACCCACTCGGCTAGACCCAAACCCACTCGGCGAGACCCAAACCCACTCGGCTAGACCCAAACCCTGTCGGCTAGACCCAAATCCACTCGGCTAAACCCAAACGGACTCGGCTAGACCCAAACCCACTCCGCTAGACCCAAACCCACTCGGCTAGAACGAAACCCACTCGGCTAGACCCAAACCCACTCGTCTAGACCCAAACCCACTCGGCTAGACCCAAAGCCGCTCGGCTAGACCCAAACCCACTCGGCTACACCCAAACTAACTCGGCTAGACCCAAACCCACTCGGCTAGATCCAAACCCACTCGGCTAGACCCAAACCCACTCGGCTAGACCCAAACCCACTCGGCTAGACCCAAACCCACACCGCTAGACCCAAACCCACTCGGCTAGACCCAAACACACTCCGCTAGACCCAAACCCACTCGGCTAGACCCAAACCCACTCGCCTGGACCCAAACCCACTCGGCTAGACCCAAACCCACTCGGCTAGACCCAAACCCACTCGACTACACCCAAACCCACTCAGCTAGACCCAAACCCACTCGGCTACACCCAAACCCACTCGGCTACACCCAAACACACTCCGCTAGACCCAAACCCACTCGGCTAGACCCAAACCCACTCGGCTGGACCCAAACCCACTCGGCTAGACCCAAACCCACTCAGCTAGACCCAAACCCACTCGGCTACACCCAAACCCATTCCGCTAGACCCTAACCCACTCGGCTAGACCCAAACCCACATGCCTAGACCCAAACCCAATCGGCTAGACCGAAACCCACACGGCTGGACCCAAACCCACTCGGCTAGACCCAAACCCACTCGGCTAGACACAAACCCACTCAGCCAGACGCAAACCCACTCGGCTAGGCCCAAAACCACTCGGCTAGACCCAAGCCCACTCCGCTGGACCCAAACCCACTCCGCTAGACCCAAACCCACGCGGCTAGGCCCAAACCCACTCGGCTAGACCCAAACCCACTCGGCTAGACCCAAACCCACTCGACTAGACCCAAACACACTCGGCTAGACCCAAACCCACTCGGCTGCACCCAAACCCACTCTGCTACACCCAAACCCACTCGGCTAGACCCAAACCCACTTGGCTAGACCCAAACCCACTCGGCTAGACCCAAACCCACTTGGCTAGTCCCAAAGCCACTCGGCTAGACCCAAACGGACTCGGCTAGACCCAAACCCACCTGGCTAGATGCAAACCCACTCCGCTAGACCCAAACCCACTGCGCTAGACCCAAACCCACTCGGCTAGACCCAAACCCACTCGGATAGACCCAAACCCTCTTGGCTAGACCCAAACCCACTCCGCTAGACCCAAACCCACTCGGCTAAACCCAAACCCACTCTGCTAGTCCCAAACCCACTTGGCTAGACCCAAACCCGCTCGGCTAGACCCAAACCCACTCGGCTACACCCAAACTAACTCGGCTAGACCCAAACCCACTCGGCTAGATCCAAACCCACTCGGCTAGACCCAAACCCACTCGGCTAGACCCAAACCCACTCGGCTAGACCCAAACCCACACCGCTAGACCCAAACCCACTCGGCTAGACCCAAACACACTCCGCTAGACCCAAACCCACTCGGCTAGACCCAAACCCACTCGCCTGGACCCAAACCCACTCGGCTAGACCCAAACCCACTCGGCTAGACCCAAACCCACTCGACTACACCCAAACCCACTCGGCTACACCCAAACCCACTCGGCTACACCCAAACCCACTCGGCTACACCCAAACACACTCCGCTAGACCCAAACCCACTCGGCTAGACCCAAACCCACTCGGCTGGACCCAAACCCACGCGGCTAGACCCAAACCCACACCGCTAGACCCAAACCCACTCGGCTAGACCCAAACACACTCCGCTAGACCCAAACCCACTCGGCTAGACCCAAACCCACTCGCCTGGACCCAAACCCACTCGGCTAGACCCAAACCCACTCGGCTAGACCCAAACCCACTCGACTACACCCAAACCCACTCGGCTAGACCCAAACCCACTCGGCTACACACAAACCCACTCGGCTACACCCAAACACACTCCGCTAGACCCAAACCCACTCGGCTGGACCCAAACCCTCTCGGCTAGACCCAAACCCACTCGGCTAGACCCAAACCCACTCGGCTAGACCCAAACCCACTCGGCTACACCCAAACCCATTCCGCTAGACCCTAACCCACTCGGCTAGGCCCAAAACCACTCGGCTAGACCCAAGCCCACTCGGCTAGACCCAAACCCACTCCGCTAGACCCAAACCCACGCGGCTAGGCCCAAACCCACTCGGCTAGACCCAAACCCACTCGGCTACACCCAAACACACTCCGCTAGACCCAAACCCACTCGGCTAGACCCAAACCCACTCGGCTGGACCCAAACCCACTCGGCTAGACCCAAACCCACTCGGCTAGACCCAAACCCACTCGGCTACACCCAAACCCATTCCGCTAGACCCTAACCCACTCGGCTAGACCCAAACCCACATGCCTAGATCCAAACCCAATCGGCTAGACCGAAACCCACACGGCTGGACCCAAACCCACTCGGCTAGACCCAAACCCACTCGGCTAGACCCAAACCCACTCAGCCAGACGCAAACCCACTCGGCTAGGCCCAAAACCACTCGGCTAGACCCAAGCCCACTCCGCTGGACCCAAACCCACTCCGCTAGACCCAAACCCACGCGGCTAGGCCCAAACCCACTCGGCTAGACCCAAACCCACTCGGCTAGACCCAAACCCACTCGACTAGACCCAAACACACTCGGCTAGACCCAAACCCACACCGCTAGACCCAAACCCACTCGGCTAGACCCAAACACACTCCGCTAGACCCAAACCCACTCGGCTAGACCCAAACCCACTCGCCTGGACCCAAACCCACTCGGCTAGACCCAAACCCACTCGGCTAGACCCAAACCCACTCGACTACACCCAAACCCACTCAGCTAGACCCAAACCCACTCGGCTACACCCAAACCCACTCGGCTACACCCAAACACACTCCGCTAGACCCAAACCCACTCGGCTAGACCCAAACCCACTCGGCTGGACCCAAACCCACTCGGCTAGACCCAAACCCACTCAGCTAGACCCAAACCCACTCGGCTACACCCAAACCCATTCCGCTAGACCCTAACCCACTCGGCTAGACCCAAACCCACATGCCTAGACCCAAACCCAATCGGCTAGACCGAAACCCACACGGCTGGACCCAAACCCACTCGGCTAGACCCAAACCCACTCGGCTAGACCCAAACCCACTCAGCCAGACGCAAACCCACTCGGCTAGGCCCAAAACCACTCGGCTAGACCCAAGCCCACTCCGCTGGACCCAAACCCACTCCGCTAGACCCAAACCCACGCGGCTAGGCCCAAACCCACTCGGCTAGACCCAAACCCACTCGGCTAGACCCAAACCCACTCGACTAGACCCAAACACACTCGGCTAGACCCAAACCCACTCGGCTGCACCCAAACCCACTCTGCTACACCCAAACCCACTCGGCTAGACCCAAACCCACTTGGCTAGACCCAAACCCACTCGGCTAGACCCAAACCCACTTGGCTAGTCCCAAAGCCACTCGGCTAGACCCAAACGGACTCGGCTAGACCCAAACCCACCTGGCTAGATGCAAACCCACTCCGCTAGACCCAAACCCACTGCGCTAGACCCAAACCCACTCGGCTAGACCCAAACCCACTCGGCTACACCCAAACTAACTCGGCTAGACCCAAACCCACTCGGCTAGATCCAAACCCACTCGGCTAGACCCAAACCCACTCGGCTAGACCCAAACCCACTCGGCTAGACCCAAACCCACACCGCTAGACCCAAACCCACTCGGCTAGACCCAAACACACTCCGCTAGACCCAAACCCACTCGGCTAGACCCAAACCCACTCGCCTGGACCCAAACCCACTCGGCTAGACCCAAACCCACTCGGCTAGACCCAAACCCACTCGACTACACCCAAACCCACTCGGCTAGACCCAAACCCACTCGGCTACACCCAAACCCACTCGGCTACACCCAAACACACTCCGCTAGACCCAAACCCACTCGGCTAGACCCAAACCCACTCGGCTGGACCCAAACCCACTCGGCTAGACCCAAACCCACACCGCTAGACCCAAACCCACTCGGCTAGACCCAAACACACTCCGCTAGACCCAAACCCACTCGGCTAGACCCAAACCCACTCGCCTGGACCCAAACCCACTCGGCTAGACCCAAACCCACTCGGCTAGACCCAAACCCACTCGACTACACCCAAACCCACTCGGCTAGACCCAAACCCACTCGGCTACACACAAACCCACTCGGCTACACCCAAACACACTCCGCTAGACCCAAACCCACTCGGCTGGACCCAAACCCACTCGGCTAGACCCAAACCCACTCGGCTAGACCCAAACCCACTCGGCTAGACCCAAACCCACTCGGCTACACCCAAACCCATTCCGCTAGACCCTAACCCACTCGGCTAGGCCCAAAACCACTCGGCTAGACCCAAGCCCACTCGGCTAGACCCAAACCCACTCCGCTAGACCCAAACCCACGCGGCTAGGCCCAAACCCACTCGGCTAGACCCAAACCCACTCGGCTAGACCCAAACCCACTCGACTAGACCCAAACACACTCGGCTAGACCCAAACCCACTCGGCTGCACCCAAACCCACTCGGCTAGACCCAAACCCACACCGCTAGACCCAAACCCACTCGGCTAGACCCAAACACACTCCGCTAGACCCAAACCCACTCGGCTAGACCCAAACCCACTCGCCTGGACCCAAACCCACTCGGCTAGACCCAAACCCACTCGGCTAGACCCAAACCCACTCGACTACACCCAAACCCACTCAGCTAGACCCAAACCCACTCGGCTACACCCAAACCCACTCGGCTACACCCAAACACACTCCGCTAGACCCAAACCCACTCGGCTAGACCCAAACCCACTCGGCTGGACCCAAACCCACTCGGCTAGACCCAAACCCACTCGGCTAGACCCAAACCCACTCGGCTACACCCAAACCCATTCCGCTAGACCCTAACCCACTCGGCTAGACCCAAACCCACATGCCTAGACCCAAACCCAATCGGCTAGACCGAAACCCACACGGCTGGACCCAAACCCACTCGGCTAGACCCAAACCCACTCGGCTAGACCCAAACCCACTCAGCCAGACGCAAACCCACTCGGCTAGGCCCAAAACCACTCGGCTAGACCCAAGCCCACTCCGCTGGACCCAAACCCACTCCGCTAGACCCAAACCCACGCGGCTAGGCCCAAACCCACTCGGCTAGACCCAAACCCACTCGGCCAGACCCAAACCCACTCGACTAGACCCAAACACACTCGGCTAGACCCAAACCCACTCGGCTGCACCCAAACCCACTCTGCTACACCCAAACCCACTCGGCTAGACCCAAACCCACTTGGCTAGACCCAAACCCACTCGGCTAGACCCAAACCCACTTGGCTAGTCCCAAAGCCACTCGGCTAGACCCAAACCCACTCGCCTGGACCCAAACCCACTCGGCTAGACCCAAACCCACTCGGCTAGACCCAAACCCACTCGACTACACCCAAACCCACTCAGCTAGACCCAAACCCACTCGGCTACACCCAAACCCACTCGGCTACACCCAAACACACTCTGCTAGACCCAAACCCACTCGGCTAGACCCAAACCCACTCGGCTAGACCCAAGCCCACTCCGCTGGACCCAAACCCACTCCGCTAGACCCAAACCCACGCGGCTAGGCCCAAACCCACTCGGCTAGACCCAAACCCACTCGGCTAGACCCAAACCCACTCGACTAGACCCAAACACACTCGGCTAGACCCAAACCCACTCGGCTGCACCCAAACCCACTCTGCTACACCCAAACCCACTCGGCTAGACCCAAACCCACTTGGCTAGACCCAAACCCACTCGGCTAGACCCAAACCCACTTGGCTAGTCCCAAAGCCACTCGGCTAGACCCAAACGGACTCGGCTAGACCCAAACCCACCTGGCTAGATGCAAACCCACTCCGCTAGACCCAAACCCACTGCGCTAGACCCAAACCCACTCGGCTAGACCCAAACCCACTCGGCTACACCCAAACTAACTCGGCTAGACCCAAACCCACTCGGCTAGATCCAAACCCACTCGGCTAGACCCAAACCCACTCGGCTAGACCCAAACCCACTCGGCTAGACCCAAACCCACACCGCTAGACCCAAACCCACTCGGCTAGACCCAAACACACTCCGCTAGACCCAAACCCACTCGGCTAGACCCAAACCCACTCGCCTGGACCCAAACCCACTCGGCTAGACCCAAACCCACTCGGCTAGACCCAAACCCACTCGACTACACCCAAACCCACTCGGCTAGACCCAAACCCACTCGGCTACACCCAAACCCACTCGGCTACACCCAAACACACTCCGCTAGACCCAAACCCACTCGGCTAGACCCAAACCCACTCGGCTGGACCCAAACCCACTCGGCTAGACCCAAACCCACACCGCTAGACCCAAACCCACTCGGCTAGACCCAAACACACTCCGCTAGACCCAAACCCACTCGGCTAGACCCAAACCCACTCGCCTGGACCCAAACCCACTCGGCTAGACCCAAACCCACTCGGCTAGACCCAAACCCACTCGACTACACCCAAACCCACTCGGCTAGACCCAAACCCACTCGGCTACACACAAACCCACTCGGCTACACCCAAACACACTCCGCTAGACCCAAACCCACTCGGCTGGACCCAAACCCACTCGGCTAGACCCAAACCCACTCGGCTAGACCCAAACCCACTCGGCTAGACCCAAACCCACTCGGCTACACCCAAACCCATTCCGCTAGACCCTAACCCACTCGGCTAGGCCCAAAACCACTCGGCTAGACCCAAGCCCACTCGGCTAGACCCAAACCCACTCCGCTAGACCCAAACCCACGCGGCTAGGCCCAAACCCACTCGGCTAGACCCAAACCCACTCGGCTAGACCCAAACCCACTCGACTAGACCCAAACACACTCGGCTAGACCCAAACCCACTCGGCTGCACCCAAACCCACTCGGCTAGACCCAAACCCACTCGGCTAGACCCAAACCCACTCGACTACACCCAAACCCACTCAGCTAGACCCAAACCCACTCGGCTACACCCAAACCCACTCAGCTAGACCCAAACCCACTCGGCTACACCCAAACCCACTCGGCTACACCCAAACACACTCTGCTAGACCCAAACCCACTCGGCTAGACCCAAACCCACTCGGCTAGACCCAAGCCCACTCCGCTGGACCCAAACCCACTCCGCTAGACCCAAACCCACGCGGCTAGGCCCAAACCCACTCGGCTAGACCCAAACCCACTCGGCTAGACCCAAACCCACTCGACTAGACCCAAACACACTCGGCTAGACCCAAACCCACTCGGCTGCACCCAAACCCACTCTGCTACACCCAAACCCACTCGGCTAGACCCAAACCCACTTGGCTAGACCCAAACCCACTCGGCTAGACCCAAACCCACTTGGCTAGTCCCAAAGCCACTCGGCTAGACCCAAACGGACTCGGCTAGACCCAAACCCACCTGGCTAGATGCAAACCCACTCCGCTAGACCCAAACCCACTGCGCTAGACCCAAACCCACTCGGCTAGACCCAAACCCACTCGGCTACACCCAAACTAACTCGGCTAGACCCAAACCCACTCGGCTAGATCCAAACCCACTCGGCTAGACCCAAACCCACTCGGCTAGACCCAAACCCACTCGGCTAGACCCAAACCCACACCGCTAGACCCAAACCCACTCGGCTAGACCCAAACACACTCCGCTAGACCCAAACCCACTCGGCTAGACCCAAACCCACTCGCCTGGACCCAAACCCACTCGGCTAGACCCAAACCCACTCGGCTAGACCCAAACCCACTCGACTACACCCAAACCCACTCGGCTAGACCCAAACCCACTCGGCTACACCCAAACCCACTCGGCTACACCCAAACACACTCCGCTAGACCCAAACCCACTCGGCTAGACCCAAACCCACTCGGCTGGACCCAAACCCACTCGGCTAGACCCAAACCCACACCGCTAGACCCAAACCCACTCGGCTAGACCCAAACACACTCCGCTAGACCCAAACCCACTCGGCTAGACCCAAACCCACTCGCCTGGACCCAAACCCACTCGGCTAGACCCAAACCCACTCGGCTAGACCCAAACCCACTCGACTACACCCAAACCCACTCGGCTAGACCCAAACCCACTCGGCTACACACAAACCCACTCGGCTACACCCAAACACACTCCGCTAGACCCAAACCCACTCGGCTGGACCCAAACCCACTCGGCTAGACCCAAACCCACTCGGCTAGACCCAAACCCACTCGGCTAGACCCAAACCCACTCGGCTACACCCAAACCCATTCCGCTAGACCCTAACCCACTCGGCTAGGCCCAAAACCACTCGGCTAGACCCAAGCCCACTCGGCTAGACCCAAACCCACTCCGCTAGACCCAAACCCACGCGGCTAGGCCCAAACCCACTCGGCTAGACCCAAACCCACTCGGCTAGACCCAAACCCACTCGACTAGACCCAAACACACTCGGCTAGACCCAAACCCACTCGGCTGCACCCAAACCCACTCGGCTAGACCCAAACCCACACCGCTAGACCCAAACCCACTCGGCTAGACCCAAACACACTCCGCTAGACCCAAACCCACTCGGCTAGACCCAAACCCACTCGCCTGGACCCAAACCCACTCGGCTAGACCCAAACCCACTCGGCTAGACCCAAACCCACTCGACTACACCCAAACCCACTCAGCTAGACCCAAACCCACTCGGCTACACCCAAACCCACTCGGCTACACCCAAACACACTCCGCTAGACCCAAACCCACTCGGCTAGACCCAAACCCACTCGGCTGGACCCAAACCCACTCGGCTAGACCCAAACCCACTCGGCTAGACCCAAACCCACTCGGCTACACCCAAACCCATTCCGCTAGACCCTAACCCACTCGGCTAGACCCAAACCCACATGCCTAGACCCAAACCCAATCGGCTAGACCGAAACCCACACGGCTGGACCCAAACCCACTCGGCTAGACCCAAACCCACTCGGCTAGACCCAAACCCACTCAGCCAGACGCAAACCCACTCGGCTAGGCCCAAAACCACTCGGCTAGACCCAAGCCCACTCCGCTGGACCCAAACCCACTCCGCTAGACCCAAACCCACGCGGCTAGGCCCAAACCCACTCGGCTAGACCCAAACCCACTCGGCCAGACCCAAACCCACTCGACTAGACCCAAACACACTCGGCTAGACCCAAACCCACTCGGCTGCATCCAAACCCACTCTGCTACACCCAAACCCACTCGGCTAGACCCAAACCCACTTGGCTAGACCCAAACCCACTCGGCTAGACCCAAACCCACTTGGCTAGTCCCAAAGCCACTCGGCTAGACCCAAACGGACTCGGCTAGACCCAAACCCACCTGGCTAGATGCAAACCCACTCCGCTAGACCCAAACCCACTGCGCTAGACCCAAACCCACTCGGCTAGACCCAAACCCACTCGGATAGACCCACACCCTCTAGGCTAGACCCAAACCCACTCCGCTAGACCCAAACCCACTCGGCTAAACCCAAACCCACTCGGCTAGTCCCAAACCCACTTGGCTAGACCCAAACCCGCTCGGCTAGACCCAAACCCACTCGGCTACACCCAAACTAACTCGGCTAGACCCAAACCCACTCGGCTAGATCCAAACCCACTCGGCTAGACCCAAACCCACTCGGCTAGACCCAAACCCACTCGGCTAGACCCAAACCCACACCGCTAGACCCAAACCCACTCGGCTAGACCCAAACACACTCCGCTAGACCCAAACCCACTCGGCTAGACCCAAACCCACTCGCCTGGACCCAAACCCACTCGGCTAGACCCAAACCCACTCGGCTAGACCCAAACCCACTCGACTACACCCAAACCCACTCGGCTAGACCCAAACCCACTCGGCTACACCCAAACCCACTCGGCTACACCCAAACACACTCCGCTAGACCCAAACCCACTCGGCTGGACCCAAACCCACTCGGCTGGACCCAAACCCACTCGGCTAGACCCAAACCCACACCGCTAGACCCAAACCCACTCGGCTAGACCCAAACACACTCCGCTAGACCCAAACCCACTCGGCTAGACCCAAACCCACTCGCCTGGACCCAAACCCACTCGGCTAGACCCAAACCCACTCGGCTAGACCCAAACCCACTCGACTACACCCAAACCCACTCGGCTAGACCCAAACCCACTCGGCTACACACAAACCCACTCGGCTACACCCAAACACACTCCGCTAGACCCAAACCCACTCGGCTGGACCCAAACCCACTCGGCTAGACCCAAACCCACTCGGCTAGACCCAAACCAACTCGGCTAGACCCAAACCCACTCGGCTACACCCAAACCCATTCCGCTAGACCCTAACCCACTCGGCTAGGCCCAAAACCACTCGGCTAGACCCAAGCCCACTCGGCTAGACCCAAACCCACTCCACTAGACCCAAACCCACGCGGCTAGGCCCAAACCCACTCGGCTAGACCCAAACCCACTCGGCTAGACCCAAACCCACTCGACTAGACCCAAACACACTCGGCTAGACCCAAACCCACTCGGCTGCACCCAAACCCACTCGGCTAGACCCAAACACACTCGGCTAGACCCAAACCCACTCGGCTGGACCCAAACCCACTCGGCTACACCCAAACCCACTCCGCTAGACCCAAACCCACTCGGCTAGACCCAAACCCACTCGGCTAGACCCAAACCCACTGCGCTAGAACCAAACCCACTCGGCTACACCCAAACCCACTCGGCTAGACCCAAACCCACACCGCTAGACCCAAACCAACTCGACCAGACCCAAACCCACTCCGCTAGTCCCAAACCCACTCGGCTGGACCCAAACCCACTCGGCTAGACCCAAACCCACTCGGCTACACCCAAACCCACTCCACTAGACCCAAACCCACTCGGCCAGACCCAAACCCACTCGGCTAGACCCAAACCCAATCGGCTAGACCCAAACCCACTCCGCTAGAACCAAACCCACCCCGCTGGACCCAAACCCACTCGGCTAAACCCAAACGGACTCGGCTAGACCCAAACCCACTCCGCTAGACCCAAACCCACTCGGCTAGAACGAAACCCACTCGGCTAGACCCAAACCCACTCGTCTAGACCCAAACCCACTCGGCTACACCCAAACCCACTGGGCTACATCCAAACCCACTCGGCTACACCCAAACCCACTTGGCTAGACCCAAACCCACTCGGCTAGACCCAAACCCACTTGGCTAGTCCCAAAGCCACTCGGCTTGACCCAAACGGACTCGGCTAGACCCAAACCCACCTGGCTAGATGCAAACCCACTCCGCTGGACCCAAACCCACTCCGCTAGACCCAAACCCACTCGGCTAGACCCAAACCCACTCGGATAGACCCAAACCCTCTAGGCTAGACCCAAACCCACTCCGCTAGACCCAAACCCACTCAGCTAGACCCAAACCCACTCGGCTAGACCCAAACCCACTTGGCTAGACCCAAACCCGCTCGGCTAGACCCAAACACACTCCGCTAGACCCAAACCCACTCGGCTGGACCCAAACCCACTCGGCTGGACCCAAGCCCACTCGGCTAGACCCAAACCCACTTGGCTAGACCCAAACCCACTCGGCTAGACCCAAACCCACTCAGCTAGACCCTAACCCACTCGGCTAGGCCCAAAACCACTCGGCTAGACCCAAGCCCACTCGGCTAGACCCAAACCCACTCCGCTAGACCCAAACCCACGCGGCTAGGCCCAAACCCACTCGGCTAGACCCAAACCCACTCGGCTAGACCCAAACCCACTCGACTGGACCCAAACACACTCGGCTAGACCCAAACCCACTCGGCTGGACCCAAACCCACTCGGCTGGACCCAAACCCACTCGGCTAGACCCAAACCCACTCGGCTAGACCCAAACCCACTCGGCTACACCCACACCCATTCCGCTAGACCCTAACCCACTCGGCTAGACCCAAACCCACATGCCTAGACCCAAACCCAATCGGCTGGAACCAAACCCACACGGCTGGACCCAAACCCACTCGGCTAGACCCAAACCCACTCGGCTAGACCCAAACCCACTCAGCTAGACCCAAACCCACTCGGCTAGGCCCAAAACCACTCGGCTAGACCCAAGCCCACTCCGCTAGATGCAAACCCACTCCGCTAGACCCAAACCCACTCCGCTAGACCCAAACCCACTCGGCTAGATCCAAACCCACTCGGCTAGACGCAAACCCACTCGGCTAGACCTAAACCCACTCGGCTAGACCCAAACACACTCCGCTAGACACAAACCCACTCGGCTAGACCCAAACCCACTCGCCTGGACCCAAACCCACTCGGCTAGACCCAAACCCACTCGGCTAGACCCAAACCCACTCGACTACACCCAAACCCACTCGGCTAGACCCAAACCCACTCGGCAACACCCAAACCCACTCGGCTACACCCAAACCCACTCCGCTAGACCCAAACCCACTCGGCTACACCCAAACCCACTCGGCTAGACCCAAACCCACTCGGCTAGACCCAAACCCACTCGGCTAGACCCAAACCCACTCGGCTAGACCCAAACCCACTGGGCTAGACCCAAACCCACTCCGCTAGACCCAAGCCCACTCGGCTAGACCCAAACCCACTCCGCTAGACCCAAACCCACGCGGCTAGGCCCAAACCCACTCGGCTAGACCCAAACCCACTCGGCTAGACCCAAACCCACTCGACTAGTCCCAAAGCCACTCGGCTAGACCCAAACGGACTCGGCTAGACCCAAACCCACCTGGCTAGATGCAAACCCACTCCGCTAGACCCAAACCCACTGCGCTAGACCCAAACCCACTCGGCTAGACCCAAACCCACTCGGATAGACCCAAACCCTCTAGGCTAGACCCAAACCCACTCGACTACACCCAAATCCACTCGGCTGGACCCAAACCCACACGGCTAGACCCAAGCCCACTCGGCTAGACCCAAACCCACTCCGCTAGACCCAAACCCACGCGGCTAGGCCCAAACCCACTCGGCTACACCCAAACCCACTCGGCTAGACCCAAACCCACTCGACTAGACCCAAACACACTCGGCTAGACCCAAACCCACTCGGCTGCACCGAAACCCACTCGGCTAGACCCAAACACACTCGGCTAGACCCAAACCCACTCGGCTGGACCCAAACCCACTCGGCTACACCCAAACCCACTCCGCTAGACCCAAACCCACTCGGCTGGACCCAAACCCACTCGGCTAGACCCAAACCCACTCGGCTACACCCAAACCCACTCCACTTGACCCAAACCCACTCCGCCAGACCCAAACCCACTCGGCTAGACCCAAACCCAATCAGCTAGACCCAAACCCACTCCGCTAGAACCAAACCCACCCCGCTAGACCCAAACCCACTCGGCTAAACCCAAACGGACTCGGCTAGACCCAAACCCACTCCGCTAGACCCAAACCCACTCGGCTAGAACGAAACCCACTCGGCTAGACCCAAACCCACTCGTCTAGACCCAAACCCACTCGGCTACACCCAAACCCACTCGGCTACATCCAAAGCCACTCGGCTACACCCAAACCCACTTGGCTAGACCCAAACCCACTCGGCTAGACCCAAACCCACTTGGCTAGTCCCAAAGCCACTCGGCTTGACCCAAACGGACTCGGCTTGACCCAAACCCACCTGGCTAGATGCAAACCCACTCCGCTAGACCCAAACCCACTCCGCTAGACCCAAACCCACTCGGCTAGACCCAAACCCACTCGGATAGACCCAAACCCTCTAGGCTAGACCCAAACCCACTCCGCTAGACCCAAACCCACTCGGCTAGACCCAAACCCACTCGGCTAGACCCAAACCCACTTGGCTAGACCCAAACCCGCTCGGCTAGACCCAAACCCGCTCGGCTAGACCCAAACCCACTCGGCTACACCCAAACTAACTCGGCTAGACCCAAACCCACTCGGCTAGATCCAAACCCACTCGGCTAGACCCAAACCCACTCGGCTAGACCCAAACCCACTCGGCTAGACCCAAACACACTCCGCTAGACCCAAACCCACTCGGCTAGACCCAAATCCACTCGCCTGGACCCAAACCCACTCGGCTAGACCCAAACCCACTCGGCTAGACCCAAACCCACTCGACTACACCCAAACCCACTCGGCTAGACCCAAACCCACTCGGCTACACCCAAACCCACTCGGCTACACCCAAACCCACTCCGCTAGACGCAAACCCACTCGGCTACACCCAAACCCACTCGGCTAGACCCAAACCCACTCGGCTAGACCCAAACCGACACCGCTAGACCCAAACCCACTCGGCTAGAACGAAACCCACTCGGCTAGACCCAAACCCACTCGTCTAGACCCAAACCCACTCGGCTACACCCAAACCCACTCGGCTACATCCAAACCCACTCGGCTACACCCAAACCCACTTGGCTAGTCCCAAAGCCACTCGGCTTGACCCAAACGGACTCGGCTAGACCCAAACCCACCTGGCTAGATGCAAACCCACTCCGCTAGACCCAAACCCACTCCGCTAGACCCAAACCCACTCGGCTAGACCCAAACCCACTCGGATAGACCCAAACCCTCTAGGCTAGACCCAAACCCACTCCGCTAGACCCAAACCCACTCGGCTAGACCCAAACCCACTCGGCTAGACCCAAACCCACTCGGCTAGAACGAAACCCACTCGGCTAGACCCAAACCCACTCGTCTAGACCCAAACCCACTCGACTAGACCCAAACCCGCTCGGCTAGACCCAAACCCACTCGGCTACACCCAAACTAACTCGGCTGGACCCAAACCCACTCGGCTAGATCCAAACCCACTCGGCTAGACCCAAACCCACTCGGCTAGACCCAAACCCACTCGGCTAGACCCAAACCCACTCGCCTGGACCCAAACCCACTCGGCTAGACCCAAACCCACTCGGCTAGACCCAAACCCACTCGACTACACCCAAACCCACTCAGCTAGACCCAAACCCACTCGGCTACACCCAAACCCACTCGGCTACACCCAAACACATTCCGCTAGACCCAAACCCACTCGGCTAGACCCAAACCCACTCGGCTGGACCCAAACCCACTCGGCTAGACCCAAACCCACTCGGCCAGACCCAAACCCACTCGGCTACACCCAAACCCATTCCGCTAGACCCTAACCCACTCGGCTAGACCCAAACCCACATGCCTAGACCCAAACCCAATCGGCTAGACCGAAACCCACACGGCTGGACCCAAACCCACTCGGCTAGACCCACACCCACTCGGCTAGACCCAAACCCACTCAGCCAGACGCAAACCCACTCGGCTAGGCCCAAAACCACTCGGCTAGACCCAAGCCCACTCCGCTGGACCCAAACCCACTCCGCTAGACCCAAACCCACGCGGCTAGGCCCAAACCCACTCGGCTAGACCCAAACCCACTCGGCTAGACCCAAACCCACTCGACTAGACCCAAACACACTCGGCTAGACCCAAACCCACTCGGCTGCACCCAAACCCACTCTGCTACACCCAAACCCACTCGGCTAGACCCAAACCCACTTGGCTAGACCCAAACCCACTCGGCTAGACCCAAACCCACTTGGCTAGTCCCAAAGCCACTCGGCTAGTCCCAAACGGACTCGGCTAGACCCAAACCCACCTGGCTAGATGCAAACCCACTCCGCGAGACCCAAACCCACTGCGCTAGACCCAAACCCACTCGGCCAGACCCAAACCCACTCGGATAGACCCAAACCCTCTAGGCTAGACCCAAACCCACTCCGCTAGACCCAAACCCACTCGGCTAAACCCAAACCCACTCGGCTAGTCCCAAACCCACTGGGCTAGACCCAAACCCGCTCGGCTAGACCCAAACCCACTCGGCTACACCCAAACTAACTCGGCTAGACCCAAACCCACTCGGCTAGATCCAAACCCACTCGGCTAGACCCAAACCCACTCGGCTAGACCCAAACCCACTCGGCTAGACCCAAACCCACACCGCTAGACCCAAACCCACTCGGCTACACCCAAACACACTCCGCTAGACCCAAACCCACTCGGCTAGACCCAAACCCACTCGCCTGGACCCAAACCCACTCGGCTAGACCCAAACCCACTCGGCTAGACGCAAACCCACTCGACTACACCCAAACCCACTCGGCTAGACCCAAACCCACTCGGCTACACCCAAACCCACTCGGCTACACCCAAACACACTCCGCTAGACCCAAACCCACTCGGCTAGACCCAAACCCACTCGGCTGGACCCAAACCCACTCGGCTAGACCCAAACCGACACCGCTAGACCCAAACCCACTCGGCTAGAACGAAACCCACTCGGCTAGACCCAAACCCACTCGTCTAGACCCAAACCCACTCGGCTACACCCAAACCCACTCGGCTACATCCAAACCCACTCGGCTACACCCAAACCCACTTGGCTAGTCCCAAAGCCACTCGGCTTGACCCAAACGGACTCGGCTAGACCCAAACCCACCTGGCTAGATGCAAACCCACTCCGCTAGACCCAAACCCACTCCGCTAGACCCAAACCCACTCGGCTAGACCCAAACCCACTCGGATAGACCCAAACCCTCTAGGCTAGACCCAAACCCACTCCGCTAGACCCAAACCCACTCGGCTAGACCCAAACCCACTCGGCTAGACCCAAACCCACTTGGCTAGACCCAAACCCGCTCGGCTGGACCCAAACCCGCTCGGCTAGACCCAAACCCACTCGGCTACACCCAAACTAACTCGGCTAGACCCAAACCCACTCGGCTAGATCCAAACCCACTCGGCTAGACCCAAACCCACTCGGCTAGACCCAAACCCACTCAGCTAGACCCAAACACACTCCGCTAGACCCAAACCCACTCGGCTAGACCCAAACCACTCGCCTGGACCCAAACCCACTCGGCTAGACCCAAACCCACTCGGCTAGACCCAAACCCACTCGACTACACCCAAACCCACTCGGCTAAACCCAAACCCACTCGGCTACACCCAAACCCACTCGGCTACACCCAAACCCACTCCGCTAGACGCAAACCCACTCGGCTACACCCAAACCCACTCGGCTAGACCCAAACCCACTCGGCTAGACCCAAACCCACTCGGCTAGACCCAAACCCACTCGGCGAGACCCAAACCCACTCGGCTAGACCCAAACCCTGTCGGCTAGACCCAAATCCACTCGGCTAAACCCAAACGGACTCGGCTAGACCCAAACCCACTCCGCTAGACCCAAACCCACTCGGCTAGAACGAAACCCACTCGGCTAGACCCAAACCCACTCGTCTAGACCCAAACCCACTCGGCTAGACCCAAAGCCGCTCGGCTAGACCCAAACCCACTCGGCTACACCCAAACTAACTCGGCTAGACCCAAACCCACTCGGCTAGATCCAAACCCACTCGGCTAGACCCAAACCCACTCGGCTAGACCCAAACCCACTCGGCTAGACCCAAACCCACACCGCTAGACCCAAACCCACTCGGCTAGACCCAAACACACTCCGCTAGACCCAAACCCACTCGGCTAGACCCAAACCCACTCGCCTGGACCCAAACCCACTCGGCTAGACCCAAACCCACTCGGCTAGACCCAAACCCACTCGACTACACCCAAACCCACTCAGCTAGACCCAAACCCACTCGGCTACACCCAAACCCACTCGGCTACACCCAAACACACTCCGCTAGACCCAAACCCACTCGGCTAGACCCAAACCCACTCGGCTGGACCCAAACCCACTCGGCTAGACCCAAACCCACTCAGCTAGACCCAAACCCACTCGGCTACACCCAAACCCATTCCGCTAGACCCTAACCCACTCGGCTAGACCCAAACCCACATGCCTAGACCCAAACCCAATCGGCTAGACCGAAACCCACACGGCTGGACCCAAACCCACTCGGCTAGACCCAAACCCACTCGGCTAGACACAAACCCACTCAGCCAGACGCAAACCCACTCGGCTAGGCCCAAAACCACTCGGCTAGACCCAAGCCCACTCCGCTGGACCCAAACCCACTCCGCTAGACCCAAACCCACGCGGCTAGGCCCAAACCCACTCGGCTAGACCCAAACCCACTCGGCTAGACCCAAACCCACTCGACTAGACCCAAACACACTCGGCTAGACCCAAACCCACTCGGCTGCACCCAAACCCACTCTGCTACACCCAAACCCACTCGGCTAGACCCAAACCCACTTGGCTAGACCCAAACCCACTCGGCTAGACCCAAACCCACTTGGCTAGTCCCAAAGCCACTCGGCTAGACCCAAACGGACTCGGCTAGACCCAAACCCACCTGGCTAGATGCAAACCCACTCCGCTAGACCCAAACCCACTGCGCTAGACCCAAACCCACTCGGCTAGACCCAAACCCACTCGGATAGACCCAAACCCTCTTGGCTAGACCCAAACCCACTCCGCTAGACCCAAACCCACTCGGCTAAACCCAAACCCACTCTGCTAGTCCCAAACCCACTTGGCTAGACCCAAACCCGCTCGGCTAGACCCAAACCCACTCGGCTACACCCAAACTAACTCGGCTAGACCCAAACCCACTCGGCTAGATCCAAACCCACTCGGCTAGACCCAAACCCACTCGGCTAGACCCAAACCCACTCGGCTAGACCCAAACCCACACCGCTAGACCCAAACCCACTCGGCTAGACCCAAACACACTCCGCTAGACCCAAACCCACTCGGCTAGACCCAAACCCACTCGCCTGGACCCAAACCCACTCGGCTAGACCCAAACCCACTCGGCTAGACCCAAACCCACTCGACTACACCCAAACCCACTCGGCTACACCCAAACCCACTCGGCTACACCCAAACCCACTCGGCTACACCCAAACACACTCCGCTAGACCCAAACCCACTCGGCTAGACCCAAACCCACTCGGCTGGACCCAAACCCACGCGGCTAGACCCAAACCCACACCGCTAGACCCAAACCCACTCGGCTAGACCCAAACACACTCCGCTAGACCCAAACCCACTCGGCTAGACCCAAACCCACTCGCCTGGACCCAAACCCACTCGGCTAGACCCAAACCCACTCGGCTAGACCCAAACCCACTCGACTACACCCAAACCCACTCGGCTAGACCCAAACCCACTCGGCTACACACAAACCCACTCGGCTACACCCAAACACACTCCGCTAGACCCAAACCCACTCGGCTGGACCCAAACCCTCTCGGCTAGACCCAAACCCACTCGGCTAGACCCAAACCCACTCGGCTAGACCCAAACCCACTCGGCTACACCCAAACCCATTCCGCTAGACCCTAACCCACTCGGCTAGGCCCAAAACCACTCGGCTAGACCCAAGCCCACTCGGCTAGACCCAAACCCACTCCGCTAGACCCAAACCCACGCGGCTAGGCCCAAACCCACTCGGCTAGACCCAAACCCACTCGGCTACACCCAAACACACTCCGCTAGACCCAAACCCACTCGGCTAGACCCAAACCCACTCGGCTGGACCCAAACCCACTCGGCTAGACCCAAACCCACTCGGCTAGACCCAAACCCACTCGGCTACACCCAAACCCATTCCGCTAGACCCTAACCCACTCGGCTAGACCCAAACCCACATGCCTAGATCCAAACCCAATCGGCTAGACCGAAACCCACACGGCTGGACCCAAACCCACTCGGCTAGACCCAAACCCACTCGGCTAGACCCAAACCCACTCAGCCAGACGCAAACCCACTCGGCTAGGCCCAAAACCACTCGGCTAGACCCAAGCCCACTCCGCTGGACCCAAACCCACTCCGCTAGACCCAAACCCACGCGGCTAGGCCCAAACCCACTCGGCTAGACCCAAACCCACTCGGCTAGACCCAAACCCACTCGACTAGACCCAAACACACTCGGCTAGACCCAAACCCACACCGCTAGACCCAAACCCACTCGGCTAGACCCAAACACACTCCGCTAGACCCAAACCCACTCGGCTAGACCCAAACCCACTCGCCTGGACCCAAACCCACTCGGCTAGACCCAAACCCACTCGGCTAGACCCAAACCCACTCGACTACACCCAAACCCACTCAGCTAGACCCAAACCCACTCGGCTACACCCAAACCCACTCGGCTACACCCAAACACACTCCGCTAGACCCAAACCCACTCGGCTAGACCCAAACCCACTCGGCTGGACCCAAACCCACTCGGCTAGACCCAAACCCACTCAGCTAGACCCAAACCCACTCGGCTACACCCAAACCCATTCCGCTAGACCCTAACCCACTCGGCTAGACCCAAACCCACATGCCTAGACCCAAACCCAATCGGCTAGACCGAAACCCACACGGCTGGACCCAAACCCACTCGGCTAGACCCAAACCCACTCGGCTAGACCCAAACCCACTCAGCCAGACGCAAACCCACTCGGCTAGGCCCAAAACCACTCGGCTAGACCCAAGCCCACTCCGCTGGACCCAAACCCACTCCGCTAGACCCAAACCCACGCGGCTAGGCCCAAACCCACTCGGCTAGACCCAAACCCACTCGGCTAGACCCAAACCCACTCGACTAGACCCAAACACACTCGGCTAGACCCAAACCCACTCGGCTGCACCCAAACCCACTCTGCTACACCCAAACCCACTCGGCTAGACCCAAACCCACTTGGCTAGACCCAAACCCACTCGGCTAGACCCAAACCCACTTGGCTAGTCCCAAAGCCACTCGGCTAGACCCAAACGGACTCGGCTAGACCCAAACCCACCTGGCTAGATGCAAACCCACTCCGCTAGACCCAAACCCACTGCGCTAGACCCAAACCCACTCGGCTAGACCCAAACCCACTCGGCTACACCCAAACTAACTCGGCTAGACCCAAACCCACTCGGCTAGATCCAAACCCACTCGGCTAGACCCAAACCCACTCGGCTAGACCCAAACCCACTCGGCTAGACCCAAACCCACACCGCTAGACCCAAACCCACTCGGCTAGACCCAAACACACTCCGCTAGACCCAAACCCACTCGGCTAGACCCAAACCCACTCGCCTGGACCCAAACCCACTCGGCTAGACCCAAACCCACTCGGCTAGACCCAAACCCACTCGACTACACCCAAACCCACTCGGCTAGACCCAAACCCACTCGGCTACACCCAAACCCACTCGGCTACACCCAAACACACTCCGCTAGACCCAAACCCACTCGGCTAGACCCAAACCCACTCGGCTGGACCCAAACCCACTCGGCTAGACCCAAACCCACACCGCTAGACCCAAACCCACTCGGCTAGACCCAAACACACTCCGCTAGACCCAAACCCACTCGGCTAGACCCAAACCCACTCGCCTGGACCCAAACCCACTCGGCTAGACCCAAACCCACTCGGCTAGACCCAAACCCACTCGACTACACCCAAACCCACTCGGCTAGACCCAAACCCACTCGGCTACACACAAACCCACTCGGCTACACCCAAACACACTCCGCTAGACCCAAACCCACTCGGCTGGACCCAAACCCACTCGGCTAGACCCAAACCCACTCGGCTAGACCCAAACCCACTCGGCTAGACCCAAACCCACTCGGCTACACCCAAACCCATTCCGCTAGACCCTAACCCACTCGGCTAGGCCCAAAACCACTCGGCTAGACCCAAGCCCACTCGGCTAGACCCAAACCCACTCCGCTAGACCCAAACCCACGCGGCTAGGCCCAAACCCACTCGGCTAGACCCAAACCCACTCGGCTAGACCCAAACCCACTCGACTAGACCCAAACACACTCGGCTAGACCCAAACCCACTCGGCTGCACCCAAACCCACTCGGCTAGACCCAAACCCACACCGCTAGACCCAAACCCACTCGGCTAGACCCAAACACACTCCGCTAGACCCAAACCCACTCGGCTAGACCCAAACCCACTCGCCTGGACCCAAACCCACTCGGCTAGACCCAAACCCACTCGGCTAGACCCAAACCCACTCGACTACACCCAAACCCACTCAGCTAGACCCAAACCCACTCGGCTACACCCAAACCCACTCGGCTACACCCAAACACACTCCGCTAGACCCAAACCCACTCGGCTAGACCCAAACCCACTCGGCTGGACCCAAACCCACTCGGCTAGACCCAAACCCACTCGGCTAGACCCAAACCCACTCGGCTACACCCAAACCCATTCCGCTAGACCCTAACCCACTCGGCTAGACCCAAACCCACATGCCTAGACCCAAACCCAATCGGCTAGACCGAAACCCACACGGCTGGACCCAAACCCACTCGGCTAGACCCAAACCCACTCGGCTAGACCCAAACCCACTCAGCCAGACGCAAACCCACTCGGCTAGGCCCAAAACCACTCGGCTAGACCCAAGCCCACTCCGCTGGACCCAAACCCACTCCGCTAGACCCAAACCCACGCGGCTAGGCCCAAACCCACTCGGCTAGACCCAAACCCACTCGGCCAGACCCAAACCCACTCGACTAGACCCAAACACACTCGGCTAGACCCAAACCCACTCGGCTGCACCCAAACCCACTCTGCTACACCCAAACCCACTCGGCTAGACCCAAACCCACTTGGCTAGACCCAAACCCACTCGGCTAGACCCAAACCCACTTGGCTAGTCCCAAAGCCACTCGGCTAGACCCAAACCCACTCGCCTGGACCCAAACCCACTCGGCTAGACCCAAACCCACTCGGCTAGACCCAAACCCACTCGACTACACCCAAACCCACTCAGCTAGACCCAAACCCACTCGGCTACACCCAAACCCACTCGGCTACACCCAAACACACTCTGCTAGACCCAAACCCACTCGGCTAGACCCAAACCCACTCGGCTGGACCCAAACCCACTCGGCTAGACCCAAACCCACTCAGCTAGACCCAAACCCACTCGGCTACACCCAAACCCATTCCGCTAGACCCTAACCCACTCGGCTAGACCCAAACCCACATGCCTAGACCCAAACCCAATCGGCTAGACCGAAACCCACACGGCTGGACCCAAACCCACTCGGCTAGACCCAAACCCACTCGGCTAGACCCAAACCCACTCAGCCAGACGCAAACCCACTCGGCTAGGCCCAAAACCACTCGGCTAGACCCAAGCCCACTCCGCTGGACCCAAACCCACTCCGCTAGACCCAAACCCACGCGGCTAGGCCCAAACCCACTCGGCTAGACCCAAACCCACTCGGCTAGACCCAAACCCACTCGACTAGACCCAAACACACTCGGCTAGACCCAAACCCACTCGGCTGCACCCAAACCCACTCTGCTACACCCAAACCCACTCGGCTAGACCCAAACCCACTTGGCTAGACCCAAACCCACTCGGCTAGACCCAAACCCACTTGGCTAGTCCCAAAGCCACTCGGCTAGACCCAAACGGACTCGGCTAGACCCAAACCCACCTGGCTAGATGCAAACCCACTCCGCTAGACCCAAACCCACTGCGCTAGACCCAAACCCACTCGGCTAGACCCAAACCCACTCGGCTACACCCAAACTAACTCGGCTAGACCCAAACCCACTCGGCTAGATCCAAACCCACTCGGCTAGACCCAAACCCACTCGGCTAGACCCAAACCCACTCGGCTAGACCCAAACCCACACCGCTAGACCCAAACCCACTCGGCTAGACCCAAACACACTCCGCTAGACCCAAACCCACTCGGCTAGACCCAAACCCACTCGCCTGGACCCAAACCCACTCGGCTAGACCCAAACCCACTCGGCTAGACCCAAACCCACTCGACTACACCCAAACCCACTCGGCTAGACCCAAACCCACTCGGCTACACCCAAACCCACTCGGCTACACCCAAACACACTCCGCTAGACCCAAACCCACTCGGCTAGACCCAAACCCACTCGGCTGGACCCAAACCCACTCGGCTAGACCCAAACCCACACCGCTAGACCCAAACCCACTCGGCTAGACCCAAACACACTCCGCTAGACCCAAACCCACTCGGCTAGACCCAAACCCACTCGCCTGGACCCAAACCCACTCGGCTAGACCCAAACCCACTCGGCTAGACCCAAACCCACTCGACTACACCCAAACCCACTCGGCTAGACCCAAACCCACTCGGCTACACACAAACCCACTCGGCTACACCCAAACACACTCCGCTAGACCCAAACCCACTCGGCTGGACCCAAACCCACTCGGCTAGACCCAAACCCACTCGGCTAGACCCAAACCCACTCGGCTAGACCCAAACCCACTCGGCTACACCCAAACCCATTCCGCTAGACCCTAACCCACTCGGCTAGGCCCAAAACCACTCGGCTAGACCCAAGCCCACTCGGCTAGACCCAAACCCACTCCGCTAGACCCAAACCCACGCGGCTAGGCCCAAACCCACTCGGCTAGACCCAAACCCACTCGGCTAGACCCAAACCCACTCGACTAGACCCAAACACACTCGGCTAGACCCAAACCCACTCGGCTGCACCCAAACCCACTCGGCTAGACCCAAACCCACACCGCTAGACCCAAACCCACTCGGCTAGACCCAAACACACTCCGCTAGACCCAAACCCACTCGGCTAGACCCAAACCCACTCGCCTGGACCCAAACCCACTCGGCTAGACCCAAACCCACTCGGCTAGACCCAAACCCACTCGACTACACCCAAACCCACTCAGCTAGACCCAAACCCACTCGGCTACACCCAAACCCACTCGGCTACACCCAAACACACTCCGCTAGACCCAAACCCACTCGGCTAGACCCAAACCCACTCGGCTGGACCCAAACCCACTCGGCTAGACCCAAACCCACTCGGCTAGACCCAAACCCACTCGGCTACACCCAAACCCATTCCGCTAGACCCTAACCCACTCGGCTAGACCCAAACCCACATGCCTAGACCCAAACCCAATCGGCTAGACCGAAACCCACACGGCTGGACCCAAACCCACTCGGCTAGACCCAAACCCACTCGGCTAGACCCAAACCCACTCAGCCAGACGCAAACCCACTCGGCTAGGCCCAAAACCACTCGGCTAGACCCAAGCCCACTCCGCTGGACCCAAACCCACTCCGCTAGACCCAAACCCACGCGGCTAGGCCCAAACCCACTCGGCTAGACCCAAACCCACTCGGCCAGACCCAAACCCACTCGACTAGACCCAAACACACTCGGCTAGACCCAAACCCACTCGGCTGCACCCAAACCCACTCTGCTACACCCAAACCCACTCGGCTAGACCCAAACCCACTTGGCTAGACCCAAACCCACTCGGCTAGACCCAAACCCACTTGGCTAGTCCCAAAGCCACTCGGCTAGACCCAAACGGACTCGGCTAGACCCAAACCCACCTGGCTAGATGCAAACCCACTCCGCTAGACCCAAACCCACTGCGCTAGACCCAAACCCACTCGGCTAGACCCAAACCCACTCGGATAGACCCACACCCTCTAGGCTAGACCCAAACCCACTCCGCTAGACCCAAACCCACTCGGCTAAACCCAAACCCACTCGGCTAGTCCCAAACCCACTTGGCTAGACCCAAACCCGCTCGGCTAGACCCAAACCCACTCGGCTACACCCAAACTAACTCGGCTAGACCCAAACCCACTCGGCTAGATCCAAACCCACTCGGCTAGACCCAAACCCACTCGGCTAGACCCAAACCCACTCGGCTAGACCCAAACCCACACCGCTAGACCCAAACCCACTCGGCTAGACCCAAACACACTCCGCTAGACCCAAACCCACTCGGCTAGACCCAAACCCACTCGCCTGGACCCAAACCCACTCGGCTAGACCCAAACCCACTCGGCTAGACCCAAACCCACTCGACTACACCCAAACCCACTCGGCTAGACCCAAACCCACTCGGCTACACCCAAACCCACTCGGCTACACCCAAACACACTCCGCTAGACCCAAACCCACTCGGCTGGACCCAAACCCACTCGGCTGGACCCAAACCCACTCGGCTAGACCCAAACCCACACCGCTAGACCCAAACCCACTCGGCTAGACCCAAACACACTCCGCTAGACCCAAACCCACTCGGCTAGACCCAAACCCACTCGCCTGGACCCAAACCCACTCGGCTAGACCCAAACCCACTCGGCTAGACCCAAACCCACTCGACTACACCCAAACCCACTCGGCTAGACCCAAACCCACTCGGCTACACACAAACCCACTCGGCTACACCCAAACACACTCCGCTAGACCCAAACCCACTCGGCTGGACCCAAACCCACTCGGCTAGACCCAAACCCACTCGGCTAGACCCAAACCAACTCGGCTAGACCCAAACCCACTCGGCTACACCCAAACCCATTCCGCTAGACCCTAACCCACTCGGCTAGGCCCAAAACCACTCGGCTAGACCCAAGCCCACTCGGCTAGACCCAAACCCACTCCACTAGACCCAAACCCACGCGGCTAGGCCCAAACCCACTCGGCTAGACCCAAACCCACTCGGCTAGACCCAAACCCACTCGACTAGACCCAAACACACTCGGCTAGACCCAAACCCACTCGGCTGCACCCAAACCCACTCGGCTAGACCCAAACACACTCGGCTAGACCCAAACCCACTCGGCTGGACCCAAACCCACTCGGCTACACCCAAACCCACTCCGCTAGACCCAAACCCACTCGGCTAGACCCAAACCCACTCGGCTAGACCCAAACCCACTGCGCTAGAACCAAACCCACTCGGCTACACCCAAACCCACTCGGCTAGACCCAAACCCACACCGCTAGACCCAAACCAACTCGACCAGACCCAAACCCACTCCGCTAGTCCCAAACCCACTCGGCTGGACCCAAACCCACTCGGCTAGACCCAAACCCACTCGGCTACACCCAAACCCACTCCACTAGACCCAAACCCACTCGGCCAGACCCAAACCCACTCGGCTAGACCCAAACCCAATCGGCTAGACCCAAACCCACTCCGCTAGAACCAAACCCACCCCGCTGGACCCAAACCCACTCGGCTAAACCCAAACGGACTCGGCTAGACCCAAACCCACTCCGCTAGACCCAAACCCACTCGGCTAGAACGAAACCCACTCGGCTAGACCCAAACCCACTCGTCTAGACCCAAACCCACTCGGCTACACCCAAACCCACTGGGCTACATCCAAACCCACTCGGCTACACCCAAACCCACTTGGCTAGACCCAAACCCACTCGGCTAGACCCAAACCCACTTGGCTAGTCCCAAAGCCACTCGGCTTGACCCAAACGGACTCGGCTAGACCCAAACCCACCTGGCTAGATGCAAACCCACTCCGCTGGACCCAAACCCACTCCGCTAGACCCAAACCCACTCGGCTAGACCCAAACCCACTCGGATAGACCCAAACCCTCTAGGCTAGACCCAAACCCACTCCGCTAGACCCAAACCCACTCAGCTAGACCCAAACCCACTCGGCTAGACCCAAACCCACTTGGCTAGACCCAAACCCGCTCGGCTAGACCCAAACACACTCCGCTAGACCCAAACCCACTCGGCTGGACCCAAACCCACTCGGCTGGACCCAAGCCCACTCGGCTAGACCCAAACCCACTTGGCTAGACCCAAACCCACTCGGCTAGACCCAAACCCACTCAGCTAGACCCTAACCCACTCGGCTAGGCCCAAAACCACTCGGCTAGACCCAAGCCCACTCGGCTAGACCCAAACCCACTCCGCTAGACCCAAACCCACGCGGCTAGGCCCAAACCCACTCGGCTAGACCCAAACCCACTCGGCTAGACCCAAACCCACTCGACTGGACCCAAACACACTCGGCTAGACCCAAACCCACTCGGCTGGACCCAAACCCACTCGGCTGGACCCAAACCCACTCGGCTAGACCCAAACCCACTCGGCTAGACCCAAACCCACTCGGCTACACCCACACCCATTCCGCTAGACCCTAACCCACTCGGCTAGACCCAAACCCACATGCCTAGACCCAAACCCAATCGGCTGGAACCAAACCCACACGGCTGGACCCAAACCCACTCGGCTAGACCCAAACCCACTCGGCTAGACCCAAACCCACTCAGCTAGACCCAAACCCACTCGGCTAGGCCCAAAACCACTCGGCTAGACCCAAGCCCACTCCGCTAGATGCAAACCCACTCCGCTAGACCCAAACCCACTCCGCTAGACCCAAACCCACTCGGCTAGATCCAAACCCACTCGGCTAGACGCAAACCCACTCGGCTAGACCTAAACCCACTCGGCTAGACCCAAACACACTCCGCTAGACACAAACCCACTCGGCTAGACCCAAACCCACTCGCCTGGACCCAAACCCACTCGGCTAGACCCAAACCCACTCGGCTAGACCCAAACCCACTCGACTACACCCAAACCCACTCGGCTAGACCCAAACCCACTCGGCAACACCCAAACCCACTCGGCTACACCCAAACCCACTCCGCTAGACCCAAACCCACTCGGCTACACCCAAACCCACTCGGCTAGACCCAAACCCACTCGGCTAGACCCAAACCCACTCGGCTAGACCAAAACCCACTCGGCTAGACCCAAACCCACTGGGCTAGACCCAAACCCACTCCGCCAGACCCAAGCCCACTCGGCTAGACCCAAACCCACTCCGCTAGACCCAAACCCACGCGGCTAGGCCCAAACCCACTCGGCTAGACCCAAACCCACTCGGCTAGACCCAAACCCACTCGACTAGACCCAAACACACTCGGCTAGACCCAAACCCACTCGGCTGGACCCAAACCCACTCGGCTGGACCCAAACCCACTCGGCTAGACCCAAACCCACTCGGCTAGACCCAAACCCACTCGGCTACACCCAAACCCATTCCGCTAGACCCTAACCCACTCGGCTAGACCCAAACCCACATGCCTAGACCCAAACCCAATCGGCTGGAACCAAACCCACATGGCTGGACCCAAACCCACTCGGCTAGACCCAAACCCACTCGGCTAGACCCAAACCCACTCAGCTAGACCCAAACCCACTCGGCTAGGCCCAAAACCACTCGGCTAGACCCAAGCCCACTCCGCTAGATGCAAACCCACTCCGCTAGACCCAAACCCACTCCGCTAGACCCAAACCCACTCGGCTAGATCCAAACCCACTCGGCTAGACGCAAACCCACTCGGCTAGACCTAAACCCACTCGGCTAGACCCAAACACACTCCGCTAGACACAAACCCACTCGGCTAGACCCAAACCCACTCGCCTGGACCCAAACCCACTCGGCTAGACCCAAACCCAATCGGCTAGACCCAAACCCACTCGACTACACCCAAACCCACTCGGCTAGACCCAAACCCACTCGGCAACACCCAAACCCACTCGGCTACACCCAAACCCACTCCGCTAGACCCAAACCCACTCGGCTACACCCAAACCCACTCGGCTACACCCAAACCCACTCGGCTAGACCCAAACCCACTCGGCTAGACCCAAACCCACTCGGCTAGACCCAAACCCACTCGGCTAGACCCAAACCCACTCGGCTAGACCCAAACCCACTGGGCTAGACCCAAACCCACTCCGCTAGACCCAAACCCACTCGGCTAGACCCAAACCCACTCGGCTGGACCCAAACCCACTCGGCTAGACCCAAACCCACTCGGCTAGACCCAAACCCACTCGGCTACACCCAAACCCATTCCGCTAGACCCTAACCCACTCGGCTAGACCCAAACCCACATGCCTAGACCCAAACCCAATCGGCTAGACCCAAACCCACACGGCTGGACCCAAACCCACTCGGCTAGACCCAAACCCACTCGGCTAGACCCAAACCCACTTGGCTAGACCCAAACCCACACCTCTAGACCCAAACCCACTCGGCTAGACCCAAACACACTCCGCTAGACCCAAACCCACTCGGCTAGACCCAAACCCACTCGCCTGGACCCAAACCCACTCGGCTAGACCCAAACCCACTCGGGTAGACCCAAACCCACTCGACTACACCCAAACCCACTCGGCTAGACCCAAACCCACTCGGCTACACCCAAACCCACTCGGCTACACCCAAACCCACTCCGCTAGACCCAAACCCACGCGGCTAGACCCAAACCCACTCGGCTGGACCCAAACCCACTCGGCTAGACCCAAACCCACTCGGCTAGACCCAAACCCACTCGGCTACACCCAAACCCATTCCGCTAGACCCTAACCCACTCGGCTAGACCCAAACACACTCCGCTAGACCCAAACCCACTCGGCTAGACCCAAACCCACTCGCCTGGACCCAAACCCACTCGGCTAGACCCAAACCCACTCGGCTAGACCCAAACCCACTCGACTACACCCAAACCCACTCGGCTAGACCCAAACCCACTCGGCTACACCCAAACCCACTCGGCTACACCCAAACCCACTCCGCTAGACCCAAACCCACGCGGCTAGACCCAAACCCACTCGGCTGGACCCAAACCCACTCAGCTAGACCCAAACCCACTCGGCTAGACCCAAACCCACTCGGCTTCACCCCAACCCATTCCGCTAGACCCTAACCCACTCGGCTAGACCCAAACCCACATGCCTAGACCCAAACCCAATCGGCTAGACCCAAACCCACACGGCTGGACCCAAACCCACTCGGCTAGACCCAAACCCACTCGGCTAGACCCAAACCCACTCAGCTAGACCCAAACCCACTCGGCTAGGCCCAAAACCACTCGGCTAGACCCAAGCCCACTCCGCTAGACCCAAACCCACTCCGCTAGACCGAAACCCACGCGGCTAGTCCCAAAGCCACTCGGCTAGACCCAAACGGACTCGGCTAGACCCAAACCCACCTGGCTAGATGCAAACCCACTCCGCTAGACCCAAACCCACTCGGCTAGACCCAAACCCACTCGGCTAGACCCAAACCCACTCGGCTAGACCCAAACCCACTCGACTACACCCAAACCCACTCGGCTAGACCCAAACCCACTCGGCAACACCCAAACCCACTCGGCTACACCCAAACCCACTCCGCTAGACCCAAACCCACTCGGCTACACCCAAACCCACTCGGCTACACCCAAACCCACTCGGCTAGACCCAAACCCACTCGGCTAGACCCAAACCCACTCGGCTAGACCCAAACCCACTCGGCTAGACCCAAACCCACTCGGCTAGACCCAAACCCACTGGGCTAGACCCAAACCCACTCCGCTAGACCCAAACCCACTCGGCTAGACCCAAACCCACTCGGCTGGACCCAAACCCACTCGGCTAGACCCAAACCCACTCGGCTAGACCCAAACCCACTCGGCTACACCCAAACCCATTCCGCTAGACCCTAACCCACTCGGCTAGACCCAAACCCACATGCCTAGACCCAAACCCAATCGGCTAGACCCAAACCCACACGGCTGGACCCAAACCCACTCGGCTAGACCCAAACCCACTCGGCTAGACCCAAACCCACTTGGCTAGACCCAAACCCACACCGCTAGACCCAAACCCACTCGGCTAGACCCAAACACACTCCGCTAGACCCAAACCCACTCGGCTAGACCCAAACCCACTCGCCTGGACCCAAACCCACTCGGCTAGACCCAAACCCACTCGGGTAGACCCAAACCCACTCGACTACACCCAAACCCACTCGGCTAGACCCAAACCCACTCGGCTACACCCAAACCCACTCGGCTACACCCAAACCCACTCCGCTAGACCCAAACCCACGCGGCTAGACCCAAACCCACTCGGCTGGACCCAAACCCACTCGGCTAGACCCAAACCCACTCGGCTAGACCCAAACCCACTCGGCTACACCCAAACCCATTCCGCTAGACCCTAACCCACTCGGCTAGACCCAAACACACTCCGCTAGACCCAAACCCACTCGGCTAGACCCAAACCCACTCGCCTGGACCCAAACCCACTCGGCTAGACCCAAACCCACTCGGCTAGACCCAAACCCACTCGACTACACCCAAACCCACTCGGCTAGACCCAAACCCACTCGGCTACACCCAAACCCACTCGGCTACACCCAAACCCACTCCGCTAGACCCAAACCCACGCGGCTAGACCCAAACCCACTCGGCTGGACCCAAACCCACTCGGCTAGACCCAAACCCACTCGGCTAGACCCAAACCCACTCGGCTTCACCCCAACCCATTCCGCTAGACCCTAACCCACTCGGCTAGACCCAAACCCACATGCCTAGACCCAAACCCAATCGGCTAGACCCAAACCCACACGGCTGGACCCAAACCCACTCGGCTAGACCCAAACCCACTCGGCTAGACCCAAACCCACTCAGCTAGACCCAAACCCACTCGGCTAGGCCCAAAACCACTCGGCTAGACCCAAGCCCACTCCGCTAGACCCAAACCCACTCCGCTAGACCGAAACCCACGCGGCTAGTCCCAAAGCCACTCGGCTAGACCCAAACGGACTCGGCTAGACCCAAACCCACCTGGCTAGATGCAAACCCACTCCGCTAGACCCAAACCCACTCCGCTAGACCCAAACCCACTCGGCTAGACCCAAACCCACTCGGATAGACCCAAACCCTCTAGGCTAGACCCAAACCCACTCCGCTAGACCCAAACCCACTCGGCTAGACCCAAACCCGCTCGGCTAGACCCAAACCCACTCGGCTACACCCAAACTAACTCGGCTAGACCCAAACCCACTCGGCTAGATCCAAACCCACTCGGCTAGACCCAAACCCAATCGGCTAAACCCAAACCCACTCGGCTAGACCCAAACCCACACCGCTAGACCCAAACCCACTCGGCTAGACCCAAACACACTCCGCTAGACCCAAACCCACTCGGCTAGACCCAAACCCACTCGCCTGGACCCAAACCCACTCGGCTAGACCCAAACCCACTCGGCTAGACCCAAACCCACTCGACTACACCCAAACCCACTCGGCTAGACCCAAACCCACTCGGCTACACCCAAACCCACTCGGCTACACCCAAACACACTCCGCTAGACCCAAACCCACTCGGCTAGACCCAAACCCACTCGGCTGGACCCAAACCCACTCGGCTAGACCCAAACCCACTCGGCTAGACCCAAACCCACTCGGCTACACCCAAACCCATTCCGCTAGACCCTAACCCACTCGGCTAGACCCAAACCCACATGCCTAGACCCAAACCCAATCGGCTAGACCCAAACCCACACGGCTGGACCCAAACCCACTCGGTTAGACCCAAACCCACTCAGCTAGACCCAAACCCACTCGGCTAGGCCCAAAACCACTCGGCTAGACCCAAGCCCACTCCGCTAGACCCAAACCCACTCCGCTAGACCCAAACCCACGCGGCTAGGCCCAAACCCACTCGGCCAGACCCAAACCCACTCGGCTAGACCCAAACCCACTCGACTAGACCCAAACACACTCGGCTACACCCAAACCCATTCCGCTAGACCCTAACCCACTCAGCTAGACCCAAACCCACATGCCTAGACCCAAACCCAATAGGCTAGACCCAAACCCACACGGCTGGACCCAAACCCACTCGGCCAGACCCAAACCCACTCGGCTAGACCCAAACCCACTCAGCTAGACCCAAACCCACTCGGCTAGGCCCAAAACCACTCGGCTAGACCCAAGCCCACTCCGCTAGACCCAAACCCGCTCCGCTAGACCCAAACCCACGCGGCTAGGCCCAAACCCACTCGGCTAGACCCAAACCCACTCGGCTAGACCCAAACCCACTCGACAAGACCCAAACACACTCGGCTAGACCCAAACCCACTCGGCTGCACCCAAACCCACTCGGCTACACCCAAACCCACTCGGCTAGACCCAAACCCACTTGGCTAGACCCAAACCCACTCGGCTAGACCCAAACCCACTCGGCTACACCCAAACCCACTCGGCTACACCCAAACACACTCCGCTAGACCCAAACCCACTCGGCTAGACCCAAACCCACTCGGCTGGACCCAAACCCACTCGGCTACACCCAAACTCACTCGGCTAGACCCAAACCCACTCGGCTACACCCAAACCCATTCCGCTAGACCCTAACCCACTCGGCTAGACCCAAACCCACATGCCTAGACCCAAACCCAATCGGCTAGAACCAAACCCACACGGCTGGACCCAAACCCACTCGGCTAAACCAAAACCCACTCGGCTAGACCCAAACCCACTCAGCTAGACCCAAACCCACTCGGCTAGGCCCAAAACCACTCGGCTAGACCCAAGCCCACTCCGCTAGACCCAAACCCACTCCGCTAGACCCAAACCCACTCCGCTAGACCCAAACCCACTCGGCTACACCCAAACACACTCCGCTAGACCCAAACCCACTCGGCTAGACCCAAACCCACTCGGCTAGACCCAAACCCACTAGGTTAGACCCAAACCCACTCGGCTAGACCCATCCCACTCGCCTGGACCCAAACCCACTCGGCTAGACCCAAACCCACTCGACTAGACCCAAACCCACTCGACTACACCCAAACCCACTCGGCTAGACCCAAACCCACTCGGCAACACCCAAACCCACTCGGCTACACCCAAACCCACTCCGCTAGACCCAAACCCACCCGGCTACACCCAAACCCACTCGGCTAGACCCAAACCCACTCGGCTAGACCCAAACCCACTCGGCTAGACCCAAACCCACTCGGCTAGACCCAAACCCACTCGGCTAGACCCAAACCCACTCGGCTAGACCCAAACCCACTCGGCTAGACCCAAACCCACTGGGCTAGACCCAAACCCACTCCGCTAGACCCAAACCCACTCGGCTAGACCCAAACCCACTAGGCTGGACCCAAACCCACTCGGCTAGACCGAAACCCACTCGGCTAGACCCAAACCCACTCGGCTACACCCAAACCCATTCCGCTAGACCCTAACCAACTCGGCTAGACCCAAACCCACATGCCTAGACCCAAACCCAATCGGCTACACCCAAACCCACACGGCTGGACCCAAACCCACTCAGCTAGACCCAAACCCACTCGGCTAGACCCAAACCCACACCGCTAGACCCAAACCCACTCGGCTAGACCCAAACACACTCCGCTAGACCCAAACCCACTCGGCTAGACCCAAACCCACTCGCCTGGACCCAAACCCACTCGGCTAGACCCAAACACACTCGGCTAGACCCAAACCCACTCGACTACACCCAAACCCACTCGGCTAGACCCAAACCCACTCGGCTACAACCAAACCCACTCGGCTACACCCAAACCCACTCCGCTAGACCCAAACCCAAGCGGCTAGACCCAAACCCACTCAGCTGGACCCAAACCCACTCGGCTAGACCCAAACCCACTCGGCTAGACCCAAACCCACTCGGCTGCACCCAAACCCATTCCGCTTGACCCTAACCCACTCGGCTAGACCCAAACACACTCCGCTAGACCCAAACCCACTCGACTAGACCCAAACCCACTCGCCTGGACCCAAACCCACTCGGCTAGACCCAAACCCACTCGGCTAGACCCAAACCCACTCGACTACACCCAAACCCACTCGGCTAGACCCAAACCCACTCAGCTACACCCAAACCCACTCGGCTACACCCAAACCCACTCCGCTAGACCCAAACCCACGCGGCTAGACCCAAACCCACTCGGCTGGACCCAAACCCACTCGGCTAGACCCAAACCCACTCGGCTAGACCCAAACCCACTCGGCTACACCAAAACCCATTCCGCTAGACCCTAACCCACTCGGCTAGACCCAAACCCACATGCCTAGACCCAAACCCAATCGGCTAGACCCAAACCCACACGGCTGGACCCAAACCCACTCGGCTAGACCCAAACCCACTCGGCTAGACCCAAACCCACTCAGCTAGACCCAAACCCACTCGGCTAGGCCCAAAACCACTCGGCTAGACCCAAGCCCACTCCGCTAGACCCAAACCCACTCCGCTAGACCCAAACCCACGCGGCTAGTCCCAAAGCCACTCGGCTAGACCCAAACGGACTCGGCTAGACCCAAACCCACCTGGCTAGATGCAAACCCACTCCGCTAGACCCAAACCCACTCCGCTAGACCCAAACCCACTCGGCTAGACCCAAACCCACTCGGTTAGACCCAAACCCTCTAGGCTAGACCCAAACCCACTCCGCTAGACCCAAACCCACTCGGCTAGACCCAAACCCTCTCGGCTAGACCCAAACCCACTTGGCTAGACCCAAACCCGCTCGGCTAGACCCAAACCCACTCGGCTACACCCAAACTAACTCGGCTAGACCCAAACCCACTCAGCTAGACCCAAACCCACTCGGCTAGGCCCAAAACCACTCGGCTAGACCCAAGCCCACTCCGCTAGACCCAAACCCACTCCGCTAGACCCAAACCCACGCGGCTAGTCCCAAAGCCACTCGGCTAGACCCAAACGGACTCGGCTAGACCCAAACCCACCTGGCTAGATGCAAACCCACTCCGCTAGACCCAAACCCACTCCGCTAGACCCAAACCCACTCGGCTAGACCCAAACCCACTCGGTTAGACCCAAACCCTCTAGGCTAGACCCAAACCCACTCCGCTAGACCCAAACCCACTCGGCTAGACCCAAACCCTCTCGGCTAGACCCAAACCCACTTGGCTAGACCCAAACCCGCTCGGCTAGACCCAAACCCACTCGGCTACACCCAAACTAACTCGGCTAGACCCAAACCCACTCGGCTAGACCCAAACCCACTCGGCTAGACCCAAACCCACACCGCTAGACCCAAACCCACTCGGCTAGACCCAAACACACTCCGCTAGACCCAAACCCACTCGGCTAGACCCAAACCCACTCTCCTGGACCCAAACCCACTCGGCTAGACCCAAACCCACTCGGCTAGACCAAAACCCACTCGACTACACCCAAACCCACTCGGCTAGACCCAAACCCACTCGGCTACACCCAAACCCACTCGGCTACACCCAAACACACTCCGCTAGACCCAAACCCACTCGGCTAGACCCAAACCCACTCGGCTGGACCCAAACCCACTCGGCTAGACCCAAACCCACTCGGCTAGACCCAAACCCACTTGGCTACACCCAAACCCATTCCGCTAGACACTAACCCACTCGGCTAGACCCAAACCCACATGCCTAGACCCAAACCCAATCGGCTAGACCCAAACCCACACGGCTGGACCCAAACCCACTCGGCTAAACCCAAACCCACTCGGCTAGACCCAAACCCACTCAGCTAGACCCAAACCCACTCGGCTAGGCCCAAAACCACTCGGCTAGACCCAATCCCACTCCGCTAGACCCAAACCCACTCCGCTAGACCCAAACCCACACGGCTAGGCCCAAACCCACTCGGCTAGACCCAAACCCACTCGGCTAGACCCAAACCCACTCGACTAGACCCAAACACACTCGGCTACACCCAAACCCATTCCGCTAGACCCTAACCCACTCGGCTAGACCCAAACCCACATGCCTAGACCCAAACCCAATCGGCTAGACCCAAACACACACGGCTGGACCCAAACCCACTCGGCTAGACCCAAACCCACTCGGCTAGACCCAAACCCACTCAGCTAGACCCAAACCCACTCGGCTAGGCGCAAAACCACTCGGCTAGACCCAAGCCCACTCCGCTAGACCCAAACCCACTCCGCTAGACCCAAACCCACGCCGCTAGGCCCAAACCCACTCGGCTAGACCCAAACCCACTCGGCTAGACCCAAACCCACTCGACTAGACCCAAACACACTCGGCTAGACCCAAACCCACTCGGCTGCACCCAAACCCACTCGGCTACACCCAACCCCACTCGGCTAGACCCAAACCCACTTGGCTAGACCCAAACCCACTCGGATAGACCCAAACCCTCTAGGCTAGACCCAAACCCACTCGACTAGACCCAAACACACTCGGCTAGACCCAAACCCACTCGGCTAGACCCAAACCCACTCGGCTAGACCCAAACGGACTCGGCTAGACCCAAACCCACCTGGCTAGATGCAAACCCACTCCGCTAGACCCAAACCCACTCCGCTAGACCCAAACCCACATGCCTAGACCCAAACCCAATCGGCTAGACCCAAACCCACACGGCTGGACCCAAACCCACTCGGCTAGACCCAAACCCACTCGGCTAGACCCAAACCCACTCGACTACACCCAAACCCACTCGGCTAGACCCAAACCCATTCGGCTGGACCCAAACCCACTCGGCTGCACCCAAACCCACTCGGCTAGACCCAAACACACTCGGCTAGACCCAAACCCACTCGGCTGGACCCAAACCCACTCGGCTACACCCAAACCCACTCGGCTAGACCCAAACCCACTCGGCTAGACCCAAACCCACTGGGCTAGACCCAAACCCACTCGGCTACACCCAAACCCACTCGGCTAGACCCAAACCCACACCGCTAGACCCAAACCCACTCGACTAGACCCAAACCCACTCCGCTAGACCCAAACCCACTCGGCTGGACCCAAACACACTCGGCTAGACCCAAACCCACTCGGCTACACCCAAACCCACTCCACTAGACCCAAACCCACTCCGCCAGACCCAAACCCACTCGGCTAGACCCAAACCCAATCGGCTAGACCCAAACCCACTCCGCTAGAACCAAACCCACCCCGCTAGACCCAAACCCACTCGGCTAAACCCAAACGGACTCGGCTAGACCCAAACCCACTCCACTAGACCCAAACCCACTTGGCTAGAACGAAACCCACTCGGCTAGACCCAAACCCACTCGTCTAGACCCAAACCCACTCGGCTACACCCAAACCCACTCGGCTACACCCAAACCCACTCGGCTAGACCCAAACCCAATTGGCTAGACCCAAACCCACTCGGCTAGACCCAAACCCACTTGGCTAGTCCCAAAGCCACTCGGCTAGACCCAAACGGACTCGGCTAGACCCAAACCCACCTGGCTAGATGCAAACCCACTCCGCTAGACCCAAACCCACTCCGCTAGACCCAAACCCACTCGGCTAGACCCAAACCCACTCAGATACACCCAAACCCTCTAGGCTAGACCCAAACCCACTCGGCTAGGCCCAAAACCACTCGGCTAGACCCAAGCCCACTCCGCTAGACCCAAACCCACTCCGCTAGACCCAAACCCACGCGGCTAGTCCCAAAGCCACTCGGCTAGACCCAAACGGACTCGGCTAGACCCAAACCCACCTGGCTAGATGCAAACCCACTCCGCTAGACCCAAACCCACTCCGCTAGACCCAAACCCACTCGGCTAGACCCAAACCCACTCGGATAGACCCAAACCCTCTAGGCTAGACCCAAACCCACTCCGCTAGACCCAAACCCACTCGGCTAGACCCAAACCCACTCGGCTAGACCCAAACCCATTCGGCTGGACCCAAACCCACTCGGCTGCACCCAAACCCACTCGGCTAGACCCAAACACACTCGACTAGACCCAAACCCACTCGGCTAGACCCAAACCCACTCGGCTAGACCCAAACCCACTCGGATAGACCCAAACCCTCTAGGCTAGACCCAAACCCACTCGACTAGACCCAAACACACTCGGCTAGACCCAAACCCACTCGGCTAGACCCAAACCCACTCGGCTAGACCCAAACGGACTCGGCTAGACCCAAACCCACCTGGCTAGCTGCAAACCCACTCCGCTAGACCCAAACCCACTCCGCTAGACCCAAACCCACATGCCTAGACCCAAACCCAATCGGCTAGACCCAAACCCACACGGCTGGACCCAAACCCACTCGGCTAGACCCAAACCCACTCGGCTAGACCCAAACCCACTCGACTACACCCAAACCCACTCGGCTAGACCCAAACCCATTCGGCTGGACCCAAACCCACTCGGCTGCACCCAAACCCACTCGGCTAGACCCAAACACACTCGGCTAGACCCAAACCCACTCGGCTGGACCCAAACCCACTCGGCTACACCCAAACCCACTCGGCTACACCCAAACCCACTCGGCTAGACCCAAACCCACTGGGCTAGACCCAAACCCACTCGGCTACACCCAAACCCACTCGGCTAGACCCAAACCCACACCGCTAGACCCAAACCCACTCGACTAGACCCAAACCCACTCCGCTAGACTCAAACCCACTCGGCTGGACCCAAACACACTCGGCTAGACCCAAACCCACTCGGCTACACCCAAACCCACTCCACTAGACCCAAACCCACTCCGCCAGACCCAAACCCACTCAGCTAGACCCAAACCCAATCGGCTAGACCCAAACCCACTCCGCTAGAACCAAACCCACCCCGCTAGACCCAAACCCACTCGGCTAAACCCAAACGGACTCGGCTAGACCCAAACCCACTCCGCTAGACCCAAACCCACTTGGCTAGAACGAAACCCACTCGGCTAGACCCAAACCCACTCGTCTAGACCCAAACCCACTCGGCTACACCCAAACCCACTCGGCTAGACCCAAACCCACTCGGCTAGACCCAAACCCACTCGACTACACCCAAACCCACTCGGCTAGACCCAAACCCATTCGGCTGGACCCAAACCCACTCGGCTGCACCCAAACCCACTCGGCTAGACCCAAACACACTCGGCTAGACCCAAACCCACTCGGCTGGACCCAAACCCACTCGGCTACACCCAAACCCACTCGGCTAGACCCAAACCCACTCGGCTAGACCCAAACCCACTGGGCTAGACCCAAACCCACTCGGCTACACCCAAACCCACTCGGCTAGACCCAAACCCACACCGCTAGACCCAAACCCACTCGACTAGACCCAAACCCACTCCGCTAGACCCAAACCCACTCGGCTGGACCCAAACACACTCGGCTAGACCCAAACCCACTCGGCTACACCCAAACCCACTCCACTAGACCCAAACCCACTCCGCCAGACCCAAACCCACTCGGCTAGACCCAAACCCAATCGGCTAGACCCAAACCCACTCCGCTAGAACCAAACCCACCCCGCTAGACCCAAACCCACTCGGCTAAACCCAAACGGACTCGGCTAGACCCAAACCCACTCCGCTAGACCCAAACCCACTTGGCTAGAACGAAACCCACTCGGCTAGACCCAAACCCACTCGTCTAGACCCAAACCCACTCGGCTACACCCAAACCCACTCGGCTACACCCAAACCCACTCGGCTAGACCCAAACCCAATTGGCTAGACCCAAACCCACTCGGCTAGACCCAAACCCACTTGGCTAGTCCCAAAGCCACTCGGCTAGACCCAAACGGACTCGGCTAGACCCAAACCCACCTGGCTAGATGCAAACCCACTCCGCTAGACCCAAACCCACTCCGCTAGACCCAAACCCACTCGGCTAGACCCAAACCCACTCAGATACACCCAAACCCTCTAGGCTAGACCCAAACCCACTCGGCTAGGCCCAAAACCACTCGGCTAGACCCAAGCCCACTCCGCTAGACCCAAACCCACTCCGCTAGACCCAAACCCACGCGGCTAGTCCCAAAGCCACTCGGCTAGACCCAAACGGACTCGGCTAGACCCAAACCCACCTGGCTAGATGCAAACCCACTCCGCTAGACCCAAACCCACTCCGCTAGACCCAAACCCACTCGGCAAGACCCAAACCCACTCGGATAGACCCAAACCCTCTAGGCTAGACCCAAACCCACTCCGCTAGACCCAAACCCACTCGGCTAGACCCAAACCCACTCGGCTAGACCCAAACCCATTCGGCTGGACCCAAACCCACTCGGCTGCACCCAAACCCACTCGGCTAGACCCAAACACACTCGACTAGACCCAAACCCACTCGGCTAGACCCAAACCCACTCGGCTAGACCCAAACCCACTCGGCTAGACCCAAACCCACTCGGCTAGGCCCAAAACCACTCGGCTAGACCCAAGCCCACTCCGCTAGACCCAAACCCACTCCGCTAGACCCAAACCCACGCGGCTAGTCCCAAAGCCACTCGGCTAGACCCAAACGGACTCGGCTAGACCCAAACCCACCTGGCTAGATGCAAACCCACTCCGCTAGACCCAAACCCACTCCGCTAGACCCAAACCCACTCGGCAAGACCCAAACCCACTCGGATAGACCCAAACCCTCTAGGCTAGACCCAAACCCACTCCGCTAGACCCAAACCCACTCGGCTAGACCCAAACCCACTCGGCTAGACCCAAACCCATTCGGCTGGACCCAAACCCACTCGGCTGCACCCAAACCCACTCGGCTAGACCCAAACACACTCGACTAGACCCAAACCCACTCGGCTAGACCCAAACCCACTCGGCTAGACCCAAACCCACTCGGATAGACCCAAACCCTCTAGGCTAGACCCAAACGGACTCGGCTAGACCCAAACCCACCTGGCTAGATGCAAACCCACTCCGCTAGACCCAAACCCACTCCGCTAGACCCAAACCCACATGCCTAGACCCAAACCCAATCGGCTAGACCCAAACCCACACGGCTGGACCCAAACCCACTCGGCTAGACCCAAACCCACTCGGCTAGACCCAAACCCACTCGACTACACCCAAACCCACTCGGCTAGACCCAAACCCATTCGGCTGGACCCAAACCCACTCGGCAGCACCCAAACCCACTCGGCTAGACCCAAACACACTCGGCTAGACCCAAACCCACTCGGCTGGACCCAAACCCACTCGGCTACACCCAAACCCACTCGGCTAGACCCAAACCCACTCGGCTAGACCCAAACCCACTGGGCTAGACCCAAACCCACTCGGCTACACCCAAACCCACTCGGCTAGACCCAAACCCACACCGCTAGACCCAAACCCACTCGACTAGACCCAAACCCACTCCGCTAGACCCAAACCCACTCGGCTGGACCCAAACACACTCGGCTAGACCCAAACCCACTCGGCTACACCCAAACCCACTCCACTAGACCCAAACCCACTCCGCCAGACCCAAACCCACTCGGCTAGACCCAAACCCAATCGGCTAGACCCAAACCCACTCCGCTAGAACCAAACCCACCCCGCTAGACCCAAACCCACTCGGCTAAACCCAAACGGACTCGGCTAGACCCAAACCCACTCCGCTAGACCCAAACCCACTTGGCTAGAACGAAACCCACTCGGCTAGACCCAAACCCACTCGTCTAGACCCAAACCCACTCGGCTACACCCAAACCCACTCGGCTACACCCAAACCCACTCGGCTAGACCCAAACCCAATTGGCTAGACCCAAACCCACTCGGCTAGACCCAAACCCACTTGGCTAGTCCCAAAGCCACTCGGCTAGACCCAAACGGACTCGGCTAGACCCAAACCCACCTGGCTAGATGCAAACCCACTCCGCTAGACCCAAACCCACTCCGCTAGACCCAAACCCACTCGGCTAGACCCAAACCCACTCGGATAGACCCAAACCCTCTAGGCTAGACCCAAACCCACTCGGCTTGGCCCAAAACCACTCGGCTAGACCCAAACCCACTCCGCTAGACCCAAACCCACTCCGCTAGACCCAAACCCACGCGGCTAGTCCCAAAGCCACTCGGCTAGACCCAAACGGACTCGGCTAGACCCAAACCCACCTGGCTAGATGCAAACCCACTCCGCTAGACCCAAACCCACTCCGCTAGACCCAAAGCCACTCGGCTAGACCCAAACCCACTCGGATAGACCCAAACCCTCTAGGCTAGACCCAAACCCACTCCGCTAGACCCAAACCCACTCGGCTAGACCCAAACCCACTCGGCTAGACCCAAACCCACTTGGCTAGACCCAAACCCGCTCGGCTAGACCCAAACCCGCTCGGCTAGACCCAAACCCACTCGGCTACACCCAAACTAACTCGGCTAGACCCAAACCCACTCGGCTAGATCCAAACCCACTCGGCTAGACCCAAACCCACTCGGCTAGACCCAAACCCACTCGGCTAGACCCAAACCCACACCGCTAGACCCAAACCCACTCGGCTAGACCCAAACACACTCCGCTAGACCCAAACCCACTCGGCTAGACCCAAACCCACTCTCCTGGACCCAAACCCACTCGGCTAGACCCAAACCCACTCGGCTAGACCCAAACCCACTCAACTACACCCAAACCCACTCGGCTAGACCCAAACCCACTCGGCTACACCCAAACCCATTCGGCTACACCCAAACACACTCCGCTAGACCCAAACCCACTCGGCTAGACCCAAACCCACTCGGCTGGACCCAAACCCACTCGGCTAGACCCAAACCCACTCGGCTAGACCCAAACCCACTCGGCTACACCCAAACCCATTCCGCTAGACCCTAACCCACTCGGCTAGACCCAAACCCACATGCCTAGACCCAAACCCAATCGGCTAGACCCAAACCCACACGGCTGGACCCAAACCCACTCGGCTAGACCCAAACCCACTCGGCTCGGCCCAAAACCACTCGGCTAGACCCAAGCCCACTCCGCTAGACCCAAACCCACTCCGCTAGACCCAAACCCACGCCGCTAGGCCCAAACCCACTCGGCTAGACCCAAACCCACTCGGCTAGACCCAAACCCACTCGACTAGACCCAAACACACTCGGCTAGACCCAAACCCACTCGGCTGCACCCAAACCCACTCGGCTACACCCAAACCCACTCGGCTAGACCCAAACCCACTTGGCTAGACCCAAACCCACTCGGATAGACCCAAACCCTCTAGGCTAGACCCAAACCCACTCGACTAGACCCAAACACACTCGGCTAGACCCAAACCCACTCGGCTAGACCCAAACCCACTCGGCTAGACCCAAACGGACTCGGCTAAACCCAAACCCACCTGGCTAGATGCAAACCCACTCCGCTAGACCCAAACCCACTCCGCTAGACCCAAACCCACATGCCTAGACCCAAACCCAATCGGCTAGACCCAAACCCACACGGCTGGACCCAAACCCACTCGGCTAGACCCAAACCCACTCGGCTAGACCCAAACCCACTCGACTACACCCAAACCCACTCGGCTAGACCCAAACCCATTCGGCTGGACCCAAACCCACTCGGCTGCACCCAAACCCACTCGGCTAGACCCAAACACCCTCGGCTAGACCCAAACCCACTCGGCTGGACCCAAACCCACTCGGCTACACCCAAACCCACTCGGCTAGACCCAAACCCACTCGGCTAGACCCAAACCCACTGGGCTAGACCCAAACCCACTCGGCTACACCCAAACCCACTCGGCTAGACCCAAACCCACTCGACTACACCCAAACCCACTCGGCTAGACCCAAACCCACTTGGCTACACCCAAACCCCCTCGGCTACACCCAAACCCACTCGGCTACACCCAAACCCACTCGGCTAGACCCAAACCCACTCGGCTAGACCCAATCCCACTCCGCTAGTCCCAAACCCACTCCGCTAGACACAAACCCACTCCGCTAGACACAAACCCACTCGGTTAGACACAAACCCACTCGGCTAGACCCAAACCCACTCCACTAGACCCAAACCCACTCCGCTAGAACCAAACCCACCCCGCTAGACCCAAACCCACTCGGCAAAACCCAAACGGACTCGGCTAGACCCAAACCCACTCCGCTAGACCCAAACCCACTCGGCTAGAACGAAACCCACTCGGCTAGACCCAAACCCACTCGTCTAGACCCAAACCCACTCGGCTACACCCAAACCCACTCGGCTACACCCAAACCCACTCGGCTAGACCCACACCCACTTGGCTAGACCCAAACCCACTCGGCTAGACCCAAACCCACGTGGCTAGTCCCAAAGCCGCTCGGCTAGACCCAAACGGACTCGGCTAGACCCAAACCCACCTGGCTAGATGCAAACCCACTCCGCTAGACCCAAACCCACTCCGCTAGACCCAAACCCACTCGGCTAGACCCAAACCCACTCGGATAGACCCAAACCCTCTAGGCTAGACCCAAACCCACCCCGCTAGACCCAAACCCACTCGGCTAGACCCAAACCCACTCGGCTAGACCCAAACCCACTTGGCTAGACCCAAACCCGCTCGGCGAGACCCAAACCCACTCGGCTACACCCAAACTAAATCGGCTAGACCCAAACCCACTCGGCTAGATCCAAACCCACTCGGCTAGACCCAAACCCACTCGGCTAGACCCAAACCCACTCGGCTAGACCCAAACCCACACCGCTAGACCCAAACCCACTCGGCTAGACCCAAACCCACTCGGCTAGACCCAAACCCACTCGGCTAGACCCAAACCCACTCGGCTGGACCCAAACCCACTCGGCTAGACCCAAACCCACTCGGCTAGACCCAAACCCACTCGACTGCACCCAAACCCACTCGGCTAGACCCAAACACACTCGGCTAGACCCAAACCCACTCGGCTAGACCCAATCCCACTCCGCTAGACCCAAACCCACTCCGCTAGACACAAACCCACTCCGGTAGACACAAACCCACTCGGTTAGACCCAAACCCACTCCGCTAGACCCAAACCCACTCCGCTAGACCCAAACCCACTCCGCTAGACCCAAACCCACTTGGCTAGACCCAAACACACTAGGCTAGACCCAAACCCACTCGGCTAAACCCAAACACACTCGGCTAGACCCAAACCCACTCGGCTGGACCCAAACCCACTCGGCTACACCCAAACCCACTCGGCTGGACCCAAACCCACTCGGCTGGACCCAAACCCACTCGGCTACACCCAAACCCACTCGGCTAGACCCAAACCCACTGGGCTAGACCCAAACCCACTGGGCTAGACCCAAACCCACTCGGCTACACCCAAACCCACTCGGCTAGACCCAAACCCACTCGACTACACCCAAACCCACTCGGCTAGACCCAAACCCACTTGGCTACACCCAAACCCCCTCGGCTACACCCAAACCCACTCGGCTAGACCCAAACCCACTCGCCTAGACCCAAACCCACTCGGCTAGACCCAATCCCACTCCGCTAGTCCCAAACCCACTCCGCTAGACACAAACCCACTCCGCTAGACACAAACCAACTCGGTTAGACCCAAACCCACTCGGCTAGACCCAAACCCACTCCGCTAGACCCAAACCCACTCCGCTAGAACCAAACCCACCCCGCTAGACCCAAACCCACTCGGCTAAACCCAAACGGACTCGGCTAGACCCAAACCCACTCCGCTAGACCCAAACCCACTCGGCTAGAACGAAACCCACTCGGCTGGACCCAAACCCACTCGTCTAGACCCAAACCCACTCGGCTACACCCAAACCCACTCGGCTACACCCAAACCCACTCGGCTAGACCCACACCCACTTGGCTAGACCCAAACCCACTCGGCTAGACCCAAACCCACGTGGCTAGTCCCAAAGCCGCTCGGCTAGACCCAAACGGACTCGGCTAGACCCAAACCCACCTGGCTAGATGCAAACCCACTCCGCTAGACCCAAACCCACTCCGCTAGACCCAAACCCACTCGGCTAGACCCAAACCCACTCGGATAGACCCAAACCCTCTAGGCTAGACCCAAACCCACCCCGCTAGACCCAAACCCACTCGGCTAGACCCAAACCCACTCGGCTAGACCCAAACCCACTTGGCTAGACCCAAACCCGCTCGGCTAGACCCAAACCCACTCGGCTACACCCAAACTAAATCGGCTAGACCCAAACCCACTCGGCTAGATCCAAACCCACTCGGCTAGACCCAAACCCACTCGGCTAGACCCAAACCCACTCGGCTAGACCCAAACCCACACCGCTAGACCCAAACCCACTCGGCTAGACCCAAACACACTCCGCTAGACCCAAACCCACTCGGCTAGACCCAAACCCACTCGGCTGGACCCAAACCCACTCGGCTAGACCCAAACCCACTCGGCTAGACCCAAACCCACTCGACTACACCCAAACCCACTCGGCTAGACCCAAACACACTCGGCTACACCCAAACCCACTCGGCTACACCCAAACCCACTCCGCTAGACCCAAACCCACTCGGCTACACCCAAACCCACTCGGCTAGACCCAAACCCACTCGGCTAGACCCAAACCCACTCGGCTAGACCCAAACCCACTCGGCTAGACCCAAACCCACTCGGCTAGACCCAAACCCACACCGCTAGACCCAAACCCACTCGGCTGGACCCAAACCCACTCCGCTAGACCCAAACCCACTCGGCTGGACCCAAACCCACTCGGCTGGACCCAAACCCACTCGGCTAGACCCAAACCCACTCGGCTAGACCCAAACCCACTCGACTACACCCAAACCCACTCGGCTAGACCCAAACCCACTCGGCAACACCCTAACCCACTCGGCTACACCCAAACCCACTCGGCTAGACCCAAACCCACACCACCTAACGTAAACCCACTCGACTAGACCCAAACCCACTCCGCTAGACCCAAACCCACTCGGCTGGACCCAAACCCACTCGGCTAGACCCAAACCCACTCGGCTAGACCCAAACCAAATCAGCTAGACCCAAGCCCACTCGGCTAGACAAAAACCCACTTGGCTAGACCCAAAACCACTCGGCTAGACCCAAACCCACTCCGCTAGGCCCAAACCAACTCGGCTAGACCCAAACGCACTCGGCTAGACCCAAACCCACTCCGCTAGACCCAAACCCACTCCGCATGACCCAAACCCACTCCGCTAGACCCAAACCCACTCCGCTAGACACAAACCCACTCCGCTAGACCCAAACCCACTCGGCTAGACCCAAATCAAATCGGCTAGACCTAAACCCACTCCGCTAGAACCAAACCCACCCCGCTAGACCCAAACCCACTCTGCTAGTCCCAAACCCACTCGGCTAGACCCAAACGGACTCGGCTAGACCCAAACCCACTCGGCTAGACGCAAGCCCACTCCGCTAGACCCGAATCCAATCCGCTAGACCGAAACCCACTCCGCTAGACCCAAACCCACTCGGATAGACCCAAACCCAATAGGCTAGAACCAAACCCACTCCGCTAGACCCAAACTAACTCGGCTAGACCCAAACCCACTCGGCTAGACACAAACCCACTCGGCTAGACCCAAACCCACTCGGCTTGACCCAAACCCACTCGGCTAGACTGAAACCCACTCGGCTAGACCCAAACCCACTCAGCTAGACCCAAACCCACTCGGCTAGACCCAAACCCACTCGGCTAGACCCAAACCCACTCGGCTAGACGCAAACCCAGTCGGCTAGACCCAAACCCACTCGGCTAGACCGAAACCCACTCGGCTAGACCCAAACCCATTCGGCTAGACCCAAACCCACTCGGCTACACCCAAACCCACTCCGCTAGACCCAAACCCACTCGGCTACACCCAAACCCACTCGGCTAGACCCAAACCCATTCGGCTAGACCCAAACCCACTCGGCTAGACCCAAACCCACTCGGGTAGACCCAAACCCATTCGGCTAGACCCAAACCCACTCCGCTAGACCCAAACCCACTCGGCTAGTCCCAAACCCACTCAGCGGCACCCAAACCCACTCCGCTCCACCCAAACCCACTCCGCTAGACCCAAACCCACTCCGCTAGACCCAAACCAACTCGGCTAGACCCAAACCCACTCGGCTAGACCCAAACCCACTCGGCTAGACCCAAACCCACTCCGCTAGACCCAAACCCACTCCGCTAGACCCAAACCCACTCGGCTAGGCACAAACCCACTCGGCTAGACCCAAACCCACTCGGCTAGACCCAAACCCAATCGGCTTGACCCAAACCCACTCGGCTAGACCCAAACCCACTCGGCTAGACCCACACCCACTCGGCTAGACCCAAACCCACTCGGCTAGACCCAAACCTACACGGCTAGACCCAAACACTTTCGGCTAGACCCAGACCCACTCGACTAGACCCAAACCCACTCGGCTAGACCCAAACCCATTCAGCTAGACGCAAACCCACTCGGCTAGTCCCAAACCCACTCGGCTAGTCCCAAACCCACTCGGCTGGACCCAAACCCACTCGGCTAGACCCAATCCCACTCAGCTAGACCCAAACCCACTCGGCTAGACACAAACCCACTCGGTTAGACCCAAACCCACTCGGCTAGACCCAAACCCACTCGGCTAGACCCAAACCCACTCGGCTAGATCCAAACCCACTCGTCCAGACCCAAACCCACTCGGCTACACCCAAACCCACTCGGCTACACCCAAACCCACTCTGCTAGACCCAAATCCACTCGGCTAGACGTAAACCCACTCGGCTTGACCCAAACCCACTCGGCTAGACCCAAACCCACTCGGCTAGACCCAAACCCACTCCACTAGACCCAAACCAGCTCCGCTAGACCCAAACCCACTCCGCTAGACACAAACCCAATCCGCTAGACCCAAACCCACTTGGCTACACCGAAACCCACTCGGCTAAACCCAAACCCACTCGTCTAGACCCAAACCCACTCGGCTAGACCAAACCCACTCGGCTACAACCAAACGCACTCCGCTAGACCCAAACCCACTCGGCTAGACGCAAACCCACTCGGCTAGACCCAAACACACTCGGCTAGACCGAAACCCACTCGGCTAGACCCAATCCCACTCGGCTGGACCCAAACCCACTTGGCTAGACTCAAACCCACTCGGCTACACCCAAACCCACTCCGCTAGACCCAAACCCACTTGGCTAGACCCAAACCCACTCGGCTAGACCCAAACCCACTCGGCAAGACCCAAACCCACTCGGCTACACCCAAACCCACTCGGCTAGATGCATACCCACTCCGCTAGACCCAAACCCACTCCGCTAGACCCAAACCCACTCGGCTAGACGCAAACCCACTCGGCTAGACCCAAACCCACTCGGCTGGACCCAAACCCACTCGGCTGGACCCAAACCCACTCGGCTGGACCCAAACCCACTCGGCTACACCCAAACTCACTCCGCTAGACCCAAACCCACTCGGCTACACCCAAACCCACTATGCTAGACCCAAACCCACTCGGCTAGATCCAAACCCACTCGTCCAGACCCAAACCCACTCGGCTACACCCAAACCCACTCGGCTACACCCAAACCCACTCTGCTAGACCCAAACCCACTCGGCTAGACGTAAACCCACTCGGCTTGACCCAAACCCACTCGGCTAGACCCAAACCCACTCGGCTAGACCCAAACCCACTCCGCTAGACCCAAACCCACTCCGCTAGACCCAAACCCACTCCGCTAGACACAAACCCAATCCGCTAGACCCAAACCCACTTGGCTACACCGAAACCCACTCGGCTAAACCCAAACCCACTCGTCTAGACCCAAACCCACTCGGCTAGACCAAACCCACTCGGCCACAACCAAACGCACTCCGCTAGACCCAAACCCACTCGGCTAGACGCAAACCCACTCGGCTAGACCCAAACACACTCGGCTAGACCGAAACCCACTCGGCTAGACCCAATTCCACTCGGCTGGACCCAAACCCACTTGGCTAGACTCAAACCCACTCGGCTACACCCAAACCCACTCCGCTAGACCCAAACCCACTTGGCTAGACCCAAACCCACTCGGCTAGACCCAAACCCACTCGGCAAGACCCAAACCCACTCGGCTACACCCAAACCCACTCGGCTAGATGCATACCCACTCCGCTAGACACAAACCCACTCCGCTAGACCCAAACCCACTCGGCTAGACGCAAACCCACTCGGCTAGACCCAAACCCACTCGGCTGGACCCAAACCCACTCGGCTAGACCCAAACCCACTCGGCTGGACCCAAACCCACTCGGCTGGACCCAAACCCACTCGGCTACACCCAAACTCACTCCGCTAGACCCAAACCCACTCGGCTACACCCAAACACACTCGGCTAGACCCAAACCCATTCGGCTAGACCCAAACCCACTCGGCTACACCCAAACCCACTCGGCTAGACCCAAACCCACACCGCTAGACCCAAACCCACTCGACTAGACCCAAACCCACTCCACTAGACCCAAACCCACTCGGCTGGACCCAAACCCACTCGCCAAGACCCAAACCCACTCGGCTAGACCCAAACCCACTCGGCTGGACCCAAACCCACTCGGCTACACCCAAACCCACTCCGCTAGACCCAAACCCACTTGGCTAGACCCAAACCCACTCGGCTAGACCCAAACCCACTCGGCAAGACCCAAACCCACTCGGCTACACCCAAACCCACTCGGCTAGACGCATACCCACTCCGCTAGACCCAAACCCACTGCGCTAGACCCAAACCCACTCGGCTAGACGCAAACCCAATCGGCTAGACCCAAACCCACTCGGCTGGACCCAAACCCACTCGGGTAGACCCAAACCCACTCGGCTAGACCCAAACCCACTCGGCTGGACCCAAACCCACTCGGCTACACCCAAACTCACTCCGCTAGACCCAAACCCACTCGGCCACACCCAAACCCACTCGGCTAGACCCAAACCCATTTGGCTAGACCCAAACCCACTCGGCTACACCCAAACCCACTCGGCTAGACCCAAACCCACACCGCTAGACCCAAACCCAATCGCCTAGACCCAAACCCACTCCGCTAGACCCAAACCCACTCGGCTGGACCCAAACCCACTCGGCTAGACCCAAACCCACTCGGCTAGACCCAAACACAATCGGCTAGACCCAAACCCACTCGGCTAGACACAAACACACTCGGCTAGACCCAAACCCACTCGGCTGGACCCAAACCCACTCCGCTAGACCCAAACCAACTCGGCTAGACCCAAACGCACTCGGCTAGACCCAAACCCACTCCGCTAGACTCAAACCCACTCGGCTCGACCCAAACCCACTCGGCTAGACCCAAACACACTCGGGTAGACCCAAACCCACTCGGCTAGACCCAAACACACTCGGCTAGACCAAAACCCATTCGGCTAGACCCAAACCCACTCGGCTAGACCCAAACCCACTCGGCTAGTCCCAAACCCACTCGGCTACACCCAAACCCACTCCGCTAGACCCAAACCCACTCCGCTAGACCCAAACCCACTTGGCTAGACCCAAACCCACTCGGCTGGACCCAAACCCACTCTGCTAGACCCAAACCCACTCGGCTAGACGTAAACCCACTCGGCTTGTCCCAAACCCACTCGGCTAGACCCAAACCCACTCGGCTAGACCCAAACCCACTCCGCTAGACCCAAACCCACTCCGCTAGACCCAAACCCACTCCGCTAGACACAAACCCAATCCGCTAGACCCAAACCCACTTGGCTACACCGAAACCCACTCGGCTAAACCCAAACCCACTCGTCTAGACCCAAACCCACTCGGCTAGACCAAACCCACTCGGCTACAACCAAACGCACTCCGCTAGACCCAAACCCACTCGGCTAGACGCAAACCCACTCGGCTAGACCCAAACACACTCGGCTAGACCGAAACCCACTCGGCTAGACCCAATTCCACTCGGCTGGACCCAAACCCACTTGGCTAGACTCAAACCCACTCGGCTACACCCAAACCCACTCCGCTAGACCCAAACCCACTTGGCTAGACCCAAACCCACTCGGCCAGACGCAAACCCACTCGGCTAGACCCAAACCCACTCGGCTGGACCCAAACCCACTCGGCAAGACCCAAACCCACTCGGCTGGACCCAAACCCACTCGGCTGGACCCAAACCCACTCGGCTACACCCAAACTCACTCCGCTAGACCCAAACCCATTCGGCTACACCCAAACACACTCGGCTAGACCCAAACCCATTCGGCTAGACCCAAACCCACTCGGCTACACCCAAACCCACTCGGCTAGACCCAAACCCACACCGCTAGACCCAAACCCACTCGACTAGACCCAAACCCACTCCACTAGACCCAAACCCACTCGGCTGGACCCAAACCCACTCGCCTAGACCCAAACCCACTCGGCTAGACCCAAACCCACTCGGCTGGACCCAAACCCACTCGGCTACACCCAAACCCACTCCGCTAGACCCAAACCCACTTGGCTAGACCCAAACCCACTCGGCTAGACCCAAACCCACTCGCAAGACCCAAACCCACTCGGCTACACCCAAACCCACTCGGCTAGACGCATACCCACTCCGCTAGACCCAAACCCACTGCGCTAGACCCAAACCCACTCGGCTAGATGCAAACCCAATCGGCTAGACCCAAACCCACTCGGCTGGACCCAAACCCACTCGGCTAGACCCAAACCCACTCGGCTAGACCCAAACCCACTCGGCTGGACCCAAACCCACTCGGCTACACCCAAACTCACTCCGCTAGACCCAAACCCACTCGGCCACACCCAAACCCACTCGGCTAGACCCAAACCCATTTGGCTAGACCCAAACCCACTCGGCTACACCCAAACCCACTCGGCTAGACCCAAACCCACACCGCTAGACCCAAACCCAATCGCCTAGACCCAAACCCACTCCGCTAGACCCAAACCCACTCGGCTGGACCCAAACCCACTCGGCTAGACCCAAACCCACTCAGCTAGACCCAAACACAATCGGCTAGACCCAAACCCACTCGGCTAGACACAAACACACTCGGCTAGACCCAAACCCACTCGGCTGGACCCAAACCCACTCCGCTAGACCCAAACCAACTCGGCTAGACCCAAACGCACTCGGCTAGACCCAAACCCACTCCGCTAGACTCAAACCCACTCGGCTCGACCCAAACCCACTCGGCTAGACCCAAACACACTCGGGTAGACCCAAACCCACTCGGCTAGACCCAAACACACTCGGCTAGACCAAAACCCATTCGGCTAGACCCAAACCCACTCGGCTAGACCAAACCCACTCGGCTAGTCCCAAACCCACTCGGCTACACCCAAACCCACTCCGCTAGACCCAAACCCACTCCGCTAGACCCAAACCCACTTGGCTAGACCCAAACCCACTCGGCTAGACCCAAACCCACTCGGCAAGACCCAAACCCACTCGGCTACACCCAAACCCACTCGGCTAGATGCATACCCACTCCGCTAGACCCAAACCCACTCCGCTAGACCCAAACCCACTCGGCTAGACGCAAACCCACTCGGCTAGACCCAAACCCACTCGGCTGGACCCAAACCCACTCGGCTAGACCCAAACCCACTCGGCTGGACCCAAACCCACTCGGCTGGACCCAAACCCACTCGGCTACACCCAAACTCACTCCGCTAGACCCAAACCCACTCGGCTACACCCAAACACACTCGGCTAGACCCAAACCCATTCGGCTAGACCCAAACCCACTCGGCTACACCCAAACCCACTCGGCTAGACCCAAACCCACACCGCTAGACCCAAACCCACTCGACTAGACCCAAACCCACTCCACTAGACCCAAACCCACTCGGCTGGACCCAAACCCACTCGCCTAGACCCAAACCCACTCGGCTAGACCCAAACCCACTCGGCTGGACCCAAACCCACTCGGCTACACCCAAACCCACTCCGCTAGACCCAAACCCACTTGGCTAGACCCAAACCCACTCGGCTAGACCCAAACCCACTCGGCAAGACCCAAACCCACTCGGCTACACCCAAACCCACTCGGCTAGACGCATACCCACTCCGCTAGACCCAAACCCACTGCGCTAGACCCAAACCCACTCGGCTAGACGCAAACCCAATCGGCTAGACCCAAACCCACTCGGCTGGACCCAAACCCACTCGGTTAGACCCAAACCCACTCGGCTAGACCCAAACCCACTCGGCTGGACCCAAACCCACTCGGCTACACCCAAACTCACTCCGCTAGACCCAAACCCACTCGGCCACACCCAGACCCACTCGGCTAGACCCAAACACATTTGGCTAGACCCAAACCCACTCGGCTACACCCAAACCCACTCGGCTAGACCCAAACCCACACCGCTAGACCCAAACCCAATCGCCTAGACCCAAACCCACTCCGCTAGACCCAAACCCACTCGGCTGGACCCAAACCCACTCGGCTAGACCCAAACCCACTCGGCTAGACCCAAACACAATCGGCTAGACCCAAACCCACTCGGCTAGACACAAACACACTCGGCTAGACCCAAACCCACTCGGCTGGACCCAAACCCACTCCGCTAGACCCAAACCAACTCGGCTAGACCCAAACGCACTCGGCTAGACCCAAACCCACTCCGCTAGACTCAAACCCACTCGGCTCGACCCAAACCCACTCGGCTAGACCCAAACACACTCGGGTAGACCCAAACCCACTCGGCTAGACCCAAACACACTCGGCTAGACCAAAACCCATTCGGCTAGACCCAAACCCACTCGGCTAGACCCAAACCCACTCGGCTAGTCCCAAACCCACTCGGCTACACCCAAACCCACTCCGCTAGACCCAAACCCACTCCGCTAGACCCAAACCCACTCCGCTAGACCCAAACCAACTCGGCTAGACCCAAACCCACTCGGCTAGACCCAAACCCGACTCCGCTAGACCCAAACCCACTCCGCTAGACCCAAACCCACTCCGCTAGACCCAAACCCACTCCGCTAGACACAAACCCACTCCGGTAGACCCAAACCCACTTGGCTACACCGAAACCCACTCGGCTAAACCCAAACCCACTCGTCTAGACCCAAACCCACTCGGCTGGACCCAAACCCACTCGGCTAGACCCAAACCCAGTCGGCTAGACCCAAACCCACTCGGCTGGACCCAAACCCACTCGGCTACACCCAAACTCACTCCGCTAGACCCAAACCCACTCGGCCACACCCAAACCCACTCGGCTAGACCCAAACCCATTTGGCTAGACCCAAACCCACTCGGCTACACCCAAACTCACTCGGCTAGACCCAAACCCACACCGCTAGACCCAAACCCACTCGCCTAGACCCAAACCCACTCCGCTAGACCCAAACCTACTCGGCTGGACCCAAACCCACTCGGCTAGACCCAAACCCACTCGTCTAGACCCAAACACAATCGGCTGGACCCAAACCCACTCGGCTAGACACAAACCCACTCGGCTAGACCCAAACCCACTCGGCTGGACCCAAACCCACTCCGCTAGACCCAAACCCACTCCGCTAGACCCAAACCCACTCCGCTAGACCCAAACCCACTCCGCTAGACACAAACCCACTCCGCTAGACCCAAACCCACTTGGCTACACCGAAACCCACTCGGCTAAACCCAAACCCACTCGTCTAGACCCAAACCCACTCGGCTGCACCCAAACTCACTCCGCTAGACCCAAACCCACTCGGCCACACCCAAACCCAATCGGCTAGACCCAAACCCATTTGGCTAGACCCAAACCCACTCGGCTGCACCCAAACCCACTCGGCTAGACCCAAACCCACACCGCTAGACCCAAACCCACTCGCCTAGACCCAAACCCACTCCGCTAGACCCAAACCTACTCGGCTGGACCCAAACCCACTCGGCTAGACCCAAACCCACTCGGCTAGACCCAAACACAATCGGCTGGACCCAAACCCACTCGGCTAGACACAAACCCACTCGGCTAGACCCAAACCCACTCGGCTGGACCCAAACCCACTCCGCTAGACCCAAACCAACTCGGCTAGACCCAAACGCACTCGGCTAGACCGAAACCCACTCCGCTAGACTCAAACCCACTCGGCTCGACCCAAACCCACTCGGCTAGACCCAAACCCACTCCGCTAGACCCAAACCCACTCCGCTAGACCCAAACCCACTCCGCTAGACCCAAACCAACTCGGCTAGACCCAAACCCACTCGGCTAGACCCAAACCCGACTCCGCTAGACGCAAACCCACTCCGCTAGACCCAAACCCACTCCGCTAGACCCAAACCCACTCCGCTAGACACAAACCCACTCCGCTAGACCCAAACCCACTTGGCTACACCGAAACCCACTCGGCTAAACCCAAACCCACTCGTCTAGACCCAAACCCACTCGGCTAGACCCAAACCCACTCGGCTAGACCCAAACACAATCGGCTAGACCCAAACCCACTCGGCTAGACACAAACCCACTCGGCTAGACCCAAACCCACTCGGCTGGACCCAAACCCACTCCGCTAGACCCAAACCAACTCGGCTAGACCAAAACGCACTCGGCTACACCCAAACCCACTCCGCTAGACCCAAACCCACTCCGCTAGACCCAAACCCACTCCGCTAGACCCAAACCAACTCGGCTAGACCCAAACCCACTCGGCTAGACCCAAACCCGACTCCGCTAGACCCAAACCCACTCCGCTAGACCCAAACCCACTCCGCTAGACCCAAACCCACTCCGCTAGACACAAACCCACTCCGCTAGACCCAAACCCACTTGGCTACACCGAAACCCACTCGGCTAAACCCAAACCCACTCGTCTAGACCCAAACCCACTCGGCTAGACCCAAACCCACTCGGCTACAACCAAACCCACTCCGCTAGACCCAAACCCACTCGGCTAGATGCAAACCCACTCGGCTAGACCCAAACACACTCCGCTAGACCCAAACCCACTCGGCTAGACCCAAACCCACTCGGCTAGACCCAAACTCACTCGGCAAGACCCAAACCCACTCGGCTAGACCCAAACCCACTCGGCTAGACGCATACCCACTCCGCTAGACCCAAACCCACTCCGCTAGACCCAAACCCACTCGGCTAGACGCAAACCCACTCGGCTAGACCCAAACCCACTCGGCTGGACCCAAACCCACTCGGCTCGACCCAAACCCACTCGGCTAGACCCAAACCCACTCGGCTACACCCAAACCCACTCGGCTACACCCAAACCCACTCCGCTAGACCCAAATCCACTCGGCTACACCCAAACACACTCGGCTAGACCCAAACCCATTTGGCTAGACCCAAACCCACTCGGCCAGACCCAAACCCATTCGGCTAGACCCAAACTCACTCGGCTGGACCCAAACCCACTCCGCTAGACCCAAACCAACTCGGGTAGACCCAAACGCACTCGGCTAGACCCAAACCCACTCCGCTAGACTTAAACCCACTCCGCAAGACCCAAACCCACTCCGCTGGACCCAAACCCACTCCACTAGACCCAAACCCACACCGCTAGACCCAAACCCACTCGGCTAGACCCAAACCCACTCCGCTAGACCCAAACCCACTCGGCTGGACCCAAACCCACTCGGCTAGACCCAAACCCACTCGGCTAGACCCAAACCCACACGGCTAGACCCAAACCCACTCGGCTCGACCCAAACCCACTCGGCTACACACAAACACACTCGGGTAGACCCAAACCCACTCGGCTAGACCCAAACACACTCGGCTAGACCAAAACCCATTCGGCTAGACCCAAACCCACTCCGCTAGACCCAAACCCACTCGGCTACATCCAAACCCACTCGGCTAGACCCAAACCCATTCGGCTAGACCCAAACCCACTCGGCTAGACCCAAACCCACTCAGCTGCACCCCAACCCACTCCGCTCCACCCAAACCCACTCCGCTAGACCCAAACCCACTCCGCTAGACCCAAACCAACTCGGCTAGACCCAAACCCACTCGGCTAGACCCAAACCCACTCGGCTAGACCCAAACCCACTCCGCTAGACCCAAACCCACTCCGCTAGACCCAAACCCACTCGGCTAGGCACAAACCCACTCGGCTAGACCCAAACCCACTCGGCTTGACCCAAACCCACTCGGCTTGACCCAAACCCACTCGGCTTGACCCAAACCCACTCGGCTAGACCCAAACCCACTCGGCTAGACCCACACCCACTCGGCTAGACCCAAACCCACTCGGCTAGACCCATACCCCCTCGGCTAGACCCAAACACTTTCGGCTAAATCCAGACCCACTCGGCTAGACCCAAACCCACTCGACTAGACCCAAACCCATTCAGCTAGACGCAAACCCACTCGGCTAGACCCAAAACCACTCGGCTAGTCCCAAACCCACTCGGCTAGACCCAAACCCACTCGGCTAGACCCAATCCCACTCAGCTAGACCCAAACCCACTCGGCTAGACACAAACCCACTCGGTTAGACCCAAACCCACTCGGCTAGACCCAAACCCACTCGGCTAGACCCAAACCCACTCAGCTAGACCCAAACCCACTCGTCCAGACCCAAACCCACTCGGCTACACCCAAACCCACTCGGCTAGACGTAAACCCACTCTGCTAGACCCAAACCCACTCGGCTAGACGTAAACCCACTCGGCTAGACCCAAACCCACTCGGCTAGACCCAAACCCAGTCGGCTAGACCCAAACCCACTCGGCTAGACCCAAACCCACTCGGCTACACGCAAACCCACTCCGCTCGGCCCAAACCCACTCAGCTAGACCCAAACCCACTCCGCTAGACCCGAACCGACTCCGCTAAACCCAAACCCACGCGGCTAGTCCCAAACCCACTCGGCTACACCCAAACCCACTCCGCTAGACCCAAACCCACTACGCTAGACCCAAACCCACTCCACTAGACCCAAACCCACTCCGCTAGACACAAACCCACTCCGCTAGACCCAAACCCACTTGGCTACACCGAAACCCACTCGGCTAAACCCAAACCCACTCGTCTAGACCCAAACCCACTCGGCTAGACCCAAACCCACTCGGCTACAACCAAACGCACTCTGCTCAACCCAAACCCATTCGGCTAAACCCAAACCCACTCGGCTACACCCAAACCCACTCGGCTAGACCCAAACCCACACCGCTAGACCCAAACACACTCGACTAGACCCAAACCCACTCCGCTAGACCCAAACCCACTCGGCTACACCCAAACCCACTCCGCTAGACCCAAACCCACTTGGCTACACCGAAACCCTCTCGGCTAAACCCAAACCCACTCGTCTAGACCCAAACCCACTCGGCTAGACCCAAACCCACTCGGCTACAACCAAACCCACTCCGCTAGACCCAAACCCACTCGGCTAGACGCAAACCCACTCGGCTAGACCCAAACACACTCCGCTAGACCCAAACCCACTCGGCTAGACCCAAACCCACTCGGCTAGACCCAAACTCACTCGGCAAGACCCAAACCCACTCGGCTAGACCCAAACCCACTCGGCTAGACGCATACTCACTCCGCTAGACCCAAACCCACTCCGCTAGACCCAAACCCACTCGGCTAGACGCAAACCCACTCGGCTAGACCCAAACCCACTCGGCTGGACCCAAACCCACTCGGCTCGACCCAAACCCACTCGGCTAGACCCAAACCCACTCGGCTACACCCAAACCCACTCGGCTACACCCAAACCCACTCCGCTAGACCCAAATCCACTCGGCTACACCCAAACACACTCGGCTAGACCCAAACCCATTTGGCTAGACCCAAACCCACTCGGCTAGACCCAAACCCATTTGGCTAGACCCAAACTCACTCGGCTGGACCCAAACCCACTCCGCCAGACCCAAACCAACTCGGGTAGACCCAAACGCACTCGGCTAGACCCAAACCCACTCCGCTAGACTTAAACCCACTCCGCAAGACCCAAACCCACTCCGCTGGACCCAAACCCACTCCACTAGACCCAAACCCACACCGCTAGACCCAAACCCACTCGGCTAGACCCAAACCCACTCCGCTAGACCCAAACCCACTCGGCTGGACCCAAACCCACTCGGCTAGACCCAAACCCACTCGGCTAGACCCAAACCCACACGGCTAGACCCAAACCCACTCGGCTCGACCCAAACCCACTCGGCTACACACAAACACACTCGGGTAGACCCAAACCCACTCGGCTAGACCCAAACCCACTCGTCCAGACCCAAACCCACTCGGCTACACCCAAACCCACTCGGCTACACCCAAACCCACTCTGCTAGACCCAAACCCACTCGGCTAGACGTAAACCCACTCGGCTAGACCCAAACCCACTCGGCTAGACCCAAACCCACTCGGCTACAACCAAACGCACTCTGCTCGACCCAAACCCATTCGGCTAAACCCAAACCCACTCGGCTACACCCAAACCCACTCGGCTAGACCCAAACCCACACCGCTAGACCCAAACACACTCGACTAGACCCAAACCCACTCCGCTAGACCCAAACCCACTCGGCTACACCCAAACCCACTCCGCTAGACCCAAACCCACTTGGCTACACCGAAACCCACTCGGCTAAACCCAAACCCACTCGTCTAGACCCAAACCCACTCGGCTAGACCCAAACCCACTCGGCTACAACCAAACCCACTCCGCTAGACCCAAACCCACTCGGCTAGACGCAAACCCATTCGGCTAGACCCAAACACACTCCGCTAGACCCAAACCCACTCGGCTAGACCCAAACCCACTCGGCTAGACCCAAACTCACTCGGCAAGACCCAAACCCACTCGGCTAGACCCAAACCCACTCGGCTAGACGCATACCCACTCCGCTAGACCCAAACCCACTCCGCTAGACCCAAACCCACTCGGCTAGACGCAAACCCACTCGGCTAGACCCAAACCCACTCGGCTGGACCCAAACCCACTCGGCTCGACCCAAACCCACTCGGCTAGACCCAAACCCACTCGGCTACACCCAAACCCACTCGGCTACACCTAAACCCACTCCGCTAGACCCAAATCCACTCGGCTACACCCAAACACACTCGGCTAGACCCAAACCCATTTGGCTAGACCCAAACCCACTCGGCTAGACCCAAACCCATTTGGCTAGACCCAAACTCACTCGGCTGGACCCAAACCCACTCCGCTAGACCCAAACCAACTCGGGTAGACCCAAACGCACTCGGCTAGACCCAAACCCACTCCGCTAGACTTAAACCCACTCCGCAAGACCCAAACCCACTCCGCTGGACCCAAACCCACTCCACTAGACCCAAACCCACACCGCTAGACCCAAACCCACTCGGCTAGACCCAAACCCACTCCGCTAGACCCAAACCCACTCGGCTGGACCCAAACCCACTCGGCTCGACCCAAACCCACTCGGCTAGACCCAAACCCACACGGCTAGACCCAAACCCACTCGGCTCGACCCAAACCCACTCGGCTACACACAAACACACTCGGGTAGACCCAAACCCACTCGGCTAGACCCAAACACACTCGGCTAGACCAAAACCCATTCGGCTAGACCCAAACCCACTCCGCTAGACCCAAACCCACTCGGCTACATCCAAACCCACTCGGCTAGACCCAAACCCATTCGGCTAGACCCAAACCCACTCGGCTAGACCCAAACCCACTCAGCTGCACCCCAACCCACTCCGCTCCACCTAAACCCACTCCGCTAGACCCAAACCCACTCCGCTAGACCCAAACCAACTCGGCTAGACCCAAACCCACTCGGCTAGACCCAAACCCACTCGGCTAGACCCAAACCCACTCCGCTAGACCCAAACCCACTCCGCTAGACCCAAACCCACTCGGCTAGTGACAAACCCACTCGGCTAGACCCAAACCCACTCGGCTTGACCCAAACCCACTCGGCTTGACCCAAACCCACTCGGCTAGACCCAAACCCACTCGGCTAGACCCACACCCACTCGGCTAGACCCAAACCCACTCGGCTAGACCCAAACCCCCTCGGCTAGACCCAAACACTTTCGGCTAAATCCAGACCCACTCGGCTAGACCCAAACCCACTCGACTAGACCCAAACCCATTCAGCTAGACGCAAACCCACTCGGGTAGACCCAAAACCACTCGGCTAGTCCCAAACCCACTCGGCTAGACCCAAACCCACTCGGCTAGACCCAATCCCACTCAGCTAGACCCAAACCCACTCGGCTAGACACAAACCCACTCGGTTAGACCCAAACCCACTCGGCTAGACCCAAACCCACTCGGCTAGACCCAAACCCACTCGGCTAGACCCAAACCCACTCGTCCAGACCCAAACCCACTCGGCTACACCCAAACCCACTCGGCTACACCCAAACCCACTCTACTAGACCCAAACCCACTCGGCTAGACGTAAACCCACTCGGCTAGACCCAAACCCACTCGGCTAGACCCAAACCCAGTCGGCTAGACCCAAACCCACTCGGCTAGACCCAAACCCACTCGGCTACACGCAAACCCACTCCGCTCGGCCCAAACCCACTCAGCTAGACCCAAACCCACTCCGCTAGACCCGAACCGACTCCGCTAAACCCAAACCCACGCGGCTAGTCCCAAACCCACTCGGCTACACCCAAACCCACTCCGCTAGACCCAAACCCACTACGCTAGACCCAAACCCACTCCACTAGACCCAAACCCACTCCGCTAGACACAAACCCACTCCGCTAGACCCAAACCCACTTGGCTACACCGAAACCCACTCGGCTAAACCCAAACCCACTCGTCTAGACCCAAACCCACTCGGCTAGACCCAAACCCACTCGGCTACAACCAAACGCACTCCGCTCGACCCAAACCCACTCGGCTAGACGCAAACCCACTCGGCTAGACCCAAACACACTCGGCTAGACCGAAACCCACTCGGCTAGACCCAATCCCACTCGGCTGGACCAAAACCCACTTGGCTAGACTCAAACCCACTCGGCTACACCCAAACCCACTCCGCCAGACCCAAACCCACTTGGCTAGACCCAAACCCACTCGGCTAGACCCAAACCCACTCGGCAAGACGCAAACCCAATCGGCTACACCCAAACCACTCGGCTAGATGCATACCCACTCCGCTAGACCCAAACCCACTCCGCTAGACCCAAACCCACTCGGCTAGACCCAAACCCACTCGGCTAGACCCAAACCTACTCGGCTGGACCCAAACCCACTCGGCTACACCCAAACTCACTCCGCTAGACCCAAACCCACTCGGCTACACCCAAACACACTCGGCTAGACCCAAACCCATTCGGCTAAACCCAAACCCACTCGGCTACACCCAAACCCACTCGGCTAGACCCAAACCCACACCGCTAGACGCAAACACACTCGACTAGACCCAAACCCACTCCGCTAGACCCAAACCCACTCGGCTACACCCAAACCCACTCCGCTAGACCCAAACCCACTCGGCTACACCCAAACCCACTCGGCTAGACCCAAACCCATTCGGCTAGACCCAAACCCACTCGGCTAGACCCAAACCCACTCAGCTGCACCCCAACCCACTCCGCTCCACCCAAACCCACTCCGCTAGACCCAAACCCACTCCGCTAGACCCAAACCAACTCGTCTAGACCCAAACCCACTCGGCTAGACCCAAACCCACTCGGCTAGACCCAAACCCACTCCGCTAGACCCAAACCCACTCCGCTCGACCCAAACCCACTCGGCTAGGCACAAACCCACTCGGCTAGACCCAAACCCACTCGGCTTGACCCAAACCCCCTCGGCTAGACCCAAACACTTTCGGCTAGATCCAGACCCACTCGGCTAGACCCAAACCCACTCGGCTAGACCCAAACCCACTCGGCTTGACCCAAACCCCCTCGGCTAGACCCAAACACTTTCGGCTAGATCCAGACCCACTCGGCCAGACCCAAACCCACTCGAATAGACCCAATCCCACTCAGCTAGACCCAAACCCACTCGGCTAGACACAAACCCACTCGGTTAGACCCAAACCCACTCGGCAGACCCAAACCCACTCGGCTAGACCCAAACCCACTCGGCTAGACCCAAACCCACTCGTCCAGACCCAAACCCACTCGGCTACACGCAAACCCACTCGGCTACACCCAAACCCACTCTGCTAGACCCAAACCCACTCGGCTAGACGTAAACCCACTCGGCTAGACCCAAACCCACTCGGCTAGACCCAAACCCACTCGGCTAGACCCAAACCCACTCCGCTAGACCCAAACCCACTCCGCTAGACCCAAACCCACTCGGCTAGGCACAAACCCACTCGGCTAGACCCAAACCCACTCGGCTTGACCCAAACCCACTCGGCTTGACCCAAACCCACTCGGCTAGACCCAAACCCACTCGGCTAGACCCACACCCACTCGGCTAGACCCAAACCCACTCGGCTAGACCCAAACCCCCTCGGCTAGACCCAAACACTTTCGGCTAAATCCAGACCCACTCGGCTAGACCCAAACCCACTCGACTAGACCCAAACAAATTCAGCTAGACGCAAACCCACTCGGGTAGACCCAAAACCACTCGGCTAGTCCCAAACCCACTCGGCTAGACCCAAACCCACTCGGCTAGACCCAATCCCACTCAGCTAGACCCAAACCCACTCGGCTAGACACAAACCCACTCGGTTAGACCCAAACCCACTCGGCTAGACCCAAACCCACTCGGCTAGACCCAAACCCACTCGGCTAGACCCAAACCCACTCGTCCAGACCCAAACCCACTCGGCTACACCCAAACCCACTCGGCTACACCCAAACCCACTCTACTAGACCCAAACCCACTCGGCTAGACGTAAACCCACTCGGCTAGACCCAAACCCACTCGGCTAGACCCAAACCCAGTCGGCTAGACCCAAACCCACTCGGCTAGACCCAAACCCACTCGGCTACACGCAAACCCACTCCGCTCGGCCCAAACCCACTCAGCTAGACCCAAACCCACTCCGCTAGACCCGAACCGACTCCGCTAAACCCAAACCCACGCGGCTAGTCCCAAACCCACTCGGCTACACCCAAACCCACTCCGCTAGACCCAAACCCACTACGCTAGACCCAAACCCACTCCACTAGACCCAAACCCACTCCGCTAGACACAAACCCACTCCGCTAGACCCAAACCCACTTGGCTACACCGAAACCCACTCGGCTAAACCCAAACCCACTCGTCTAGACCCAAACCCACTCGGCTAGACGCAAACCCACTCGGCTACAACCAAACGCACTCCGCTCGACCCAAACCCACTCGGCTAGACGCAAACCCACTCGGCTAGACCCAAACACACTCGGCTAGACCGAAACCCACTCGGCTAGACCCAATCCCACTCGGCTGGACCAAAACCCACTTGGCTAGACTCAAACCCACTCGGCTACACCCAAACCCACTCCGCTAGACCCAAACCCACTTGGCTAGACCCAAACCCACTCGGCTAGACCCAAACCCACTCGGCAAGACCCAAACCCAATCGGCTACACCCAAACCACTCGGCTAGATGCATACCCACTCCGCTAGACCCAAACCCACTCCGCTAGACCCAAACCCACTCGGCTAGACCCAAACCCACTCGGCTAGACCCAAACCTACTCGGCTGGACCCAAACCCACTCGGCTACACCCAAACTCACTCCGCTAGACCCAAACCCACTCGGCTACACCCAAACACACTCGGCTAGACCCAAACCCATTCGGCTAAACCCAAACCCACTCGGCTACACCCAAACCCACTCGGCTAGACCCAAACCCACACCGCTAGACCCAAACACACTCGACTAGACCCAAACCCACTCCGCTAGACCCAAACCCACTCGGCTACACCCAAACCCACTCCGCTAGACCCAAACCCACTCGGCTACACCCAAACCCACTCGGCTAGACCCAAACCCATTCGGCTAGACCCAAACCCACTCGGCTAGACCCAAACCCACTCAGCTGCACCCCAACCCACTCCGCTCCACCCAAACCCACTCCGCTAGACCCAAACCCACTCCGCTAGACCCAAACCAACTCGTCTAGACCCAAACCCACTCGGCTAGACCCAAACCCACTCGGCTAGACCCAAACCCACTCCGCTAGACCCAAACCCACTCCGCTAGACCCAAACCCACTCGGCTAGGCACAAACCCACTCGGCTAGACCCAAACCCACTCGGCTTGACCCAAACCCCCTCGGCTAGACCCAAACACTTTCGGCTAGATCCAGACCCACTCGGCTAGACCCAAACCCACTCGACTAGACCCAATCCCACTCAGCTAGACCCAAACCCACTCGGCTAGACACAAACCCACTCGGTTAGACCCAAACCCACTCGGCTAGACCCAAACCCACTCGGCTAGACCCAAACCCACTCGGGTAGACCCAAACCCACTCGTCCAGACCCAAACCCACTCGGCTACACGCAAACCCACTCGGCTACACCCAAACCCACTCTGCTAGACCCAAACCCACTCGGCTAGACGTAAACCCACTCGGCTAGACCCAAACCCACTCGGCTAGACCCAAACCCAGTCGGCTAGACCCAAACCCACTCGGCTAGACCCAAACCCACTCGGCTACACGCAAACCCACTCCGCTCGGCCCAAACCCACTCAGCTAGACCCAAACCCACTCCGCTAGACCCGAACCGACTCCGCTAAACCCAACCCCACGCGGCTAGGCCCAAACCCACTCGGCTAGACCCAAACCCACTCGGCTGGACCCAAACCCACTCCGCTAGACCCAAACCCACTCGGCTAGACCCAAACCCACTTGGCTAGACTCACACCCACTCGGCTACACCCAAACCCACTCCGCTAGACCCAAACCCACTTGGCTAGACCCAAACCCACTCGGCTAGACCCAAACCCACTCGGCAAGACCCAAACCCAATCGGCTACACCCAAACCCACTCGGCTAGACGCATACCCACCCCGCTAGACCCAAACCCACTCCGCTAGACCCAAACCCACTCGGCTAGACGCAAACCCACTCGGCTAGACCCAAACCCACTCGGCTGGACCCAAACCCACTCGGCTAGACCCAAACCCACTCGGCTAGACCCAAACCCACTCGGCTGGACCCAAACCCACTCGGCTACACCCAAACTCACTCCGCTAGACCCAAACCCACTCGGCTACACCCAAACACACTCGGCTAGACCCAAACCCATTCGGCTAGACCCAAACCCACTCGGCTACACCCAAACCCACTCGGCTAGACCCAAACCCACACCGCTAGACCCAAACCCACTCGACTAGACCCAAACCCACTCCGCTAGACCCAAACCCACTCGGCTGGACCCAAACCCACTCGCCTAGACCCAAACCCACTCGGCTAGACCCAAACCCACTCGGCTGGACCCAAACCCACTCGGCTACACCCAAACCCACTCCGCTAGACCCAAACCCACTTGGCTAGACCCAAACCCACTCGGCTAGACCCAAACCCACTCGGCAAGACCCAAACCCACTCGGCTACACCCAAACCCACTCGGCTAGACGCATACCCACTCCGCTAGACCCAAACCCACTGCGCTAGACCCAAACCCACTCGGCTAGACGCAAACCCACTCGGCTAGACACAAACCCACTCGGCTGGACCCAAACCCACTCGGCTAGTCCCAAACCCACTCGGCTAGACCCAAACCCACTCGGCTACACCCAAACCCACTCGGCTACACCCAAACCCACTCCGCTAGACCCAAACCCACTCGGCTACACCCAAACCCACCCCGCTAGACCCAAACCCACTCCGCTAGACCCAAACCCACTCGGCTAGACGCAAACCCACTCGGCTAGACCCAAACCCACTCGGCTGGACCCAAACCCACTCGGCTAGACCCAAACCCACTCGGCTAGACCCAAACCCACTCGGCTGGACCCAAACCCACTCGGCTACACCCAAACTCACTCCGCTAGACCCAAACCCACTCGGCTACACCCAAACACACTCGGCTAGACCCAAACCCATTCGGCTAGACCCAAACCCACTCGGCTACACCCAAACCCACTCGGCTAGACCCAAACCCACACCGCTAGACCCAAACCCACTCGACTAGACCCAAACCCACTCCGCTAGACCCAAACCCACTCGGCTGGACCCAAACCCACTCGCCTAGACCCAAACCCACTCGGCTAGACCCAAACCCACTCGGCTGGACCCAAACCCACTCGGCTACACCCAAACCCACTCCGCTAGACCCAAACCCACTTGGCTAGACCCAAACCCACTCGGCTAGACCCAAACCCACTCGGCAAGACCCAAACCCACTCGGCTACACCCAAACCCACTCGGCTAGACGCATACCCACTCCGCTAGACCCAAACCCACTGCGCTAGACCCAAACCCACTCGGCTAGACGCAAACCCACTCGGCTAGACACAAACCCACTCGGCTGGACCCAAACCCACTCGGCTAGTCCCAAACCCACTCGGCTAGACCCAAACCCACTCGGCTACACCCAAACCCACTCGGCTACACCCAAACCCACTCCGCTAGACCCAAACCCACTCGGCTACACCCAAACCCACTCCGCTAGACCCAAACCCACTCGGCTGGACCCAAACCCACTCGCCTAGACCCAAACCCACTCGGCTAGACCCAAACCCACTCGGCTGGACCCAAACCCACTCGGCTACACCCAAACCCACTCCGCTAGACCCAAACCCACTTGGCTAGACCCAAACCCACTCGGCTAGACCCAAACCCACTCGGCAAGACCCAAACCCACTCGGCTACACCCAAACCCACTCGGCTTGACGCATACCCACTCCGCTAGACCCAAACCCACTGCGCTAGACCCAAACCCACTCGGCTAGACGCAAACCCACTCGGCTAGACCCAAACCCACTCGGCTGGACCAAAACCCACTCGGCTAGTCCCAAACCCACTCCGCTAGACCCAAACCCACTCGGCTACACCCAAACCCACTCGGCTAGACCCAAACCCATTCGGCTAGACCCAAACCCACTCGGCTAGACCCAAACCCACTCAGCTGCACCCAAACCCACTCCGCTCCACCCAAACCCACTCCGCTAGACCCAAACCCACTCCGCTAGACCCAAACCAACTCGGCTAGACCCAAACCCACTCGGCTAGACCCAAACCCACTCGGCTAGACCCAAACCCATTCCGCTAGACCCAAACCCACTCCGGTAGACCCAAACCCACTCGGCTAGGCACAAACCCACTCGGCTAGACCCAAACCCACTCGGCTGGACCCAAACCCACTCGGCTACACCCAAACCCACTCCGCTAGACCCAAACCCACTTGGCTAGACCCAAACCCACTCGGCTAGACCCAAACCCACTCGGCAAGACCCAAACCCACTCGGCTACACCCAAACCCACTCGGCTTGACGCATACCCACTCCGCTAGACCCAAACCCACTGCGCTAGACCCAAACCCACTCGGCTAGACGCAAACCCACTCGGCTAGACCCAAACCCACTCGGCTGGACCAAAACCCACTCGGCTAGTCCCAAACCCACTCCGCTAGACCCAAACCCACTCGGCTACACCCAAACCCACTCGGCTAGACCCAAACCCATTCGGCTAGACCCAAACCCACTCGGCTAGACCCAAACCCACTCAGCTGCACCCAAACCCACTCCGCTCCACCCAAACCCACTCCGCTAGACCCAAACCCACTCCGCTAGACCCAAACCAACTCGGCTAGACCCAAACCCACTCGGCTAGACCCAAACCCACTCGGCTAGACCCAAACCCATTCCGCTAGACCCAAACCCACTCCGGTAGACCCAAACCCACTCGGCTAGGCACAAACCCACTCGGCTAGACCCAAACCCACTCGGCTAGACCCAAACCCACTCGGCTTGACCCAAACCCACTCGGCTAGACCCAAACCCACTCGGCTGGACCCACACCCACTCGGCTAGACCGAAACCCACTCGGCTAGACCCAAACCCACTCGGCTTGACCCAAACACTTTCGGCTAGACCCAGACCCACTCGGCTAGACACAAACCCACTCGGTTAGACCCAAACCCACTCGGCTAGACCCAAACCCACTCGGCTAGACCCAAACCCACTCGGCTAGACCCAAACCCACTCGTCCAGACCCAAACCCACTCGGCTACACCCAAACCCACTCGGCTACACCCAAACCCACTCTGCTAGACCCAAACCCACTCAGCTAGACGTAAACCCACTCGGCTAGACCCAAACCCACTCGGCTAGACCCAAACCCACTCGGCTAGACCCAAACCCAGTCGGCTAGACCCAAACCCACTCGGCTAGACCCAAACCCACTTGGCTACACCCAAACCCACTCCGCTAGCCCCAAACCCGCACCGCTAGACCCAAACCCACTCGGCTAGACCCAAACCCACTCCGCTAGACCCAAACCCACTCGGCTGGACCCAAACCCACTCGGCTAGACACAAACCCACTCGGCTAGACCCAAACCCAATCGGCTAGACCCAAACCCACTCGGCTAGACACAAACCCACTCGGCTAGACCCAAACCCACTCGGCTAGACCCAAACCCACACAGCTAGACCCAAACCCACTCGGCTCGACCCAAACCCACTCGGCTACACACAAACACACTCGGGCAGACCCAAACCCACTCGGCTAGGCCCAAACACACTCGGCTAGACCAAAACCCATTCGGCTAGACCCAAACCCACTCGGCAAGACCCAAACCCACTCGGCTAGTCCCAAACCCACTCGGCTACACCCAAACCCACTCCGCTAGACCCAAACCCACTCCGCTAGACCCAAACCCACACCGCTAGACCCAAACCAACTCGGCTAGACCCAAACCCACTCGGCTAGACCCAAACCCGACTCCGCTAGACCCAAACCCACTCCGCTAGACCCAAACCCACTCCGCTAGACCCAAACCCACTCGGCTAGACACAAACCCACTCCGCTAGACCCAAACCCACTTGGCTACACCGAAACCCACTCGGCTAAACCCAAACCCACTCGTCTAGACCCAAACCCACTCGGCTAGACCCAAACCCACTTGGCTACAACCAAACGCACTCCGCTAGACCCAAACCCACTCGGCTAGACGCAAACCCACTCGGCTAGACCCAAACACACTCGGCTAGACCGAAACCCACTCGGCTAGACCCAATCCCACTCGGCTGGACCCAAACCCACTTGGCTAGACTCAAACCCACTCGGCTACACCCAAACCCACTCCGCTAGACCCAAACCCACTTGGCTAGACCCAAACCCACTCGGCTAGACCCAAATCCACTCGGCAAGACCCAAACCCACTTGGCTACACCCAAACCCACTCGGCTAGACGCATACCCACTCCGCTAAACCCAAACCCACTCCGCTAGACCCAAACCCACTCGGCTAGACGCAAACCCACTCGGCTAGACCCAAACCCACTCGGCTGGACCCAAACCCACTCGGCTAGACCCAAACCGCTCGGCTAGACCCAAACCCACTCAGCTGGACCCAAACCCACTCGGCTACACCCAAACTCACTCCGCTAGACCCAAACCCACTCGGCTACACCCAAACACACTCGGCTAGACCCAAACCCATTCGGCTAGACCCAAACCCACTCGGCTACACCCAAACCCACTCGGCTAGACCCAAACCCACACCGCTAGACCCAAACCCACTCGACTAGACCCAAACCCACTCCGCTAGACCCAAACCCACTCGGCTGGACCCAAACCCACTCGCCTGGACCCAAACCCACTCGGCTAGACCCAAACCCACTCGGCTGGACCCAAACCCACTCGGCTACACCCAAACGCACTCCGCTAGACCCAAACCCACTTGGCTAGACCCAAACCCACTCGGCTAGACCCAAACCCACTCGGCAAGACCCAAACCCACTCGGCTACACCCAAACCCACTCGGCTAGACGCATACCCACTCCGCTAGACCCAAACCCACTGCGCTAGACCCAAACCCACTCGGCTAGACACAAACCCACTCGGCTAGACCCAAACCCACTCGGCTGGACCCAAACCCACTCCGCTAGACCCAAACCAACTCGTCTAGACCCAAACGCACTCGGCTAGACCCAAACCCACTCCGCTAGACTCAAACCCACTCGGCTCGACCCAAACCCACTCGGCTAGACCCAAACACACTCGGGTAGACCCAAACCCACTCGGCTAGACCCAAACACACTCGGCTAGACCAAAACCCATTTGGCTAGACCCAAACCCACTCGGCTAGACCCAAACCCACTCGGCTAGTCCCAAACCCACTCGGCTACACCCAAACCCACACCGCTAGACCCAAACCCACTCGGCTAGACCCAAACCCGCTCGGCTAGACACAAACACAATCGGCTCGACCCAAGCCCACTCGGCTAGACACAAACCCACTCGGCTAGACCCAAACTCACTCGGCTGGACCCAAACCCACTCCGCTAGACCCAAACCAACTCGGGTAGACCCAAACGCACTCGGCTAGACCCAAACCCACTCCGCTAGACTCAAACCCACTCCGCAAGACCCAAACCCACTCCGCTAGACCCAAACCCACTCCGCTAGACCCAAACCCACACCGCTAGACCCAAACCCACTCGGCTAGACCCAAACCCACTCCGCTAGACCCAAACCCACTCGGCTGGACCCAAACCCACTCGGCTAGACCCAAACCCACTCGACTAGACCCAAACCCAATCGGCTAGACCCAAACCCACTCGGCTAGACACAAACCCACTCGGCTAGACCCAAACCCACTCGGCTAGACCCAAACCCACACGGCTAGACCCAAACCCACTCGGCTCGACCCAAACCCACTCGGCTACACACAAACACACTTGGGTAGACCCAAACCCACTCGGCTAGACCCAAACACACTCGGCTAGACCAAAACCCATTCGGCTAGACCCAAACCCACTCGGCAAGACCCAAACCCACTCGGCTAGTCCCAAACCCACTCGGCTACACTCAAACCCACTCCGCTAGACCCAAACCCACTCCGCTAGACCCAAACCCACTCCGCTAGACCCAAACCAACTCGGCTAGACCCAAACCCACTCGGCTAGACCCAAACCCGACTCCGCTAGACCCAAACCCACTCCGCTAGACCCAAACCCACTCCGCTAGACCCAAACCCACTCCGCTGGACACAAACCCACTCCGCTAGACCCAAACCCACTTGGCTACACCGAAACCCACTCGGCTAAACACAAACCCACTCGTCTAGACCCAAACCCTCTCGGCTAGACCCAAACCCACTCGGCTACAACCAAACGCACTCCGCTAGACCCAAACCCACTCGGCTAGACGCAAACCCACTCGGCTAGACCCAAACACACTCGGCTAGACCGAAACCCACTCGGCTAGACCCAATCCCACTCGGCTGGACCCAAACCCACTTGGCTAGACTCAAACCCACTCGGCTACACCCAAACCCACTCCGCTAGACCCAAACCCACTTGGCCAGACCCAAACCCACACGGCTAGACCCAAACCCACTCGGCAAGACCCAAACCCACTCGGCTACACCAAAAACCCACTCGGCTAGACGCAAACCCACTCGACTAGACCCAAACCCACTCCGCTAGACCCAAACCCACTCGGCTGGACCCAAACCCACTCGCCTAGACCCAAACCCACTCGGCTAGACCCAAACCCACTCGGCTGGACCCAAACCCACTCGGCTACACCCAAACCCACTCCGCTAGACCCAAACCCACTTGGCTAGACCCAAACCCACTCGGCTAGACCCAAACCCACTCGGCAAGACCCAAACCCACTCGGCTACACCCAAACCCACTCGGCTAGACGCATACCCACTCCGCTAGACCCAAACCCACTGCGCTAGACCCAAACCCACTCGGCTAGACGCAAACCCACTCGGCTAGACACAAACCCACTCGGCTGGACCCAAACCCACTCGGCTAGACCCAAACCCACTCGGCTAGACCCAAACCCACTCGGCTACACCCAAACCCACTCGGATACACCCAAACCCACTCCGCTAGACCCAAACCCACTCGGCTACACCCAAACCCACTCCGCTAGACCCAAACCCACTCGGCTGGACCCAAACCCACTCGCCTAGACCCAAACCCACTCGGCTAGACCCAAACCCACTCGGCTGGACCCAAACCCACTCGGCTACACCCAAACCCACTCCGCTAGACCCAAACCCACTTGGCTAGACCCAAACCCACTCGGCTAGACCCAAACCCACTCGGCAAGACCCAAACCCACTCGGCTACACCCAAACCCACTCGGCTAGATGCATACCCACTCCGCTAGACCCAAACCCACTGCGCTAGACCCAAACCCACTCGGCTAGACGCAAACCCACTCGGCTAGACCCAAACCCACTCGGCTGGACCAAAACCCACTCGGCTAGTCCCAAACCCACTCGGCTAGACCCAAACCCACTCGGCTAGACCCAAACCCACTCGGCTACACCCAAACCCACTCCGCTAGACCCAAACCCACTCGGCTACACCCAAACCCACTCGGCTAGACCCAAACCCATTCGGCTAGACCCAAACCCACTCGGCTAGACCCAAACCCACTCAGCTGCACCCAAACCCACTCCGCTCCACCCAAACCCACTCCGCTAGACCCAAACCCACTCCGCTAGACCCAAACCAACTCGGCTAGACCCAAACCCACTCGGCTAGACCCAAACCCACTCGGCTACACCCAAACCCACTCGACTAGACCCAAACCCATTCAGCTAGACGCAAACCCACTTGGCTAGACCCAAAACCACTCGGCTAGTCCCAAACCCACTCGGCTAGACCCAAACCCACTCGGCTAGACCCAATCCCACTCAGGTAGACCCAAACCCACTCGGCTAGACACAAACCCACTCGGTTAGACCCAAACCCACTCGGCTAGACCCAAACCCACTCGGCTAGACCCAAACCCACTCGGCCAGACCCAAACCCACTCGTCCAGACCCAAACCCACTCGGCTACACCCAAACCCACTCGGCTACACCCAAACCCACTCTGCTAGACCCAAACCCACTCGGCTAGACGTAAACCCACTCGGCTAGACCCAAACCCACTCGGCTAGACCCAAACCCACTCGGCTAGACCCAAACCCAGTCGGCTAGACCCAAACCCACTCGGCTAGACCCAAACCCACTCGGCTACACCCAAACCCACTCCGCTAGGTCCAAACCCACTCAGCTAGACCCAAACCCACTCCGCTAGACCCGAACCGACTCTGCTAGACCCAAACCCACGCGGCTAGGCCCAAACCCACTCGGCTAGACCCAAACCCACTCGGATAGATCCAAACCCACTCGGCTAGACCCAAACCCACTCGGCTACACCCAAACCCACTCCGCTAGCCCCAAACCCACACCGCTAGACCCAAACCCACTCGGCTGGACCCAAACCCACTCGGCTAGACCCAAACCCACACGGCTAGACCCAAACCCACTCGGCTCGACCCAAACCCACTCGGCTACACACAAACACACTCGGCTAGACACAAACCCACTCGGCTAGACCCAAACCCACTCCGCTAGACACAAACCCACTCCGCTAGACCCAACCCCACTTGGCTACACCGAAACCCACTCGGCTAAACCCAAACCCACTCGTCTAGACCCAAACCCACTCGGCTAGACCCAAACCCACTCGGCTACAACCAAACGCACTCCGCTAGACCCAAACCCACTCGGCTAGACGCAAACCCACTCGGCTAGACCCAAACACACTCGGCTAGACCGAAACCCACTCGGCTAGACCCAATCCCACTCGGCTGGACCCAAACCCACTTGGCTAGACTCAAACCCACTCGGCTACACCCAAACCCACTCCGCTAGACCCAAACCCAGTTGGCTAGACCCAAACCCACTCTTCTAGACCCAAATCCACTCGGCAAGACCCAAACCCACTCGGCTACACCCAAACCCACTCGGCTAGACGCATACCCACTCCGCTAGACCCAAACCCACTCCGCTAGACCCAAACCCACTTGGCTAGACGCAAACCCACTCGGCTAGACCCAAACCCACTCGGCTGGACCCAAACCCACTCGGCTAGACCCAAACCGCTCGGCTAGACCCAAACCCACTCGGCTGGACCCAAACCCACTCGGCTACACCCAAACTCACTCCGCTAGACCCAAACCACTCGGCTACACCCAAACACACTCGGCTAGACCCAAACCCATTCGGCTAGACCCAAACCCACTCGGCTACACCCAAACCCACTCGGCTAGACCCAAACCCACACCGCTAGACCCAAACCCACTCGACTAGACCCAAACCCACTCCGCTAGACCCAAACCCACTCGGCTGGACCCAAAACCACTCGCCTGGACCCAAACCCACACGGCTAGACCCAAACCCACTCGGCTGGACCCAAACCCACTCGGCTACACCCAAACCCACTCCGCTAGACCCAAACCCACTTGGCTAGACCCAAACCCACTCGGCTAGACCCAAACCCACTCGGCAAGACCCAAACCCACTCGGCTACACCCAAACCCACTCGGCTAGACGCATACCCACTCCGCTAGACCCAAACCCACTGCGCTAGACCCAAACCCACTCGGCTAGACACAAACCCACTCGGCTAGACCCAAACCCACTCGGCTGGACCCAAACCCACTCCGCCAGACCCAAACCAACTCGGCTAGACCCAAACGCACTCGGCTAGACCCAAACCCACTCCGCTAGACTCAAACCCACTCGGCTCGACCCAAACCCACTCGGCTAGACCCAAACACACTCGGGTAGACCCAAACCCACTCGGCTAGACCCAAAAACACTAGGCTAGACCAAAACCCATTTGGCTAGACCCAAACCCACTCGGCTAGACCCAAACCCTCTCGGCTAGTCCCAAACCCACTCGGCTACACCCAAACCCACATCGCTAGACCCAAACCCACTCGGCTAGACCCAAACCCGCTCGGCTAGACCCAAACACAATCGGCTCGACCCAAGCCCACTCGGCAAGACACAAACCCACTCGGCTAGACCCAAACTCACTCGGCTGAATCCAAACCCACTCCGCTAGACCCAAACCAACTCGGGTAGACCCAAACGCACTCGGCTAGACCCAAACCCACTCCGCTAGACACAAACCAACTCCGCAAGACCCAAACCCACTCGGCTAAACCCAAACCCACTCGTCTAGACCCAAACCCACTCGGCTAGACCCAAACCCACTCGGCTACAACCAAACGCACTCCGCTAGACCCAAACCCACTCGGCTAGACGCAAACCCACTCGGCTAGACCCAAACACACTCGGCTAGACCGAAACCCACTCGGCTAGACCCAATCCCACTCGGCTGGACCCAAACCCACTTGGCTAGACTCAAACCCACTCGGCTACACCCAAACCCACTCCGCTAGACCCAAACCCAGTTGGCTAGACCCAAACCCACTCGGCTAGACCCAAATCCACTCGGCAAGACCCAAACCCACTCGGCTACACCCAAACCCACACGGCTAGACGCATACCCACTCCGCTAGACCCAAACCCACTCCGCTAGACCCAAACCCACTCGGCTAGACGCAAACCCACTCGGCTAGACCCAAACCCACTCGGCTGGACCCAAACCCACTCGGCTAGACCCAAACCGCTCGGCTAGACCCAAACCCACTCGGCTGGACCCAAACCCACTCGGCTACACCCAAACTCACTCCGCTAGACCCAAACCCACTCGGCTACACCCAAACACACTCGGCTAGACCCAAACCCATTTGGCTAGACCCAAACCCACTCGGCTACACCCAAACCCACTCGGCTAGACCCAAACCCACACCGCTAGACCCAAACCCACTCGACTAGACCCAAACCCACTCCGCTAGACCCAAACCCACTCGGCTGGACCCAAACCCACTCGCCTGGACCCAAACCCACACGGCTAGACCCAAACCCACTCGGCTGGACCCAAACCCACTCGGCTACACCCAAACCCACTCCGCTAGACCCAAACCCACTTGGCTAGACCCAAACCCACTCGGCTAGACCCAAACCCACTCGGCAAGACCCAAACCCACTCGGCTACACCCAAACCCACTCGGCTAGACGCATACCCACTCCGCTAGACCCAAACCCACTGCGCTAGACCCAAACCCACTCGGCTAGACACAAACCCACTCGGCTAGACCCAAACCCACTCGGCTGGCCCCAAACCCACTCCGCTAGACCCAAACCAACTCGGCTAGACCCAAACGCACTCGGCTAGACCCAAACCCACTCCGCTAGACTCAAACCCACTCGGCTCGACCCAAACCCACTCGGCTAGACCCAAACACACTCGGGTAGACCCAAACCCACTCGGCTAGACCCAAAAACACTAGGCTAGACCAAAACCCATTTGGCTAGACCCAAACCCACTCGGCTAGACCCAAACCCTCTCGGCTAGTCCCAAACCCACTCGGCTATACCCAAACCCACACCGCTAGACCCAAACCCACTCGGCTAGACCCAAACCCGCTCGGCTAGACCCAAACACAATCGGCTCGACCCAAGCCCACTCGGCTAGACACAAACCCACTCGGCTAGACCCAAACTCACTCGGCTGGACCCAAACCCACTCCGCTAGACCCAAACCAACTCGGGTAGACCCAAACGCACTCGGCTAGACCCAAACCCACTCCGCTAGACTCAAACCAACTCCGCAAGACCCAAACCCACTCCGCTAGACCCAAACCCACTCCGCTAGACCCAAACCCACACCGCTAGACCCAAACCCACTCGGCTAGACCCAAACCCACTCCGCTAGACCCAAACCCACTCGGCTGGACCCAAACCCACTCGGCAAGACCCAAACCCACTCGGCTAGACCCAAACCCAATCGGCTAGACCCAAACCCACTCGGCTAGACACAAACCCACTCGGCTGGACCCAAACCCACTCGGCTAGACCCAAACCCACACGGCTAGACCCAATCCCACTCGGCTGGACCCAAACCCACTTGGCTAGACTCAAACCCACTCGGCTACACCCAAACCCACTCCGCTAGACCCAAACCCACTTGGCCAGACCCAAACCCACACGGCTAGACCCAAACCCACTCGGCAAGACCCAAACCCACTCGGCTACACCCAAACCCACTCGGCTAGACGCATACCCACTCCGCTAGACCCAAACCCACTCCGCTAGACCCAAACCCACTCGGCTAGACGCAAACCCACTCGGCTAGACCCAAACCCACTCGGCTGGACCCAAACCCACTCGGCTAGACCCAAACCCACTCGGCTAGACCCAAACCCACTCGGCTGGACCCAAACCCACTCGGCTACACCCAAACTCACTCCGCTAGACCCAAACCCACTCGGCTACACCCAAACCGCTCGGCTAGACCCAAACCCACTCGGCTGGACCCAAACCCACTCGGCTACACCCAAACTCACTCCGCTAGACCCAAACCCACTCGGCTACACCCAAACACACTCGGCTAGACCCAAACCCATTCGGCTAGACCCAAACCCACTCGGCTACACCCAAACCCACTCGGCTAGACCCAAACCCACACCGCTAGACCCAAACCCACTCGACTAGACCCAAACCCACTCCGCCAGACCCAAACCCACTCGGCTGGACCCAAACCCACTCGCCTGGACCCAAACCCACTCGGCTAGACCCAAACCCACTCGGCTGGACCCAAACCCACTCGGCTACACCCAAACCCACTCCGCTAGACTCAAACCCACTTGGCTAGACCCAAACCCACTCGGCTAGACCCAAACCCACTCGGCAAGACCCAAACCCACTCGGCTACACCCAAACCCACTCGGCTAGACGCATACCCACTCCGCTAGACCCAAACCCACTGCGCTAGACCCAAACCCACTCGGCTAGACACAAACCCACTCGGCTAGACCCAAACCCACTCGGCTGGACCCAAACCCACTCCGCTAGACCCAAACCAACTCGGCTAGACCCAAACGCACTCGGCTAGACCCAAACCCACTCCGCTAGACTCAAACCCACTCGGCTCGACCCAAACCCACTCGGCTAGACCCAAACACACTCGGGTAGACCGAAACCCACTCGGCTAGACCCAAAAACACTAGGCTAGACCAAAACCCATTTGGCTAGACCCAAACCCACTCGGCTAGACCCAAACCCTCTCGGCTAGTCCCAAACCCACTCGGCTACACCCAAACCCACACCGCTAGACCCAAACCCACTCGGCTAGACCCAAACCCGCTCGGCTAGACCCAAACACAATCGGCTCGACCCAAGCCCACTCGGCTAGACACAAACCCACTCGGCTAGACCCAAACTCACTCGGCTGGACCCAAACCCACTCCGCTAGACCCAAACCAACTCGGGTAGACCCAAACGCACTCGGCTAGACCCAAACCCACTCCGCTAGACTCAAACCAACTCCGCAAGACCCAAACCCACTCCGCTAGACCCAAACCCACTCCGCTAGACCCAAACCCACACCGCTAGACCCAAACCCACTCGGCTAGACCCAAACCCACTCCGCTAGACCCAAACCCACTCGGCTGGACCCAAACCCACTCGGCTAGACCCAAACCCACTCGGCTAGACCCAAACCCAATCGGCTAGACCCAAACCCACTCGGCTAGACACAAACCCACTCGGCTAGACCCAAACCCACTCGGCTAGACCCAAACCCACATGGCTAGACCCAATCCCACTCGGCTGGACCCAAACCCACTTGGCTAGACTCAAACCCACTCGGCTACACCCAAACCCACTCCGCTAGACCCAAACCCACTTGGCCAGACCCAAACCCACACGGCTAGACCCAAACCCACTCGGCAAGACCCAAACCCACTCGGCTACACCCAAACCCACTCGGCTAGACGCATACCCACTCCGCTAGACCCAAACCCACTCCGCTAGACCCAAACCCACTCGGCTAGACGCAAACCCACTCGGCTAGACCCAAACCCACTCGGCTGGACCCAAACCCACTCGGCTAGACCCAAACCCACTCGGCTAGACCCAAACCCACTCGGCTGGACCCAAACCCACTCGGCCACACCCAAACTCACTCCGCTAGACCCAAACCCACTCGGCTACACCCAAACACACTCGGCTAGACCCAAACCCATTCGGCTAGACCCAAACCCACTTGGCTACACCCAAACCCACTCGGCTAGACCCAAACCCACACCGCTAGACCCAAACCCACTCGACTAGACCCAAACCCACTCCGCTAGATCCAAACCCACTCGGCTGAACCCAAACCCATTCGCCTTGACCCAAACCCACTCGGCTGGACCCAAACCCACTCGGCTGGACCCAAACCCACTCGGCTACACCCAAACCCACTCCGCTAGACCCAAACCCACTTGGCTAGACCCAAACCCACTCGGCTAGACCCAAACCCACTCGGCAAGACCCAAACCCACTCGGCTACACCCAAACCCACACGGCTAGACGCATACCCACTCCGCTAGACCCAAACCCACTGCGCTAGACCCAAACCCACTCGGCTAGACGCAAACCACTCGGCTAGACCCAAACCCACTCGGCTGGACCCAAACCCACTCGGCTAGACCCAAACCCACTCGGCTAGACCCAAACCCACTCGGCTGGACCCAAACCCACTCGGCTACACCCAAACTCACTCCGCTAGACCCAAACCCACTCGGCCACACCCAAACCCACTCGGCTAGACCCAAACCCATTCGGCTAGTCCCAAACCCACTCGGCTACACCCAAACCCACTCGGCTAGACCCAAACCCACACCGCTAGACCCAAACCCACTCGGCTAGACACAAACCCACTCGGCTAGACCCAAACCCACTCGGCTGGACCCAAACCCACTCCGCTAGACCCAAACCAACTCGGCTAGACCCAAACGCACTCGGCTAGACCCAAACCCACTCGGCAAGACCCAAACCCACTCGGCTAGACCCAAACCCACTCGGCTAGACGCATACCCACTCCGCTAGACCCAAACCCACTCCGCTAGACCCAATCCCACTCGGCTAGACGCAAACCCACTCGGGTAGACCCAAACCCACTCGGCTGAACCCAAACCCATTCGCCTTGACCCAAACCCACTCGGCTGGACCCAAACCCACTCGGCTGGACCCAAACCCACTCGGCTACACCCAAACCCACTCCGCTAGACCCAAACCCACTTGGCTAGACCCAAACCCACTCGGCTAGACCCAAACCCACTCGGCAAGACCCAAACCCACTCGGCTACACCCAAACCCACACGGCTAGACGCATACCCACTCCGCTAGACCCAAACCCACTGCGCTAGACCCAAACCCACTCGGCTAGACGCAAACCACTCGGCTAGACCCAAACCCACTCGGCTGGACCCAAACCCACTCGGCTAGACCCAAACCCACTCGGCTAGACCCAAACCCACTCGGCTGGACCCAAACCCACTCGGCTACACCCAAACTCACTCCGCTAGACCCAAACCCACTCGGCCACACCCAAACCCACTCGGCTAGACCCAAACCCATTCGGCTAGTCCCAAACCCACTCGGCTACACCCAAACCCACTCGGCTAGACCCAAACCCACACCGCTAGACCCAAACCCACTCGGCTAGACACAAACCCACTCGGCTAGACACAAACCCACTCGGCTAGACCCAAACCCACTCGGCTGGACCCAAACCCACTCCGCTAGACCCAAACCAACTCGGCTAGACCCAAACGCACTCGGCTAGACCCAAACCCACTCGGCAAGACCCAAACCCACTCGGCTAGACCCAAACCCACTCGGCTAGACGCATACCCACTCCGCTAGACCCAAACCCACTCCGCTAGACCCAATCCCACTCGGCTAGACGCAAACCCACTCGGGTAGACCCAAACCCACTCGGCTAGACCCAAACCCACTCGGCTGGACCCAAACCCACTCGGCTACACCCAAACTCACTCCGCTAGACCCAAACCCACTCGGCCACACCCAAACCCACTCGGCTAGACCCAAACCCATTCGGCTAGTCCCAAACCCACTCGGCTACACCCAAACCCACTCGGCTAGACCCAAACCCACACCGCTAGACCCAAACCCACTCGGCTAGACACAAACCCACTCGGCTAGACCCAAACCCACTCGGCTGGACCCAAACCCACTCCGCTAGACCCAAACCAACTCGGCTAGACCCAAACGCACTCGGCTAGACCCAAACCCACTCGGCAAGACCCAAACCCACTCGGCTAGACCCAAACCCACTCGGCTAGACGCATACCCACTCCGCTAGACCCAAACCCACTCCGCTAGACCCAATCCCACTCGGCTAGACGCAAACCCACTCGGGTAGACCCAAACCCACTCGGCTAGACCCAAACACACTCGGCTAGACCAAAACACAATCGGCTCGACCCAAGCCCACTCGGCTAGACACAAACCCACTCGGCTAGACCCAAACTCACTCGGCTGGACCCAAACCCACTCGGCTAGACCCAAACCCACTCGGCTAGACCCAAACCCACTCGGCTGGACCCAAACCCACTCGTCTACACCCAAACTCACTCCGCTAGACCCAAACCCACTCGGCTACACCCAAACACACTCGGCTAGACCCAAACCCATTCGGCTAGACCCAAACCCACTCGGCTACACCCAAACCCACTCGGCTAGACCAACACCCACACCGCTAGACCCAAACCCACTCGACTAGACCCAAACCCACTCCGCTAGACCCAAACCCACTCGGCTGGACCCAAACCCACTCGCCTAGACCCAAACCCACTCGGCTAGACCCAAACCCACTCGGCTGGACCCAAACCCACTCGGCTACACCCAAACCCACTCCGCTAGACCCAAACCCACTTGGCTAGACCCAAACCCACTCGGCTAGACCCAAACCCACTCGGCAAGACCCAAACCCACTCGGCTACACCCAAACCCACTCGGCTAGACGCATACCCACTCCGCTAGACCCAAACCCACTGCGCTAGACCCAAACCCACTCGGCTAGACGCAAACCCACTCGGCTAGACACAAACCCACTCGGCTGGACCCAAACCCACTTGGCTAGTCCCAAACCCAATCGGCTAGACCCAAACCCACGCGGCTACACGCAAACCCACTCGGCTACACCCAAACCCACTCCGCTAGACCCAAACCCACTCGGCTACACCCAAACCCACTCCGCTAGACCCAAACCCACTCGGCTGGACCCAAACCCACTCGCCTAGACCCAAACCCACTCGGCTAGACCCAAACCCACTCGGCTGGACCCAAACCCACTCGGCTACACCCAAACCCACTCCGCTAGACCCAAACCCACTTGGCTAGACCCAAACCCACTCGGCTAGACCCAAACCCACTCGGCAAGACCCAAACCCACTCGGCTACACCCAAACCCACTCGGCTAGATGCATACCCACTCCGCTAGACCCAAACCCACTGCGCTAGACCCAAACCCACTCGGCTAGACGCAAACCCACTCGGCTAGACCCAAACCCACTCGGCTGGACCAAAACCCACTCGGCTAGTCCCAAACCCACTCGGCTAGACCCAAACCCACTCGGCTAGACCCAAACCCACTCGGCTACACCCAAATCCACTCCGCTAGACCCAAACCCACTCGGCTACACCCAAACCCACTCGGCTAGACCCAAACCCATTCGGCTAGACCCAAACCCACTCGGCTAGACCCAAACCCACTCAGCTGCACCCAAACCCACTCCGCTCCACCCAAACCCACTCCGCTAGACCCAAACCCACTCCGCTAGACCCAAACCAACTCGGCTAGACCCAAACCCACTCGGCTAGACCCAAACCCACTCGGCTACACCCAAACCCATTCCGCTAGACCCAAACCCACTCCGGTAGACTCAAACCCACTCGGCTAGGCACAAACCCACTCGGCTAGACCCAAACCCACTCGGCTAGACCCAAACCCACTCGGCTTGACCCAAACCCACTCAGCCAGACCCAAACCCACTCGGCTGGACCCACACCCACTCGGCTAGACCGAAACCCACTCGGCTAGACCCAAACCCACTCGGCTAGACCCAAACACTTTCGGCTAGACCCAGACCCACTCGGCTAGACGCAAACCCACTCGGTTAGACCCAAACCCACTCGGCTAGACCCAAACCCTCTCGGCTAGACCCAAACCCACTCGGCTAGACCCAAACCCACTCGTCCAGACCCAAACACACTCGGCTACACCCAAACCCACTCGGCTACACCCAAACCCACTCTGCTAGACCCAAACCCACTCGGCTAGACGTAAACCCACTCGGCTAGACCCAAACCCACTCGGCTAGACCCAAACCCACTCGGCTAGACCCAAACCCAGTCGGCTAGACCCAAACCCACTCGGCTAGACCCAAACCCACTCGGCTACACCCAAACCCACTCCGCTAGGTCCAAACCCACTCAGCTAGACCCAAACCCACTCCGCTAGACCCGAACCGACTCTGCTAGACCCAAACCCACGCGCCTAGGCCCAAACCCACTCGGCTAGACCCAAACCCACTCGGATAGATCCAAACCCACTCGGCTAGACCCAAACCCACTCGGCTACACCCAAACCCACTCCGCTAGCCCCAAACCCACACCGCTAGACCCAAACCCACTCGGCTACACCCAAACCCACTCCGCTAGACCCAGACCCACTCGGCTGGACCCAAACCCACTCGGCTAGACCCAAACCCACTCGGCTAGACCCAAACCCAATCGGCTAGACCCAAACCCACTCGGCTAGACACAAACCCACTCGGCTAGACCCAAACCCACTCGGCTAGACCCAAACCCACACGGCTAGACCCAAACCCACTCGGCTCGACCCAAACCCACTCGGCTACACACAAACACACTCGGCTAGACACAAACCCACTCGGCTAGACCCAAACCCACTCCGCTAGACACAAACCCACTCCGCTAGACCCAAACCCACTTGGCTACACCGAAACCCACTCGGCTAAACCCAAACCCACTCGTCTAGACCCAAACCCACTCGGCTAGACCCAAACCCACTCGGCTAGACACAAACCCACTCGGCTAGACCCAAACCCACTCGGCTAGACCCAAACCCACACGGCTAGACCCAAACCCACTCGGCTCGACCCAAACCCACTCGGCTACACACAAACACACTCGGCTAGACACAAACCCACTCGGCTAGACCCAATCCCACTCCGCTAGACACAAACCCACTCCGCTAGACCCAAACCCACTTGGCTACACCGAAACCCACTCGGCTAAACCCAAACCCACTCGTCTAGACCCAAACCCACTCGGCTAGACCCAAACCCACTCGGCTACAACCAAACTCACTCCGCTAGACCCAAACCCACTCGGCTACACCCAAACACACTCGGCTAGACCCAAACCCATTCGGCTAGACCCAAACCCACTCGGCTACACCCAAACCCACTCGGCTAGACCCAAACCCATACCGCTAGACCCAAACCCACTCGACTAGACCCAAACCCACTCCGCTAGACCCAAACCCACTCGGCTGGACCCAAACCCACTCGCCTGGACCCAAACCCACTCGGCTAGACCCAAACCCACTCGGCTGGACCCAAACCCACTCGGCTACACCCAAACCCACTCCGCTAGACCCAAACCCACTTGGCTAGACCCAAACCCACTCGGCTAGACCCAAACCCACTCGGCAAGACCCAAACCCACTCGGCTACACCCAAACCCACTCGGCTAGACGCATACCCACTCCGCTAGACCCAAACCCACTGCGCTAGACCCAAACCCACTCGGCTAGACACAAACCCACTCGGCTAGACCCAAACCCACTCGGCTGGACCCAAACCCACTCCGCTAGACCCAAACCAACTCGGCTAGACCCAAACGCACTCGGCTAGACCCAAGCCCACTCCGCTAGACTCAAACCCACTCGGCTCGACCCAAACCCACTCGGCTAGACCCAAACACACTCGGGTAGACCCAAACCCACTCGGCTAGACCCAAAAACACTCGGCTTGACCAAAACCCATTTGTCTAGACCCAAACCCACTCGGCTAGACCCAAACCCTCTCGGCTAGTCCCAAACCCACTCGGCTACACCCAAACCCACACCGCTAGACCCAAACCCACTCGGCTAGACCCAAACCCGCTCGGCTAGACCCAAACACAATCGGCTCGACCCAAGCCCATTCGGCTAGACACAAACCCACTCGGCTAGACCCAAACTCACTCGGCTGGACCCAAACCCACTCCGCTAGACCCAAACCAACTCGGGTAGACCCAAACGCACTCGGCTAGACCCAAACCCACTCCGCTAGACTCAAACCAACTCCGCAAGACCCAAACCCACTCCGCTAGACCCAAACCCACTCCGCTAGACCCAAACCCACAACGCTAGACCCAAACCCACTCGGCTAGACCCAAACCCACTCCGCTAGACCCAAACCCACTCGGCTGGACCCAAACCCACTCGGCTAGACCCAAACCCACTCGGCTAGACCCAAACCCAATCGGCTAGACCCAAACCCACTCGGCTAGAAACAAACCCACTCGGCTAGACCCAAACCCACTCGGCTAGACCCAAACCCACACGTCTAGACCCAATCCCACTCGGCTGGACCCAAACCCACTTGGCTAGACTCAAACCCACTCGGCTACACCCAAACCCACTCCGCTAGACCCAAACCCACTTGGCCAGACCCAAACTCACACGGCTAGACCCAAACCCACTCGGCAAGACCCAAACCCACTCGGCTACACCCAAACCCACTCGGCTAGACGCATACCCACTCCGCTAGACCCAAACCCACTCCGCTAGACCCAAACCCACTCGGCTAGACGCAAACCCACTCGGCTAGACCCAAACCCACTCGGCTGGACCGAAACCCACTCGGCTAGACCCAAACCCACTCGGCTAGACCCAAACCCACTCGGCTGGACCCAAACCCACTCGGCTACACACAAACTCACTCCGCTAGACCCAAACCCACTAGGCTACACCCAAACACACTCGGCTAGACCCAAACCCATTCGGCTAGACCCAAACCCACTCGGCTACACCCAAACCCACTCGGCTAGACCCAAACCCACACCGCTAGACCCAAACCCACTCGACTAGACCCAAACCCACTCCGCTAGACCCAAACCCACTCGGCTGGACCCAAACCCATTCGCCTAGACCCAAACCCACTCGGCTAGACCCAAACCCACTCGGCTGGACCCAAACCCACTCGGCTACACCCAAACCCACTCCGCTAGACCCAAACCCACTTGGCTAGACCCAAACCCACTCGGCTAGACCCAAACCCACTCGGCAAGACCCAAACCCACTCGGCTACACCCAAACCCACACGGCTAGACGCATACCCACTCCGCTAGACCCAAACCCACTGCGCTAGACCCAAACCCACTCGGCTAGACGCAAACCCACTCGGCTAGACCCAAACCCACTCGGCTGGACCCAAACCCACTCGGCTAGACCCAAACCCACTCGGCTAGACCCAAACCCACTCGGCTGGACCCAAACCCACTCGGCTACACCCAAACTCACTCCGCTAGACCCAAACCCACTCGGCCACACCCAAACCCACTCGGCTAGACCCAAACCCACACCGCTAGACCCAAACCCACTCGACTAGACCCAAACCCACTCCGCTAGACCCAAACCCACTCGGCTGGACCCAAACCCATTCGCCTAGACCCAAACCCACTCGGCTAGACCCAAACCCACTCGGCTGGACCCAAACCCACTCGGCTACACCCAAACCCACTCCGCTAGACCCAAACCCACTTGGCTAGACCCAAACCCACTCGGCTAGACCCAAACCCACTCGGCAAGACCCAAACCCACTCGGCTACACCCAAACCCACACGGCTAGACGCATACCCACTCCGCTAGACCCAAACCCACTGCGGTAGACCCAAACCCACTCGGCTAGACGCAAACCCACTCGGCTAGACCCAAACCCACTCGGCTGGACCCAAACCCACTCGGCTAGACCCAAACCCACTCGGCTAGACCCAAACCCACTCGGCTGGACCCAAACCCACTCGGCTACACCCAAACTCACTCCGCTAGACCCAAACCCACTCGGCCACACCCAAACCCACTCGGCTAGACCCAAACCCATTCGGCTAGTCCCAAACCCACTCGGCTACACCCAAACCCACTCGGCTAGACCCAAACCCACACCGCTAGACCCAAACCCACTCGGCTAGACACAAACCCACTCGGCTAGACCCAAACCCACTCGGCTGGACCCAAACCCACTCCGCTAGACCCAAACCAACTCGGCTAGACCCAAACGCACTCGGCTAGACCCAAACCCACTCGGCAAGACCCAAACCCACTCGGCTAGACCCAAACCCACTCGGCTAGACGCATACCCACTCCGCTAGACCCAAACCCACTCCGCTAGACCCAATCCCACTCGGCTAGACGCAAACCCACTCGGGTAGACCCAAACCCACTCGGCTAGACCCAAACACACTCGGCTAGACCAAAACACAATCGGCTCGACCCAAGCCCACTCGGCTAGACACAAACCCACTCGGCTAGACCCAAACTCACTCGGCTGGACCCAAACCCACTCCGCTAGACACAAACCAACTCGGGTAGACCCAAACGCACTCGGCTAGACCCAAACCCACTCCGCTAGACTCAAACCCACTCCGCAAGACCCAAACCCACTCCGCCAGACCCAAACCCACTCCGCTAGACCCAAACCCACACCGCTAGACCCAAACCCACTCGGCTAGACCCAAACCCACTCCGCTAGATCCAAACCCACTCGGCTGGACCCAAACCCACTCGGCTAGACCCAAACCCACTCGGCTAGACCCAAACCCAATCGGCTAGACCCAAACCCACTCGGCTAGACACAAACCCACTCGGCTAGACCCAAACCCACTCGGCTAGACCCAAACCCACACGGCTAGACTCAAACCCACTCGGCTCGACCCAAACCCACTCGGCTACACACAAACACACTCGGGTAGACCCAAACCCACTCGGCTAGACCCAAACACACTCGGCTAGACCAAAACCCATTCGGCTAGACGCAAACCCACTCGGCAAGACCCAAACCCACTCGGCTAGTCCCAAACCCACTCGGCTACACCCAAACCCACTCCGCTAGACCCAAACCCACTCCGCTAGACCCAAACCCACTCCGCTAGACCCAAACCAACTCGGCTAGACCCAAACCCACTCGGCTAGACCCAAACCCGACTCCGCTAGACCCAAACCCACTCCGCTAGACCCAAACCCACTCCGCTAGACCCAAACCCACTCCGCTAGACGCAAACCCACTCCGCTAGACCCAAACCCACTTGGCTGCACCGAAACCCACTCGGCTAAACCCAAACCCACTCGTCTAGACCAAAACCCACTCGGCTAGACCCAAACCCACTCGGCTACAACCAAACGCACTCCGCTAGACCCAAACCCACTCGGCTAGACGCAAACCCACTCGGCTAGACCCAAACACACTCGGGTAGACCCAAACCCACTCGGCTAGACCCAAACACACTCGGCTAGACCAAAACCCATTTGGCTAGACCCAAACCCACTCGGCTAGACCCAAACCCACTCGGCTAGTCCCAAACCCACTCGGCTACACCCAAACCCACACCGCTAGACCTAAACCCACACGGCTAGACCCAAACCCGCTCGGCTAGACCCAAACACAATCGGCTCGACCCAAGCCCGCTCGGCTAGACACAAACCCACTCCGCTAGACCCAAACCCACTCCGCTAGACCCAAACCCACTCCGCTAGACCCAAACCAACTCGGCTAGACCCAAACCCACTCGGCTAGACCCAAACCCGACTCCGCTAGACCCAAACCCACTCCGCTAGACCCAAACCCACTCCGCTAGACCCAAACCCACTCCGCTAGACACAAACCCACTCCGCTAGACCCAAACCCACTTGGCTACACCGAAACCCACTCGGCTAAACCCAAACCCACTCGTCTAGACCCAAACCCACTCGGCTAGACCCAAACCCACTCGGCTACAACCAAACGCACTCCGCTAGACCGAAACCCACTCGGCTAGACCCAATCCCACTCGGCTGGACCCAAACCCACTTGGCTAGACTCAAACCCACTCGGCTACACCCAAACCCACTCCGTTAGACCCAAACCCACTTGGCCAGACCCAAACCCACACGGCTAGACCCAAACCCACTCGGCAAGACCCAAACCCACTCCGCTAGACCCAAACCCACTCGGCTAGACGCAAACCCACTCGGCTGGACCCAAACCCACTCGGCTGGACCCAAACCCACTCGGCTAGACCCAAACCCACTCGGCTAGACCCAAACCCACTCGACTAGACCCAAACCCACTCCGCTAGACCCAAACCCACTCGGCTGGACCCAAACCCACTCGCCTAGACCCAAACCCACTCGGCTAGACCCAAACCCACTCGGCTGGACCCAAACCCACTCGGCTACACCCAAACCCACTCCGCTAGACCCAAACCCACTTGGCTAGACCCAAACCCACTCGGCTAGACCCAAACCCACTCGGCAAGACCCAAACCCACTCGGCTACACCCAAACCCACACGGCTAGACGCATACCCACTCCGCTAGACCCAAACCCACTGCGCTAGACCCAAACCCACTCGGCAAGACGCAAACCCACTCGGTTAGACCCAAACCCACTCGGCTGGAACCAAACCCACTCGGCTAGACCCAAACCCACTCGGCTAGACCCAAACCCACTCGGCTGGACCCAAACCCACTCGGCTACACCCAAACTCACTCCGCTAGACCCAAACCCACTCGGCCACACCCAAACCCACTCGGCTAGACCCAAACCCATTCGGCTAGTCCCAGACCCACTCGGCTACACCCAAACCCACTCGGCTAGACCCAAACCCACACCGCTAGACCCAAACCCACTCGCCTAGACCCAAACCCACTCCGCTAGACCCAAACCCACTCGGCTGGACCCAAACCAACTCGGCTAGACCCAAACCCACTCGGCTAGACCCAAACACAATCGGCTAGACCCAAACCCACTCGGCTAGACACAAACCCACTCGGCTAGACCCAAACCCACTCGGCTGGACCCAAACCCACTCCGCTAGACCCAAACCAACTCGGCTAGAACCAAACGCACTCGGCTAGACCCAAACCCACTCGGCAAGACCCAAACCCACTCGGCTAGACCCAAACCCACTCGGCTAGACGCATACCCACTCGGCTAGACCCAAACCCACTCCGCTAGACCCAAACCCACTCGGCTAGACGCAAACCCACTCGGGTAGACCCAAACCCACTCGGCTAGACCCAAACACACTCGGCTAGACCAAAACCCATTTGGCTAGACCCAAACCCACTCGGCTAGACCCAAACCCACTCGGCTAGTCCCAAACCCACTCGGCTACACCCAAACCCACACCGCTAGACCCAATCCCACTCGGCTAGACCCAAACCCGCTCGGCTAGACCCAAACACAATCGGCTCGACCCAAGCCCACTCGGCTAGACACAAACCCACTCGGCTAGACCCAAACTCACTCGGCTGGGCCCAAACCCACTCCGCTAGACCCAAACCAACTCGGGTAGACCCAAACGCACTCGGCTAGACCCAAACCCACTCCGCTAGACTCAAACCCACTCCGCAAGACCCAAACCCACTCCGCAGGACCCAAACCCACTCCGCTAGACCCAAACCCACACCGCTAGACCCAAACCCACTCGGCTAGACCCAAACCCACTCCGCTAGACCCAAACCCACTCGGCTGGACCCAAACCCACTCGGCTAGACCCAAACCCACTCGGCTAGACCCAAACCCAATCGGCTAGACCCAAACCCACTCGGCTAGACACAAACCCACTCGGCTAGACCCAAACCCACTCGGCTAGACCCAAACCCACACGGCTAGACCCAAACCCACTCGGCTCGACCCAAACCCACTCGGCTACACACAAACACACTCGGGTAGACCCAAACCCACTCGGCTAGACCCAAACACACTCGGCTAGACCAAAACCCATTCGGCTAGACCCAAACCCACTCGGCAAGACCCAAACCCACTCGGCTAGTCCCAAACCCACTCGGCTACACCCAAACCCACTCCGCTAGACCCAAACCCACTCCGCTAGACCCAAACCCACTCCGCTAGACACAAACCAACTCGGCTAGACCCAAACCCACTCGGCTAGACCCAAACCCGACTCCGCTAGACCCAAACCCACTCCGCTAGACACAAACCCACTCCGCTAGACCCAAACCCACTCCGCTAGACACAAACCCACTCCGCTAGACCCAAACCCACTTGGCTGCACCGAAACCCACTCGGCTAAACCCAAACCCACTCGTCTAGACCAAAACCCACTCGGCTAGACCCAAACCCACTCGGCTACAACCAAACGCACTCCGCTAGACCCAAACCCACTCGGCTAGACGCAAACCCACTCGGCTAGACCCAAACACACTCGGGTAGACCCAAACCCACTCGGCTAGACCCAAACACACTCGGCTAGACCAAAACCCATTTGGCTAGACCCAAACCCACTCGGCTAGACCCAAACCCAATCGGCTAGTCCCAAACCCACTCGGCTACACCCAAACCCACACCGCTAGACCCAAATCCACTCGGCTAGACCCAAACCCGCTCGGCTAGACCCAAACACAATCGGCTCGACCCAAGCCCACTCGGCTAGACACAAACAAACTCGGCTAGACCCAAACTCACTCGGCTGGACCCAAACCCACTCCGCTAGACCCAAACCAACTCGGGTAGACCCAAACGCACTCGGCTAGACCCAAACCCACTCCGCTAGACTCAAACCCACTCCGCTAGACTCAAACCCACTCCGCAAGACCCAAACCCACTCCGCTAGACCCAAACCCACTCCGCTAGACCCAAACCCACACCGCTTGACCCAAATCCACTCGGCTACACACAAACACACTCGGGTAGACCCAAACCCACTCGGCTAGACCCAAACACCCTCGGCTAGACCAAAACCCATTCGGCTAGACCCAAACCCACTCGGCAAGACCCAAACCCACTCGGCTAGTCCCAAACCCACTCGGCTACACCCAAACCCACTCCACTAGACCCAACCCCACTCCGCTAGACCCAAACCCACTTGGCCAGACCCAAACCCACACGGCTAGACCCAAACCCACTCGGCAAGACCCAAACCCACTCGGCGACACCCAAACCCACTCGGCTAGACGCATACCCACTCCGCTGGACCCAAACCCACTCCGCTAGACCCTAACCCACTCGGCTAGACGCAAACCCACTCGGCTAGACCCAAACCCACTCGGCTGGACCCAAACCCACTCGGCTAGACCCAAACCCACTCGGCTAGACCCAAACCCACTCGGCTGGACCCAAACCCACTCGGCTACACCCAAACTCACTCCGCTAGACCCAAATCCACTCGGCTACACACAAACACACTCGGGTAGACCCAAACCCACTCGGCTAGACCCAAACACCCTCGGCTAGACCAAAACCCATTCGGCTAGACCCAAACCCACTCGGCAAGACCCAAACCCACTCGGCTAGTCCCAAACCCACTCGGCTACACCCAAACCCACTCCACTAGACCCAACCCCACTCCGCTAGACCCAAACCCACTCCGCTAAACACAAACCCACTCCGCTAGACCCAAACCCACTTGGCTACACCGAAACCCACTCGGCTAAACCCAAACACACTGGTCTAGACCAAAACCCACTCGGCTGGACCCAAACCCACTCGGCGACAACCAAACGCACTCCGCCAGACCCAAACCCACTCGGCTAGACGCAAACCCACTCGGCTTGACCCAAACACACTCGGCTAGACCAAAACCCACTCGGCTAGACCCAATCCCACTCGGCTGGACCCAAACCCACTTGGCTAGACTCCAATCCACTCGGCTACACCCAAACCCACTCCGCTAGACCCAAACCCACTTGGCCAGACCCAAACCCACACGGCTAGACCCAAACCCACTCGGCAAGACCCAAACCCACTCGGCGACACCCAAACCCACTCGGCTAGACGCATACCCACTCCGCTAGACCCAAACCCACTCCGCTAGACCCTAACCCACTCGGCTAGACGCAAACCCACTCGGCTAGACCCAAACCCACTCGGCTGGACCCAAACCCACTCGGCTAGACCCAAACCCACTCGGCTAGACCCAAACCCACTCGGCTGGACCCAAACCCACTCGGCTACACCCAAACTCACTCCGCTAGACCCAAATCCACTCGGCTACACCCAAACACACTCGGCTAGACACAAACCCATTCGGCTAGACCCAAACCCACTCGGCTACACCCAAACCCACTCGCCTAGACCCAAACCCACACCGCTAGACCCAAACCCACTCGACCAAACCCAAACCCACTCCGCTAGACCCAAACCCACTCGGCTGGACCCAAACCCACTCGCCTAGACCCAAACCCACTCGGCTAGACCCAAACCCACTCGGCTGGACCCAAACCCACTCGGCTACACCCAAACCCACTCCGCTAGACCCAATCCCACTTGGCTAGACCCAAACCCACTCGGCTAGACCCAAACCCACTCGGCAAGACCCAAACCCACTCGGCTACACCCAAACCCACACGGCTAGACGCATACCCACTCCGCTAGACCCAAACCCACTGCGCTAGACCCAAACCCACTCGGCTAGACGCAAACCCACTCGGCTAGACCCAAACCCACTCGGCTGGACCCAAACCCACTCGGCTAGACCCAAACCCACTCGGCTAGACCCAAACCCACTCGGCTGGACCCAAACCCACTCGGCTACACCCAAACTCACTCCGCTAGACCCAAACCCACTCGGCCACACCCAAACCCACTCGGCTAGACCCAAACCCACTCGGCTGGACCCAAACCCACTCGGCTAGTCCCAAACCCACTCGGCTACACCCAAACCCACTCGGCTAGACCCAAACCCACACCGCTAGACCCAAACCCACTCGCCTAGACCCAAACCCACTCGGCTAGACACAAACCCACTCGGCTAGACCCAAACCCACTCGGCTGGACCCAAACCCACTCCGCTAGACCCAAACCATCTCGGCTAGACCCAAACGCACTCGGCTAGACCCAAACCCACTCGGCAAGACCCAAACCCACTCGGCTAGACCCAAACCCACTCGGCTAGACACATACCCACTCCGCTAGACCCAAACCCACTCCGCTAGACCCAAACCCACTCGGCTAGACGCAAACCCACTCGGCAAGACCCAAACCCACTCGGCTGGACCCAAACCCACTCGGCTCGACCCAAACCCACTCGGCTAGACCGAAACCCACTCGGCTAGACCCAAACCCACTCGGCTACACCCAAACCCACTCCGCTAGACCCAAATCCACTCGGCTACACCCGAACCCACTCGGCTGGACCCAAACCCACTCGGCTAGACCCAAACCCACTCGGCTAGACCCAAACCCACTCGGCTGGACCCAAACCCACTCGGCTACACCCAAACTCACTCCGCTAGACCCAAACCCACTCGGCCACACCCAAACCCACTCGGCTAGACCCAAACCCATTCGGCTAGTCCCAAACCCACTCGGCTACACCCAAACCCACTCGGCTAGACCCAAACCCACACCGCTAGACCCAAACCCACTCGCCTAGACCCAAACCCACTCCGCTAGACCCAAACCCACTCAGCTGGACCCAAACCCACTCGGCTAGACCCAAACCCACTCGGCTAGACCCAAACACAATCGGCCAGACCCAAACCCACTCGGCTAGACACAAACCCACTCGGCTAGACCCAAACCCACTCGGCTGGACCCAAACCCACTCCGCTAGACCCAAACCAACTCGGCGAGACCCAAACGCACTCGGCTAGACCCAAACCCACTCGGCAAGACCCAAACCCACTCGGCTAGACCCAAACCCACTCGGCTAGACGCATACCCACTCCGCTAGACCCAAACCCACTCCGCTAGACCCAAACCCACTCGGCTAGACGCAAACCCACTCGGCTAGACCCAAACCCACTCGGCTGGACACAAACCCACTCGGCTCGACCCAAACCCATTCGGCTAGACCCAAACCCACTCGGCTACACCCAAAACCACTCGGCTAGACCCAAACCCACACCGCTAGACCCAAACCCACTCGGCTGGACCCAAACCCACTCGGCTAGACCCAAACACAATCGGCTAGACCCAAACCCACTCGGCTAGACACAAACCCACTCGGCTAGACCCAAACTCACTCGGCTGGACCCAAACCCACTCCGCTAGACCCAAACCAACTCGGGTAGACCCAAACGCACTCGGCTAGACGCAAACCCAATCGGCTAGACCCAAACCCACTCGGCTGGACCCAAACCCACTCGGCTCGACCCAAACCCACTCGGCTAGACCCAAACCCACTCGGCTAGACCCAAACCAACTCGGCTACACCCAAACCCACTCCGCTAGACCCAAATCCACTCGGCTACACCCAAACCCACTCGGCTGGACCCAAACCCACTCGGCTAGACCCAAACCCACTCCGCTAGACCCAAACCCACTCGGCTGGACCCAAACCCACTCGGCTACACCCAAACTCACTCCGCTAGACCCAAACCCACTCGGCCACACCCAAACCCACTCGGCTAGACCCAAACCCATTCGGCTAGTCCCAAACCCACTCGGCTACACCCAAACCCACTCGGCTAGACCCAAACCCACACCGCTAGACCCAAACCCACTCGCCTAGACCCAAACCCACTCCGTTAGACACAAACCCACTCCGCTAGACCCAAACCCACTCGGCTACACCGAAACCCACTCGGCTAAACCTAAACCCACTCGTCTTGACCCAAACCCACTCGGCTAGACCTAAACCCACTCCGCTAGAACCAAACCCACCCCGCTAGACCCAAACGCACTCCGCTAGACACAAACCCACTCGGTTAGACCCAAACCCACTCGGCCAGACGCAAACCCACTCGGCTTGACCCAAACCCACTCCGCTAGACCCAAACCCACTCCGCTGGACCCAAACCCACTTGGCTAGACCCAAACCCACTAGGCTAGACCCAAACTCACTCGGCTAGACCCAAACCCACTCGGCTAGACCCAAACCCACTCGTCCAGACCCAAACCCACTCCGCTAGACCCATACCAACTCCGCTTGACCCAAACCCACTCCGCTAGACCCATACCAACTCCGCTTGACCCAAACCCACTCGGCTAGACCCAAACCCACTGGGCTACACCGAAACATACTCGGCTAGACCCAAACCCACTCGGCTAGACCGAAACCCTCTCGGCTAGACCCAAACCCACTGGGCTACACCGAAACATACTCGGCTAGACCCAAACCCACTCGGCTAGACCGAAACCCACTCGGCTAGACCCAAACCGACTCGGCTAGACCCAAACCCACTCGGCTAGACCCAAACCCACTTGGCTAGACCCAAACCCACACGGCTAGACGCAAACCCACTCGGCTACACCCAAACCCACTCGGCTAGAGCCAAATCCACTGGGCTAGACCCAAACCCACTCGGCTAGACCCAAACCCACTCGGATAAACCCAAACACACTCGGCTAGACCCAAACCGACTCGGCTACACCCAAACCCACTCGGCTGGACCCTAACCCACTCGGCTAGACCCAAACCCACTCGGCTAGACCGAAACCCACTCGGCTAGACCCAAACCCACTCGGCTAGACCCAAACCCACTCGGCTACACCCAAACCCACTCGGCTAGAGCCAAATCCACTGGGCTAGACCCAAACCCACTCGGCTAGACCCAAACCCACTCGGATAAACCCAAACCCACTCGGCTAGAACCAAACCCACTCGGCTAGACCCAAACCCACTCGGCTAGGCCCAAACCCACTCGGCTAGACCCAAACCCACTCGGCTAGACCCAAACCCACTCGGCTAGACCCAAACCCACTCGGCTAGACCCAAACCCACTCGGCTAGACCCAAACCCACTCGTCCAGACCCAAACCCACTCCGCTAGACCCATACCAACTCCGCTTGACCCAAACCCACTCCGCTAGACCCATACCAACTCCGCTTGACCCAAACCCACTCGGCTGGACCCAAACCCACTGGGCTACACCGAAACATACTCGGCTAGACCCAAACCCACTCGGCTAGACCGAAACCCTCTCGGCTAGACCCAAACCCACTGGGCTACACCGAAACATACTCGGCTAGACCCAAACCCACTCGGCTAAACCGAAACCCACTCGGCTAGACCCAAACCGACTCGGCTAGACCCAAACCCACTCGGCTAGACCCAAACCCACTTGGCTAGACCCAAACCCACACGGCTAGACGCAAACCCACTCGGCTACACCCAAACCCACTCGGCTAGAGCCAAATCCACTGGGCTAGACCCAAACCCACTCGGCTAGACCCAAACCCACTCGGATAAACCCAAACCCACTCGGCTAGAACCAAACCCACTCGGCTAGACCCAAACCCACTCGGCTAGACCCAAACCCACTCGGCTAGACCCAGACCGACTCGGCTACACCCAAACCCACTCGGCTGGACCCTAACCCACTCGGCTAGACCCAAACCCACTCGGCTAGACCCAAACCCACTCGGCTAGACCGAAACCCACTCGGCTAGACCCAAACCCACTCGGCTAGACCCAAACCCACTCGGCTACACCCAAACCCACTCGGCTAGAGCCAAATCCACTGGGCTAGACCCAAACCCACTCGGCTAGACCCAAACCCACTCGGATAAACCCAAACCCACTCGGCTAGAACCAAACCCACTCGGCTAGACCCAAACCCACTCGGCTAGGCCCAAACCCACTCAGCTAGACCCAAACCCACTCGGCTCGACCCAAACCCACTCGGCTAGACCCAAACCTACTCGGCTAGACCCAAACCCACTCGGCTATACCCAAACCCACTCGGCTAGACCCAAACCCACTCGGCTAGACAAAAACCCACTCGGCTAGACCCAAACCCACTCGGCTAGACCCAAACCCACTCGGATAGACCCAAACCCACTCGGCTAGACCCAAACCCACTTGGCTAGACCCAAACCCACTCGGCTAGACCCACACCCACTCGGCTAGAACCAAACCCACTCGGCTAGACCCAAACCCACTCGGGTAGACCCAAACCCACTCGGCTAGACCCAAACCCACTCGGCTACACCCAAACCCACTCCGCTAGACCCAAACCCAATCCGCTTGACCCATACCAACTCCGCTTGACCCAAACCCACTCGGCTAGACCCAAACCCACTCGGCTAGACCCAAACCCACTCGGCTAGACCCAAACCCACTCGGCTACACCCAAACCCACTCCGCTAGACCCAAACCCAATCCGCTTGACCCATACCAACTCCGCTTGACCCAAACCCACTCGGCTAGACCCAAACCCACTCGGCTAGACCCAAACCCACTCGGCTAGACCCAAACCCACTCAGCTAGACCCAATCCCGCTCGGCTAGACCCAAACCCACTCGGCTACACCCAAACCCACTCGGCTAGAGCCAAATCCACTGGGCTAGACCCAAACCCACTCGGCTAGACCCAAACCCACTCGGATAAACCCAAACCCACTCGGCTAGAACCAAACCCACTCGGCTAGACCCAAACCCACTCGGCTAGGCCCAAACCCACTCAGCTAGACCCAAACCCACTCGGCTAGACCCAAACCCACTCGGCTAGACCCAAACCCACTCGGCTAGACCCAAACCCCCTCGGCTAGACCCAAACCCACTCGGCTAGACTCAAACCCACTCGGCTAGACCCAAACCCACTCGGCTCGACCCAAACCCACTCGGCTAGACCCAAACCTACTCGGCTAGACCCAAACCCACTCGGCTATACCCAAACCCACTCGGCTAGACCCAAACCCACTCGGCTAGACAAAAACCCACTCGGCTAGACCCAAACCCACTCGGCTAGACCCAAACCCACTCGGATAGACCCAAACCCACTCGGCTAGACCCAAACCCACTTGGCTAGACCCAAACCCACTCGGCTAGACCCACACCCACTCGGCTAGAACCAAACCCACTCGGCTAGACCCAAACCCACTCGGGTAGACCCAAACCCACTCGGCTAGACCCAAACCCACTCGGCTACACCCAAACCCACTCCGCTAGACCCAAACCCAATCCGCTTGACCCATACCAACTCCGCTTGACCCAAACCCACTCGGCTAGACCCAAACCCACTCGGCTAGACCCAAACCCACTCGGCTAGACCCAAACCCACTCGGCTACACCCAAACCCACTACGCTAGACCCAAACCCAATCCGCTTGACCCATACCAACTCCGCTTGACCCAAACCCACTCGGCTAGACCCAAACCCACTCGGCTAGACCCAAACCCACTCGGCTAGACCCAAACCCACTCAGCTAGACCCAATCCCGCTCGGCTAGACCCAAACCCACTCGGCTAGACCCTAACCCACTCGGCTAGACCCAAACCCACTCGGCTAGACCCAAACCCACTCGGCTACACCCAAACCCACTCGGCTAGACCCAAACCCACTCGGCTAGACCCAAACCCAATCGGCTAGACCCAAACCCACTCGGCTACACCCAACCCAATCGGCTAGACCCAAACCCACTCGGCTAGACCCAAACCCACTCGGCTAGACCCAAACCCACTCGGCTAGACCCAAACCCACTCGGCTAGACCCAAACCCACTCGGCTAGACCCAAACCCACTCGGCTAGACCCACACCCACTCGGCTAGACCCAAATCCACTCGGCGAGACCCAAACCCACTCGGCTACACCCAAACCCACTTGGGTAGACCCAAACACACTCGGCTAGACCCAAACCCTCTCCGCTAGAAACAAACCCACTCTGCTAGACCTAAGCCCACTCCGCTAGTCCCAATTCCACTCGGCTAGTCCCAAACGAACTTGGCTAGACCCAAAGCCACTCCGCTAGACCCAAACCCACTCCGCTAGACCCAAACCCACTCCGCTAGCCCCAAACTCACTCGGCTAGACGCAAACCCACTCGGCTAGATCCAAACCCACTCGGCTAGACCCAAACCCACTCGGCTAGACCCAATCCCACTCCGCTAGTTCCAAACCCACTCGGCTTGTCCCAAACGACCTTGGCTAGACCCAAACCCACTCCGCTAGACCCAAAGCCACTCCGCTAGACCCAAACCCACTCCGCTAGCCCCATACTCACTCGGCTAGACGCAAACCCACTCGGCTAGATGCAAACCCACTCGGCTAGACCCAAACCCACTTGGCTAGACCCAAACCCACTCGGCTAGACCCAATCCCACTCCACTAGTCCCAAACCCACTCGGCTAGTCCCAAACGACCTTGGCTAGACCCAAACCCACTCCGCTAGACCCAAACCCACTCCGCTAGACCCAAACCCAATCCGCTAGCCCCAAACTCACTCGGCTAGACGCAAACCCACTCGGCTAGATGCAAACCCACTCGGCAAGACCCAAACCCACTCGGCTAGACCCAAACCCACTCGGCTAGACCGAAACCCACTCAGCTAGACCGAAACCCACTCAGCTAGACCCAAACCCATTTGGGTAGACCCAAACACTCTCGGCTAGACCCAAACACACTCGGCGAGGCCCAAACCCACTCGGTTAGACCCAAACCCACTCCGCTAGACCCAAACCCACTCCGCTAGCCCCAAACTCACTCGGCAAGATGCCAACCCACTCGGCTAGATGCAAACCCACTCGGCTCGACCCAAACCCACTCGGCCAGACCCAAACCCACTCGGCTAGACCCAAACCCACTCAGCTAGACCCAAACCCACTCGGCTAGACCCAAACCCACTTGGGTAGACCCAAACACTCTCGGCTAGACACAAACCCACTCGGCTAGACCCACACCCACTCGGCTAGACCCAACCCACTCGGCTAGACCCAAACCCACTCGGCTAGACACAAACCCACTCGGCTAGACCCAAACCCACTCGGCTAGACCCAGACCCACTCGCCTCGACCCAAACCCACTCCGCTTGACCCAAACCCACTCGGCTAGACCCAAACCCACTCGGCTAGACCCAAACCCACTCGGCTAGACCCAAACCCACTCGGCTAGACCCAAACCCACTCGTCTAGACCCAAACCCACTCGGCTAGACCCAAACCCACTCGGCTTGACCCAAACCCACTCGGCTAGACACACACGCACTCGGCTAGACCCAAACCCACTCGGCTAGACCCAAACCCACTCGGTTAGTCCAAAACCCACTCGGCTAGACCCAAACCCACTCGGCTAGACCCAAACCCACTCGGCTCGACCCAAACCCACTCCGCTTGACCCAAACCCACTCGGCTAGACCCAAACCCTCTCCGCTAGACCCAAACCCGCTCGGCTAGACCCAAACCCACTTGGCTACACCCAAACCCAATCGGCTAGACCCACACCCACTCGGCTAGACCCAAATCCACTCGGCGAGACCCAAACCCACTCGGCTACACCCAAACCCACTTGGGTAGACCCAAACACACTCGGCTAGACCCAAACCCACTCGGCTAGACCCAAACCCACTCGGCTAGACCCAAACCCACTCGGCTAGACCCAAACCCACTCGGCTAGACCCACACCCACTCGGCTAGACCCAAATCCACTCGGCGAGACCCAAATCCACTCGGCTACACCCAAACCCACTTGGGTAGACCCAAACACACTCGGCTAGACCCAAACCCTCTCCGCTAGAAACAAACCCACTCTGCTGGACCTAAGCCCACTCCGCTAGTCCCAATTCCACTCGGCTAGTCCCAAACGAACTTGGCTAGACCCAAAGCCACTCCGCTAGACCCAAACCCACTCCGCTAGACCCAAACCCACTCCGCTAGCCCCAAACTCACTCGGCTAGACGCAAACCCACTCGGCTAGATGCAAACCCACTCGGCTAGACCCAAACCCACTCGGCTAGACCCAAACCCACTCGGCTAGACCCAATCCCACTCCGCTAGTCCCAAACCCACTCGGCTTGTCCCAAACGACCTTGGCTAGACCCAAACCCACTCCGCTAGACCCAAACCCACTCCGCTAGACCCAAACCCAATCCGCTAGCCCCAAACTCACTCGGCTAGACGCAAACCCACTCGGCTAGATGCAAACCCACTCGGCTAGACCCAAACCCACTCGGCTAGACCCAAACCCACTCGGCTAGACCCAATCCCACTCCGCTAGTCCCAAACCCACTCGGCTAGTCCCAAACGACCTTGGCTAGACCCAAACCCACTCCGCTAGACCCAAACCCACTCGGCTAGACCCAAACCCACTTGGGTAGACCCAAACACTCTCGGCTAGACCCAAACCCACTCGGCTAGACCCAAACCCACTCGGTTAGACCTACACCCACTCGGCTAGACCCAAACCCACTCCGCTAGTCCCAAACCCACTCGGCTAGACCCAAACCCTCTCCGCTATAAACAAACCCACTCCGCTAGACCCAAGCCCACTCCGCTAGTCCAAAATCCACTCGGCTAGTCCCAAACGAACTTGGCTAGACCCAAAGCCACTCCGCTAGACCCAAAGCCACTCCGCTAGACCCAAACCCACTCCGCTAGCCCCAAACTCACTCGGCTAGACGCAAACCCACTCGGCTAGATGCAAACCCACTCGGCTAGACCCAAACCCACTTGGCTAGACGCAAACCCACTCGGCTAGACCCAATCCCACTCCGCTAGTCCCAAACCCACTCGGCTAGTCCCAAACGACCTTGGCTAGACCCAAACCCACTCCGCTAGACCCAAACCCACTCCGCTAGACCCAAACCCAATCCGCTAGCCCCAAACTCACTCGGCTAGACGCAAACCCACTCGGCTAGATGCAAACCCACTCGGCAAGACCCAAACCCACTCGGCTAGACCCAAACCCACTCGGCTAGACCGAAACCCACTCAGCTAGACCGAAACCCACTCAGCTAGACCCAAACCCATTTGGGTAGACCCAAACACTCTCGGCTAGACCCAAACAAACTCGGCGAGGCCCACACCCACTCGGCTAGACCCAACCCACTCGGCTAGACCCAAACCCACTCGGCTAGACACAAACCCACTCGGCTAGACCCAAACCCACTCGGCTAGACCCAAACCCACTCGCCTCGACCCAAACCCACTCCGCTTGACCCAAACCCACTCGGCTAGACCCAAACCCACTCGGCTAGACCCAAACCCACTCGGCTAGACCCAAACCCACTCGGCTAGACCCAAACCCACTCGTCTAGACCCAAACCCACTCGGCTAAACCCAAACCCACTCGGCTAGACCCAAACCCACTCGGCTAGACACACACGCACTCGGCTAGACCCAAACCCACTCGGCTAGACCCAAACCCACTCGGTTAGTCCAAAACCCACTCGGCTAGACCCAAACCCACTCGGCTAGACCCAAACCCACTCGGCTCGACCCAAACCCACTCCGCTTGACCCAAACCCACTCGGCTGGACCCAAACCCTCTCCGCTAGACCCAAACCCACTCGGCTAGACCCAAACCCACTCGGCTAGACCCAAACCCATTCGGCTAGACCCAAACCCACTTGGCTACACCCAAACCCAATCGGCTAGACCCAAACCCACTCGGCTAGACCCAAACCCACTCGGCCACACCCAAACCCACTCGGCTAGACCCAAACCCACTTGTCTAGACCCAAACCCACTCGGCTAGACACAAACCCACTCGGCTAGACCTAAACCCACTCCGCTAGCCCCAAACTCACTCGGCTAGACGCAAACCCACTCGGCTAGATGCAAACCCACTCGGCCAGACCCAAACCCACTCGGCTAGACCCAAACCCACTCGGCTAGACCCAATCCCACTCCGCTAGTCTCAAACCCACTTGGCTAGTCCCAAACGACCTTGGCTAGACCCAAACACACTCGGCGAGGCCCAAACCCACTCGGTTAGACCCAAACCCACTCCGCTAGACCCAAACCCACTCCGCTAGCCCCAAACTCACTCGGCAAGACGCAAACCCACTCGGCTAGATGCAAACCCACTCGGCTAGACCCAAACCCACTCGGCCAGACCCAAACCCACTCGGCTAGACCCAAACCCAATCAGCTAGACCCAAACCCACTCGGCTAGACCCAAACCCACTTGGGTAGACCCAAACACTCTCGGCTAGACACAAACCCACTCGGCTAGGCCCAAACCCACTCGGTTAGACCCAAACCCACTCGGCTAGACCCAAACCCACTCGGCTAGACCCAAACCCACTCGGCTAGACACACACGCACTCGGCTAGACCTAAACCCACTCGGCTAGACCCAAACCCACTCGGCTAGTCCAAAACCCACTCGGCTAGACCCAAACCCACTCGGATAGACACAAACCCACTCGGCTAGACCCAAACCCACTCGGCTAGACCAAACCCACTCGGCTACACCCAAACCCACTCCGCTGGACCCAAACCCACTCGGCTAGATGGAAACCCACTCGGCTGGACCCAAACCCACTCGGCTAGACCCAAACCCACTCGGCCAGGCCCAAACCCACTGAGCTACACCCAAACGCACTCCACTAGACCCAAACCGACTCGGCTAGAACCAAACCAATTCGGCTAGACCCAAACCCACTCCCCTAGACCCAAACCCACTCGGCTAGACCGAAACCCTCTCGGCTAGACCCAAAAGCACTCGGCCAGACCCAAACCCGCTCGGCTAGACTCAAACCCACTCGGCTAGACCCAAACCCACTCGGCTAGAGCCAAACCCACTCGGCTAGACCCAAACTCACTCTGCTAGACCCAAACCCACTCGGCTAGACCCAAACCCACTCGGCTAGACCCAAACCCACTCGGCTAGACCCAAACCCACTCGGCTAGACCCAAACCCACTCGGCTACACCCAAACCCACTCCGCTAGACCCATACCCACTCGGCTCGACCCAAACTCACTCGGCAAGATGCAAACCCACTCGGCTAGATGCAAACCCACTCGGCTAGACCCAAACCCACTCGGCCAGACCCAAACCCACTCCGCTAGACTCAAACCCACTCCGCTAGCCCCAAACTCACTCGGCAAGACGCAAACCCACTCGGCTAGATGCAAACCCACTCGGCTAGACCCAAACCCACTCGGCCAGACCCAAACCCACTCGGCTAGACCCAAACCCAATCAGCTAGACCCAAACCCACTCGGCTAGACCCAAACCCACTTGGGTAGACCCAAACACTCTCGGCTAGACACAAACCCACTCGGCTAGGCCCAAACCCACTCGGTTAGACCCAAACCCACTCGGCTAGACCCAAACCCACTCGGCCAGACCCAAACCCACTCGGCTAGACCCAAACCCACTCGGCTAGACCCAAACCCACTCGGCTAGACCCACACCCACTCGGCAGACCCAACCCAATCGGCTAGACCCAAACCCACTCGGCTAGACACAAACCCACTCGGCTAGACCCAAACCCACTCGGCTAGACACAAACCCACTCGCCTCGACCCAAACCCACTCCGCTTGACCCAAACCCACTCGGCTAGACCCAAACCCACTCGGCTAGACCCAAACCCACTCGGCTAGACCCAAACCCACTCGGCTAGACCCAAACCCATTTGGCTAGACCCAAACCCACTCGGCTAGACCCAAACCCACTCGGCTAGACCCAAAACCACTCGGCTAGACCCAAACCCACTTGGCTACACCCAAACCAACTCGGCTAGACCCAAACCCACTCGGCTAGACCCAAACCCAATCGGCTAGACCCAAACCCACTCAGCTACACCCAAACCCACTCGGCTAGACCCAAACCCAATCGGCTGGACCCAAACCCACTCGGCTGGACCCAAACCCACTCGGCTAGACCCAAACCCACTCGGCTAGACCCAAACCCACTCGGCTAGACCCAAACCCACTCGGCTAGACCCAAACCCACTCGGCTAGACCCAAACCCACTCGGCTAGACACACACGCACTCGGCTAGACCCAAACCCACTCGGCTAGACCCAAACCCACTCGGCTAGTCCAAAACCCACTCGGCTAGACCCAAACCCACTCGGATAGACACAAACCCACTTGGCTAGACCCAAACCCACTCGGCTAGACCAAACCCACTCGGCTACACCCAAACCCACTCCGCTGGACCCAAACCCACTCGGCTAGATGGAAACCCACTCGGCTGGACCCAAACCCACTCGGCTAGACCCAAACCCACTCGGCCAGGCCCAAACCCACTGGGCTACACCCAAACCCACTCCACTAGACCCAAACCGACTCGGCTAGACCCAAACCCATTCGGCTAGACCCAAACCCACTCCGCTAGACCCAAACCCACTCGGCTAGACCGAAACCCTCTCGGCGAGACCCAAAAGCATTCGGCCAGACCCAAACCCGCTCGGCTAGACTCAAACCCACTCGTCTAGACCCAAACCCACTCGGCTAGACCCAAACCCACTCGGCTAGACCCAAACCCACTCCGCTAGACACAAACCCACTCGGCTAGACCCAAACCCACTCGGCTAGACCCAAACCCACTCGGCTAGACCCAAACCCACTCGGCTAGACCCAAACCCATTCTGCTAGACCCAAACCCACTCGGCTAGACCCAAACCCACTCGGCTAGACCCAAACCCACTCGGCTAGACCCAAACCCACTCGGCTAGACCCAAACCCAATCGGCTAGGCCCAAACCCACTCAGCTACACCCAAACCCACTCGGCTAGACCCAAACCCAATCGGCTGGACCCAAACCCACTCGGCTGGACCCAAACCCACTCGGCTAGACCCAAACCCACTCGGCTAGACCCAAACCCACTCGGCTAGACCCAAACCCACTCGGCTAGACCCAAACCCACTCGGCTAGACCCAAACCCACTCGGCTAGACACACACGCACTCGGCTGGACCCAAACCCACTCGGCTAGACCCAAACCCACTCGGCTAGTCCAAAACCCACTCGGCTAGACCCAAACCCACTCGGATAGACACAAACCCACTCGGCTAGACCCAAACCCACTCGGCTAGACCAAACCCACTCGGCTACACCCAAACCCACTCCGCTGGACCCAAACCCACTCGGCTAGATGGAAACCCACTCGGCTGGACCCAAACCCACTCGGCTAGACCCAAACCCACTCGGCCAGGCCCAAACCCACTGGGCTACACCTAAACCCACTCCACTAGACCCAAACCGACTCGGCTAGACCCAAACCCATTCGGCTAGACCCAAACCCACTCCGCTAGACCCAAACCCACTCGGCTAGACCGAAACCCTCTCGGCGAGACCCAAAAGCATTCGGCCAGACCCAAACCCGCTCGGCTAGACTCAAACCCACTCGTCTAGACCCAAACCCACTCGGCTAGACCCAAACCCACTCGGCTAGACCCAAACCCACTCCGCTAGACACAAACCCACTCGGCTACACCCAAACCCACTCGGCGAGACCCAAACCCACTCGGCTAGACGTAAACCCACTCGGCTGGACCCATACCCACTCGCCTCGACCCAAACCCACTCGGCTACACCCAAACCCGATCGGCTAGACCCAAACCCACTCGGCTAGACCCAAACCCAATCGGCTGGACCCAAACGCACTCGGCTAGACCCAAACCCACTCGGCTAGACCCAAACCCACTCGGCTAGACCCAAACCCAATCGGCTGGACCCAAACGCACTCGGCTAGACCCAAACCCACTCGGCTAGACCCAAACCCACTCGGCTAGACCCAAACCCACTCGGCTAGACCCAAACCCACTCGGCTAGACTCAAACCCACTCGGCTACACCCAAACCCACTCGGCTAGACCCAAACCCACTCGGCTACACCCAAACCCACTCGGCGAGACCCAAACCCACTCGGCTAGACACAAACCCACTCGGCTGGACCCAAATCCACTCGGCTAGACCCAAACCCACTCGGCTACACCCAAACCCGATCGGCTAGACCCAAACCCACTCGGCTAGACTCAAACCCACTCGGCTGTACCCAAACCCACTCGGCTAGACCCAAACCCACTCGGCTAGACCCAAACCCACTCGGCTAGACCCAAACCCACTCGGCTAGACCCAAACCCACACGGCTAGACCCAAACCCACTCGGCTGGACTCAAACCCACTCGGCTACACCCAAACCCACTCGGCTAGACCCAAACCCACTCGGCTAGACCCAAATCCACTCGGCTAGACCCAAACCCACTCGGCTAGACCCAAACCCATTCGGCTAGACCCAAACCCACTCGGCTGGACCCAAACCCACTCGGCTAGACCCAAAACCACTCGGCTAGACCCAAACCCACTCGGCTACACCCAAACCCACTCGGCGAGACCCAAACCCACTCGGCTAGACGTAAACCCACTCGGCTGGACCCATACCCACTCGCCTCGACCCAAACCCACTCGGCTACACCCAAACCCGATCGGCTAGACCCAAACCCACTCGGCTAGACCCAAACCCAATCGGCTGGACCCAAACGCACTCGGCTAGACCCAAACCCACTCGGCTAGACCCAAACCCACTCGGCTAGACCCAAACCCACTCGGCCAGACTCAAACCCACTCGGCTACACCCAAACCCACTCGGCTAGACCCAAACCCACTCGGCTAGACCCAAATCCACTCCGCTAGACCCAAGCCCACTCGGCTAGACCCAAACCCATTCGGCTAGACCCAAACCCACTCCGCTAGACCCAAACCCACTCGGCTAGACCCAAACCCACTCGGCTAGACCCAAACCCACTCGGCTAGACCCAAACCCACTCGGATAGACCCAAACCCACTCGGCCAGACCCAAACCCACTCGGCCAGACCCAAACCCACTCGGCTAGACCCAAACCCACTCGGCTAGACCCAAACCCACTCGGCTAGACCCAAACCCACTCGGCTAGACCCAAATCCACTCGGCTAGACCCAAACCCAATCGGCTAGACCCAAACCCACTCGGCTAGACCCAAACCCACTCGCCTCGACCCAAACCCACTCCGCTTGACCCAAAACCACTCGGCTAGACCCAAACCCACTCCGCTAGACCCAAACCCACTCGGCTAGACCCAAACCCACTCGGCTAGACCCAAACCCATTCGGCTAGACCCAAACCCACTCGGCTAGACCCAAACCCACTCGGCTAGACCCAAAACCACTCGGCTATACCCAAACCCACTCGGCTACACCCAAACCCACTCGGTTAGACCCAAACCCACTCGGCTAGACCCAAACCCAATCGGCTAGACCCAAACCCACTCGGCTACACCCAAACCCACTCGGCTAGACCCAAACCCACTCGGCTAGACCCAAACCCACTCGGCTAGACCCAAACCCTCTCGGATAGACCCAAACCCACTCGGCGAGACCCAAACCCACTCGGCTAGACCCAAACCCACTCGGCTAGACCCAAACCCACTCGGCTAGACCCAAACCCACTCGGCTAGACCCACACCCACTCGGCTAGACCCAAACCCACTCGGCTAGACCCAAACCCACTCGGCTAGTCCAAAACCCACTCGGCTAGACCCAAACCCACTCGGCTAAACCCAAACCCACTCGGCTCGACCCAAACCCACTCCGCTTAACCCAAACCCACTCGGCTAGACCCAAACCCACTCCGCTAGACCCAAACCCACTCGGCTAGACCCAAACCCACTCGGCTAGACCCAAACCCACTCGGCTAGACCCAAACCCACTCGGCTACACCCAAACCCACTCGGCTAGACCCAAACCCACTCGGCCAGACCCAAACCCACTCGGCTAGACCCAAACCCAATCAGCTAGACCCAAACCCACTCGGCTAGACCCAAACCCACTTGGGTAGACCCAAACACTCTCGGCTAGACACAAACCCACTCGGCTAGGCCCAAACCCACTCGGTTAGACCCAAACCCACTCGGCTAGACCCAAACCCACTCGGCCAGACCCAAACCCACTCGGCTAGACCCAAACCCACTCGGCTAGACCCAAACCCACTCGGCTAGACCCACACCCACTCGGCAGACCCAACCCAATCGGCTAGACCCAAACCCACTCGGCTAGACACAAACCCACTCGGCTAGACCCAAACCCACTCGGCTAGACACAAACCCACTCGCCTCGACCCAAACCCACTCCGCTTGACCCAAACCCACTCGGCTAGACCCAAACCCACTCGGCTAGACCCAAACCCACTCGGCTAGACCCAAACCCACTCGGCTAGACCCAAACCCATTTGGCTAGACCCAAACCCACTCGGCTAGACCCAAACCCACTCGGCTAGACCCAAAACCACTCGGCTAGACCCAAACCCACTTGGCTACACCCAAACCAACTCGGCTAGACCCAAACCCACTCGGCTAGACCCAAACCCAATCGGCTAGACCCAAACCCACTCAGCTACACCCAAACCCACTCGGCTAGACCCAAACCCAATCGGCTGGACCCAAACCCACTCGGCTGGACCCAAACCCACTCGGCTAGACCCAAACCCACTCGGCTAGACCCAAACCCACTCGGCTAGACCCAAACCCACTCGGCTAGACCCAAACCCACTCGGCTAGACCCAAACCCACTCGGCTAGACACACACGCACTCGGCTAGACCCAAACCCACTCGGCTAGACCCAAACCCACTCGGCTAGTCCAAAACCCACTAGGCTAGACCCAAACCCACTCGGATAGACACAAACCCACTTGGCTAGACCCAAACCCACTCGGCTAGACCAAACCCACTCGGCTACACCCAAACCCACTCCGCTGGACCCAAACCCACTCGGCTAGATGGAAACCCACTCGGCTGGACCCAAACCCACTCGGCTAGACCCAAACCCACTCGGCCAGGCCCAAACCCACTGGGCTACACCCAAACCCACTCCACTAGACCCAAACCGACTCGGCTAGACCCAAACCCATTCGGCTAGACCCAAACCCACTCCGCTAGACCCAAACCCACTCGGCTAGACCGAAACCCTCTCGGCGAGACCCAAAAGCATTCGGCCAGACCCAAACCCGCTCGGCTAGACTCAAACCCACTCGTCTAGACCCAAACCCACTCGGCTAGACCCAAACCCACTCGGCTAGACCCAAACCCACTCCGCTAGACACAAACCCACTCGGCTAGACCCAAACCCACTCGGCTAGACCCAAACCCACTCGGCTAGACCCAAACCCACTCGGCTAGACCCAAACCCATTCTGCTAGACCCAAACCCACTCGGCTAGACCCAAACCCACTCGGCTAGACCCAAACCCACTCGGCTAGACCCAAACCCACTCGGCTAGACCCAAACCCAATCGGCTAGGCCCAAACCCACTCAGCTACACCCAAACCCACTCGGCTAGACCCAAACCCAATCGGCTGGACCCAAACCCACTCGGCTGGACCCAAACCCACTCGGCTAGACCCAAACCCACTCGGCTAGACCCAAACCCACTCGGCTAGACCCAAACCCACTCGGCTAGACCCAAACCCACTCGGCTAGACCCAAACCCACTCGGCTAGACACACACGCACTCGGCTGGACCCAAACCCACTCGGCTAGACCCAAACCCACTCGGCTAGTCCAAAACCCACTCGGCTAGACCCAAACCCACTCGGATAGACACAAACCCACTCGGCTAGACCCAAACCCACTCGGCTAGACCAAACCCACTCGGCTACACCCAAACCCACTCCGCTGGACCCAAACCCACTCGGCTAGATGGAAACCCACTCGGCTGGACCCAAACCCACTCGGCTAGACCCAAACCCACTCGGCCAGGCCCAAACCCACTGGGCTACACCCAAACCCACTCCACTAGACCCAAACCGACTCGGCTAGACCCAAACCCATTCGGCTAGACCCAAACCCACTCCGCTAGACCCAAACCCACTCGGCTAGACCGAAACCCTCTCGGCGAGACCCAAAAGCATTCGGCCAGACCCAAACCCGCTCGGCTAGACCCAAACCCACTCGGCTAGACCCAAACCCACTCGGCTAGACCCAAACCCACTCGGCTAGACCCAAACCCACTCGGCTAGACCCAAACCCACTCGGCTAGACACACACGCACTCGGCTGGACCCAAACCCACTCGGCTAGACCCAAACCCACTCGGCTAGTCCAAAACCCACTCGGCTAGACCCAAACCCACTCGGATAGACACAAACCCACTCGGCTAGACCCAAACCCACTCGGCTAGACCAAACCCACTCGGCTACACCCAAACCCACTCCGCTGGACCCAAACCCACTCGGCTAGATGGAAACCCACTCGGCTGGACCCAAACCCACTCGGCTAGACCCAAACCCACTCGGCCAGGCCCAAACCCACTGGGCTACACCCAAACCCACTCCACTAGACCCAAACCGACTCGGCTAGACCCAAACCCATTCGGCTAGACCCAAACCCACTCCGCTAGACCCAAACCCACTCGGCTAGACCGAAACCCTCTCGGCGAGACCCAAAAGCATTCGGCCAGACCCAAACCCGCTCGGCTAGACTCAAACCCACTCGTCTAGACCCAAACCCACTCGGCTAGACCCAAACCCACTCGGCTAGACCCAAACCCACTCCGCTAGACACAAACCCACTCGGCTACACCCAAACCCACTCGGCGAGACCCAAACCCACTCGGCTAGACGTAAACCCACTCGGCTGGACCCATACCCACTCGCCTCGACCCAAACCCACTCGGCTACACCCAAACCCGATCGGCTAGACCCAAACCCACTCGGCTAGACCCAAACCCAATCGGCTGGACCCAAACGCACTCGGCTAGACCCAAACCCACTCGGCTAGACCCAAACCCACTCGGCTAGACCCAAACCCAATCGGCTGGACCCAAACGCACTCGGCTAGACCCAAACCCACTCGGCTAGACCCAAACCCACTCGGCTAGACCCAAACCCACTCGGCTAGACCCAAACCCACTCGGCTAGACTCAAACCCACTCGGCTACACCCAAACCCACTCGGCTAGACCCAAACCCACTCGGCTACACCCAAACCCACTCGGCGAGACCCAAACCCACTCGGCTAGACACAAACCCACTCGGCTGGACCCAAATCCACTCGGCTAGACCCAAACCCACTCGGCTACACCCAAACCCGATCGGCTAGACCCAAACCCACTCGGCTAGACTCAAACCCACTCGGCTGTACCCAAACCCACTCGGCTAGACCCAAACCCACTCGGCTAGACCCAAACCCACTCGGCTAGACCCAAACCCACTCGGCTAGACCCAAACCCACTCGGCTAGACCCAAACCCACTCGGCTGGACTCAAACCCACTCGGCTACACCCAAACCCACTCGGCTAGACCCAAACCCACTCGGCTAGACCCAAATCCACTCGGCTAGACCCAAACCCACTCGGCTAGACCCAAACCCATTCGGCTAGACCCAAACCCACTCGGCTGGACCCAAACCCACTCGGCTAGACCCAAAACCACTCGGCTAGACCCAAACCCACTCGGCTACACCCAAACCCACTCGGCGAGACCCAAACCCACTCGGCTAGACGTAAACCCACTCGGCTGGACCCATACCCACTCGCCTCGACCCAAACCCACTCGGCTACACCCAAACCCGATCGGCTAGACCCAAACCCACTCGGCTAGACCCAAACCCAATCGGCTGGACCCAAACGCACTCGGCTAGACCCAAACCCACTCGGCTAGACCCAAACCCACTCGGCTAGACCCAAACCCACTCGGCCAGACTCAAACCCACTCGGCTACACCCAAACCCACTCGGCTAGACCCAAACCCACTCGGCTAGACCCAAATCCACTCCGCTAGACCCAAGCCCACTCGGCTAGACCCAAACCCATTCGGCTAGACCCAAACCCACTCCGCTAGACCCAAACCCACTCGGCTAGACCCAAACCCACTCGGCTAGACCCAAACCCACTCGGCTAGACCCAAACCCACTCGGATAGACCCAAACCCACTCGGCCAGACCCAAACCCACTCGGCCAGACCCAAACCCACTCGGCTAGACCCAAACCCACTCGGCTAGACCCAAACCCACTCGGCTAGACCCAAACCCACTCGGCTAGACCCAAATCCACTCGGCTAGACCCAAACCCAATCGGCTAGACCCAAACCCACTCGGCTAGACCCAAACCCACTCGCCTCGACCCAAACCCACTCCGCTTGACCCAAAACCACTCGGCTAGACCCAAACCCACTCCGCTAGACCCAAACCCACTCGGCTAGACCCAAACCCACTCGGCTAGACCCAAACCCATTCGGCTAGACCCAAACCCACTCGGCTAGACCCAAACCCACTCGGCTAGACCCAAAACCACTCGGCTATACCCAAACCCACTCGGCTACACCAAAACCCACTCGGTTAGACCCAAACCCACTCGGCTAGACCCAAACCCAATCGGCTAGACCCAAACCCACTCGGCTACACCCAAACCCACTCGGCTAGACCCAAACCCACTCGGCTAGACCCAAACCCACTCGGCTAGACCCAAACCCTCTCGGATAGACCCAAACCCACTCGGCGAGACCCAAACCCACTCGGCTAGACCCAAACCCACTCGGCTAGACCCAAACCCACTCGGCTAGACCCAAACCCACTCGGCTAGACCCACACCCACTCGGCTAGACCCAAACCCACTCGGCTAGACCCAAACCCACTCGGCTAGTCCAAAACCCACTCGGCTAGACCCAAACCCACTCGGCTAAACCCAAACCCACTCGGCTCGACCCAAACCCACTCCGCTTAACCCAAACCCACTCGGCTAGACCCAAACCCACTCCGCTAGACCCAAACCCACTCGGCTAGACCCAAACCCACTCGGCTAGACCCAAACCCACTCGGCTAGACCCAAACCCACTCGGCTACACCCAAACCCACTCGGCTAGACCCAAACCCACTGGGCTAGACCCAAACGCACTCGGCTAGACCCAAACCCACTCGGCTAGACCCAAACCCACTCGGCTAGACCCAAACCCACTCGGCTAGACTCAAACCCACTCGGCTACACCCAAACCCACTCGGCTAGACCCAAACCCACTCGGCTACACCCAAACCCACTCGGCGAGACCCAAACCCACTCGGCTAGACGTAAACCCACTCGGCTGGACCCATACCCACTCGCCTCGACCCAAACCCACTCGGCTACACCCAAACCCGATCGGCTAGACCCAAACCCACTCGGCTAGACCCAAACCCAATCGGCTGGACCCAAACGCACTCGGCTAGACCCAAACCCACTCGGCTAGACCCAAACCCACTCGGCTAGACCCAAACCCACTCGGCCAGACTCAAACCCACTCGGCTACACCCAAACCCACTCGGCTAGACCCAAACCCACTCGGCTAGACCCAAATCCACTCCGCTAGACCCAAGCCCACTCGGCTAGACCGAAACCCACTCGGCTAGACCCAAACCCACTCGGCTAGACCCAAACCCAATCGGCTAGACCCAAACCCACTCGGCTACACCCAAACCCACTCGGCTAGACCCAAACCCACTCGGCTAGACCCAAACCCACTCGGCTAGACCCAAACCCTCTCGGATAGACCCAAACCCACTCGGCGAGACCCAAACCCACTCGGCTAGACCCAAACCCACTCGGCTAGACCCAAACCCACTCGGCTAGACCCAAACCCACTTGGCTAGACCCACACCCACTCGGCTAGACCCAAACCCACTCGGCTAGACCCAAACCCACTCGGCTAGTCCAAAACCCACTCGGCTAGACCCAAACCCACTCGGCTAAACCCAAACCCACTCGGCTCGACCCAAACCCACTCCGCTTAACCCAAACCCACTCGGCTAGACCCAAACCCACTCCGCTAGACCCAAACCCACTCGGCTAGACCCAAACCCACTCGGCTAGACCCAAACCCACTCGGCTAGACCCAAACCCACTCGGCTACACCCAAATCCACTCGGCTAGACCCAAACCCACTCGGCTACACCCAAACCCGATCGGCCAGACCCAAACCCACTCGGCTAGACTCAAACCCACTCGGCTGTACCCAAACCCACTCGGCTAGACCCAAACCCACTCGGCTAGACCCAAACCCACTCGGCTAGACCCAAACCCACTCGGCTAGACCCAAACCCACTCGGCTAGACCCAAACCCACTCGGCTGGACTCAAACCCACTCGGCTACACCCAAACCCACTCGGCTAGACCCAAACCCACTCGGCTAGACCCAAATCCACTCCGCTAGACCCAAACCCACTCGGCTAGACCCAAACCCATTCGGCTAGACCCAAACCCACTCCGCTAGACTCAAACCCACTCCGCTAGACCCAAACCCACTCGGATAGACCCAAACCCACTCCGCTAGACCCAAACCCACTCGGCTAGACCCAAACCCACTCGGCTAGACCCAAACCCACTCGGCTAGACCCAAACCCACTCGGATAGACCCAAACCCACTCGGCCAGACCCAAACCCACTCGGCCAGACCCAAACCCACTCGGCTAGACCCAAACCCACTCGGCTAGACCCAAACCCACTCGGCTAGACCCAAACCCACTCGGCTAGACCCAAACCCACTCGGCTAGACCCAAACCCAATCGGCTAGACCCAAACCCACTCGGCTAGACCCAAACCCACTCGCCTCGACCCAAACCCACTCCGCTTGACCCAAACCCACTCGGCTAGACCCAAACCCACTCCGCTAGACCCAAACCCACTCGGCTAGACCCAAACCCACTCGGCTAGACCCAAACCCATTCGGCTAGACCCAAACCCACTCGGCTAGACCCAAACCCACTCGGCTAGACCCAAAACCACTCGGCTATACCCAAACCCACTCGGCTACACCCAAACCCACTCGGTTAGACCCAAACCCACTCGGCTAGACCCAAACCCAATCGGCTAGACCCAAACCCACTCGGCTACACCCAAACCCACTCGGCTAGACCCAAACCCACTCGGCTAGACCCAAACCCACTCGCCTCGACCCAAACCCACTCCGCTTGTCCCAAACCCACTCGGCTAGACCCAAACCCACTCCGCTAGACCCAAACCCACTCGGCTAGACCCAAACCCACTCGGCTAGACCCAAACCCATTCGGCTAGACCCAAACCCACTCGGCTAGACCCAAACCCACTCGGCTAGACCCAAAACCACTCGGCTAGACCCAAACCCACTCGGCTAGACCCAAACCCTCTCGGATAGACCCAAACCCACTCGGCTAGACCCAAACCCACTCGGCTAGACCCAAACCCACTCGGCTAGACCCAAACCCACTCGGCTAGACCCAAACCCACTCGGCTAGACCCACACCCACTCGGTTAGACCCAAACCCACTCGGCTAGACCCAAACCCAATCGGCTAGACCCAAACCCACTCGGCTACACCCAAACCCACTCGGCTAGACCCAAACCCACTCGGCTAGACCCAAACCCACTCGCCTCGACCCAAACCCACTCCGCTTGACCCAAACCCACTCGGCTAGACCCAAACCCACTCCGCTAGACCCAAACCCACTCGGCTAGACCCAAACCCACTCGGCTAGACCCAAACCCATTCGGCTAGACCCAAACCCACTCGGCTAGACCCAAACCCACTCGGCTAGACCCAAAACCACTCGGCTAGACCCAAACCCACTCGGCTAGACCCAAACCCTCTCGGATAGACCCAAACCAACTCGGCTAGACCCAAACCCACTCGGCTAGACCCAAACCCACTCGGCTAGACCCAAACCCACTCGGCTAGACCCAAACCCACTCGGCTAGACCCACACCCACTCGGCTAGACCCAAACCCACTCGGCTAGACCCAAACCCACTCGGCTAGTCCAAAACCCACTCGGCTAGACCCAAACCCACTCGGCTAAACCCAAACCCACTCGGCTCGACCCAAACCCACTCCGCTTAACCCAAACCCACTCGGCTAGACCCAAACCCACTCCGCTAGACCCAAACCCACTCGGCTAGACCCAAACCCACACGGCTAGACCCAAACCCACTCGGCTAGACCCAAACCGACTCGTCTACACCCAAACCGACTCGGCTAGACCCAAACCCACTGGGCTAGACCCAAACGCACTCGGCTAGACCCAAACCCACTCGGCTAGACCCAAACCCACTTGGCTAGACCCAAACCCACTCGGCTAGACTCAAACCCACTCGGCTACACCCAAACCCACTCGGCTAGACCCAAACCCACTCGGCTACACCCAAACCCACTCGGCGAGACCCAAACCCACTCGGCTAGACACAAACCCACTCGGCTGGACCCAAATCCACTCGGCTAGACCCAAACCCACTCGGCTACACCCAAACCCGATCGGCTAGACCCAAACCCACTCGGCTAGACTCAAACCCACTCGGCTGTACCCAAACCCACTCGGCTAGACCCAAACCCACTCGGCTAGACCCAAACCCACTCGGCTAGACCCAAACCCACTCGGCTAGACCCAAACCCACTCGGCTAGACCCAAACCCACTCGGCTGGACTCAAACCCACTCGGCTACACCCAAACCCACTCGGCTAGACCCAAACCCACTCGGCTAGACCCAAATCCACTCCGCTAGACCCAAACCCACTCGGCTAGACCCAAACCCACTCCGCTAGACCCAAACCCACTCGGCTAGACCCAAACCCACTCGGCTGGACCCAAACCCACTCGGCTAGACCCAAACCCACTCGGCTACACCCAAACCCACTCGGCCAGACCCAAACCCACTGGGCTAGACCCAAACGCACTCGGCTAGACCCAAACCCACTCGGCTAGACCCAAACCCACTCGGCTAGACCCAAACCCACTCGGCTAGACTGAAACCCACTCGGCTACACCCAAACCCACTCGGCTAGACCCAAACCCACTCGGCTACACCCAAACCCACTCGGCGAGACCCAAACCCACTCGGCTAGACCCAAACCCACTCGGCTAGACCCAAACCCACTCGGCTAGACCCAAACCCACTCGGCTAGACCCACACCCACTCGGTTAGACCCAAACCCACTCGGCTAGACCCAAACCCAATCGGCTAGACCCAAACCCACTCGGCTACACCCAAACCCACTCGGCTAGACCCAAACCCACTCGGCTAGACCCAAACCCACTCGCCTCGACCCAAACCCACTCCGCTTGACCCAAACCCACTCGGCTAGACCCAAACCCACTCCGCTAGACCCAAACCCACTCGGCTAGACCCAAACCCACTCGGCTAGACCCAAACCCATTCGGCTAGACCCAAACCCACTCGGCTAGACCCAAACCCACTCGGCTAGACCCAAAACCACTCGGCTAGACCCAAACCCACTCGGCTAGACCCAAACCCTCTCGGATAGACCCAAACCCACTCGGCTAGACCCAAACCCACTCGGCTAGACCCAAACCCACTCGGCTAGACCCAAACCCACTCGGCTAGACCCAAACCCACTCGGCTAGACCCACACCCACTCGGCTAGACCCAAACCCACTCGGCTAGACCCAAACCCACTCGGCTAGTCCAAAACCCACTCGGCTAGACCCAAACCCACTCGGCTAAACCCAAACCCACTTGGCTCGACCCAAACCCACTCCGCTTAACCCAAACCCACTCGGCTAGACCCGAACCCACTCCGCTAGACCCAAACCCACTCGGCTAGACCCAAACCCACTCGGCTAGACCCAAACCCACTCGGCTAGACCCAAACCCACTCGTCTACACCCAAACCCACTCGGCTAGACCCAAACCCACTGGGCTAGACCCAAACGCACTCGGCTAGACCCAAACCCACTCGGCTAGACCCAAACCCACTCGGCTAGACCCAAACCCACTCGGCTAGACTCAAACCCACTCGGCTACACCCAAACCCACTCGGCTAGACCCAAACCCACTCGGCTACACCCAAACCCACTCGGCGAGACCCAAACCCACTCGGCTAGACACAAACCCACTCGGCTAGACCCAAATCCACTCGGCTAGACCCAAACCCACTCGGCTACACCCAAACCCGATCGGCTAGACCCAAACCCACTCGGCTAGACTCAAACCCACTCGGCTGTACCCAAACCCACTCGGCTAGACCCAAACCCACTTGGCTAGACCCAAACCCACTCGGCTAGACCCAAACCCACTCGGCTAGACCCAAACCCACTCGGCTAGACCCAAACCCACTCGGCTGGACTCAAACCCACTCGGCTACACCCAAACCCACTCGGCTAGACCCAAACCCACTCGGCTAGACCCAAATCCACTCCGCTAGACCCAAACCCACTCGGCTAGACCCAAACCCATTCGGCTAGACCCAAACCCACTCCGCTAGACTCAAACCCACTCCGCTAGACCCAAACCCACTCGGCTAGACCCAAACCCACTCCGCTAGACCCAAACCCACTCGGCTAGATCCAAACCCACTCGGCTAGACCCAAACCCACTCGGCTAGACCCAAACACACTCGGATAGACCCAAACCCACTCGGCCAGACCCAAACCCACTCGGCCAGACCCAAACCCACTCGGCTAGACCCAAACCCACTCGGCTAGACCCAAACCCACTCGGCCAGACCCAAACCCACTCGGCTAGACCCAAACCCACTCGGCTAGACCCAAACCCAATCGGCTAGACCCAAACCCACTCGGCTAGACCCAAGTCCACTCGCCTCGACCCAAACCCACTCCGCTTGACCCAAACCCACTCGGCTAGACCCAAACCCACTCCGCTAGACCCAAACCCACTCGGCTAGACCCAAACCCACTCGGCTAGACCCAAACCCATTCGGCTAGACCCAAACCCACTCGGCTAGACCCAAACCCACTCGGCTAGACCCAAAACCACTCGGCTATACCCAAACCCACTCGGCTACACCCAAACCCACTCGGTTAGACCCAAACCCACTCGGCTAGACCCAAACCCAATCGGCTAGACCCAAACCCACTCGGCTACACCCAAACCCACTCGGCTAGACCCAAACCCACTCGGCTAGACCCAAACCCACTCGGCTAGACCCAAACCCTCTCGGATAGACCCAAACCCACTCGGCTAGACCCAAACCCACTCGGCTAGACCCAAACCCACTCGGCTAGACCCAAACCCACTCGGCTAGACCCAAACCCACTCGGCTAGACCCACACCCACTCGGCTAGACCCAAACCCACTCGGCTAGACCCAAACCCACTCGGCTAGTCCAAAACCCACTCGGCTAGACCCAAACCCACTCGGCTAAACCCAAACCCACTCTGCTCGACCCAAACCCACTCCGCTTAACCCAAACCCACTCGGCTAGACCCAAACCCACTCGGCTAGACCCAAACCCACTCCGCTAGACCCAAACCCACTCGGCTAGACCCAAACCCACTCGGCTGGACCCAAACCCACTCGGCTAGACCCAAACCCACTCGGCTACACCCAAACCCACTCGGCTAGACCCAAACCCACTGGGCTAGACCCAAACGCACTCGGCTAGACCCAAACCCACTCGGCTAGACCCAAACCCACTCGGCTAGACCCAAACCCACTCGGCTAGACTGAAACCCACTCGGCTACACCCAAACCCACTCGGCTAGACCCAAACCCACTCGGCTACACCCAAACCCACTCGGCGAGACCCAAACCCACTCGGCTAGACACAAACCCACTCGGCTGGACCCAAACCCACTCGGCTAGACCCAAACCCACTCGGCTACACCCAAACCCGATCGGCTAGACCCAAACCCACTCGGCTAGACCCAAACCCACTCGGCTGGACTCAAACCCACTCGGCTACACCCAAACCCACTCCGCTAGATCCAAACCCACTCGGCTAGACCCAAACCCACTCGGCTAGACCCAAACACACTCGGATAGACCCAAACCCACTCGGCCAGACCCAAACCCACTCGGCCAGACCCAAACCCACTCGGCTAGACCCAAACCCACTCGGCTAGACCCAAACCCACTCGGCCAGACCCAAACCCACTCGGCTAGACCCAAACCCACTCGGCTAGACCCAAACCCAATCGGCTAGACCCAAACCCACTCGGCTAGACCCAAGTCCACTCGCCTCGACCCAAACCCACTCCGCTTGACCCAAACCCACTCGGCTAGACCCAAACCCACTCCGCTAGACCCAAACCCACTCGGCTAGACCCAAACCCACTCGGCTAGACCCAAACCCATTCGGCTAGACCCAAACCCACTCGGCTAGACCCAAACCCACTCGGCTAGACCCAAAACCACTCGGCTATACCCAAACCCACTCGGCTACACCCAAACCCACTCGGTTAGACCCAAACCCACTCGGCTAGACCCAAACCCAATCGGCTAGACCCAAACCCACTCGGCTACACCCAAACCCACTCGGCTAGACCCAAACCCACTCGGCTAGACCCAAACCCACTCGGCTAGACCCAAACCCTCTCGGATAGACCCAAACCCACTCGGCTAGACCCAAACCCACTCGGCTAGACCCAAACCCACTCGGCTAGACCCAAACCCACTCGGCTAGACCCAAACCCACTCGGCTAGACCCACACCCACTCGGCTAGACCCAAACCCACTCGGCTAGACCCAAACCCACTCGGCTAGTCCAAAACCCACTCGGCTAGACCCAAACCCACTCGGCTAAACCCAAACCCACTCGGCTCGACCCAAACCCACTCCGCTTAACCCAAACCCACTCGGCTAGACCCAAACCCACTCGGCTAGACCCAAACCCACTCCGCTAGACCCAAACCCACTCGGCTAGACCCAAACCCACTCGGCTGGACCCAAACCCACTCGGCTAGACCCAAACCCACTCGGCTACACCCAAACCCACTCGGCTAGACCCAAACCCACTGGGCTAGACCCAAACGCACTCGGCTAGACCCAAACCCACTCGGCTAGACCCAAACCCACTCGGCTAGACCCAAACCCACTCGGCTAGACTGAAACCCACTCGGCTACACCCAAACCCACTCGGCTAGACCCAAACCCACTCGGCTACACCCAAACCCACTCGGCGAGACCCAAACCCACTCGGCTAGACACAAACCCACTCGGCTGGACCCAAACCCACTCGGCTAGACCCAAACCCACTCGGCTACACCCAAACCCGATCGGCTAGACCCAAACCCACTCGGCTAGACCCAAACCCACTCGGCTGGACTCAAACCCACTCGGCTACACCCAAACCCACTCGGCTAGACCCAAACCCACTCGGCTAGACCCAAATCCACTCCGCTAGACCCAAACCCACTCGGCTAGACCCAAACCCATTCGGCTAGACCCAAACCCACTCCGCTAGACTCAAACCCACTCCGCTAGACCCAAACCCACTCGGCTAGACCCAAACCCACTCCGCTAGACCCAAACCCACTCGGCTAGATCCAAACCCACTCGGCTAGACCCAAACCCACTCGGCTAGACCCAAACACATTCGGATAGACCCAAACCCACTCGGCCAGACCCAAACCCACTCGGCCAGACCCAAACCCACTCGGCTAGACCCAAACCCACTCGGCTAGACCCAAACCCACTCGGCCAGACCCAAACCCACTCGGCTAGACCCAAACCCACTCGGCTAGACCCAAACCCAATCGGCTAGACCCAAACCCACTCGGCTAGACCCAAGTCCACTCGCCTCGACCCAAACCCACTCCGCTTGACCCAAACCCACTCGGCTAGACCCAAACCCACTCCGCTAGACCCAAACCCACTCGGCTAGACCCAAACCCACTCGGCTAGACCCAAACCCATTCGGCTAGACCCAAACCCACTCGGCTAGACCCAAACCCACTCGGCTAGACCCAAAACCACTCGGCTATACCCAAACCCACTCGGCTACACCCAAACCCACTCGGTTAGACCCAAACCCACTCGGCTGGACCCAAACCCAATCGGCTAGACCCAAACCCACTCGGCTACACCCAAACCCACTCGGCTAGATCCAAACCCACTCGGCTAGACCCAAACCCACTCGGCTAGACCCAAACCCTCTCGGATAGACCCAAACCCACTCGGCTAGACCCAAACCCACTCGGCTAGACCCAAACCCACTCGGCCAGACCCAAACCCACTCGGCTAGACCCAAACCCACTCGGCTAGACCCACACCCACTCGGCTAGACCCAAACCCACTCGGCTAGACCCAAACCCACTCGGCTAGTCCAAAACCCACTCGGCTAGACCCAAACCCACTCGGCTAAACCCAAACCCACTCGGCTCGACCCAAACCCACTCCGCTTAACCCAAACCCACTCGGCTAGACCCAAACCCACTCCGCTAGACCCAAACCCACTCGGCTAGACCCAAACCCACTCGGCTGGACCCAAACCCACTCGGCTAGACCCAAACCCACTCGGCTACACCCAAACCCACTCGGCTAGACCCAAACCCACTGGGCTAGACCCAAACGCACTCGGCTAGACCCAAACCCACTCGGCTAGACCCAAACCCACTCGGCTAGACCCAAACCCACTCGGCTAGACTGAAACCCACTCGGCTACACCCAAACCCACTCGGCTAGACCCAAACCCACTCGGCTACACCCAAACCCACTCGGCGAGACCCAAACCCACTCGGCTAGACACAAACCCACTCGGCTGGACCCAAACCCACTCGGCTAGACCCAAACCCACTCGGCTACACCCAAACCCGATCGGCTAGACCCAAACCCACTCGGCTAGACTCAAACCCACTCGGCTGTACCCAAACCCACTCGGCTAGACCCAAACCCACTCGGCTAGACCCAAACCCACTCGGCTAGACCCAAACCCACTCGGCTAGACCCAAACCCACTCGGCTAGACCCAAACCCACTCGGCTGGACTCAAACCCACTCGGCTGCACCCAAACCCACTCGGCTAGACCCAAACCCACTCGGCTAGACCCAAATCCACTCCGCTAGACCCAAACCCACTCGGCTAGACCCAAACCCATTCGGCTAGACCCAAACCCACTCCGCTAGACTCAAACCCACTCCGCTAGACCCAAACCCACTCGGCTAGACCCAAACCCACTCCGCTAGACCCAAACCCACTCGGCTAGACCCAAACCCACTCGGCTAGACCCAAACCCACTCGGCTAGACCCAAACCCACTCGGCGAGACCGAAACCCACTCGGCTAGACCCAAACCCACTCGGCTAGACCCAAACCCACTCGGCTAGACCCAAACCCACTCGGCGAGACCCAAACCCACTCGGCTAGACCCAAACCCAATCGGCTAGACCCAAACCCACTCGGCTAGACCCAAACCCACTCGCCTCGACCCAAACCCACTCCGCTTGACCCAAACCCACTCGGCTAGACCCAAACCCAATCCGCTAGACCCAAACCCACTCGGCTAGACCCAAACCCACTCGGCCAGACCCAAACCCATTCGGCTAGACCCAAACCCACTCGGCTAGACCCAAACCCACTCGGCTAGACACAAAACCACTCGGCTATACCCAAACCCACTCGGCTACACCCAAACCCACTCGGCTAGACCCAAACCCACTCGGCTAGACCCAAACCCAATCGGCTAGACCCAAACCCACTCGGCTACACCCAAACCCACTCGGCTAGACCCAAACCCACTCGGCTAGACCCAAACCCACTCGGCTAAACCCAAACCCACTCGGCTCGACCCAAACCCACTCCGCTTAACCCAAACCCACTCGGCTAGACCCAAACCCACTCCGCTAGACCCAAACCCACTCAGCTACACCCAAACCCACTCGGCTAGACCCAAACCCAGTCGGCTAGACCCAAACCCACTCGGCTACACCCAAACCCACTCGGCTAGACCCAAACCCACTCGGCTAGACCCAAACCCACTCGGCTACACCCAAACCCACTCGGCTAGACCCAAACCCACTCGGCTACACCCAAACCCACTCGGCGAGACCCAAACCCACTCGGCTAGACACAAACCCACTCGGCTGGACCCAAACCCACTCGGCTAGACCCAAACCCACTCGGCTACACCCAAACCCGATCGGCTAGACCCAAACCCACTCGGCTAGACTCAAACCCACTCGGCTGTACCCAAACCCACTCGGCTAGACCCAAACCCACTCGGCTAGACCCAAACCCACTCGGCTAGACCCAAACCCACTCGGCTAGACCCAAACCCACTCGGCTAGACCCAAACCCACTCGGCTGGACTCAAACCCACTCGGCTGCACCCAAACCCACTCGGCTAGACCCAAACCCACTCGGCTAGACCCAAATCCACTCCGCTAGACCCAAACCCACTCGGCTAGACCCAAACCCATTCGGCTAGACCCAAACCCACTCCGCTAGACTCAAACCCACTCCGCTAGACCCAAACCCACTCGGCTAGACCCAAACCCACTCCGCTAGACCCAAACCCACTCGGCTAGACCCAAACCCACTCGGCTAGACCCAAACCCACTCGGCTAGACCCAAACCCACTCGGCGAGACCCAAACCCACTCGGCTAGACCCAAACCCACTCGGCTAGACCCAAACCCACTCGGCTAGACCCAAACCCACTCGGCGAGACCCAAACCCACTCGGCTAGACCCAAACCCAATCGGCTAGACCCAAACCCACTCGGCTAGACCCAAACCCACTCGCCTCGACCCAAACCCACTCCGCTTGACCCAAACCCACTCGGCTAGACCCAAACCCAATCCGCTAGACCCAAACCCACTCGGCTAGACCCAAACCCACTCGGCCAGACCCAAACCCATTCGGCTAGACCCAAACCCACTCGGCTAGACCCAAACCAACTCGGCTAGACACAAAACCACTCGGCTATACCCAAACCCACTCGGCTACACCCAAACCCACTCGGCTAGACCCAAACCCACTCGGCTAGACCCAAACCCAATCGGCTAGACCCAAACCCACTCGGCTACACCCAAACCCACTCGGCTAGACCCAAACCCACTCGGCTAGACCCAAACCCACTCGGCTAAACCCAAACCCACTCGGCTCGACCCAAACCCACTCCGCTTAACCCAAACCCACTCGGCTAGACCCAAACCCACTCCGCTAGACCCAAACCCACTCAGCTACACCCAAACCCACTCGGCTAGACCCAAACCCAGTCGGCTAGACCCAAACCCACTCGGCTACACCCAAACCCACTCGGCTAGACCCAAACCCACTCGGCTAGACCCAAACCCACTCGGCTACACCCAAACCCACTCGGCTAGACCCAAACCCACTCGGCTAGACCCAAACCCACTCGGCTACACCCAAACCCACTCGGCTAGACCCAAACCCACTCGGCTAGACCCAAACCCACTCGGCTAGACCCAAACCCAATCGGCTAGACCGAAACCCACTCGGCTAGACCCAAACCCACTCGGCTAGACCCAAACCCACTGGGCTAGACCCAAACGCACTCGGCTAGACCCAAACCCACTCGGCTAGACCCAAACCCACTCGGCTAGACCCAAACCCACTCGGCTAGACTCAAACCCACTCGGCTACACCCAAACCCACTCGGCTAGACCCAAACCCACTCGGCTAGACCCAAACCCACTCGGCGAGACCCAAACCCACTCGGCTAGACACAAACCCACTCGGCTGGACCCAAATCCACTCGGCTAGACCCAAACCCACTCGGCTACACCCAAACCCGATTGGCTAGACCCAAACCCAATCGGCTAGACTCAAACCCACTTGGCTGTACCCAAACCCACTCGGCTAGACCCAAACCCACTCGGCTAGACCCAAACCCACTCGGCTAGTCCCAAACCCACTCGGCTAGACCCAAACCCACTCGGCTAGACCCAAACCCACTCGGCTAGACTCAAACCCACTCGGCTACACCCAAACCCACTCGGCTAGACCCAAACCCACTCGGCTAGACCCAAATCCACTCCGCTAGACCCAAACCCACTCGGCTAGACACAAACCCATTCGGCTGGACCCAAACCCACTCCGCTAGACTCAAACCCACTCCGCTAGACCCAAACCCACTCGGCTAGACCCAAACCCACTCCGCTAGACCCAAACCCACTCGGCTAGACCCAAACCCACTCGGCTAGACCCAAACCCACTCGGCTAGACCCAAACCCACTCGGCTGGGCCCAAACCCACTCGGCTAGACCCAAACCCACTCGGCTACACCCAAACCCGCTCGGCTAGACCCAAACCCACTCGGCTAGACCCAAACCCACTCGGCTAAACCCAAACCCACTCGGCTAGACCCAAACCCACTCGGGCAGACCCAAACCCACTCGGCTAGACCCAAACCCACTCGGCTAGACCCAAACCCACTCGGCTAGACCCAAACCCATTCGGCTAGACCTAAACCCACTCGGTTAGACCCAAACCCACTCGGCCAGACCCAAACCCACTCGCCTAGACCCAAACCCACTCGGCTAGACCCAAACCCACTCGGCTAGACCCAAACCCAATCGGCTAGACCCAAACCCACTCGGCGAGACCCAAACACACTCGGCTAGACCCAAACCCACTCGGCCAGACCCAAACCCACTCGGCAAGACCCAAACCCACTCGGCTAGACCCAAACCCATTCGGCTAGACACAAACCCCCTCGGCTAGACCCAAACCCACTTGGCTAGACCCAAACCCACTCGGCTAGACCCAAACCCACTCGGCTCGACCCAAACCCACTCGGCTAGACCCAAACCCACTCCGCTAGACACAAACCCACTCCGCTAGACTCAAACCCACTCCGCTAGACCCAAACCCACTCGGCTAGAACCAAACCCACTCGGCTAGACCCAAACACACTCGGCTAGACCCAAACCCACTCGGCTAGTCCCAAACCCACTCGGCTCGACCCAAACCCACTCGGCTAGACCTAATCCAACTCGGCTAGACCCAAACCCACTCAGCTAGACCCAAACCCACTCGGCTAGACCCAAACCCACTCGGCTACACCCAAACCCGATCGGCTAGACCCAAACCCACTCGGCTAGACTCAAACCCACTCGGCTGTACCCAAACCCACTCGGCTAGACCCAAACCCACTCGGCTAGACCCAAACCCACTCGGATAGACCCAAACCCACTCGGCCAGACCCAAACCCACTCGGCCAGACCCAAACCCACTCGGCTAGACCCAAACCCACTCGGCTAGACCCAAACCCACTCGGCTAGACCCAAACCCACTCGGCTAGACCCAAACCCACTCGGCTAGACCCAAACCCAATCGGCTAGACCCAAACCCACTCGGCTAGACCCAAGCCCACTCGCCTCGACCCAAACCCACTCCGCTTGACCCAAACCCACTCGGCTAGACCCAAACCCACTCCGCTAGACCCAAACCCACTCGGCTAGACCCAAACCCACTCGGCTAGACCCAAACCCATTCGGCTAGACCCAAACCCACTCGGCTAGACCCAAACCCACTCGGCTAGACCCAAAACCACTCGGCTATACCCAAACCCACTCGGCTACACCCAAACCCACTCGGTTAGACCCAAACCCACTCGGCTAGACCCAAACCCAATCGGCTAGACCCAAACCCACTCGGCTACACCCAAACCCACTCGGCTAGACCCAAACCCACTCGGCTAGACCCAAACCCACTCGGCTAGACCCAAACCCTCTCGGATAGACCCAAACCCACTCGGCTAGACCCAAACCCACTCGGCTAGACCCAAACCCACTCGGCTAGACCCAAACCCACTCGGCTAGACCCAAACCCACTCGGCTAGACCCACACCCACTCGGCTAGACCCAAACCCACTCGGCTAGACCCAAACCCACTCGGCTAGTCCAAAACCCACTCGGCTACACCCAAACCCACTCGCCTAGACCCAAACCCACTCGGCTAGACCCAAACCCACTCGGCGAGACCCAAACCCACTCGGCTAGACACAAACCCACTCGGCTGGACCCAAATCCACTCGGCTAGACCCAAACCCACTCGGCTACACCCAAACCCGATTGGCTAGACCCAAACCCAATCGGCTAGACTCAAACCCACTTGGCTGTACCCAAACCCACTCGGCTAGACCCAAACCCACTCGGCTAGACCCAAACCCACTCGGCTAGTCCCAAACCCACTCGGCTAGACCCAAACCCACTCGGCTAGACCCAAACCCACTCGGCTAGACTCAAACCCACTCGGCTACACCCAAACCCACTCGGCTAGACCCAAACCCACTCGGCTAGACCCAAATCCACTCCGCTAGACCCAAACCCACTCGGCTAGACACAAACCCATTCGGCTGGACCCAAACCCACTCCGCTAGACTCAAACCCACTCCGCTAGACCCAAACCCACTCGGCTAGACCCAAACCCACTCCGCTAGACCCAAACCCACTCGGCTAGACCCAAACCCACTCGGCTAGACCCAAACCCACTCGGCTAGACCCAAACCCACTCGGCTGGGCCCAAACCCACTCGGCTAGACCCAAACCCACTCGGCTACACCCAAACCCGCTCGGCTAGACCCAAACCCACTCGGCTAGACCCAAACCCACTCGGCTAAACCCAAACCCACTCGGCTAGACCCAAACCCACTCGGGCAGACCCAAACCCACTCGGCTAGACCCAAACCCACTCGGCTAGACCCAAACCCACTCGGCTAGACCCAAACCCATTCGGCTAGACCTAAACCCACTCGGTTAGACCCAAACCCACTCGGCCAGACCCAAACCCACTCGCCTAGACCCAAACCCACTCGGCTAGACCCAAACCCACTCGGCTAGACCCAAACCCAATCGGCTAGACCCAAACCCACTCGGCGAGACCCAAACACACTCGGCTAGACCCAAACCCACTCGGCCAGACCCAAACCCACTCGGCAAGACCCAAACCCACTCGGCTAGACCCAAACCCATTCGGCTAGACACAAACCCCCTCGGCTAGACCCAAACCCACTTGGCTAGACCCAAACCCACTCGGCTAGACCCAAACCCACTCGGCTCGACCCAAACCCACTCGGCTAGACCCAAACCCACTCCGCTAGACACAAACCCACTCCGCTAGACTCAAACCCACTCCGCTAGACCCAAACCCACTCGGCTAGAACCAAACCCACTCGGCTAGACCCAAACACACTCGGCTAGACCCAAACCCACTCGGCTAGTCCCAAACCCACTCGGCTCGACCCAAACCCACTCGGCTAGACCTAATCCAACTCGGCTAGACCCAAACCCACTCAGCTAGACCCAAACCCACTCGGCTAGACCCAAACCCACTCGGCTACACCCAAACCCGATCGGCTAGACCCAAACCCACTCGGCTAGACTCAAACCCACTCGGCTGTACCCAAACCCACTCGGCTAGACCCAAACCCACTCGGCTAGACCCAAACCCACTCGGATAGACCCAAACCCACTCGGCCAGACCCAAACCCACTCGGCCAGACCCAAACCCACTCGGCTAGACCCAAACCCACTCGGCTAGACCCAAACCCACTCGGCTAGACCCAAACCCACTCGGCTAGACCCAAACCCACTCGGCTAGACCCAAACCCAATCGGCTAGACCCAAACCCACTCGGCTAGACCCAAGCCCACTCGCCTCGACCCAAACCCACTCCGCTTGACCCAAACCCACTCGGCTAGACCCAAACCCACTCCGCTAGACCCAAACCCACTCGGCTAGACCCAAACCCACTCGGCTAGACCCAAACCCATTCGGCTAGACCCAAACCCACTCGGCTAGACCCAAACCCACTCGGCTAGACCCAAAACCACTCGGCTATACCCAAACCCACTCGGCTACACCCAAACCCACTCGGTTAGACCCAAACCCACTCGGCTAGACCCAAACCCAATCGGCTAGACCCAAACCCACTCGGCTACACCCAAACCCACTCGGCTAGACCCAAACCCACTCGGCTAGACCCAAACCCACTCGGCTAGACCCAAACCCTCTCGGATAGACCCAAACCCACTCGGCTAGACCCAAACCCACTCGGCTAGACCCAAACCCACTCGGCTAGACCCAAACCCACTCGGCTAGACCCAAACCCACTCGGCTAGACCCACACCCACTCGGCTAGACCCAAACCCACTCGGCTAGACCCAAACCCACTCGGCTAGTCCAAAACCCACTCGGCTAGACCCAAACCCACTCGGCTAAACCCAAACCCACTCGGCTCGACCCAAACCCACTCCGCTTAACCCAAACCCACTCGGCTAGACCCAAACCCACTCCGCTAGACCCAAACCCACTCGGCTAGACCCAAACCCACTCGGCTAGACCCAAACCCACTCGGCTACACCCAAACCCACTCGGCTAGACCCAAACCCACTGGGCTAGACCCAAACGCACTCGGCTAGACCCAAACCCACTCGGCTAGACCCAAACCCACTCGGCTAGACCCAAACCCACTCGGCTAGACTCAAACCCACTCGGCTACACCCAAACCCACTCGGCTAGACCCAAACCCACTCGGCTACACCCACACCCACTCGGCGAGACCCAAACCCACTCGGCTAGACACAAACCCACTCGGCTGGACCCAAATCCACTCGGCTAGACCCAAACCCACTCGGCTACACCCAAACCCGATCGGCTAGACCCAAACCCACTCGGCTAGACTCAAACCCACTCGGCTGTACCCAAACCCACTCGGCTAGACCCAAACCCACTCGGCTAGACCCAAACCCACTCTGCTAGACCCAAACCCACTCGGCTAGACCCAAACCCACTCGGCTAGACCCAAACCCACTCGGCTGGACTCAAACCCACTCGGCTGCACCCAAACCCACTCGGCTAGACCCAAACCCACTCGGCTAGACCCAAATCCACTCCGCTAGACCCAAACCCACTCGGCTAGACCCAAACCCATTCGGCTAGACCCACACCCACTCCGCTAGACTCAAACCCACTCCGCTAGACCCAAACCCACTCGGCTAGACCCAAACCCACTCCGCTAGACCCAAACCCACTCGGCTAGACACAAACCCACTCGGCTAGACCCAAACCCACTCGGCTAGACCCAAACCCACTCGGCGAGACCCAAACCCACTCGGCTAGACCCAAACCCACTCGGCTAGACCCAAACCAACTCGGCTAGACCCAAACCCACTCGGCGAGACCCAAACCCACTCGGCTAGACCCAAACCCAATCGGCTATACCCAAACCCACTCGGCTAGACCCGAACCCACTCGCCTCGACCCAAACCCACTCCGCTTGACCCAAACCCACTCGGCTAGACCCAAACCCACTCCGCTAGACCCAAACCCACTCGGCCAGACCCAAACCCACTCGGCCAGACCCAAACCCACTCGGCCAGACCCAAACCCACTCGGCTAGACCCAAACCCACTCGGCTAGACCCAAACCCACTCGGCTAGACCCAAACCCACTCGGCTAGACCCAAACCCACTCGGCTAGACCCAAACCCAATCGGCTAGACCCAAACCCACTCGGCTAGACCCAAGCCCACTCGCCTCGACCCAAACCCACTCCGCTTGACCCAAACCCACTCGGCTAGACCCAAACCCACTCCGCTAGACCCAAACCCACTCGGCTAGACCCAAACCCACTCGGCTAGACCCAAACCCATTCGGCTAGACCCAAACCCACTCGGCTAGACCCAAACCCACTCGGCTAGACCCAAAACCACTCGGCTATACCCAAACCCACTCGGCTACACCCAAACCCACTCGGTTAGACCCAAACCCACTCGGCTAGACCCAAACCCAATCGGCTAGACCCAAACCCACTCGGCTACACCCAAACCCACTCGGCTAGACCCAAACCCACTCGGCTAGACCCAAACCCACTCGGCTAGACCCAAACCCTCTCGGATAGACCCAAACCCACTCGGCTAGACCCAAACCCACTCGGCTAGACCCAAACCCACTCGGCTAGACCCAAACCCACTCGGCTAGACCCAAACCCACTCGGCTAGACCCACACCCACTCGGCTAGACCCAAACCCACTCGGCTAGACCCAAACCCACTCGGCTAGTCCAAAACCCACTCGGCTAGACCCAAACCCACTCGGCTAAACCCAAACCCACTCGGCTCGACCCAAACCCACTCCGCTTAACCCAAACCCACTCGGCTAGACCCAAACCCACTCCGCTAGACCCAAACCCACTCGGCTAGACCCAAACCCACTCGGCTAGACCCAAACCCACTCGGCTACACCCAAACCCTCTCGGCTAGACCCAAACCCACTGGGCTAGACCCAAACGCACTCGGCTAGACCCAAACCCACTCGGCTAGACCCAAACCCACTCGGCTAGACCCAAACCCACTCGGCTAGACTCAAACCCACTCGGCTACACCCAAACCCACTCGGCTAGACCCAAACCCACTCGGCTACACCCACACCCACTCGGCGAGACCCAAACCCACTCGGCTAGACACAAACCCACTCGGCTGGACCCAAATCCACTCGGCTAGACCCAAACCCACTCGGCTACACCCAAACCCGATCGGCTAGACCCAAACCCACTCGGCTAGACTCAAACCCACTCGGCTGTACCCAAACCCACTCGGCTAGACCCAAACCCACTCGGCTAGACCCAAACCCACTCTGCTAGACCCAAACCCACTCGGCTAGACCCAAACCCACTCGGCTAGACCCAAACCCACTCGGCTGGACTCAAACCCACTCGGCTGCACCCAAACCCACTCGGCTAGACCCAAACCCACTCGGCTAGACCCAAATCCACTCCGCTAGACCCAAACCCACTCGGCTAGACCCAAACCCATTCGGCTAGACCCACACCCACTCCGCTAGACTCAAACCCACTCCGCTAGACCCAAACCCACTCGGCTAGACCCAAACCCACTCCGCTAGACCCAAACCCACTCGGCTAGACACAAACCCACTCGGCTAGACCCAAACCCACTCGGCTAGACCCAAACCCACTCGGCGAGACCCAAACCCACTCGGCTAGACCCAAACCCACTCGGCTAGACCCAAACCAACTCGGCTAGACCCAAACCCACTCGGCGAGACCCAAACCCACTCGGCTAGACCCAAACCCAATCGGCTAGACCCAAACCCACTCGGCTAGACCCGAACCCACTCGCCTCGACCCAAACCCACTCCGCTTGACCCAAACCCACTCGGCTAGACCCAAACCCACTCCGCTAGACCCAAACCCACTCGGCCAGACCCAAACCCACTCGGCCAGACCCAAACCCATTCGGCTAGACCCAAACCCACTCGGCTAGACCCAAACCCACTCGGCTAGACACAAAACCACTCGGCTATACCCAAACCCACTCGGCTACACCCAAACCCACTCGGCTAGACCCAAACCCACTCGGCTAGACCCAAACCCAATCGGCTAGACCCAAACCCACTCGGCTACACCCAAACCCACTCGGCTAGTCCCAAACCCACTCGGCTAGACCCAAACCCACTCGGCTAGACCCAAACCCACTCGGCTAGACTCAAACCCACTCGGCTACACCCAAACCCACTCGGCTAGACCCAAACCCACTCGGCTAGACCCAAATCCACTCCGCTAGACCCAAACCCACTCGGCTAGACACAAACCCATTCGGCTGGACCCAAACCCACTCCGCTAGATCAAACCCACTCCGCTAGACCCAAACCCACTCGGCTAGACCCAAACCCACTCCGCTAGACCCAAACCCACTCGGCTAGACCCAAACCCACTCGGCTAGACCCAAACCCACTCGGCTAGACCCAAACCAACTCGGCTGGGCCCAAACCCACTCGGCTAGACCCAAACCCACTCGGCTACACCCAAACCCGCTCGGCTAGACCCAAACCCACTCGGCTAGACCCAAACCCACTCGGCTAAACCCAAACCCACTCAGCTAGACCCAAACCCACTCGGGCAGACCCAAACCCACTCGGCTAGACCCAAACCCACTCGGCTAGACCCAAACCCACTCGGCTAGACCCAAACCCATTCGGCTAGACCTAAACCCACTCGGTTAGACCCAAACCCACTCGGCCAGACCCAAACCCACTCGCCTAGACCCAAACCCACTCGGCTAGACCCAAACCCACTCGGCTAGACCCAAACCCAATCGGCTAGACCCAAACCCACTCGGCGAGACCCAAACACACTCGGCTAGACCCAAACCCACTCGGCCAGACCCAAACCCACTCGGCAAGACCCAAACCCACTCGGCTAGACCCAAACCCATTCGGCTAGACACAAACCCCCTCGGCTAGACCCAAACCCACTTGGCTAGACCCAAACCCACTCGGCTAGACCCAAACCCACTCGGCTCGACCCAAACCCACTCGGCTAGACCCAAACCCACTCCGCTAGACACAAACCCACTCCGCTAGACTCAAACCCACTCCGCTAGACCCAAACCCACTCGGCTAGAACCAAACCCACTCGGCTAGACCCAAACACACTCGGCTAGACCCAAACCCACTCGGCTAGTCCCAAACCCACTCGGCTCGACCCAAACCCACTCGGCTAGACCTAATCCAACTCGGCTAGACCCAAACCCACTCAGCTAGACCCAAACCCACTCGGCTAGACCCAAACCCACTCGGCTACACCCAAACCCGATCGGCTAGACCCAAACCCACTCGGCTAGACTCAAACCCACTCGGCTGTACCCAAACCCACTCGGCTAGTCCCAAACCCACTCGGCTAGACCCAAACCCACTCGGATAGACCCAAACCCACTCGGCCAGACCCAAACCCACTCGGCCAGACCCAAACCCACTCGGCTAGACCCAAACCCACTCGGCTAGACCCAAACCCACTCGGCTAGACCCAAACCCACTCGGCTAGACCCAAACCCACTCGGCTAGACCCAAACCCAATCGGCTAGACCCAAACCCACTCGGCTAGACCCAAGCCCACTCGCCTCGACCCAAACCCACTCCGCTTGACCCAAACCCACTCGGCTAGACCCAAACCCACTCCGCTAGACCCAAACCCACTCGGCTAGACCCAAACCCACTCGGCTAGACCCAAACCCATTCGGCTAGACCCAAACCCACTCGGCTAGACCCAAACCCACTCGGCTAGACCCAAAACCACTCGGCTATACCCAAACCCACTCGGCTACACCCAAACCCACTCGGTTAGACCCAAACCCACTCGGCTAGACCCAAACCCAATCGGCTAGACCCAAACCCACTCGGCTACACCCAAACCCACTCGGCTAGACCCAAACCCACGCGGCTAGACCCAAACCCACTCGGCTAGACCCAAACCCTCTCGGATAGACCCAAACCCACTCGGCTAGACCCAAACCCACTCGGCTAGACCCAAACCCACTCGGCTAGACCCAAACCCACTCGGCTAGACCCAAACCCACTCGGCTAGACCCACACCCACTCGGCTAGACCCAAACCCACTCGGCTAGACCCAAACCCACTCGGCTAGTCCAAAACCCACTCGGCTAGACCCAAACCCACTCGGCTAAACCCAAACCCACTCGGCTCGACCCAAACCCACTCCGCTTAACCCAAACCCACTCGGCTAGACCCAAACCCACTCCGCTAGACCCAAACCCACTCGGCTAGACCCAAACCCACTCGGCTAGACCCAAACCCACTCGGCTACACCCAAACCCACTCGGCTAGACCCAAACCCACTGGGCTAGACCCAAACGCACTCGGCTAGACCCAAACCCACTCGGCTAGACCCAAACCCACTCGGCTAGACCCAAACCCACTCGGCTAGACTCAAACCCACTCGGCTACACCCAAACCCACTCGGCTAGACCCAAACCCACTCGGCTACACCCACACCCACTCGGCGAGACCCAAACCCACTCGGCTAGACACAAACCCACTCGGCTGGACCCAAATCCACTCGGCTAGACCCAAACCCACTCGGCTACACCCAAACCCGATCGGCTAGACCCAAACCCACTCGGCTAGACTCAAACCCACTCGGCTGTACCCAAACCCACTCGGCTAGACCCAAACCCACTCGGCTAGACCCAAACCCACTCTGCTAGACCCAAACCCACTCGGCTAGACCCAAACCCACTCGGCTAGACCCAAACCCACTCGGCTGGACTCAAACCCACTCGGCTGCACCCAAACCCACTCGGCTAGACCCAAACCCACTCGGCTAGACCCAAATCCACTCCGCTAGACCCAAACCCACTCGGCTAGACCCAAACCCATTCGGCTAGACCCACACCCACTCCGCTAGACTCAAACCCACTCCGCTAGACCCAAACCCACTCGGCTAGACCCAAACCCACTCCGCTAGACCCAAACCCACTCGGCTAGACACAAACCCACTCGGCTAGACCCAAACCCACTCGGCTAGACCCAAACCCACTCGGCGAGACCCAAACCCACTCGGCTAGACCCAAACCCACTCGGCTAGACCCAAACCAACTCGGCTAGACCCAAACCCACTCGGCGAGACCCAAACCCACTCGGCTAGACCCAAACCCAATCGGCTAGACCCAAACCCACTCGGCTAGACCCAAACCCACTCGCCTCGACCCAAACCCACTCCGCTTGACCCAAACCCACTCGGCTAGACCCAAACCCACTCCGCTAGACCCAAACCCACTCGGCCAGACCCAAACCCACTCGGCCAGACCCAAACCCATTCGGCTAGACCCAAACCCACTCGGCTAGACCCAAACCCACTCGGCTAGACACAAAACCACTCGGCTATACCCAAACCCACTCGGCTACACCCAAACCCACTCGGCTAGACCCAAACCCACTCGGCTAGACCCAAACCCAATCGGCTAGACCCAAACCCACTCGGCTACACCCAAACCCAATCGGCTAGACCCAAACCCACTCGGCTAGACCCAAACCCACTCGGCTAAACCCAAACCCACTCGGCTCGACCCAAACCCACTCCGCTTAACCCAAACCCACTCGGCTAGACCCAAACCCACTCCGCTAGACCCAAACCCACTCAGCTAGACCCAAACCCACTCGGCTAGACCCAAACCCAGTCGGCTAGACCCAAACCCACTCGGCTACACCCAAACCCACTCGGCTAGACCCAAACCCACTCGGCTAGACCCAAACCCACTCGGCTACACCCAAACCCACTCGGCTAGACCCAAACCCACTCGGCTAGACCCAAACCCACTCGGCTACACCCAAACCCACTCGGCTAGACCCAAACCCACTCGGCTAGACCCAAACCCACTCGGCTAGACCCAAACCCAATCGGCTAGACCGAAACCCACTCGGCTAGACCCAAACCCACTCGGCTAGACCCAAACCCACTTGGCTAGACCCAAACGCACTCGGCTAGACCCAAACCCACTCGGCTAGACCCAAACCCACTCGGCTAGACCCAAACCCACTCGGCTAGACTCAAACCCACTCGGCTACACCCAAACCCACTCGGCTAGACCCAAACCCACTCGGCTAGACCCAAACCCACTCGGCGAGACCCAAACCCACTCGGCTAGACACAAACCCACTCGGCTGGACCCAAATCCACTCGGCTAGACCCAAACCCACTCGGCTACACCCAAACCCGATCGGCTAGACCCAAACCCAATCGGCTAGACTCAAACCCACTTGGCTGGACCCAAACCCACTCGGCTAGACCCAAACCCACTCGGCTAGACCCAAACCCACTCGGCTAGTCCCAAACCCACTCGGCTAGACCCAAACCCACTCGGCTAGACCCAAACCCACTCGGCTAGACTCAAACCCACTCGGCTACACCCAAACCCACTCGGCTAGACCCAAACCCACTCGGCTAGACCCAAATCCACTCCGCTAGACCCAAACCCACTCGGCTAGACCCAAACCCATTCGGCTGGACCCAAACCCACTCCGCTAGACTCAAACCCACTCCGCTAGACCCAAACCCACTCGGCTAGACCCAAACCCACTCCGCTAGACCCAAACCCACTCGGCTAGACCCAAACCCACTCGGCTAGACCCAAACCCACTCGGCTAGACCCAAACCCACTCGGCTGGGCCCAAACCCACTCGGCTAGACCCAAACCCACTCGGCTACACCCAAACCCGCTCGGCTAGACCCAAACCCACTCGGCTAGACCCAAACCCACTCGGCTAAACCCAAACCCACTCGGCTAGACCCAAACCCACTCGGCCAGACCCAAACCCACTCGGCTAGACCCAAACCCACTCGGCTAGACCCAAACCCACTCGGCTAGACCCAAACCCATTCGGCTAGACCCAAACCCACTCGGTTAGACCCAAACCCACTCGGCCAGACCCAAACCCACTCGCCTAGACCCAAACCCACTCGGCTAGACCCAAACCCACTCGGCTAGACCCAAACCCAATCGTCTAGACCCAAACCCACTCGGCTTGACCCAAACACACTCGGCTAGACCCAAACCCACTCGGCCAGACCCAAACCCACTCGGCAAGACCCAAACCCACTCGGCTAGACCCAAACCCATTCGGCTAGACACAAACCCCCTCGGCTAGACCCAAACCCACTTGGCTAGACCCAAACCCACTCGGCTAGACCCGAACCCACTCGGCTCGACCCAAACCCACTCGGCTAGACCCAAACCCACTCCGCTAGACACAAACCCACTCCGCTAGACTCAAACCCACTCCGCTAGACCCAAACCCACTCGGCTAGAACCAAACCCACTCGGCTAGACCCAAACACACTCGGCTAGACCCAAACCCACTCGGCTAGTCCCAAACCCACTCGGCTCGACCCAAACCCACTCGGCTAGACCTAATCCAACTCGGCTAGACCCAAACCCACTCGGCTAGACCCAAACCCACTCGGCTAGACCCAAACCCACTCGGCTAGACCCAAACCCACTCGGCTAGACCCAAACCCACTCCGCTAGGCTCAAACCCACTCGGCTAGACCCAAACCCACTCCGCTAGACCCAAATCCACTCCGCTAGACCCAAACCCACTCGGCTAGACCCAAACCCATTCGGCTAGTCCAAAACCCACTCGGCTAGACCCAAACCCACTCGGCTAGACCCAAACCCACTCGGCTAGACCCAAACCCACTCGGCCAGACCCAAGCCCACTCGGCTAGACCCAAACCCACTCGGCTAGATCCAAACCCACTCGGCTAGACCCAAACCCACTCGGCTAGACTCAAACCCACTCGGTTAGACCCAAATCCACTCCGCCAGACCCAAACCCACTCGCCTAGACCCAAACCCACTCGGCTAGACCCAAACCCACTCGGCTAGACCCAAACCCAATCGGCTAGACCCAAACCCACTCGGCGAGACCCAAACACACTCGGCTAGACCCAAACCCACTCGGCCAGACCCAAACCCACTCGGCAAGACCCAAACCCACTCGGCTAGACCCAAACCCATTCGGCTAGACACAAACCCCCTCGGCTAGACCCAAACTCACTTGGCTAGACCCAAACCCACTCGGCTAGACCCAAACCCACTCGGCTCGACCCAAACCCACTCGGCTAGACCCAAACCCACTCCGCTAGACACAAACCCACTCCGCTAGACTCAAACCCACTCCGCTAGACCCAAACCCACTCGGCTAGAACCAAACCCACTCGGCTAGACCCAAACACACTCGGCTAGACCCAAACCCACTCGGCTAGTCCCAAACCCACTCGGCTCGACCCAAACCCACTCGGCTAGACCTAATCCAACTCGGCTAGACCCAAACCCACTCAGCTAGACCCAAACCCACTCGGCTAGACCCAAACCCACTCGGCTACACCCAAACCCGATCGGCTAGACCCAAACCCACTCGGCTAGACTCAAACCCACTCGGCTGTACCCAAACCCACTCGGCTAGACCCAAACCCACTCGGCTAGACCCAAACCCACTCGGATAGACCCAAACCCACTCGGCCAGACCCAAACCCACTCGGCCAGACCCAAACCCACTCGGCTAGACCCAAACCCACTCGGCTAGACCCAAACCCACTCGGCTAGACCCAAACCCACTCGGCTAGACCCAAACCCACTCGGCTAGACCCAAACCCAATCGGCTAGACCCAAACCCACTCGGCTAGACCCAAGCCCACTCGCCTCGACCCAAACCCACTCCGCTTGACCCAAACCCACTCGGCTAGACCCAAACCCACTCCGCTAGACCCAAACCCACTCGGCTAGACCCAAACCCACTCGGCTAGACCCAAACCCATTCGGCTAGACCCAAACCCACTCGGCTAGACCCAAACCCACTCGGCTAGACCCAAAACCACTCGGCTATACCCAAACCCACTCGGCTACACCCAAACCCACTCGGTTAGACCCAAACCCACTCGGCTAGACCCAAACCCAATCGGCTAGACCCAAACCCACTCGGCTACACCCAAACCCACTCGGCTAGACCCAAACCCACGCGGCTAGACCCAAACCCACTCGGCTAGACCCAAACCCTCTCGGATAGACCCAAACCCACTCGGCTAGACCCAAACCCACTCGGCTAGACCCAAACCCACTCGGCTAGACCCAAACCCACTCGGCTAGACCCAAACCCACTCGGCTAGACCCACACCCACTCGGCTAGACCCAAACCCACTCGGCTAGACCCAAACCCACTCGGCTAGTCCAAAACCCACTCGGCTAGACCCAAACCCACTCGGCTAAACCCAAACCCACTCGGCTCGACCCAAACCCACTCCGCTTAACCCAAACCCACTCGGCTAGACCCAAACCCACTCCGCTAGACCCAAACCCACTCGGCTAGACCCAAACCCACTCGGCTAGACCCAAACCCACTCGGCTACACCCAAACCCACTCGGCTAGACCCAAACCCACTGGGCTAGACCCAAACGCACTCGGCTAGACCCAAACCCACTCGGCTAGACCCAAACCCACTCGGCTAGACCCAAACCCACTCGGCTAGACTCAAACCCACTCGGCTACACCCAAACCCACTCGGCTAGACCCAAACCCACTCGGCTACACCCACACCCACTCGGCGAGACCCAAACCCACTCGGCTAGACACAAACCCACTCGGCTGGACCCAAATCCACTCGGCTAGACCCAAACCCACTCGGCTACACCCAAACCCGATCGGCTAGACCCAAACCCACTCGGCTAGACTCAAACCCACTCGGCTGTACCCAAACCCACTCGGCTAGACCCAAACCCACTCGGCTAGACCCAAACCCACTCTGCTAGACCCAAACCCACTCGGCTAGACCCAAACCCACTCGGCTAGACCCAAACCCACTCGGCTGGACTCAAACCCACTCGGCTGCACCCAAACCCACTCGGCTAGACCCAAACCCACTCGGCTAGACCCAAATCCACTCCGCTAGACCCAAACCCACTCGGCTAGACCCAAACCCATTCGGCTAGACCCACACCCACTCCGCTAGACTCAAACCCACTCCGCTAGACCCAAACCCACTCGGCTAGACCCAAACCCACTCCGCTAGACCCAAACCCACTCGGCTAGACACAAACCCACTCGGCTAGACCCAAACCCACTCGGCTAGACCCAAACCCACTCGGCGAGACCCAAACCCACTCGGCTAGACCCAAACCCACTCGGCTAGACCCAAACCAACTCGGCTAGACCCAAACCCACTCGGCGAGACCCAAACCCACTCGGCTAGACCCAAACCCAATCGGCTAGACCCAAACCCACTCGGCTAGACCCAAACCCACTCGCCTCGACCCAAACCCACTCCGCTTGACCCAAACCCACTCGGCTAGACCCAAACCCACTCCGCTAGACCCAAACCCACTCGGCCAGACCCAAACCCACTCGGCCAGACCCAAACCCATTCGGCTAGACCCAAACCCACTCGGCTAGACCCAAACCCACTCGGCTAGACACAAAACCACTCGGCTATACCCAAACCCACTCGGCTACACCCAAACCCACTCGGCTAGACCCAAACCCACTCGGCTAGACCCAAACCCAATCGGCTAGACCCAAACCCACTCGGCTACACCCAAACCCAATCGGCTAGACCCAAACCCACTCGGCTAGACCCAAACCCACTCGGCTAAACCCAAACCCACTCGGCTCGACCCAAACCCACTCCGCTTAACCCAAACCCACTCGGCTAGACCCAAACCCACTCCGCTAGACCCAAACCCACTCAGCTAGACCCAAACCCACTCGGCTAGACCCAAACCCAGTCGGCTAGACCCAAACCCACTCGGCTACACCCAAACCCACTCGGCTAGACCCAAACCCACTTGGCTAGACCCAAACCCACTCGGCTACACCCAAACCCACTCGGCTAGACCCAAACCCACTCGGCTAGACCCAAACCCACTCGGCTACACCCAAACCCACTCGGCTAGACCCAAACCCACTCGGCTAGACCCAAACCCACTCGGCTAGACCCAAACCCAATCGGCTAGACCGAAACCCACTCGGCTAGACCCAAACCCACTCGGCTAGACCCAAACCCACTTGGCTAGACCCAAACGCACTCGGCTAGACCCAAACCCACTCGGCTAGACCCAAACCCACTCGGCTAGACCCAAACCCACTCGGCTAGACTCAAACCCACTCGGCTACACCCAAACCCACTCGGCTAGACCCAAACCCACTCGGCTAGACCCAAACCCACTCGGCGAGACCCAAACCCACTCGGCTAGACACAAACCCACTCGGCTGGACCCAAATCCACTCGGCTAGACCCAAACCCACTCGGCTACACCCAAACCCGATCGGCTAGACCCAAACCCAATCGGCTAGACTCAAACCCACTTGGCTGGACCCAAACCCACTCGGCTAGACCCAAACCCACTCGGCTAGACCCAAACCCACTCGGCTAGTCCCAAACCCACTCGGCTAGACCCAAACCCACTCGGCTAGACCCAAACCCACTCGGCTAGACTCAAACCCACTCGGCTACACCCAAACCCACTCGGCTAGACCCAAACCCACTCGGCTAGACCCAAATCCACTCCGCTAGACCCAAACCCACTCGGCTAGACCCAAACCCATTCGGCTGGACCCAAACCCACTCCGCTAGACTCAAACCCACTCCGCTAGACCCAAACCCACTCGGCTAGACCCAAACCCACTCCGCTAGACCCAAACCCACTCGGCTAGACCCAAACCCACTCGGCTAGACCCAAACCCACTCGGCTAGACCCAAACCCACTCGGCTGGGCCCAAACCCACTCGGCTAGACCCAAACCCACTCGGCTACACCCAAACCCGCTCGGCTAGACCCAAACCCACTCGGCTAGACCCAAACCCACTCGGCTAAACCCAAACCCACTCGGCTAGACCCAAACCCACTCGGCCAGACCCAAACCCACTCGGCTAGACCCAAACCCACTCGGCTAGACCCAAACCCACTCGGCTAGACCCAAACCCATTCGGCTAGACCCAAACCCACTCGGTTAGACCCAAACCCACTCGGCCAGACCCAAACCCACTCGCCTAGACCCAAACCCACTCGGCTAGACCCAAACCCACTCGGCTAGACCCAAACCCAATCGTCTAGACCCAAACCCACTCGGCTTGACCCAAACACACTCGGCTAGACCCAAACCCACTCGGCCAGACCCAAACCCACTCGGCAAGACCCAAACCCACTCGGCTAGACCCAAACCCATTCGGCTAGACACAAACCCCCTCGGCTAGACCCAAACCCACTTGGCTAGACCCAAACCCACTCGGCTAGACCCGAACCCACTCGGCTCGACCCAAACCCACTCGGCTAGACCCAAACCCACTCCGCTAGACACAAACCCACTCCGCTAGACTCAAACCCACTCCGCTAGACCCAAACCCACTCGGCTAGAACCAAACCCACTCGGCTAGACCCAAACACACTCGGCTAGACCCAAACCCACTCGGCTAGTCCCAAACCCACTCGGCTCGACCCAAACCCACTCGGCTAGACCTAATCCAACTCGGCTAGACCCAAACCCACTCGGCTAGACCCAAACCCACTCGGCTAGACCCAAACCCACTCGGCTAGACCCAAACCCACTCGGCTAGACCCAAACCCACTCCGCTAGGCTCAAACCCACTCGGCTAGACCCAAACCCACTCCGCTAGACCCAAATCCACTCCGCTAGACCCAAACCCACTCGGCTAGACCCAAACCCATTCGGCTAGTCCAAAACCCACTCGGCTAGACCCAAACCCACTCGGCTAGACCCAAACCCACTCGGCTAGACCCAAACCCACTCGGCCAGACCCAAGCCCACTCGGATAGACCCAAACCCACTCGGCTAGATCCAAACCCACTCGGCTAGACCCAAACCCACTCGGCTAGACTCAAACCCACTCGGTTAGACCCAAATCCACTCCGCTAGACCCAAACCCACTCCGCTAGACCCAAACCCACTCCGCTAGACTCAAACCCACTCCGCTAGACCCAAACCCACTCGGCTAGACCCAAACCCACTCCGCTAGACCCAAACCCACTCCGCTAGACACAAACCCACTCGGCTAGACCCAAACCCACTCGGCTAAACCCAAACCCACTCGGCCAGACCCAAACCCACTCGGCTAGACCCAAACCCACTCGGCTAGACCCAAACCCACTCGGCTAGACTCAAACCCACTCGGCTACACCCAAACCCACTCGGCTAGACCCAAACCCACTCGGCTAGACCCAAATCCACTCCGCTAGACCCAAACCCACTCGGCTAGACCCAAACCCATTCGGCTAGACCCAAACCCACTCCGCTAGACCCAAACCCACTCCGCTAGACCCAAACCCACTCCGCTAGACCCAAACCCACTCGGCTAGACCCAAACCCACTCGGCTAGACCCAAACCCACTCGGCTAGACCCAAACCCACTCGGTTAGACCCAAACCCACTCGGCTAGACCCAAACCCACTCGGCTAGACCCAAACCCACTCGGCTAGACCCAAACCCACTCGGCTAGACCCAAACACACTCGGCTAGACCCAAACCCACTCGGCTAGTACCAAACCCACTCGGCTCGACCCAAACCCACTCGGCTAGACCTAATCCAACTCGGCTAGACCCAAACCCACTCGGCTAGACCCAAACCCACTCGGCTAGACCCAAACCCACTCGGCTAGACCCAAACCCACTCGGCTAGACCCAAACCCACTCGGCTAGGCTCAAACCCACTCGGCTAGACCCAAACCCACTCCGCTAGACCCAAATCCACTCCGCTAGACCCAAACCCACTCGGCTAGACCCAAACCCATTCGGCTAGTCCAAAACCCACTAGGCTAGACCCAAACCCACTCGGCTAGACCCAAACCCACTCGGCTAGACCCAAACCCACTCGGCCAGACCCAAGCCCACTCGGCTAGACCCAAACCCACTCGGCTAGACCCAAACCCACTCGGCTAGACCCAAACCCACTCGGCTAGACCCAAACACACTCGGCTAGACCCAAACCCACTCGGCTAGTACCAAACCCACTCGGCTCGACCCAAACCCACTCGGCTAGACCTAATCCAACTCGGCTAGACCCAAACCCACTCGGCTAGACCCAAACCCACTCGGCTAGACCCAAACCCACTCGGCTAGACCCAAACCCACTCGGCTAGACCCAAACCCACTCGGCTAGGCTCAAACCCACTCGGCTAGACCCAAACCCACTCCGCTAGACCCAAATCCACTCCGCTAGACCCAAACCCACTCGGCTAGACCCAAACCCATTCGGCTAGTCCAAAACCCACTAGGCTAGACCCAAACCCACTCGGCTAGACCCAAACCCACTCGGCTAGACCCAAACCCACTCGGCCAGACCCAAGCCCACTCGGCTAGACCCAAACCCACTCGGCTAGACCCAAACCCACTCGGCTAGACCCAAACCCACTCGGCTAGACTCAAACCCACTCGGCTACACCCAAACCCACTCGGCTAGACCCAAACCCACTCGGCTAGACCCAAATCCACTCCGCTAGACCCAAACCCACTCGGCTAGACCCAAACCCATTCGGCTAGACCCAAACCCACTCCGCTAGACCCAAACCCACTCCGCTAGACCCAAACCCACTCCGCTAGACCCAAACATACTCGGCTAGACCCAAACCCACTCGGCTAGACCCAAACCCACTCGGCTAGACCCAAACCCACTCGGCTAGACCCAAACCCACTCGGCTAGACCCAAACCCACTCGGCTAGACCCAAACCCACTCGGCTAGACCCAAACCAACTCGGCCAGACCCAAACCCACTCGGCTAGACCCAAACCCACTCGGCTAGACCCAAACCCACTCGGCTAGACCCAAACCCACTCGGCTAGACCCAAACCCAATCGGCTAGACCCAAACCCACTCGGCTAGACCCAAACACACTCGGCTAGACCCAAACCCACTCGGCTAGACCCAAACCGACTCGGCTAGACCCAAACCCACTCGGCTAGACCCAAACCCAATCGGCTACACCCAAAGCCACTCGGCTAGACCCAAACCCACTCGGCTAGACACAAACCCCCTCGGCTAGACCCAAACCCATTCGGCTAGACCCAAACCCACTCGGCTAGACCCAAACCCACTCGGCTAGACCCAAACCCACTCGGCTAGACTCAAACCCACTCGGCTACACCCAAACCCACTCGGCTAGACCCAAACCCACTCGGCTAGACCCAAATCCACTCCGCTAGACCCAAACCCACTCGGCTAGACCCAAACCCATTCGGCTAGACCCAAACCCACTCCGCTAGAACCAAACCCACTCCGCTAGACCCAAACCCACTCCGCTAGACCCAAACATACTCGGCTAGACACAAACCCACTCGGCTAGACCCAAACCCACTCGGCTAGACCCAAACCCACTCGGCTAGACCCAAACCCACTCGGCTAGATCCAAACCCACTCGGCTAGACCCAAACCCACTCGGCTAGACCCAAACCAACTCGGCCAGACCCAAACCCACTCGGCTAGACCCAAACCCACTCGGCTAGACCCAAACCCACTCGGCTAGACCCAAACCCACTCGGCTAGACCCAAACCCAATCGGCTAGACCCAAACCCACTCGGCTAGACCCAAACACACTCGGCTAGACCCAAACCCACTCGGCTAGACCCAAACCGACTCGGCTAGACCCAAACCCACTCGGCTAGACCCAAACCCACTCGGTTAGACCCAAACCCACTCGGCTAGACCCAAACCCAATCGGCTAGACCCAAACCCACTCGGCTACACCCAAACCCACTCGGCTAGACCCAAACCCACTCGGCTAGACCCAAACCCACTCGGCTAGACCCAAACCCTCTCGGATAGACCCAAACCCACTCGGCTAGACCCAAACCCACTCGGCTAGACCCAAACCCACTCGGCTAGACCCAAACCCACTCGGCTAGACCCACACCCACTCGGCTAGACCCAAACCCACTCGGCTAGACCCAAACCCACTCGGCTAGTCCAAAACCCACTCGGCTAGACCCAAACCCACTCGGCTAAACCCAAACCCACTCGGCTCGACCCAAACCCACTCCGCTTAACCCAAACCCACTCGACTAGACCCAAACCCACTCCGCTAGACCCAAACCCACTCGGCTAGACCCAAACCCACTCGGCTAGACCCAAACCCACTCGGCTAGACCCAAACCCACTCGGCTACACCCAAACCCACTCGGCTAGACCCAAACCCACTGGGCTAGACCCAAACGCACTCGGCTAGACCCAAACCCACTCGGCTAGACCCAAACCCACTCGGCTAGACCCAAACCCACTCGGCTAGACTCAAACCCACTCGGCTACACCCAAACCCACTCGGCTAGACCCAAACCCACTCGGCTACACCCAAACCCACTCGGCGAGACCCAAACCCACTCGGCTAGACCCAAACCCACTCGGCTAGACCCAAACCCACTCGGCTGGACTCAAACCCACTCGGCTACACCCAAACCCACTCGGCTAGACCCAAACCCACTCGGCTAGACCCAAATCCACTCCGCTAGACCCAAACCCACTCGGCTAGACCCAAACCCATTCGGCTAGACCCAAACCCACTCCGCTAGACTCAAACCCACTCCGCTAGACCCAAACCCACTCGGCTAGACCCAAACCCACTCCGCTAGACCCAAACCCACTCGGCTAGACCCAAACCCACTCAGCTAGACCCAAACCCACTCGGCTAGACCCAAACCCACTCGGATAGACCCAAACCCACTCGGCCAGACCCAAACCCACTCGGCCAGACCCAAACCCACTCGGCTAGACCCAAACCCACTCGGCTAGAACCAAACCCACTCGGCTAGACCCAAACCCACTCGGCTAGACCCAAACCCACTCGGCTAGACCCAAACCCAATCGGCTAGACCCAAACCCACTCGGCTAGACCCAAACCCACTCGCCTCGACCCAAACCCACTCCGCTTGACCCAAACCCACTCGGCTAGACCCAAACCCACTCCGCTAGACCCAAACCCACTCGGCTAGACCCAAACCCACTCGGCTAGACCCAAACCCATTCGGCTAGACCCAAACCCACTCGGCTAGACCCAAACCCACTCGGCTAGACCCAAAACCACTCGGCTATACCCAAACCCACTCGGCTACACCCAAACCCACTCGGTTAGACCCAAACCCACTCGGCTAGACCCAAACCCAATCGGCTAGACCCAAACCCACTCGGCTACACCCAAACCCACTCGGCTAGACCCAAACCCACTCGGCTAGACCCAAACCCACTCGGCTGGACCCACACCCTCTCGGATAGACCCAAACCCACTCGGCTAGACCCAAACCCACTCGGCTAGACCCAAACCCACTCGGCTAGACCCAAACCCACTCGGCTAGACCCAAACCCACTCGGCTAGACCCACACCCACTCGGCTAGACCCAAACCCACTCGGCTAGACCCAAACCCACTCGGCTAAACCCAAACCCACTCGGCTCGACCCAAACCCACTCCGCTTAACCCAAACCCACTCGGCTAGACCCAAACCCACTCCGCTAGACCCAAACCCACTCGGCTAGACCCAAACCCACTCGGCTAGACCCAAACCCACTCGGCTAGACCCAAACCCACCCGGCTACACCCAAACCCACTGGGCTAGACCCAAACGCACTCGGCTAGACCCAAACCCACTCGGCTAGACCCAAACCCACTCGGCTAGACCCAAACCCACTCGGCTAGACTCAAACCCACTCGGCTACACCCAAACCCACTCGGCTAGACCCAAACCCACTCGGCTACACCCAAACCCACTCGGCGAGACCCAAACCCACTCGGCTAGACACAAACCCACTCGGCTGGACCCAAATCCACTCGGCTAGACCCAAACCCACTCGGCTACACCCAAACCCGATCGGCTAGACCCAAACCCACTCGGCTACACCCAAACCCACTCGGCGAGACCCAAACCCACTCGGCTAGACACAAACCCACTCGGCTGGACCCAAATCCACTCGGCTAGACCCAAACCCACTCGGCTATACCCAAACCCGATCGGCTACACCCAAACCCACTCGGCTAGACTCAAACCCACTCGGCTGTACCCAAACCCACTCGGCTAGACCCAAACCCACTCGGCTAGACCCAAACCCACTCGGCTAGACCCAAACCCTCTCGGCTAGACCCAAACCCATTCGGCTAGACCCAAACCCACTCGGCTAGACCCAAACCCACTCGGCTAGACCCAAAACCACTCGGCTATACCCAAACCCACTCGGCTACACCCAAACCCACTCGGTTAGACCCAAACCCACTCGGCTAGACCCAAACCCAATCGGCTAGACCCAAACCCACTCGGCTACACCCAAACCCACTCGGCTAGACCCAAACCCACTCGGCTAGACCCAAACCCACTCGGCTAGACCCACACCCTCTCGGATAGACCCAAACCCACTCGGCTAGACCCAAACCCACTCGGCTAGACCCAAACCCACTCGGCTAGACCCAAACCCACTCGGCTAGACCCAAACCCACTCGGCTAGACCCACACCCACTCGGCTAGACCCAAACCCACTCGGCTAGACCCAAACCCACTCGGCTAGTCCAAAACCCACTCGGCTAGACCCAAACCCATTCGGCTAAACCCAAACCCACTCGGCTCGACCCAAACCCACTCCGCTTAACCCAAACCCACTCGGCTAGACCCAAACCCACTCCGCTAGACGCAAACCCACTCGGCTAGACCCAAACCCACTCGGCTAGACCCAAACCCACTCGGCTAGACCCAAACCCACCCGGCTACACCCAAACCCACTGGGCTAGACCCAAACGCACTCGGCTAGACCCAAACCCACTCGGCTAGACCCAAACCCACTCGGCTAGACCCAAACCCACTCGGCTAGACTCAAACCCACTCGGCTACACCCAAACCCACTCGGCTAGACCCAAACCCACTCGGCTACACCCAAACCCACTCGGCGAGACCCAAACCCACTCGGCTAGACACAAACCCACTCGGCTGGACCCAAATCCACTCGGCTAGACCCAAACCCACTCGGCTACACCCAAACCCGATCGGCTAGACCCAAACCCACTCGGCTAGACTCAAACCCACTCGGCTGTACCCAAACCCACTCGGCTAGACCCAAACCCACTCGGCTAGACCCAAACCCACTCGGCTAGACCCAAACCCACTCGGCTAGACCCAAACCCACTCGGCTAGACACAAACCCACTCGGCTGGACTCAAACCCACTCGGCTGCACCCAAACCCACTCGGCTAGACCCAAACCCACTCGGCTAGACCCAAATCCACTCCGCTAGACCCAAACCCACTCGGCTAGACCCAAACCCACTCGGCTAGACCCAAACCCACTCCGCTTGACCCAAACCCACTCCGCTAGACCCAAACCCACTCCGCTAGACCCAAACCCACTCGGCTAGACCCAAACCCACTCGGCCAGACCCAAACCCATTCGGCTAGACCCAAACCCACTCGGCTAGACCCAAACCCACTCGGCTAGACACAAAACCACTCGGCTATACCCAAACCCACTCGGCTACACCCAAACCCACTCGGCTAGACCCAAACCCACTCGGCTAGACCCAAACCCAATCGGCTAGACCCAAACCCACTCGGCTACACCCAAACCCACTCGGCTAGTCCCAAACCCACTCGGCTAGACCCAAACCCACTCGGCTAAACCCAAACCCACTCGGCTCGACCCAAACCCACTCCGCTTAACCCAAACCCACTCGGCTAGACCCAAACCCACTCCGCTAGACCCAAACCCACTCAGCTAGACCCAAACCCACTCGGCTAGACCCAAACCCAGTCGGCTAGACCCAAACCCACTCGGCTACACCCAAACCCATTCGGCTAGACCCAAACCCACTCGGCTAGACCCAAACCCACTCGGCTACACCCAAACCCACTCGGCTAGACCCAAACCCACTCGGCTAGACCCAAACCCACTCGGCTACACCCAAACCCACTTGGCTAGACCCAAACCCACTCGGCTAGACCCAAACCCACTCGGCTAGACCCAAACCCACTCGGCTAGACCCAAACCCACTCGGCTAGACCCAAACCCACTCGGCTAGACTCAAACCCACTCGGCTACACCCAAACCCACTCGGCTAGACCCAAACCCACTCGGCTAGACCCAAACCCACTCGGCGAGACCCAAACCCACTCGGCTAGACACAAACCCACTCGGCTGGACCCAAATCCACTCGGCTAGACCCAAACCCACTCGGCTACACCCAAACCCGATCGGCTAGACCCAAACCCAATCGGCTGGACTCAAACCCACTTGGCTGTACCCAAACCCACTCGGCTAGACCCAAACCCACTCGGCTAGACCCAAACCCACTCGGCTCGTCCCAAACCCACTCGGCTAGACCCAAACCCACTCGGCTAGTCCCAAACCCACTCGGCTAGACTCAAACCCACTCGGCTACACCCAAACCCACTCGGCTAGACCCAAACCCACTCGGCTAGACCCAAATCCACTCCGCTAGACCCAAACCCACTCGGCTAGACCCAAACCCATTCGGCTGGACCCAAACCCACTCCGCTAGACTCAAACCCACTCCGCTAGACCCAAACCCACTCGGCTAGACCCAAACCCACTCCGCTAGACCCAAACCCACTCGGCTAGACCCAAACCCACTCGGCTAGACCCAAACCCACTCGGCTAGACCCAAACCCACTCGGCTGGGCCCAAACCCACTCGGCTAGACCCAAACCCACTCGGCTACACCCAAACCCGCTCGGCTAGACCCAAACCCACTCGGCTAGACCCAAACCCACTCGGCTAAACCCAAACCCACTCGGCTAGACCCAAACCCACTCGGCTAGACTCAAACCCACTCGGCTACACCCAAACCCACTCGGCTAGACCCAAACCCACTCGGCTAGACCCAAATCCACTCCGCTAGACCCAAATCCACTCGGCTAGACCCAAACCCATTCGGCTGGACCCAAACCCACTCCGCTAGACTCAAACCCACTCCGCTAGACCCAAACCCACTCGGCTAGACCCAAACCCACTCCGCTAGACCCAAACCCACTCGGCTAGACCCAAACCCACTCGGCTAGACCCAAACCCACTCGGCTAGACCCAAACCCACTCGGCTGGGCCCAAACCCACTCGGCTAGACCCAAACCCACTCGGCTACACCCAAACCCGCTCGGCTAGACCCAAACCCACTCGGCTAGACCCAAACCCACTCGGCTAAACCCAAACCCACTCGGCTAGACCCAAACCCACTCGGCCAGACCCAAACCCACTCGGCTAGACCCAAACCCACTCGGCTAGACCCAAACCCACTCGGCTAGACCCAAACCCATTCGGCTAGTCCCAAACCCACTCGGTTAGACCCAAACCCACTCGGCCAGACCCAAACCCACTCGCCGAGACCCAAACCCACTCGGCTACACCCAAACCCACTCGGCTAGACCCAAACCCAATCGGCTAGACCCAAACCCACTCGGCTAGACCCAAACACACTCGGCTAGACCCAAACCCACTCGGCCAGACCCAAACCCACTCGGCAAGACCCAAACCCACTCGGCTGGACCCAAACCCATTCGGCTAGACACAAACCCCCTCGGCTAGACCCAAACCCACTCGGCTAGACCCAAACCCACTCGGCTAGACCCAAACCCATTCGGCTGGACCCAAACCCACTCCGCTAGACTCAAACCCACTCCGCTAGACCCAAACCCACTCGGCTAGACCCAAACCCACTCCGCTAGACCCAAACCCACTCGGCTAGACCCAAACCCACTCGGCTAGACCCAAACCCACTCGGCTAGACCCAAACCCACTCGGCTGGGCCCAAACCCACTCGGCTAGACCCAAACCCACTCGGCTACACCCAAACCCGCTCGGCTAGACCCAAACCCACTCGGCTAGACCCAAACCCACTCGGCTAAACCCAAACCCACTCGGCTAGACCCAAACCCACTCGGCTAGACTCAAACCCACTCGGCTACACCCAAACCCACTCGGCTAGACCCAAACCCACTCGGCTAGACCCAAATCCACTCCGCTAGACCCAAATCCACTCGGCTAGACCCAAACCCATTCGGCTGGACCCAAACCCACTCCGCTAGACTCAAACCCACTCCGCTAGACCCAAACCCACTCGGCTAGACCCAAACCCACTCCGCTAGACCCAAACCCACTCGGCTAGACCCAAACCCACTCGGCTAGACCCAAACCCACTCGGCTAGACCCAAACCCACTCGGCTGGGCCCAAACCCACTCGGCTAGACCCAAACCCACTCGGCTACACCCAAACCCGCTCGGCTAGACCCAAACCCACTCGGCTAGACCCAAACCCACTCGGCTAAACCCAAACCCACTCGGCTAGACCCAAACCCACTCGGCCAGACCCAAACCCACTCGGCTAGACCCAAACCCACTCGGCTAGACCCAAACCCACTCGGCTAGACCCAAACCCATTCGGCTAGTCCCAAACCCACTCGGTTAGACCCAAACCCACTCGGCCAGACCCAAACCCACTCGCCGAGACCCAAACCCACTCGGCTACACCCAAACCCACTCGGCTAGACCCAAACCCAATCGGCTAGACCCAAACCCACTCGGCTAGACCCAAACACACTCGGCTAGACCCAAACCCACTCGGCCAGACCCAAACCCACTCGGCAAGACCCAAACCCACTCGGCTGGACCCAAACCCATGCGGCTAGACACAAACCCCCTCGGCTAGACCCAAACCCACTCGGCTAGACCCAAACCCAATCGGCTAGACCCAAACCCACTCGGCTCGACCCAAACCCACTCGGCTAGACCCAAACCCACTCCGCTAGACACAAACCCACTCGGCTAGACCCAAACCCACTCGGCTACACCCAAACCCACTCGGCTAGACCCAAACCCACTCGGCTAGACCCAAACCCACTCGGCTACACCCAAACCCACTCGGCTAGACCCAAACCCACTCGGCTAGACCCAAACCCACTCGGCTACACCCAAACCCACTCGGCTAGACCCAAACCCACTCGGCTAGACCCAAACCCACTCGGCTAGACCCAAACCCACTCGGCTAGACCCAAACCCACTCGGCTAGACCCAAACCCACTCGGCTAGACTCAAACCCACTCGGCTACACCCAAACCCACTCGGCTAGACCCAAACCCACTCGGCTAGACCCAAACCCACTCGGCGAGACCCAAACCCACTCGGCTAGACACAAACCCACTCGGCTGGACCCAAATCCACTCGGCTAGACCCAAACCCACTCGGCTACACCCAAACCCGATCGGCTAGACCCAAACCCAATCGGCTAGACTCAAACCCACTTGGCTGTACCCAAACCCACTCGGCTAGACCCAAACCCACTCGGCTAGACCCAAACCCACTCGGCTCGTCCCAAACCCACTCGGCTAGACCCAAACCCACTCGGCTAGACCCAAACCCACTCGGCTAGACTCAAACCCACTCGGCTACACCCAAACCCACTCGGCTAGACCCAAACCCACTCGGCTAGACCCAAATCCACTCCGTTAGACCCAAACCCACTCGGCTAGACCCAAACCCATTCGGCTGGACCCAAACCCACTCTGCTAGACTCAAACCCACTCCGCTAGACCCAAACCCACTCGGCTAGACCCAAACCCACTCCGCTAGACCCAAACCCACTCGGCTAGACCCAAACCCACTCGGCTAGACCCAAACCCACTCGGCTAGACCCAAACCCACTCGGCTGGGCCCAAACCCACTCGGCTAGACCCAAACCCACTCGGCTACACCCAAACCCGCTCGGCTAGACACAAACCCACTCGGCTAGACCCAAACCCACTCGGCTAAACCCAAACCCACTCGGCTAGACCCAAACCCACTCGGCTAGACTCAAACCCACTCGGCTACACCCAAACCCACTCGGCTAGACCCAAACCCACTCGGCTAGACCCAAATCCACTCCGCTAGACCCAAACCCACTCGGCTAGACCCAAACCCATTCGGCTGGACCCAAACCCACTCCGCTAGACTCAAACCCACTCCGCTAGACCCAAACCCACTCGGCTAAACCCAAACCCACTCCGCTAGACCCAAACCCACTCGGCTAGACCCAAACCCACTCGGCTAGACCCAAACCCACTCGGCTAGACCCAAACCCACTCGGCTGGGCCCAAACCCACTCGGCTAGACCCAAACCCACTCGGCTACACCCAAACCCGCTCGGCTAGACCCAAACCCACTCGGCTAGACCCAAACCCACTCGGCTAAACCCAAACCCACTCGGCTAGACCCAAACCCACTCGGCCAGACCCAAACCCACTCGGCTAGACCCAAACCCACTCGGCTAGACCCAAACCCACTCGGCTAGACCCAAACCCATTCGGCTAGACCCAAACCCACTCGGTTAGACCCAAACCCACTCGGCCAGACCCAAACCCACTCGCCTAGACCCAAACCCACTCGGCTAGACCCAAACCCACTCGGCTAGACCCAAACCCAATCGGCTAGACCCAAACCCACTCGGCTAGACCCAAACACACTCGGCTAGACCCAAACCCACTCGGCCAGACCCAAACCCACTCGGCAAGACCCAAACCCACTCGGCTGGACCCAAACCCATTCGGCTAGACACAAACCCCCTCGGCTAGACCCAAACCCACTCGGCTAGACCCAAACCCACTCGGCTAGACCCAAACCCACTCGGCTCGACCCAAACCCACTCGGCTAGACCCAAACCCACTCCGCTAGACACAAACCCACTCCGCTAGACTCAAACCCACTCCGCTAGACCCAAACCCACTCGGCTAGAACCAAACCCACTCGGCTAGACCCAAACACACTCGGCTAGACCCAAACCCACTCGGCTAGTCCCAAACCCACTCGGCTCGACCCAAACCCACTCGGCTAGACCTAATCCAACTCGGCTAGACCCAAACCCACTCGGCTAGACCCAAACCCACTCGGCTAGACCCAAACCCACTCGGCTAGACCCAAACCCACTCGGCTAGACCCAAACCCACTCGGCTAGGCTCAAACCCACTCGGCTAGACCCAAACCCACTCCGCTAGACCCAAATCCACTCCGCTAGACCCAAACCCACTCGGCTAGACCCAAACCCATTCGGCTAGTCCAAAACCCACTCGGCTAGACCCAAACCCACTCGGCTAGACCCAAACCCACTCGGCTAGACCCAAACCCACTCGGCCAGACCCAAGCCCACTCGGCTAGACCCAAACCCACTCGGCTAGATCCAAACCCACTCGGCTAGACCCAAACCCACTCGGCTAGACTCAAACCCACTCGGCTACACCCAAACCCACTGGGCTAGACCCAAACCCACTCGGCTAGACCCAAATCCACTCCGCTAGACCCAAACCCACTCGGCTAGACCCAAACCCATTCGGTTAGACCCAAATCCACTCCGCTAGACCCAAACCCACTCCGCTAGACCCAAACCCACTCCGCTAGACTCAAACCCAATCCGCTAGACCCAAACCCACTCGGCTAGACCCAAACCCACTCCGCTAGACCCAAACCCACTCCGCTAGACCCAAACCCACTCGGCTAGACCCAAACCCACTCGGCTAAACCCAAACCCACTCGGCCAGACCCAAACCCACTCGGCTAGACCCAAACCCACTCGGCTAGACCCAAACCCACTCGGCTAGACTCAAACCCACTCGGCTACACCCAAACCCACTCGGCTAGACCCAAACCCACTCGGCTAGACCCAAATCCACTCCGCTAGACCCAAACCCACTCGGCTAGACCCAAACCCATTCGGCTAGACCCAAACCCACTCCGCTAGACCCAAACCCACTCCGCTAGGCCCAAACCCACTCCGCTAGACCCAAACCCACTCGGCTAGACCCAAACCCACTCGGCTAGACCCAAACCCACTCGGCTAGACCCAAACCCATTCGGTTAGACCCAAACCCACTCGGCTAGACCCAAACCCACTCGGCTAGACCCAAACCCACTCGGCTAGACCCAAACCCACTCGGCTAGACCCAAACACACTCGGCTTGACCCAAACCCACTCGGCTAGTACCAAACCCACTCGGCTCGACCCAAACCCACTCGGCTAGACCTAATCCAACTCGGCTAGACCCAAACCCACTCGGCTAGACCCAAACCCACTCGGCTAGACCCAAACCCACTCGGCTAGACCCAAACCCACTCGGCTAGACCCAAACCCACTCGGCTAGGCTCAAACCCACTCGGCTAGACCCAAACCCACTCCGCTAGACCCAAATCCACTCCGCTAGACCCAAACCCACTCGGCTTGCCCAAACCCATTCGGCTAGTCCAAAACCCACTAGGCTAGACCCAAACCCACTCGGCTAGACCCAAACCCACTCGGCTAGACCCAAACACACTCGGCCAGACCCAAGCCCACTCGGCTAGACCCAAACCCACTCGGCTAGACCCAAACCCACTCGGCTAGACCCAAACCCACTCGGCTAGACCCAAATCCACTCCGCTAGACCCAAACCCACTCGGCTAGACCCAAACCCATTCGGCTAGACCCAAATCCATTCCGCTAGACCCAAACCCACTCCGCTAGACCCAAACCCACTCCGCTAGACTCAAACCCACTCCGCTAGACCCAAACCCACTCGGCTAGACCCAAACCCACTCTGCTAGACCCAAACCCACTCCGCTAGACCCAAACCCACTCGGCTAGACCCAAACCCACTCGGCTAAACCCAAACCCACTCGGCTAGACCCAAACTCACTCGGCCAGACCCAAACCCACTCGGCTAGACCCAAACCCACTGGGCTAGACTCAAACCCACTCGGCTACACCCAAACCCACTCGGCTAGACCCAAACCCACTCGGCTAGACCCAAATCCACTCCGCTAGACCCAAACCCACTCGGCTAGACCCAAACCCATTCGGCTAGACCCAAACCCACTCCGCTAGACCCAAACCCACTCGGCTAGACCCAAACCCACTCGGCTAGACCCAAACCCAATCGGCTACACCCAAAGCCACTCGGCTAGACCCAAACCCACTCGGCTAGACACAAACCCCCTCGGCTAGACCCAAACCCATTCGGCTAGACCCAAACCCACTCGGCTAGACCCAAACCCACTCGGCTAGACCCAAACCCACTCGGCTAGACTCAAACCCACTCGGCTACACCCAAACCCACTCGGCTAGACCCAAACCCACTCGGCTAGACCCAAATCCACTCCGCTAGACCCAAACCCACTCGGCTAGACCCAAACCCATTCGGCTAGACCCAAACCCACTCGGCTAGACCCAAACCCACTCGGCTAGACCCAAACCCACTCGGCTAGACCCAAACCCACTCGGCTAGGCTCAAACCCACTCGGCTAGACCCAAACCCACTCCGCTAGACCCAAATCCACTCCGCTAGACCCAAACCCACTCGGCTTGCCCAAACCCATTCGGCTAGTCCAAAACCCACTAGGCTAGACCCAAACCCACTCGGCTAGACCCAAACCCACTCGGCTAGACCCAAACACACTCGGCCAGACCCAAGCCCACTCGGCTAGACCCAAACCCACTCGGCTAGACCCAAACCCACTCGGCTAGACCCAAACCCACTCGGCTAGACCCAAATCCACTCCGCTAGACCCAAACCCACTCGGCTAGACCCAAACCCATTCGGCTAGACCCAAATCCATTCCGCTAGACCCAAACCCACTCCGCTAGACCCAAACCCACTCCGCTAGACTCAAACCCACTCCGCTAGACCCAAACCCACTCGGCTAGACCCAAACCCACTCTGCTAGACCCAAACCCACTCCGCTAGACCCAAACCCACTCGGCTAGACCCAAACCCACTCGGCTAAACCCAAACCCACTCGGCTAGACCCAAACCCACTCGGCCAGACCCAAACCCACTCGGCTAGACCCAAACCCACTGGGCTAGACTCAAACCCACTCGGCTACACCCAAACCCACTCGGCTAGACCCAAACCCACTCGGCTAGACCCAAATCCACTCCGCTAGACCCAAACCCACTCGGCTAGACCCAAACCCATTCGGCTAGACCCAAACCCACTCCGCTAGACCCAAACCCACTCGGCTAGACCCAAACCCACTCGGCTAGACCCAAACCCAATCGGCTACACCCAAAGCCACTCGGCTAGACCCAAACCCACTCGGCTAGACACAAACCCCCTCGGCTAGACCCAAACCCATTCGGCTAGACCCAAACCCACTCGGCTAGACCCAAACCCACTCGGCTAGACCCAAACCCACTCGGCTAGACTCAAACCCACTCGGCTACACCCAAACCCACTCGGCTAGACCCAAACCCACTCGGCTAGACCCAAATCCACTCCGCTAGACCCAAACCCACTCGGCTAGACCCAAACCCATTCGGCTAGACCCAAACCCACTCCGCTAGACCCAAACCCACTCCGCTAGACCCAAACCCACTCCGCTAGACCCAAACATACTCGGCTAGACCCAAACCCACTCGGCTAGACCCAAACCCACTCGTCTAGACCCAAACCCACTCGGCTAGACCCAAACCCACTCGGCTAGACCCAAACCCACTCGGCTAGACCCAAACCCACTCGGCTAGACCCAAACCAACTCGGCCAGACCCAAACCCACTCGGCTAGACCCAAACCCACTCGGCTAGACCCAAACCCACTCGGCTAGACCCAAACCCACTCGGCTAGACCCAAACCCAATCGGCTAGACCCAAACCCACTCGGCTAGACCCAAACACACTCGGCTAGACCCAAACCCACTCGGCTAGACCCAAACCGACTCGGCTAGACCCAAACCCACTCGGCTAGACCCAAACCCAATCGGCTACACCCAAAGCCACTCGGCTAGACCCAAACCCACTCGGCTAGACACAAACCCCCTCGGCTAGACCCAAACCCATTCGGCTAGACCCAAACCCACTCGGCTAGACCCAAACCCACTCGGCTAGACCCAAACCCACTCGGCTAGACTCAAACCCACTCGGCTACACCCAAACCCACTCGGCTAGACCCAAACCCACTCGGCTAGACCCAAACCCACTCCGCTAGACCCAAACATACTCGGCTAGACCCAAACCCACTCGGCTAGACCCAAACCCACTCGGCTAGACCCAAACCCACTCGGCTAGACCCAAACCCACTCGGCTAGACCCAAACCCACTCGGCTAGACCCAAACCCACTCGGCTAGACCCAAACCAACTCGGCCAGACCCAAACCCACTCGGCTAGACCCAAACCCACTCGGCTAGACCCAAACCCACTCGGCTAGACCCAAACACACTCGGCTAGACCCAAACCCACTCGGCTAGACCCAAACCCACTCGGCTACACCCAAACCCAATCGGCTACACCCAAAGCCACTCGGCTAGACCCAAACCCACTCGGCTAGACACAAACCCCCTCGGCTAGACCCAAACCCATTCGGCTAGACCCAAACCCACTCGGCTAGACCCAAACCCACTCGGCTCGACCCAAACCACTCGGCTAGATCCAAACCCACTCCGCTAGACACAAACCCACTCCGCTAGACTCAAACCCATTCCGCTAGACCCAAACCCACTCGGCTAGACAAAAACCCACAGAGGCTAGACCCAAACCCACTCGGCTACACCCAAACCCACTCGGCTAGACCCAAACCCACTCGGCTACACCCAAACACACTCGGCTAGACCCAAACCCACTCGGCTAGACCCAAACCCACTCGGCTAGACCCAAACCCACTCGGCTAGACCCAAACCCACTGGGCTAGACCCAAACCCACTCGGCTATACACAAACCCCCTCGGCTAGACCCAAACCCACTCGGCTAGACCCAAACCCACTCGGCTAGACCCAAACCCACTCGGCTAGACCTAAACCCATTCGGCTAGACCCAAACCCACTCGGCTAGACCCAAACCCACTCGGCTAGACCCAAACCCACTCGGCTAGACCCAAACCCACTCGGCTAGACCCAAATCCACTCGGCTAGACCCAAACCCACTCGGCTACTCCCAAACCCACTCGGCTAGACCCAAACCCACTCGGCTAGACCCAAACCAACTCGGCTAGACCAAAACCCACTCGGATAGACCCAAACCCACTCGGCTAGACACAAACCCACTCGGCTAGACCCAAACCCACTCGGCTAGACCCAAACCCACTCGGCTAGACTCAAACCCACTCGGCTAAACCCAAACCCACTCCGCTAGACCCAAATCCACTCCGCTAGACCCAAACCCACTCGGCTAGACCCAAACCCATTCGGCTAGACCCAAACCCACTCCGCTAGACCCAAACCCACTCCGCTAGACCCAAACCCACTCGGCTAGACTCAAACCCACTCCGCTAGACCCAAACCCACTCGGCTAGACCCAAACCCACTCGGCTAGACCCAAACCCACTCGGCTAGACCCAAACCCACTCGGCTAGACCCAAACCCACTCGGCTAGACCCAAACCCACTCGGCTAGACCCAAACCCACTCGGCTAGACCCAAACCAACTCGGCCAGACCCAAACCCACTCGGCTAGACCCAAACCCACTCGGCTAGACCCAAACCCACTCGGCTAGACCCAAACCCACTCGGCTAGACCCAAACCCACTCGGCTAGACCCAAACCCATTCGGCTAGACTCAAACCCACTCGGCTACACCCGAACCCACTCGGCTAGACCCAAACCCACTCGGCTAGACCCAAATCCACTCCGCTAGACCCAAACCCACTCGGCTAGACCCAAACCCATTCGGCTAGACCCAAATCCATTCCGCTAGACCCAAACCCACTCCGCTAGACCCAAACCCACTCCGCTAGACTCAAACCCACTCCGCTAGACCCAAACCCACTCGGCTAGACCCAAACCCACTCTGCTAGACCCAAACCCACTCCGCTAGACCCAAACCCACTCGGCTAGACCCAAACCCACTCGGCTAAACCCAAACCCACTCGGCTAGACCCAAACCCACTCGGCCAGACCCAAACCCACTCGGCTAGACCCAAACCCACTGGGCTAGACTCAAACCCACTCGGCTACACCCAAACCCACTCGGCTAGACCCAAACCCACTCGGCTAGACCCAAATCCACTCCGCTAGACCCAAACCCACTCGGCTAGACCCAAACCCATTCGGCTAGACCCAAACCCACTCCGCTAGACCCAAACCCACTCGGCTAGACCCAAACCCACTCGGCTAGACCCAAACCCAATCGGCTACACCCAAAGCCACTCGGCTAGACCCAAACCCACTCGGCTAGACACAAACCCCCTCGGCTAGACCCAAACCCATTCGGCTAGACCCAAACCCACTCGGCTAGACCCAAACCCACTCGGCTAGACCCAAACCCACTCGGCTAGACTCAAACCCACTCGGCTACACCCAAACCCACTCGGCTAGACCCAAACCCACTCGGCTAGACCCAAATCCACTCCGCTAGACCCAAACCCACTCGGCTAGACCCAAACCCATTCGGCTAGACCCAAACCCACTCCGCTAGACCCAAACCCACTCCGCTAGACCCAAACCCACTCCGCTAGACCCAAACATACTCGGCTAGACCCAAACCCACTCGGCTAGACCCAAACCCACTCGGCTACACCCAAACCCACTCGGCTAGACCCAAACCCACTCGGCTAGACCCAAATCCACTCCGCTAGACCCAAACCCACTCGGCTAGACCCAAACCCATTCGGCTAGACCCAAATCCATTCCGCTAGACCCAAACCCACTCCGCTAGACCCAAACCCACTCCGCTAGACTCAAACCCACTCCGCTAGACCCAAACCCACTCGGCTAGACCCAAACCCACTCTGCTAGACCCAAACCCACTCCGCTAGACCCAAACCCACTCGGCTAGACCCAAACCCACTCGGCTAAACCCAAACCCACTCGGCTAGACCCAAACCCACTCGGCCAGACCCAAACCCACTCGGCTAGACCCAAACCCACTGGGCTAGACTCAAACCCACTCGGCTACACCCAAACCCACTCGGCTAGACCCAAACCCACTCGGCTAGACCCAAATCCACTCCGCTAGACCCAAACCCACTCGGCTAGACCCAAACCCATTCGGCTAGACCCAAACCCACTCCGCTAGACCCAAACCCACTCGGCTAGACCCAAACCCACTCGGCTAGACCCAAACCCAATCGGCTACACCCAAAGCCACTCGGCTAGACCCAAACCCACTCGGCTAGACACAAACCCCCTCGGCTAGACCCAAACCCATTCGGCTAGACCCAAACCCACTCGGCTAGACCCAAACCCACTCGGCTAGACCCAAACCCACTCGGCTAGACTCAAACCCACTCGGCTACACCCAAACCCACTCGGCTAGACCCAAACCCACTCGGCTAGACCCAAATCCACTCCGCTAGACCCAAACCCACTCGGCTAGACCCAAACCCATTCGGCTAGACCCAAACCCACTCCGCTAGACCCAAACCCACTCCGCTAGACCCAAACCCACTCCGCTAGACCCAAACATACTCGGCTAGACCCAAACCCACTCGGCTAGACCCAAACCCACTCGGCTAGACCCAAACCCACTCGGCTAGACCCAAACCCACTCGGCTAGACCCAAACCCACTCGGCTAGACCCAAACCCACTCGGCTAGACCCAAACCAACTCGGCCAGACCCAAACCCACTCGGCTAGACCCAAACCCACTCGGCTAGACCCAAACCCACTCGGCTAGACCCAAACCCACTCGGCTAGACCCAAACCCAATCGGCTAGACCCAAACCCACTCGGCTAGACCCAAACCCACTCGGCTAGACCCAAACCCACTCGGCTAGACTCAAACCCACTCGGCTACACCCAAACCCACTCGGCTAGACCCAAACCCACTCGGCTAGACCCAAACCCACTCCGCTAGACCCAAACATACTCGGCTAGACCCAAACCCACTCGGCTAGACCCAAACCCACTCGGCTAGACCCAAACCCACTCGGCTAGACCCAAACCCACTCGGCTAGACCCAAACCCACTCGGCTAGACCCAAACCCACTCGGCTAGACCCAAACCAACTCGGCCAGACCCAAACCCACTCGGCTAGACCCAAACCCACTCGGCTAGACCCAAACCCACTCGGCTAGACCCAAACCCACTCGGCTAGACCCAAACCCAATCGGCTAGACCCAAACCCACTCGGCTAGACCCAAACACACTCGGCTAGACCCAAACCCACTCGGCTAGACCCAAACCCACTCGGCTACACCCAAACCCAATCGGCTACACCCAAAGCCACTCGGCTAGACCCAAACCCACTCGGCTAGACACAAACCCCCTCGGCTAGACCCAAACCCATTCGGCTAGACCCAAACCCACTCGGCTAGACCCAAACCCACTCGGCTCGACCCAAACCACTCGGCTAGATCCAAACCCACTCCGCTAGACACAAACCCACTCCGCTAGACTCAAACCCATTCCGCTAGACCCAAACCCACTCGGCTAGACAAAAACCCACAGAGGCTAGACCCAAACCCACTCGGCTACACCCAAACCCACTCGGCTAGACCCAAACCCACTCGGCTACACCCAAACACACTCGGCTAGACCCAAACCCACTCGGCTAGACCCAAACCCACTCGGCTAGACCCAAACCCACTCGGCTAGACCCAAACCCACTGGGCTAGACCCAAACCCACTCGGCTATACACAAACCCCCTCGGCTAGACCCAAACCCACTCGGCTAGACCCAAACCCACTCGGCTAGACCCAAACCCACTCGGCTAGACCCAAACCCATTCGGCTAGACCCAAACCCACTCGGCTAGACCCAAACCCACTCGGCTAGACCCAAACCCACTCGGCTAGACCCAAACCCACTCGGCTAGACCCAAATCCACTCGGCTAGACCCAAACCCACTCGGCTACTCCCAAACCCACTCGGCTAGACCCAAACCCACTCGGCTAGACCCAAACCAACTAGGCTAGACCAAAACCCACTCGGATAGACCCAAACCCACTCGGCTAGACACAAACCCACTCGGCTAGACCCAAACCCACTCGGCTAGACCCAAACCCACTCGGCTAGACTCAAACCCACTCGGCTAAACCCAAACCCACTCCGCTAGACCCAAATCCACTCCGCTAGACCCAAACCCACTCGGCTAGACCCAAACCCATTCGGCTAGACCCAAACCCACTCCGCTAGACCCAAACCCACTCCGCTAGACCCAAACCCACTCGGCTAGACTCAAACCCACTCCGCTAGACCCAAACCCACTCGGCTAGACCCAAACCCACTCGGCTAGACCCAAACCCACTCGGCTAGACCCAAACCCACTCGGCTAGACCCAAACCCACTCGGCTAGACCCAAACCCACTCGGCTAGACCCAAACCCACTCGGCTAGACCCAAACCAACTCGGCCAGACCCAAACCCACTCGGCTAGACCCAAACCCACTCGGCTAGACCCAAACCCACTCGGCTAGACCCAAACCCACTCGGCTAGACCCAAACCCACTCGGCTAGACCCAAACCCATTCGGCTAGACTCAAACCCACTCGGCTACACCCAAACCCACTCGGCTAGACCCAAACCCACTCGGCTAGACCCAAATCCACTCCGCTAGACCCAAACCCACTCGGCTAGACCCAAACCCATTCGGCTAGACCCAAATCCATTCCGCTAGACCCAAACCCACTCCGCTAGACCCAAACCCACTCCGCTAGACTCAAACCCACTCCGCTAGACCCAAACCCACTCGGCTAGACCCAAACCCACTCTGCTAGACCCAAACCCACTCCGCTAGACCCAAACCCACTCGGCTAGACTCAAACCCACTCGGCTAAACCCAAACCCACTCGGCTAGACCCAAACCCATTCGGCTAGACCCAAACCCACTCCGCTAGACCCAAACCCACTCGGCTAGACCCAAACCCACTCCGCTAGACACAAACCCACTCCGCTAGTCTCAAACCCATTCCGCTAGACCCAAACCCACTCGGCTAGACAAAAACCCACAGAGGCTAGACCCAAACCCACTCGGCTACACCCAAACCCACACGGCTAGACCCAAACCCACTCGGCTACACCCAAACACACTCGGCTAGACCCAAACCCACTCGGCTACACCCAAACACACTCGGCTACACCCAAACCCACTCGGCTAGACCCAAACCCACTCGGCTAGACCCAAACCCATTCGGCTGGACCCAAACCCACTCGGCTAGACCCAAACCCACTCGACCAGACCCAAACCCACTCGGCTAGACCCAAACCCACTCGGCTAGACCCAAATCCAATCGGTTAGACCCAAACCCACTCGGCTACTCCCAAACCCACTCAGCTAGAACCAAACCCACTCGGCTAGACCCAAACCAACTCGGCTAGACCCAAACCCACTCGGATAGACCCAACCCCACTCGGCTAGACACAAACCCACTCGGCTAGACCCAAACCCACTCGGCTAGACCCAAACCCACTCGGCTAGACTCAAACCCACTCGGCTAGACCCAAACCCACTCCACTAGACCCAAACCCACTCGGCTAGACCCAAACCAAATCGGCTACACCCAAAGCCACTCGGCTAGACCCAAACCCACTCGGCTAGACACAAACCCCCTCGGCTAGACCCAAACCCACTCGGCCAGACCCAAACCCACTCGGCTAGACCCAAACCCATTCGGCTAGACCCAAATCCACTCCGCTAGACCCAAACCCACTCCGCTAGACCCAAACCCTCTCCGCTAGACTCAAACCCACTCCGCTAGACCCAAACCCACTCGGCTAGACCCAAACCCACTCGGCTAGACCCAAACCCACTCGGCTAGACGCAAACCAACTCGGCCAGACCCAAACCCACTCGGCTAGACCCAAACCCACTCGGCTAGACCCAAACCCACTCGGCTAGACCCAAACCCACTCGGCTAGACCCAAACCCAATCGGCTAGACCCAAACCCACTCGGCTAGACCCAAACACACTCGGCTAGACCCAAACCCACTCGGCTAGACCCAAACCGACTCGGCTAGACCCAAACCCACTTGGCTAGACCCAAACCCAATCGGCTACACCCAAAGCCACTCGGCTAGACCCAAACCCACTCGGCTAGACACAAACCCCCTCGGCTAGACCCAAACCCATTCGGCTAGACCCAAACCCACTCGGCTAGACCCAAACCCACTCGGCTCGACCCAAACCACTCGGCTAGATCCAAACCCACTCCGCTAGACACAAACCCACTCCACTAGACTCAAACCCATTCCGCTAGACCCAAACCCACTCGGCTGGACAAAAACCCACAAAGGCTAGACCCAAACCCACTCGGCTACACCCAAACCCACTCGGCTAGACACAAACCCACTCGGCTACACCCAAACACACTCGGCTAGACCCAAACCCACTCGGCTAGACCCCAACCCACTCGGCTAGACCCAAACCCCCTCGGCTAGATCCAAACCCACTCGGCTAGACACAAACCCCCTCGGCTAGACCCAAACCCACTCGGCTAGACCCAAATCCACTCGGCTAGACCCAAACCCACTCGGCTACTCCCAAACCCACTCGGCTAGACCCAAACCCACTCGGCTAGACCCAAACCAACTCGGCTAGACCAAAACCCACTCGGCTAGTCCCAAACCCACTCGGCTAGACCCAAACCCACTCGGCTAGACTCAAACCCACTCGGCTAAACCCAAACCCACTCCGCTAGACCCAAATCCACTCCGCTAGACCCAAACCCACTCGGCTAGACCCACACCCATTCGGCTAGACCCAAACCCACTCCGCTAGACCCAAACCCACTCCGCTAGACCCAAACCCACTCGGCTAGACTCAAACCCACTCCGCTAGACCCAAACCCACTCGGCTAGACCCAAACCCACTCGGCTAGACCCAAACCCACTCGGCTAGACCCAAACCCACTCGGCTAGACCCAAACCAACTCGGCCAGACCCAAACCCACTCGGCTAGACCCAAACCCACTCGGCTAGACCCAAACCCACTCGGCTAGACCCAAACCCACTCGGCTAGACCCAAACCCAATCGGCTAGACCCAAACCCACTCGGATAGACCCAAACACACTCGGCTAGACCCAAACCCACTCGGCTAGACCCAAACCGACTCGGCTAGACCCAAACCCACTCGGCTAGTCCCAAACCCAATCGGCTACACCCAAAGCCACTCGGCTAGACCCAAACCCACTCGGCTAGACACAAACCCCCTCGGCTAGACCCAAACCCACTCGGCTAGACCCAAATCCACTCGGCTATACCCAAACCCACTCGGCTCGACCCAAACCACTCGGCTAGATCCAAACCCACTCCGCTAGACACAAACCCACTCTGCTAGACTCAAACCCATTCCGCTAGACCCAAACCCACAGAGGCTAGACCCAAACCCACAGAGGCTAGACCCAAACCCACTCGGCTACACCCAAACACACTCGGCTAGACCCAAACCCACTCGGCTAGACACAAACCCCCTCGGCTAGACCCAAACCCATTCGGCTAGACCCAAACCCACTCGGCTAGACCCAAACCCACTCGGCTCGACCCAAACCACTCGGCTAGATCCAAACCCACTCCGCTAGACACAAACCCACTCCGCTAGACTCAAACCCATTCCGCTAGACCCAAACCCACTCGGCTAGACAAAAACCCACGGAGGCTAGACCCAAACCCACTCGGCTACACCCAAACCCACTCGGCTAGACCCAAACCCACTCGGCTACACCCAAGCACACTCGGCTAGACCCAAACCCACTCGGCTACACCCAAACACACTCGGCTAGACCCAAACCCACTCGGCTAGACCCAAACCCACTCGGCTAGACCCAAACCCATTCGGCTAGACCCAAACCCACTCGGCTAGACCCAAACCCACTCGGCTAGACACAAACCCACTCGGCTGGACCCAAACCCACTCGGCTAGACCCAAATCCACTCGGCTAGACCCAAACCCACTCGGCTACTCCCAAACCCACTCAGCTAGAACCAAACCCACTCGGCTAGACCCAAACCAACTCGGCTAGACCCAAACCCACTCAGATAGACCCAAACCCACTCGGCTAGACACAAACCCACTCGGCTAGACCCAAACCCACTCGGCTAGACACAAACCCACTCGGCTAGACTCAAACCCACTCGGCTAGACCCAAACCCACTCCACTAGACCCAAACCCACTCGGCTAGACCCAAACCCAATCGGCTACACCCAAAGCCACTGGGCTAGACCCAAACCCACTCGGCTAGACACAAACCCCCTCGGCTAGACCCAAACCCACTCGGCCAGACCCAAACCCACTCGGCTAGACCCAAACCCACTCGGCTCGACCCAAACCACTCGACTAGATCCAAACCCACTCCGCTAGACACAAACCCACTCCGCTAGACTCAAACCCACTCGGCTAGACACAAACCCCCTCGGCTAGACCCAAACCCACTCGGCTAGACCCAAACCCACTCGGCTAGATCCAAACCCACTCGGCTAGACCCAAACCCATTCGGCTAGACCCAAACCCACTCGGCTAGACCCAAACCCACTCGGCTAGACCCAAACCCACTCGGCTAGACCCAAACCCACTCGGCTAGACCCAAATCCACTCGGCTAGACCCAAACCCACTCGGCTACTCCCAAACCCACTCGGCTAGACCCAAACCCACTCGGCTAGACCCAAACCAACTCGGCTAGACCAAAACCCACTCGGATAGACCCAAACCCACTCGGCTAGACACAAACCCACTCGGCCAGACCCAAACCCACTCGGCTAGACCCAAACCCACTCGGCTAGACTCAAACCCACTCGGCTAAACCCAAACCCACTCCGCTAGACCCAAATCCACTCCGCTAGACCTAAACCCACTCGGCTAGACCCAAACCCATTCGGCTAGACCCAAACCCACTCCGCTAGACCCAAACCCACTCCGCTAGACCCAAACCCACTCGGCTAGACTCAAACCCACTCCGCTAGACCCAAACCCACTCGGCTAGACCCAAACCCACTCGGCTAGACCCAAACCCACTCGGCTAGACCCAAACCCACTCGGCTAGACCCAAACCCACTCGGCTAGACCCAAACCCACTCGGCTAGACCCAAAACAACTCGGCCAGACCCAAACCCACTCGGCTAGACCCAAACCCACTCGGCTAGACCCAAACCCACTCGGCTAGACCCAAACCCAATCGGCTAGACCCAAACCCACTCGGCTAGACCCAAACCCACTCGGCTACACCCAAACCCACTCGGCTAGACCCAAACCCACTCGGCTAGACCCAAACCAACTCGGCTAGACCAAAACCCACTCGGCTAGACCCAAACCCACTCGGCTAGACCCAAACCCACTCGGCTAGACTCAAACCCACTCGGCTAAACACAAACCCACTCCGCTGGACCCAAATCCACTCCGCTAGACCCAAACCCACTCGGCTAGACCCAAACCCATTCGGCTAGACCCAAACCCACTCGGCTTGACCCAAACCCCCTCGGCTAGACCCAAACACTTTCGGCTAGATCCAGACCAACTCGGCTAGACCCAAACCCACTCGACTAGACCCAATCCCACTCAGCTAGACCCAAACCCACTCGGCTAGACACAAACCCACTCGGTTAGACCCAAACCCACTCGGCTAGACCCAAACCCACTCGGCTAGACCCAAACCCACTCGGCTAGACCCAAACCAACTCGGCCAGACCCAAACCCACTCAGCTAGACCCAAACCCACTCGGCTAGACCCAAACCCACTCGGCTAGACCCAAACCCACTCGGCTACACCCAAACCCAATCGGCTAGACCCAAACCCACTCGGCTAGACCCAAACACACTCGGCTAGACCCAAACCCACTCGGCTAGACCCAAACCGACTCGGCTAGACCCAAACCCACTCGGCTAGTCCCAAACCCAATCGGCTACACCCAAAGCCACTCGGCTAGACCCAAACCCACTCGGCTAGACACAAACCCCCTCGGCTAGACCCAAACCCACTCGGCTAGACCCAAACCCACTCGGCTATACCCAAACCCACTCGGCTCGACCCAAACCACTCGGCTAGATCCAAACCCACTCCGCTAGACACAAACCCACTCTGCTAGACTCAAACCCATTCCGCTAGACCCAAACCCACAGAGGCTAGACCCAAACCCACTCCGCTAGACCCAAACCCACACCGCTAGACCCAAACCCACTCGGCTAGACCCAAATCCACTCCGCTGGACCCAAACCCACTCGGCTGGACCCAAACCCACTCGGCTAGACCCAAACCCACTCGGCTAGACCCAAACCCAATCGGCTAGACCCAAACCCACTCGGCTAGACACAAACCCACTCGGCTAGACCCAAACCCACTCGGCTAGACCCAAACCCACTCGGCTAGACCCAAACCCACTCGGCTCGACCCAAACCCACTCGGCTAGACCCAAACACACTCGGGTAGACCCAAACCCACTCCGCTAGACCCAAACCCACTCCGCTAGACCCAAACCAACTCGGCTAGACCCAAACCCACTCGGCTAGACCCAAACCCGACTCCGCTAGACACAAACCCACTCGGCTAGACCCAAACCCACTCGGCTAGACCCAAACCCACTCGGCTAGACCCAAACCCACTCGGCTCGACCCAAACCCACTCGGCTAGACCCAACACACACTCGGGTAGACCCAAACCCACTCGGCTAGACCCAAACACACTCGGCTAGACCAAAACCCATTCGGCTAGACCCAAACCCATTCGGCTAGACCCAAACCCACTCGGCTAGTCCCAAACCCACTCGGCTACACCCAAACCCACTCCGCTAGACCCAAACCCACTCCGCTAGACCCAAACCCACTCCGCTAGACCCAAACCAACTCGGCTAGACCCAAACCCACTCGGCTAGACCCAAACCCGACTCCGGTAGACCCAAACCCGCTCCGCTAGACCCAAACCCACTCCGCTAGACCCAAACCCACTCCGCTAGACACAAACCCACTCCGCTAGACCCAAACCCACTTGGCTACACCGAAACCCACTCGGCTAAACCCAAACCCACTCGTCTAGACCCAAACCCACTCGGCTAGACCCAAACCCACTCGGCTACAACCAAACCCACTCCGCTAGACCCAAACCCACTCGGCTAGACGCAAACCCACTCGGCTAGACCCAAACACACTCGGCTAGACCCAAACCCACTCGGCTAGACCCAAACCCACTTGGCTAGACTCAAACCCACTCGGCTACACCCAAACCCACTCGGCTACACCCAAACCCACTCGGCTACACCCAAACCCACTCGGCTAGACCCAAATCCACTCGGCTAGACCCAAACCCACTCGGCTACTCCCAAACCCACTCAGCTAGAACCAAACCCACTCGGCTAGACCCAAACCAACTCGGCTAGACCCAAACCCACTCAGATAGACCCAAACCCACTCGGCTAGACACAAACCCACTCGGCTAGACCCAAACCCACTCGGCTAGACACAAACCCACTCGGCTAGACTCAAACCCACTCGGCTAGACCCAAACCCACTCCACTAGACCCAAACCCACTCGGCTAGACCCAAACCCAATCGGCTACACCCAAAGCCACTCGGCTAGACCCAAACCCACTCGGCTAGACACAAACCCCCTCGGCTAGACCCAAACCCACTCGGCCAGACCCAAACCCACTCGGCTAGACCCAAACCCACTCGGCTCGACCCAAACCACTCGACTAGATCCAAACCCACTCCGCTAGACACAAACCCACTCCGCTAGACTCAAACCCACTCGGCTAGACACAAACCCCCTCGGCTAGACCCAAACCCACTCGGCTAGACCCAAACCCACTCGGCTAGATCCAAACCCAATCGGCTAGACCCAAACCCATTCGGCTAGACCCAAACCCACTCGGCTAGACCCAAACCCACTCGGCTAGACCCAAACCCACTCGGCTAGACCCAAACCCACTCGGCTAGACCCAAATCCACTCGGCTAGACCCAAACCCACTCGGCTACTCCCAAACCCACTCGGCTAGACCCAAACCCACTCGGCTAGACCCAAACCAACTCGGCTAGACCAAAACCCACTCGGATAGACCCAAGCCCACTCGGCTAGACACAAACCCACTCGGCCAGACCCAAACCCACTCGGCTAGACCCAAACCCACTCGGCTAGACTCAAACCCACTCGGCTAAACCCAAACCCACTCCGCTAGACCCAAATCCACTCCGCTAGACCTAAACCCACTCGGCTAGACCCAAACCCATTCGGCTAGACCCAAACCCACTCGGCTAGACCCAAACCCACTCGGCTAGACCCAAACCCACTCGGCTAGACCCAAAACAACTCGGCCAGACCCAAACCCACTCGGCTAGACCCAAACCCACTCGGCTAGACCCAAACCCACTCGGCTAGACCCAAACCCAATCGGCTAGACCCAAACCCACTCGGCTAGACCCAAACCCACTCGGCTACACCCAAACCCACTCGGCTAGACCCAAACCCACTCGGCTAGACCCAAACCAACTCGGCTAGACCAAAACCCACTCGGCTAGACCCAAACCCACTCGGCTAGACCCAAACCCACTCGGCTAGACTCAAACCCACTCGGCTAAACACAAACCCACTCCGCTAGACCCAAATCCACTCCGCTAGACCCAAACCCACTCGGCTAGACCCAAACCCATTCGGCTAGACCCAAACCCACTCCGCTAGACCCAAACCCACTCCGCTAGACCCAAACCCACTCGGCTAGACTCAAACCCACTCCGCTAGACCCAAACCCACTCGGCTAGACCCACACCCACTCGGCTAGACCCAAACCCACTCGGCTAGACCCAAACCCACTCGGCTAGACCCAAACCCACTCGGCTAGACCCAAACCAACTCGGCTAGAACCAAACCCACTCGGCTAGACCCAAACCCGACTCCGGTAGACCCAAACCCGCTCCGCTAGACCCAAACCCACTCCGCTAGACCCAAACCCACTCCGCTAGACACAAACCCACTCCGCTAGACCCAAACCCACTTGGCTACACCGAAACCCACTCGGCTAAACCCAAACCCACTCGTCTAGACCCAAACCCACTCGGCTAGACCCAAACCCACTCGGCTACAACCAAACCCACTCCGCTAGACCCAAACCCACTCGGCTAGACGCAAACCCACTCGGCTAGACCCAAACACACTCGGCTAGACCCAAACCCACTCGGCTAGACCCAAACCCACTTGGCTAGACTCAAACCCACTTGGCTACACCCAAACCCACTCGGCTACACCCAAACCCACTCGGCTACACCCAAACCCACTCGGCTAGACCCAAATCCACTCGGCTAGACCCAACCCCACTCGGCTACTCCCAAACCCACTCAGCTAGAACCAAACCCACTCGGCTAGACCCAAACCAACTCGGCTAGACCCAAACCCACTCAGATAGACCCAAACCCACTCGGCTAGACACAAACCCACTCGGCTAGACCCAAACCCACTCGGCTAGACACAAACCCACTCGGCTAGACTCAAACCCACTCGGCTAGACCCAAACCCACTCCACTAGACCCAAACCCACTCGGCTAGACCCAAACCCAATCGGCTACACCCAAAGCCACTCGGCTAGACCCAAACCCACTCGGCTAGACACAAACCCCCTCGGCTAGACCCAAACCCACTCGGCCAGACCCAAACCCACTCGGCTAGACCCAAACCCACTCGGCTCGACCCAAACCACTCGACTAGATCCAAACCCACTCCGCTAGACACAAACCCACTCCGCTAGACTCAAACCCACTCGGCTAGACACAAACCCCCTCGGCTAGACCCAAACCCACTCGGCTAGACCCAAACCCACTCGGCTAGATCCAAACCCAATCGGCTAGACCCAAACCCATTCGGATAGACCCAAACCCACTCGGCTAGACCCAAACCCACTCGGCTAGACCCAAACCCACTCGGCTAGACCCAAACCCACTCGGCTAGACCCAAATCCACTCGGCTAGACCCAAACCCACTCGGCTACTCCCAAACCCACTCGGTTAGACCCAAACCCACTCGGCTAGACCCAAACCAACTCGGCTAGACCAAAACCCACTCGGATAGACCCAAACCCACTCGGCTAGACACAAACCCACTCGGCCAGACCCAAACCCACTCGGCTAGACCCAAACCCACTCGGCTAGACTCAAACCCACTCGGCTAAACCCAAACCCACTCCGCTAGACCCAAATCCACTCCGCTAGACCTAAACCCACTCGGCTAGACCCAAACCCATTCGGCTAGACCCAAACCCACTCCGCTAGACCCAAACCCACTCCGCTAGACCCAAACCCACTCGGCTAGACTCAAACCCACTCCGCTAGACCCAAACCCACTCGGCTAGACCCAAACCCACTCGGCTAGACCCAAACCCACTCGGCTAGACCCAAACCCACTCGGCTAGACCCAAACCCACTCGGCTAGACCCAAACCCACTCGGCTAGACCCAAAACAACTCGGCCAGACCCAAACCCACTCGGCTAGACCCAAACCCACTCGGCTAGACCCAAACCCACTCGGCTAGACCCAAACCCAATCGGCTAGACCCAAACCCACTCGGCTAGACCCAAACCCACTCGGCTACACCCAAACCCACTCGGCTAGACCCAAACCCACTCGGCTAGACCCAAACCAACTCGGCTAGACCAAAACCCACTCGGCTAGACCCAAACCCACTCGGCTAGACCCAAACCCACTTGGCTAGACTCAAACCCACTCGGCTAAACACAAACCCACTCCGCTAGACCCAAATCCACTCCGCTAGACCCAAACCCACTCGGCTAGACCCAAACCCATTCGGCTAGACCCAAACCCACTCCGCTAGACCCAAACCCACTCCGCTAGACCCAAACCCACTCGGCTAGACTAAAACCCACTCCGCTAGACCCAAACCCACTCGGCTAGACCCACACCCACTCGGCTAGACCCAAACCCACTCGGCTAGACCCAAACCCACTCGGCTAGACCCAAACCCACTCGGCTAGACCCAAACCCACTCGGCTAGACCCAAACCCACTCGGCTAGACCCAAACCAACTCGGCCAGACCCAAACCCACTCGGCTAGACCCAAACCCACTCGGCTAGACCCAAACCCACTCGGCTAGACCCAAACCCACTCGGCTAGACCCAAACCCAATCGGCTAGACCCAAACCCACTCGGCTAGACCCAAACACACTCGGCTAGACCCAAACCCACTCGGCTAGACCCAAACCAACTCGGCTAGACCCAAACCCACTCGGCTAGTCCCAAACCCAATCGGCTACACCCAAAGCCACTCGGCTAGACCCAAACCCACTCGGCTAGACACAAACCCCCTCGGCTAGACCCAAACCCACTCGGCTAGACCCAAACCCACTCGGCTATACCCAAACCCACTCGGCTCGACCCAAACCACTCGGCTAGATCCAAACCCACTCCGCTAGACACAAACCCACTCTGCTAGACTCAAACCCATTCCGCTAGACCCAAACACACAGAGGCTAGACCCAAACCCACTCCGCTAGACCCAAACCCACACCGCTAGACCCAAACCCACTCGGCTAGACCCAAATCCACTCCGCTGGACCCAAACCCACTCGGCTGGACCCAAACCCACTCGGCTAGACCCAAACCCACTCGGCTAGACCCAAACCCAATCGGCTAGACCCAAACCCACTCGGCTAGACACAAACCCACTCGGCTAGACCCAAACCCACTCGGCTAGACCCAAACCCACTCGGCTAGACCCAAACCCACTCGGCTCGACCCAAACCCACTCGGCTAGACCCAAACACACTCGGGTAGACCCAAACCCACTCGGCTAGACCCAAACACACTCGGCTAGACCAAAACCCATTCGGCTAGACCCAAACCCATTCGGCTAGACCCAAACCCACTCGGCTAGTCCCAAACCCACTCGGCTACACCCAAACCCACTCCGCTAGACCCAAACCCACTCCGCTAGACCCAAACCCACTCCGCTAGACCCAAACCAACTCGGCTAGACCCAAACCCACTCGGCTAGACCCAAACCCGACTCCGCTAGACCCAAACCCGCTCCGCTAGACCCAAACCCACTCCGCTAGACCCAAACCCACTCCGCTAGACACAAACCCACTCCGCTAGACCCAAACCCACTTGGCTACACCGAAACCCACTCGGCTAAACCCAAACCCACTCGTCTAGACCCAAACCCACTCGGCTAGACCCAAACCCACTCGGCTACAACCAAACCCACTCCGCTAGACCCAAACCCACTCGGCTAGACGCAAACCCACTCGGCTAGACCCAAACACACTCGGCTAGACCCAAACCCACTCGGCTAGACCCAAACCCACTTGGCTAGACTCAAACCCACTCGGCTAGACCCAAATCCACTCGGCTAGACCCAAACCCACTCGGCTGGACCCAAACCCACTCGGCTAGACCCAAACCCACTCGTCTAGACCCAAACCCACTCGGCTACACCCAAACCCACTCCGCTAGACCCAAACCCACACCGCTAGACCCAAACCCACTCGGCTAGACCCAAATCCACTCCGCTAGACCCAAACCCACTCGGCTGGACCCAAACCCACTCGGCTAGACCCAAACCCACTCGGCTAGACCCAAACCCAATCGGCTAGACCCAAACCCACTCGGCTAGACACAAACCCACTCGGCTAGACCCAAACCCACTCGGCTAGACCCAAACCCACTCGGCTAGACCCAAACCCACTCGGCTCGACCCAAACCCACTCGGCTAGACCCAAACACACTCGGGTAGACCCAAACCCACTCGGCTAGACCCAAACACACTCGGCTAGACCAAAACCCATTCGGCTAGACCCAAACCCATTCGGCTAGACCCAAACCCACTCGGCTAGTCCCAAACCCACTCGGCTACACCCAAACCCACTCCGCTAGACCCAAACCCACTCCGCTAGACCCAAACCCACTCCGCTAGACCCAAACCAACTCGGCTAGACCCAAACCCACTCGGCTAGACCCAAACCCGACTCCAGTAGACCCAAACCCGCTCCGCTAGACCCAAACCCACTCCGCTAGACCCAAACTCACACCGCTAGACCCAAACCCACTCGGCTAGACCCAAATCCACTCCGCTAGACCCAAACCCACTCGGCTGGACCCAAACCCACTCGGCTAGACCCAAACCCACTCGGCTAGACCCAAACCCAATCGGCTAGACCCAAACCCACTCGGCTAGACACAAACCCACTCGGCTAGACCCAAACCCACTCGGCTAGACCCAAACCCACTCGGCTAGACCCAAACCCACTCGGCTCGACCCAAACCCACTCGGCTAGACCCAAACACACTCGGGTAGACCCAAACCCACTCGGCTAGACCCAAACACACTCGGCTAGACCAAAACCCATTCGGCTAGACCCAAACCCATTCGGCTAGACCCAAACCCACTCGGCTAGTCCCAAACCCACTCGGCTACACCCAAACCCACTCCGCTAGACCCAAACCCACTCCGCTAGACCCAAACCCACTCCGCTAGACCCAAACCAACTCGGCTAGACCCAAACCCACTCGGCTAGACCCAAACCCGACTCCAGTAGACCCAAACCCGCTCCGCTAGACCCAAACCCACTCCGCTAGACCCAAACCCACTCCGCTAGACACAAACCCACTCCGCTAGACCCAAACCCACTTGGCTACACCGAAACCCACTCGGCTAAACCCAAACCCACTCGTCTAGACCCAAACCCACTCGGCTAGACCCAAACCCACTCGGCTACAACCAAACCCACTCCGCTAGACCCAAACCCACTCGGCTAGACGCAAACCCACTCGGCTAGACCCAAACACACTCGGCTAGACCCAAACCCACTCGGCTAGACCCAAACCCACTTGGCTAGACTCAAACCCACTCGGCTACACCCAAACCCACTCGGCTACACCCAAACCCACTCGGCTACACCCAAACCCACTCGGCTATACCCAAACTCATTCGGCTAGACGTAAACCCACTCGGCTATACCCAAACCCACTCGGGCAGACCCAAACCCACTCGGCTAGACCCACACCCACTCGGCTAGACCCAAACCCACTCGGCTAGACCCAAACCCACTCGGCTAGACCCAAACACTTTCGGCTAGACCCAGACCCACTCGGCTAGACCCAAACCCACTCAGCTAGACCCAAACCCATTCAGCTAGATGCAAACCCACTCGGCTAGACCGAAACCCACTCGGCTAGTCCCAAACCCACTCGGCTAGACCCAAACCCACTCGGCTGGACCCAAACCCACTCGGCTAGACCCAAACCCACTCGGCTAGACCCAAACCCAGTCGGCTACGCCCAAACCCACACGGCTAGACCCAAACCCACTCGGCTGGACCCAAACCCACTCGGCTAGACCCAAACCCACTCGGCTAGACCCAAACCCACTCGGCTACACCCAAACCCACACCGCTAGACCCAAATAACTCGGCTAGACCCAAACCCACTCGGCTAGACCCAAACCCACTCGGCTAGACCCAAACCCACTCCGCTAGACCCAAACCAACTCGGCTAGACCCAAACGCGCTCGGCTAGACCCAAACCCAATCGGCTAGACCCAAACCCACTCGGCTACACCCAAACCCACTCCGCTAGACCCAAACCCACACCGCTAGACCCAAACCCACTCGGCTAGACCCAAATCCACTCCGCTAGACCCAAACCCACTCGGCTGGACCCAAACCCACTCGGCTAGACCCAAACCCACTCGTCTAGACCCAAACCCACTCAGCTACAACCAAACCCACTCCGCTAGACCCAAACCCACACCGCTAGATCCAAACCCACTCGGCTAGACCCAAACGGACTCGGCCAGAACCAAACCCACTCCGCTAGACCCAAACCCACTCGGCTAGACCGAAACCCACTCGGCTAGACCCAAACCCACTCGTCTAGACCCAAACCCACTCGGCTAGACCCAACCCCACTCGGCTATACCCAAACCCAAACCCACTCCGCTAGACCCAAACCCACTTGGCTAGACCAAAACCCAATCGGCTAGACCCAAACCCACTCGGCTAGACCCAAACCCACTCGGCTAGACCCAAACCCACGCGGCTACACCCAAACCCACTCCGCTAGACCCAAACCCACTATGCTAGACCCAAACCCACTCGGCTAGACCGAAACCCACGCGGCTAGACCGAAACCCACTCGGCTAGACCCAAACATACTTGGCTAGACCCAAACCAACTCGGCTGGACCCAAACCCACTCAGCTAGTCCCAAACCCACTCGGCTAGACCCAACCCCACTCGGCTAGAACCAAACCCACACGGCTAGACCAAAACCCACTCGGCTACACCCAAACCCACTCGGCTAGACCGAAACCCACTCGGCTAGGCCCAAACATACTCGGCTAGACCCAAACCAACTCGGCTGGACCCAAACCCACTCGGCTACACCCAAACCCACTACGCTAGACCCAAACCCACTCGGCTAGACCCAAAACCACTTGGCTAGACCCAAACCCACTCGGCTCGACCCAAATACACTCGGCTTCAACCAAAACCACTCGGCTAGACCCAAACCCACTCGGCTAGACCCCAACCCACTCGGCTAGTCCCAAACCCACTCGGCTAGACCTAACCCCACTCGGCTAGAACCAAACCCACACGGCTAGACCCAAACCCACTCGGCTACACCCAAACCCACTCGGCTAGACCGAAACCCACTCGGTTAGACCCAAACATACTCGGCTAGACCCAAACCAACTCGGCTGGACCCAAACCCACTCGGCTGGACCCAAACCCACTCGGCTACACCCAAACCCACTACGCTAGACCCAAACCCACTCGGCTAGACCCAAAACCACTTGGCAAGACCCAAACCCACTCGGCTGGACCCAAATACACTCGGCTTGAACCAAAACCACTCGGCTAGACCCAAACCCACTCGGCTAGACCCCAACCCACTCGGCTAGTCCCAAACCCACTCGGTGAGACCCAACCCCACTCGGCTAGAACCAAACCCACACGGCTAGACCAAAACCCACTCGGCTACACCCAAACCCACTCGGCTAGACCGAAACCCACTCGGCTAGGCCCAAACATACTCGGCTAGACCCAAACCACTCGGCTAGACCCAAACCCACTCGGCTAGACCCAAACCCACTCGGCTAGACCCAAACACTTTCGGCTAGACCCAGACCCACTCGGCTAGACCCAAACCCACTCAGCTAGACCCAAACCAATTCAGCTAGATGCAAACCCACTCGGCTAGACCGAAACCCACTCGGCTAGTCCCAAACCCACTCGGCTAGACCCAAACCCACTCGGCTGGACCCAAACCCACTCGGCTAGACCCAAACCCACTCGGCTAGACCCAAACCCAGTCGGCTACGCCCAAACCCACACGGCTAGACCCAAACCCACTCGGCTGGACCCAAACCCACTCGGCTAGACCCAAACCCACTCGGCTAGACCCAAACCCACTCGGCTAGACCCAAACCCACTCGGCTAGTCCCAAACCCACTCGGCTAGATCCAAACCCACTCGGCTGCACCCAAACCCACTCGGCTAGACTCAAACCCACTCGGCTAGACCCAAACCCACTCGGCTAGACCCAAACCCACTCGGCTACACCCAAACCCACACCGCTAGACCCAAATAACTCGGCTAGACTCAAACCCACTCGGCTAGACCCAAACCCACTCGGCTAGACCCAAACCCACTCGGCTACACCCAAACCCACACCGCTAGACCCAAACCCACTTGGCTACACCGAAACCCACTCGGCTAAACCCAAACCCACTCGTCTAGACCCAAACCCAATCGGCTAGACCCAAACCCACTCGGCTACACCCAAACCCACTCCGCTAGACCCAAACCCACACCGCTAGACCCAAACCCACTCCGCTAGACCCAAACCCACTCGGCTGGACCCAAACCCACTCGGCTAGACCCAAACCCACTCGTCTAGACCCAAACCCACTCAGCTACAACCAAACCCACTCCGCTAGACCCAAACCCACACCGCTAGATCCAAACCCACTCGGCTAGACTCAAACGGACTCGGCCAGAACCAAACCCACTCCGCTAGACCCAAACCCACTCGGCTAGACCGAAACCCACTCGGCTAGACCCAAACCCACTCGTCTAGACCCAAACCCACTCTGCTAGACCCAACCCCACTCGGCTATACCCAAACCCAAACCCACTCCGCTAGACCCAAACCCACTTGGCTAGACCCAAACCCAATCGGCTAGACCCAAACCCACTCGGCTAGACCCAAACCCACTCGGCTAGACCCAAACCCACGCGGCTACACCCAAACCCACTCCGCTAGACCCAAACCCACTATGCTAGACCCAAACCCACTCGGCTAGACCGAAACCCACGCGGCTAGACCGAAACCCACTCGTCTAGACCCAAACCCACTCAGCTACAACCAAACCCACTCCGCTAGACCCAAACCCACACCGCTAGATCCAAACCCACTCGGCTAGACCCAAACGGACTCGGCCAGAACCAAACCCACTCCGCTAGACCCAAACCCACTCGGCTAGACCGAAACCCACTCGGCTAGACCCAAACCCACTCGTCTAGACCCAAACCCACTCGGCTAGACCCAACCCCACTCGGCTATACCCAAACCCAAACCCACTCCGCTAGACCCAAACCCACTTGGCTAGACCAAAACCCAATCGGCTAGACCCAAACCCACTCGGCTAGACCCAAACCCACTCGGCTAGACCCAAACCCACGCGGCTACACCCAAACCCACTCCGCTAGACCCAAACCCACTATGCTAGACCCAAACCCACTCGGCTAGACCGAAACCCACGCGGCTAGACCGAAACCCACTCGGCTAGACCCAAACATACTTGGCTAGACCCAAACCAACTCGGCTGGACCCAAACCCACTCAGCTAGTCCCAAACCCACTCGGCTAGACCCAACCCCACTCGGCTAGAACCAAACCCACACGGCTAGACCAAAACCCACTCGGCTACACCCAAACCCACTCGGCTAGACCGAAACCCACACGGCTAGGCCCAAACATACTCGGCTAGACCCAAACCAACTCGGCTGGACCCAAACCCACTCGGCTACACAGAAACCCACTACGCTAGACCCAAACCCACTCGGCTAGACCCAAAACCACTTGGCTAGACCCAAACCCACTCGGCTCGACCCAAATACACTCGGCTTCAACCAAAACCACTCGGCTAGACCCAAACCCACTCGGCTAGACCCCAACCCACTCGGCTAGTCCCAAACCCACTCGGCTAGACCTAACCCCACTCGGCTAGAACCAAACCCACACGGCTAGACCCAAACCCACTCGGCTACACCCAAACCCACTCGGCTAGACCGAAACCCACTCGGTTAGACCCAAACATACTCGGCTAGACCCAAACCAGCTCGGCTGGACCCAAACCCACTCGGCTGGACCCAAACCCACTCGGCTACACCCAAACCCACTACGCTAGACCCAAACCCACTCGGCTAGACCCAAAACCACTTGGCAAGACCCAAACCCACTCGGCTGGACCCAAATACACTCGGCTTGAACCAAAACCACTCGGCTAGACCCAAACCCACTCGGCTAGACCCCAACCCACTCGGCTAGTCCCAAACCCACTCGGTGAGACCCAACCCCACTCGGCTAGAACCAAACCCACACGGCTAGACCAAAACCCACTCGGCTACACCCAAACCCACTCGGCTAGACCGAAACCCACTCGGCTAGGCCCAAACATACTCGGCTAGACCCAAACCACTCGGCTAGACCCAAACCCACTCGGCTAGACCCAAACCCACTCGGCTAGACCCAAACACTTTCGGCTAGACCCAGACCCACTCGGCTAGACCCAAACCCACTCAGCTAGACCCAAACCAATTCAGCTAGATGCAAACCCACTCGGCTAGACCGAAACCCACTCGGCTAGTCCCAAACCCACTCGGCTAGACCCAAACCCACTCGGCTGGACCCAAACCCACTCGGCTAGACCCAAACCCACTCGGCTAGACCCAAACCCAGTCGGCTACGCCCAAACCCACACGGCTAGACCCAAACCCACTCGGCTGGACCCAAACCCACTCGGCTAGACCCAAACCCACTCGGCTAGACCCAAACCCACTCGGCTAGACCCAAACCCACTCGGCTAGTCCCAAACCCACTCGGCTAGATCCAAACCCACTCGGCTGCACCCAAACCCACTCGGCTAGACTCAAACCCACTCGGCTAGACCCAAACCCACTCGGCTAGACCCAAACCCACTCGGCTACACCCAAACCCACACCGCTAGACCCAAATAACTCGGCTAGACCCAAACCCACTCGGCTAGACCCAAACCCACTTGGCTAGACCCAAACCCACTCCGCTAGACCCAAACCAACTCGGCTAGACCCAAACGCGCTCGGCTAGACCCAAACCCAATCGGCTAGACCCAAACCCACTCGGCTACACCCAAACCCACTCCGCTAGACCCAAACCCACACCGCTAGACCCAAACCCACTCCGCTAGACCCAAACCCACTCGGCTGGACCCAAACCCACTCGGCTAGACCCAAACCCACTCGTCTAGACCCAAACCCACTCAGCTACAACCAAACCCACTCCGCTAGACCCAAACCCACACCGCTAGATCCAAACCCACTCGGCTAGACCCAAACGGACTCGGCCAGAACCAAACCCACTCCGCTAGACCCAAACCCACTCGGCTAGACCGAAACCCACTCGGCTAGACCCAAACCCACTCGTCTAGACCCAAACCCACTCTGCTAGACCCAACCCCACTCGGCTATACCCAAACCCAAACCCACTCCGCTAGACCCAAACCCACTTGGCTAGACCCAAACCCAATCGGCTAGACCCAAACCCACTCGGCTAGACCCAAACCCACTCGGCTAGACCCAAACCCACGCGGCTACACCCAAACCCACTCCGCTAGACCCAAACCCACTATGCTAGACCCAAACCCACTCGGCTAGACCGAAACCCACGCGGCTAGACCGAAACCCACTCGGCTAGACCCAACCCCACTCGGCTAGAACCAAACCCACACGGCTAGACCAAAACCCACTCGGCTACACCCAAACCCAATCGGCTAGACCGAAACCCACTCGGCTAGGCCCAAACATACTCGGCTAGACCCAAACCAACTCGGCTGGACCCAAACCCACTCGGCTACACCCAAACCCACTACGCTAGACCCAAACCCACTCGGCTAGACCCAAAACCACTTGGCTAGACCCAAACCCACTCGGCTCGACCCAAATACACTCGGCTTGAACCAAAACCACTCGGCTAGACCCAAACCCACTCGGCTAGACCCCAACCCACTCGGCTAGTCCCAAACCCACTCGGCTAGACCTAACCCCACTCGGCTAGAACCAAACCCACACGGCTAGACCCAAACCCACTCGGCTACACCCAAACCCACTCGGCTAGACCGAAACCCACTCGGTTAGACCCAAACATACTCGGCTAGACCCAAACCAACTGCGCTGGACCCAAACCCACTCGGCTACACCCAAACCCACTCCACTAGACCCAAACCCACTCGGCTAGACCCAAAACCACTTGGCAAGACCCAAACCCACTCGGCTGGACCCAAATGCACTCGGCTTGAACCAAAACCACTCGGCTAGACCCAAACCCACTCGGCTAGACCCCAACCCACTCGGCTAGTCCCAAACCCACTCGGTGAGACCCAACCCCACTCGGGTAGAACCAAACCCACACGGCTAGACCCAAACCCACTCGGCTACACCCAAACCCACTCGGCTAGACCCAAACCCACTCGGCTAGACCCAAACCCACTCAGCTACACCCAAACCCACTCGGCTAGACCCAAACCCACCCGGCTACACCCAAACCCACTCCACTAGACCGAAACCCACTCCGCCAGACCCAAACCCACTCGGCTAGACCCAAACCCAATCGGCTAGACCGAAACCCACTCCGCTAGAACCCAACCCACCCCGCTAGACCCAAACCCACTCGGCTAGTCCCAAACCCACTCGGCTAGACCCAAGCGGACTCGGCCAGACCCAAACCCACTCCGCTAGACCCAAACCCACTCGGCTAGACCGAAACCCACTCGGCTAGACCCAAACCCACTCGTCTAGACCCAAACCCACTCGGCTACACCCAAACCCACTCGGCTAGACCCAAACCCACCCGGCTACACCCAAACCCACTCCACTAGACCGAAACCCACTCCGCCAGACCCAAACCCACTCGGCTAGACCCAAACCCAATCGGCTAGACCGAAACCCACTCCGCTAGAACCCAACCCACCCCGCTAGACCCAAACCCACTCGGCTAGTCCCAAACCCACTCGGCTAGACCCAAGCGGACTCGGCCAGACCCAAACCCACTCCGCTAGACCCAAACCCACTCGGCTAGACCGAAACCCACTCGGCTAGACCCAAACCCACTCGTCTAGACCCAAACCCACTCGGCTAGACCCAAACCCACTCGGCTATACCCAAACCCACTCCGCTAGACCCAAACCCACTTGGCTAGACCCAAACCCACTAGGCTAGACCCAAACCCACTCGGCTAGACCGAAACCCACTCGGCTAGACCCAAACCCACGCGGCTACACCCAAACCCACTCCGCTAGACCCAAACCCACTATGCTAGACCCAAACCCACTCGGCTAGACCCTAACCCACTCGGCTAGACCCAAACCCACTCGGCTAGACCCAAACATACTCGGCTAGACCCAAACCAACTCGGCTGGACCCAAACCCACTCGGCTACACCCAAACCCACTCCGCTAGACCCAAACCCACTAGGCTAGACCCTAACCCACTCGGCTAAACCCAAACCCACTCGGCTAGACCCAAACATACTCGGCTAGACCCAAACCAACTCGGCTAGACCCAAATACACTCGGCTTGAACCAAAACCACTCGGCTAGACCCAAACCCACTCGGCTAGACCCCAACCCACACGGCTAGACCCAAACCCACTCGGCTACACCCAAACCCACTCGGCAAGTCTGAAACCCACTCGGCTAGACCCAAACATACTCGGCTAGAACCAAACCAACTCGGCTGGACCCAAACCCACTCGGCTACACCCAAACCCACTACGCTAGACCCAAACCCACTCGGCTAGACCCAAAACCACTTGGCTAGACCCAAACCCACTCGGCTAGACACTAATACACTCGGCTTGAACCAAAACCACTCGGCTAGACCCAAACCCACTCGGCAAGACCCCAACCCACTCGGCTAGTCCCAAACCCACTCGGCGAGACCCAACCCCACTCGGGTAGAACCAAACCCACACGGCTAGACCCAAACCCACTCGTCTAGACCCAAACCCACTCGGCTAGACCCAAACCCACTCGGCTACACCCAAACCCACTCCGCTAGACCCAAACCCACTCAGCTAGACCCAAACCCACTCGGCTAGAACCAAACCCACTCAGCTACACCCAAACCCACTTGGCTAGACCCAAACCCACTCGGCTAGACCCAAACCCACTCGGCTAGTCCCAAACCCACTTGGCTAGACCCAAACCCGCTCGGCTAGACCCAAACCCACTTGGCTACACCCAAACTAACTCGGCTAGACCCAAACCCACTCGGCTAGATCCAAACCCACTCGGCTAGATCCAAACCCACTCGGCTAGACCAAAACCCATTCGGCTAGACCCAAACCCACTCGGCTAGACCCAAACCCACTCCGCTAGACCCAAACCCTCTCGGCTACAACCAAACCCACTCCGCTAGACCCAAACCCACTCGGCTAGACGCAAACCCACTTGGCTAGACCCAAACCCACTCGGCTGGACCCAAACCCACTCGGCTAGACCCAAACCCATTCGGCTAGACCCAAACCCACTCGGCTAGACCCAAACCCACTCGGCTGGACCCAAACCCACTCGGCTAGACCCAAACCCACTCGGCTACACCCAAACCCACTCGGCTAGACCCAAACCCACTCGTCTAGACACAAACCCACTCGGCTAGACCCAAACCCACTCGGCTGGACCCAAACCCACTCCGCTAGACCCAAACCAACTCGGCTAGACCCAAACGCGCTCGGCTGGACCCAAACCCAATCAGCAAGACCCAAACCCACTCGGCTGCACCCAAACCCACTCGGCTAGACCCAAACCCACACCGCTAGACCCAAACCCACTCGGCTAGACCCAAATCCACTCCGCTAGACCCAAACCCACTCGGCTTGACCCAAACCCACTCGGCTAGACCCAAACCCACTCGGTTAGACCCAAACCCACTCGGCTACACCCAAACCCACTCTGCTAGACCCAACCCCACACCGCTAGACCCAACCCCACTCGGCTGGACACAAACCCACTCCGCTAGACCCAAACCAACTCGGCTAGACCCAAACGCGCTCGGCTAGACCCAAACCCAATCGGCTAGACCCAAACCCACTCGGCTACACCCAAACCCACTCCGCTAGACCCATACCCACACCGCTAGACCCAAACTCACTCGGCTAGACCCAAATCCACTCCGCTAGACCCAAACCCACTCGGCTGGACCCAAACCCACTCGGCTAGACCCAAACCCACTCGTCTAGATCCAAACCCACTCGGCTACACCCAAACCCACTCCGCTAGACCCAAACCCACTCGGCTAGACCCAAACCCACTCGGCTGGACCCAAACCCACTCCGCTAGACCCAAACCAACTCGGCTAGACCCAAACGCGCTCGGCTAGACCCAAACACAATCGGCTAGACCCAAACCCACTCGGCTACACCCAAACCCACTCCGCTAGACCCAAACCCACACCGCTAGACCCAAACCCACTCGGCTAGACCCAAATCCACTCCGCTAGACCCAAACCCACTCGGCTGGACCCAAACCCACTCGGCTAGACCCAAACCCACTCGTCTAGACCCAAACCCACTCGGCTACACCCAAACCCACTCCGCTAGACCCAAACCCACACCGCTAGACCCAAACCCACTCGGCTAGACCCAAATCCACTCCGCTAGACCCAAACCCACTCGGCTGGACCCAAACCCACTCGGCTAGACCCAAACCCACTCGGCTGGACCCAAACCCAATCGGCTAGACCCAAACCCACTCGGCTAGACACAAACCCACTCGGCTAGACCCAAACCCACTCGGCTAGACCCAAACCCACTCGGCTAGACCCAAACCCACTCGGCTAGATCCAAACCCACTCGGCTAGATCCAAACCCACTCGGCTAGACAAAAACCCATTCGGCTAGACCCAAACCCACTCGGCTAGACCCAAACCCACTCGGCTAGACCCAAACCCACTCGGCTACAACCAAACCCACTCCGCTAGACCCAAACGCACTCGGCTACACGCAAACCCACTCGGCTAGACCCAAACCCACTCGGCTGGAACCAAACCCACTCGGCTAGACCCAAACCCATTCGGCTAGACCCAAACCCACTCGGCTAGACCCAAACCCACTCGGCTGGACCCAAACCCACTCGGCTAGACCCAAACCCACTCGGCTACACCCAAACCCACTCGGCTAGACCCAAACCCACTCGGCTAGACACAAACCCACTCGGCTAGACCCAAACCCACTCGGCTGGACCCAAACCCACTCCGCTAGACCCAAACCAACTCGGCTAGACCCAAACGCGCTCGGCTGGAACCAAACCCAATCAGCTAGACCCAAACCCACTCGGCTACACCCAAACCCACTCCGCTAGACCCAAACCCACACCGCTAGACCCAAACCCACTCGGCTAGACCCAAATCCACTCCGCTAGACCCAAACCCACTCGGGTTGACCCAAACCCACTCGGCTAGACCCAAACCCACTCGGCTAGACCCAAACCCACTCGGCTACACCCAAACCCACTCTGCTAGACCCAAACCCACACCGCTAGACCCAACCCCACTCGGCTGGACCCAAACCCACTCCGCTAGACCCAAACCAACACGGCTAGACCCAAACGCGCTCGGCTAGACCCAAACCCAATCGGCTAGACCCAAACCCACTCGGCTACACCCAAACCCACTCCGCTAGACCCAAACCCACACCGCTAGACCCAAACCCACTCGGCTAGACCCAAATCCACTCCGCTAGACCCAAACCCACTCGGCTGGACCCAAACCCACTCGGCTAGACCCAAACCCACTCGTCTAGACCCAAACCCACTCGGCTACACCCAAACCCACTCCGCTAGACCCAAACCCACTCGGCTAGACCCAAACCCACTCGGCTGGACCCAAACCCACTCCGCTAGACCCAAACCAACTCGGCTAGACCCAAACGCGCTCGGCTAGACCCAAACACAATCGGCTAGACCCAAACCCACTCGGCTACACCCAAACCCACTCCGCTAGACCCAAACCCACACTGCTAGACCCAAACCCACTCGGCTAGACCCAAATCCACTCCGCTAGACCCAAACCCACTCGGCTGGACCCAAACCCACTCGGCTAGACCCAAACCCACTCGTCTAGACCCAAACCCACTCGGCTACACCCAAACCCACTCCGCTAGACCCAAAACCACACCGCTAGACCCAAACCCACTCGGCTAGACCCAAATCCACTCCGCTACACCCAAACCCACTCGGCTGGACCCAAACCCACTCGGCTAGACCCAAACCCACTCGGCTGGACCCAAACCCAATCGGCTAGACCCAAACCCACTCGGCTAGACACAAACCCACTCGGCTAGACCCAAACCCACTCGGCTCGACCCAAACCCACTCGGCTAGACCCAAACACACTCGGGTAGACCCAAACCCACTCGGCTAGACCCAAACACACTCGGCTAGACCAAAACCCATTCGGCTAGACCCAAACCCATTCGGCTAGACCCAAACCCACTCGGCTAGTCCCAAACCCACTCGGCTACACCCAAACCCACTCCGCTAGACCCAAACCCACTCCGCTAGACCCAAACCCACTCCGCTAGACCCACACCAACTCGGCTAGACCCAAACCCACTCGGCTAGACCCAAACCCGACTCCGCTAGACCCAAACCCGCTCCGCTAGACCCAAACCCACTCCGCTAGACCCAAACCCACTCCGCTAGACACAAACCCACTCCGCTAGACCCAAACCCACTTGGCTACACCGAAACCCACTCGGCTAAACCCAAACCCACTCGTCTAGACCCAAACCCACTCGGCTAGACCCAAACCCACTCGGCTACAACCAAACCCACTCCGCTAGACCCAAACCCACTCGGCTAGACGCAAACCCACTCGGCTAGACCCAAACACACTCGGCTAGACCCAAACCCACTCGGCTAGACCCAAACCCACTTGGCTAGACTCAAACCCACTCGGCTACACCCAAACCCACTCCGCTAGACCCAAACCCACTCGGCTACACCCAAACCCACTCGGCTATACCCAAACTCATTCGGCTAGACGTAAACCCACTCGGCTAGACCCAAACCCACTCGGGTAGACCCAAACCCACTCGGCTAGACCCACACCCACTCGGCTAGACCCAAACCCACTCGGCTAGACCCAAACCCACTCGGCTAGACCCAAACACTTTCGGCTAGACCCAGACCCACTCGGCGAGACCCAAACCCACTCAGCTAGACCCAAACCCATTCAGCTAGATGGAAACCCACTCGGCTAGACCCAAACACACTCGGCTAGACCCAAACCCACTCGGCTAGACGAAAACCCACTTGGCTAGACTCAAACCCACTCGGCTACACCCAAACCCACTCCGCTAGACCCAAACCCACTCGGCTACACCCAAACCCACTCGGCTATACCCAAACTCATTCGGCTAGACGTAAACCCACTCGGCTAGACCCAAACCCACTCGGGTAGACCCAAACCCACTCGGCTAGACCCACACCCACTCGGCTAGACCCAAACCCACTCGGCTAGACCCAAACCCACTCGGCTAGACCCAAACACTTTCGGCTAGACCCAGACCCACTCGGCTAGACCCAAACCCACTCAGCTGGACCCAAACCCATTCAGCTAGATGCAAACCCACTCGGCTAGACCGAAACCCCCTCGGCTAGTCCCAAACCCACTCGGCTAGACCCAAACCCACTCGGCTGGACCCAAACCCACTCGGCTAGACCCAAACCCACTCGGCTAGACCCAAACCCAGTCGGTTACGCCCAATCCCACACGGCTAGACCCAAACCCACTCGGCTGGACCCAAACCCACTCGGCTAGACCCAAACCCACTCGGCTAGACCCAAACCCACTCGGCTAGACCGAAACCCACTCGGCTAGTCCCAAACCCACTCGGCTAGACCCAAACCCACTCGGCTGCACCCAAACCCACTCGGCTAGACTCAAACCCACTCGGCTAGACCCAAACCCACTCGGCTAGACCCAAACCCACCCGGCTACACCCAAACCCACACCGCTAGACCCAAACCAACTCGGCTAGACCCAAACCCACTCGGCTAGACCCAAACCCACTCGGCTAGACCCAAACCCACTCCGCTAGACCCAAACCAACTCGGCTAGACCCAAACGCGCTCGGCTAGACCCAAACCCAATCGGCTAGACCCAAACCCACTCGGCTACACCCAAACCCACTCCGCTAGACCCAAACCCACACCGCTAGACCCAAACCCACTCGGCTAGACCCAAATCCACTCCGCTAGACCCAAACCCACTCGGCTGGACCCAAACCCACTCGGCTAGACCCAAACCCACTCGTCTAGACCAAAACCCACTCAGCTACAACCAAACCCACTCAGCTACAACCAAACCCACACCGCTAGACCCAAACCCACTCGGCTAGACCCAAATCCACTCCGCTAGACCCAAACCCACTCGGATGGACCCAAACCCACTCGGCTAGACCCAAACCCACTCGGCTAGACCCAAACCCAATCGGCTAGACCCAAACCCACTCGGCTAGACCCAAACACACTCGGGTAGACCCAAACCCACTCGGCTAGACCCAAACACACTCGGCTAGACCAAAACCCATTCGGCTAGACCCAAACCCATTCGGCTAGACCCAAACCCACTCGGCTAGTCCCAAACCCACTCGGCTAGACCCAACCCCACTCGGCTAGAACCAAACCCACACGGCTAGACCAAAACCCACTCGGCTACACCCAAACCCACTCGGCTAGACCGAAACCCACACGGCTAGGCCCAAACATACTCGGCTAGACCCAAACCAACTCGGCTGGACCCAAACCCACTCGGCTACACAGAAACCCACTACGCTAGACCCAAACCCACTCGGCTAGACCCAAAACCACTTGGCTAGACCCAAACCCACTCGGCTCGACCCAAATACACTCGGCTTCAACCAAAACCACTCGGCTAGACCCAAACCCACTCGGCTAGACCCCAACCCACTCGGCTAGTCCCAAACCCACTCGGCTAGACCTAACCCCACTCGGCTAGAACCAAACCCACACGGCTAGACCCAAACCCACTCGGCTACACCCAAACCCACTCGGCTAGACCGAAACCCACTCGGTTAGACCCAAACATACTCGGCTAGACCCAAACCAACTCGGCTGGACCCAAACCCACTCGGCTGGACCCAAACCCACTCGGCTACACCCAAACCCACTACGCTAGACCCAAACCCACTCGGCTAGACCCAAAACCACTTGGCAAGACCCAAACCCACTCGGCTGGACCCAAATACACTCGGCTTGAACCAAAACCACTCGGCTAGACCCAAACCCACTCGGCTAGACCCCAACCCACTCGGCTAGTCCCAAACCCACTCGGTGAGACCCAACCCCACTCGGCTAGAACCAAACCCACACGGCTAGACCAAAACCCACTCGGCTACACCCAAACCCACTCGGCTAGACCGAAACCCACTCGGCTAGGCCCAAACATACTCGGCTAGACCCAAACCACTCGGCTAGACCCAAACCCACTCGGCTAGACCCAAACCCACTCGGCTAGACCCAAACACTTTCGGCTAGACCCAGACCCACTCAGCTAGACCCAAACCCACTCAGCTAGACCCAAACCAATTCAGCTAGATGCAAACCCACTCGGCTAGACCGAAACCCACTCGGCTAGTCCCAAACCCACTCGGCTAGACCCAAACCCACTCGGCTGGACCCAAACCCACTCGGCTAGACCCAAACCCACTCGGCTAGACCCAAACCCAGTCGGCTACGCCCAAACCCACACGGCTAGACCCAAACCCACTCGGCTGGACCCAAACCCACTCGGCTAGACCCAAACCCACTCGGCTAGACCCAAACCCACTCGGCTAGACCCAAACCCACTCGGCTAGTCCCAAACCCACTCGGCTAGATCCAAACCCACTCGGCTGCACCCAAACCCACTCGGCTAGACTCAAACCCACTCGGCTAGACCCAAACCCACTCGGCTAGACCCAAACCCACTCGGCTACACCCAAACCCACACCGCTAGACCAAATAACTCGGCTAGACCCAAACCCACTCGGCTAGACCCAAACCCACTTGGCTAGACCCAAACCCACTCCGCTAGACCCAAACCAACTCGGCTAGACCCAAACGCGCTCGGCTAGACCCAAACCCAATCGGCTAGACCCAAACCCACTCGGCTACACCCAAACCCACTCCGCTAGACCCAAACCCACACCGCTAGACCCAAACCCACTCCGCTAGACCCAAACCCACTCGGCTGGACCCAAACCCACTCGGCTAGACCCAAACCCACTCGTCTAGACCCAAACCCACTCAGCTACAACCAAACCCACTCCGCTAGACCCAAACCCACACCGCTAGATCCAAACCCACTCGGCTAGACCCAAACGGACTCGGCCAGAACCAAACCCACTCCGCTAGACCCAAACCCACTCGGCTAGACCGAAACCCACTCGGCTAGACCCAAACCCACTCGTCTAGACCCAAACCCACTCTGCTAGACCCAACCCCACTCGGCTATACCCAAACCCAAACCCACTCCGCTAGACCCAAACCCACTTGGCTAGACCCAAACCCAATCGGCTAGACCCAAACCCACTCGGCTAGACCCAAACCCACTCGGCTAGACCCAAACCCACGCGGCTACACCCAAACCCACTCCGCTAGACCCAAACCCACTATGCTAGACCCAAACCCACTCGGCTAGACCGAAACCCACGCGGCTAGACAGAAACCCACTCGGCTAGACCCAACCCCACTCGGCTAGAACCAAACCCACACGGCTAGACCAAAACCCACTCGGCTACACCCAAACCCAATCGGCTAGACCGAAACCCACTCGGCTAGGCCCAAACATACTCGGCTAGACCCAAACCAACTCGGCTGGACCCAAACCCACTCGGCTACACCCAAACCCACTACGCTAGACCCAAACCCACTCGGCTAGACCCAAAACCACTTGGCTAGACCCAAACCCACTCGGCTCGACCCAAATACACTCGGCTTGAACCAAAACCACTCGGCTAGACCCAAACCCACTCGGCTAGACCCCAACCCACTCGGCTAGTCCCAAACCCACTCGGCTAGACCTAACCCCACTCGGCTAGAACCAAACCCACACGGCTAGACCCAAACCCACTCGGCTACACCCAAACCCACTCGGCTAGACCGAAACCCACTCGGTTAGACCCAAACATACTCGGCTAGACCCAAACCAACTGGGCTGGACCCAAACCCACTCGGCTACACCCAAACCCACTCCACTAGACCCAAACCCACTCGGCTAGACCCAAAACCACTTGGCAAGACCCAAACCCACTCGGCTGGACCCAAATGCACTCGGCTTGAACCAAAACCACTCGGCTAGACCCAAACCCACTCGGCTAGACCCCAACCCACTCGGCTAGTCCCAAACCCACTCGGTGAGACCCAACCCCACTCGGGTAGAACCAAACCCACACGGCTAGACCCAAACCCACTCGGCTACACCCAAACCCACTCGGCTAGACCCAAACCCACTCGGCTAGACCCAAACCCACTCAGCTACACCCAAACCCACTCGGCTAGACCCAAACCCACCCGGCTACACCCAAACCCACTCCACTAGACCGAAACCCACTCCGCCAGACCCAAACCCACTCGGCTAGACCCAAACCCAATCGGCTAGACCGAAACCCACTCCGCTAGAACCCAACCCACCCCGCTAGACCCAAACCCACTCGGCTAGTCCCAAACCCACTCGGCTAGACCCAAGCGGACTCGGCCAGACCCAAACCCACTCCGCTAGACCCAAACCCACTCGGCTAGACCGAAACCCACTCGGCTAGACCCAAACCCACTCGTCTAGACCCAAACCCACTCGGCTACACCCAAACCCACTCGGCTAGACCCAAACCCACCCGGCTACACCCAAACCCACTCCACTAGACCGAAACCCACTCCGCCAGACCCAAACCCACTCGGCTAGACCCAAACCCAATCGGCTAGACCGAAACCCACTCCGCTAGAACCCAACCCACCCCGCTAGACCCAAACCCACTCGGCTAGTCCCAAACCCACTCGGCTAGACCCAAGCGGACTCGGCCAGACCCAAACCCACTCCGCTAGACCCAAACCCACTCGGCTAGACCGAAACCCACTCGGCTAGACCCAAACCCACTCGTCTAGACCCAAACCCACTCGGCTAGACCCAAACCCACTCGGCTATACCCAAACCCACTCCGCTAGACCCAAACCCACTTGGCTAGACCCAAACCCACTAGGCTAGACCCAAACCCACTCGGCTAGACCGAAACCCACTCGGCTAGACCCAAACCCACGCGGCTACACCCAAACCCACTCCGCTAGACCCAAACCCACTATGCTAGACCCAAACCCACTCGGCTAGACCCTAACCCACTCGGCTAGACCCAAACCCACTCGGCTAGACCCAAACATACTCGGCTAGACCCAAACCAACTCGGCTGGACCCAAACCCACTCGGCTACACCCAAACCCACTCCGCTAGACCCAAACCCACTAGGCTAGACCCTAACCCACTCGGCTAAACCCAAACCCACTCGGCTAGACCCAAACATACTCGGCTAGACCCAAACCAACTCGGCTAGACCCAAATACACTCGGCTTGAACCAAAACCACTCGGCTAGACCCAAACCCACTCGGCTAGACCCCAACCCACACGGCTAGACCCAAACCCACTCGGCTACACCCAAACCCACTCGGCAAGTCTGAAACCCACTCGGCTAGACCCAAACATACTCGGCTAGAACCAAACCAACTCGGCTGGACCCAAACCCACTCGGCTACACCCAAACCCACTACGCTAGACCCAAACCCACTCGGCTAGACCCAAAACCACTTGGCTAGACCCAAACCCACTCGGCTAGACACTAATACACTCGGCTTGAACCAAAACCACTCGGCTAGACCCAAACCCACTCGGCAAGACCCCAACCCACTCGGCTAGTCCCAAACCCACTCGGCGAGACCCAACCCCACTCGGGTAGAACCAAACCCACACGGCTAGACCCAAACCCACTCGTCTAGACCCAAACCCACTCGGCTAGACCCAAACCCACTCGGCTACACCCAAACCCACTCCGCTAGACCCAAACCCACTCAGCTAGACCCAAACCCACTCGGCTAGAACCAAACCCACTCAGCTACACCCAAACCCACTTGGCTAGACCCAAACCCACTCGGCTAGACCCAAACCCACTCGGCTAGTCCCAAACCCACTTGGCTAGACCCAAACCCGCTCGGCTAGACCCAAACCCACTTGGCTACACCCAAACTAACTCGGCTAGACCCAAACCCACTCGGCTAGATCCAAACCCACTCGGCTAGATCCAAACCCACTCGGCTAGACCAAAACCCATTCGGCTAGACCCAAACCCACTCGGCTAGACCCAAACCCACTCCGCTAGACCCAAACCCTCTCGGCTACAACCAAACCCACTCCGCTAGACCCAAACCCACTCGGCTAGACGCAAACCCACTTGGCTAGACCCAAACCCACTCGGCTGGACCCAAACCCACTCGGCTAGACCCAAACCCATTCGGCTAGACCCAAACCCACTCGGCTAGACCCAAACCCACTCGGCTGGACCCAAACCCACTCGGCTAGACCCAAACCCACTCGGCTACACCCAAACCCACTCGGCTAGACCCAAACCCACTCGTCTAGACACAAACCCACTCGGCTAGACCCAAACCCACTCGGCTGGACCCAAACCCACTCCGCTAGACCCAAACCAACTCGGCTAGACCCAAACGCGCTCGGCTGGACCCAAACCCAATCAGCAAGACCCAAACCCACTCGGCTGCACCCAAACCCACTCGGCTAGACCCAAACCCACACCGCTAGACCCAAACCCACTCGGCTAGACCCAAATCCACTCCGCTAGACCCAAACCCACTCGGCTTGACCCAAACCCACTCGGCTAGACCCAAACCCACTCGGTTAGACCCAAACCCACTCGGCTACACCCAAACCCACTCTGCTAGACCCAACCCCACACCGCTAGACCCAACCCCACTCGGCTGGACACAAACCCACTCCGCTAGACCCAAACCAACTCGGCTAGACCCAAACGCGCTCGGCTAGACCCAAACCCAATCGGCTAGACCCAAACCCACTCGGCTACACCCAAACCCACTCCGCTAGACCCATACCCACACCGCTAGACCCAAACTCACTCGGCTAGACCCAAATCCACTCCGCTAGACCCAAACCCACTCGGCTGGACCCAAACCCACTCGGCTAGACCCAAACCCACTCGTCTAGATCCAAACCCACTCGGCTACACCCAAACCCACTCCGCTAGACCCAAACCCACTCGGCTAGACCCAAACCCACTCGGCTGGACCCAAACCCACTCCGCTAGACCCAAACCAACTCGGCTAGACCCAAACGCGCTCGGCTAGACCCAAACACAATCGGCTAGACCCAAACCCACTCGGCTACACCCAAACCCACTCCGCTAGACCCAAACCCACACCGCTAGACCCAAACCCACTCGGCTAGACCCAAATCCACTCCGCTAGACCCAAACCCACTCGGCTGGACCCAAACCCACTCGGCTAGACCCAAACCCACTCGTCTAGACCCAAACCCACTCGGCTACACCCAAACCCACTCCGCTAGACCCAAACCCACACCGCTAGACCCAAACCCACTCGGCTAGACCCAAATCCACTCCGCTAGACCCAAACCCACTCGGCTGGACCCAAACCCACTCGGCTAGACCCAAACCCACTCGGCTGGACCCAAACCCAATCGGCTAGACCCAAACCCACTCGGCTAGACACAAACCCACTCGGCTAGACCCAAACCCACTCGGCTAGACCCAAACCCACTCGGCTAGACCCAAACCCACTCGGCTAGATCCAAACCCACTCGGCTAGATCCAAACCCACTCGGCTAGACAAAAACCCATTCGGCTAGACCCAAACCCACTCGGCTAGACCCAAACCCACTCGGCTAGACCCAAACCCACTCGGCTACAACCAAACCCACTCCGCTAGACCCAAACGCACTCGGCTACACGCAAACCCACTCGGCTAGACCCAAACCCACTCGGCTGGAACCAAACCCACTCGGCTAGACCCAAACCCATTCGGCTAGACCCAAACCCACTCGGCTAGACCCAAACCCACTCGGCTGGACCCAAACCCACTCGGCTAGACCCAAACCCACTCGGCTACACCCAAACCCACTCGGCTAGACCCAAACCCACTCGGCTAGACACAAACCCACTCGGCTAGACCCAAACCCACTCGGCTGGACCCAAACCCACTCCGCTAGACCCAAACCAACTCGGCTAGACCCAAACGCGCTCGGCTGGAACCAAACCCAATCAGCTAGACCCAAACCCACTCGGCTACACCCAAACCCACTCCGCTAGACCCAAACCCACACCGCTAGACCCAAACCCACTCGGCTAGACCCAAATCCACTCCGCTAGACCCAAACCCACTCGGGTTGACCCAAACCCACTCGGCTAGACCCAAACCCACTCGGCTAGACCCAAACCCACTCGGCTACACCCAAACCCACTCTGCTAGACCCAAACCCACACCGCTAGACCCAACCCCACTCGGCTGGACCCAAACCCACTCCGCTAGACCCAAACCAACACGGCTAGACCCAAACGCGCTCGGCTAGACCCAAACCCAATCGGCTAGACCCAAACCCACTCGGCTACACCCAAACCCACTCCGCTAGACCCAAACCCACACCGCTAGACCCAAACCCACTCGGCTAGACCCAAATCCACTCCGCTAGACCCAAACCCACTCGGCTGGACCCAAACCCACTCGGCTAGACCCAAACCCACTCGTCTAGACCCAAACCCACTCGGCTACACCCAAACCCACTCCGCTAGACCCAAACCCACTCGGCTAGACCCAAACCCACTCGGCTGGACCCAAACCCACTCCGCTAGACCCAAACCAACTCGGCTAGACCCAAACCCACTCGGCTAGACCCAAACCCACTCGTCTAGACCAAAACCCACTCAGCTACAACCAAACCCACTCAGCTACAACCAAACCCACACCGCTAGACCCAAACCCACTCGGCTAGACCCAAATCCACTCCGCTAGACCCAAACCCACTCGGATGGACCCAAACCCACTCGGCTAGACCCAAACCCACTCGGCTAGACCCAAACCCAATCGGCTAGACCCAAACCCACTCGGCTAGACCCAAACACACTCGGGTAGACCCAAACCCACTCGGCTAGACCCAAACACACTCGGCTAGACCAAAACCCATTCGGCTAGACCCAAACCCATTCGGCTAGACCCAAACCCACTCGGCTAGTCCCAAACCCACTCGGCTACACCCAAACCCACTCCGCTAGACCCAAACCCACTCCGCTAGACCCAAACCCACTCCGCTAGACCCAAACCAACTCGGCTAGACCCAAACCCACTCGGCTAGACCCAAACACTTTCGGCTAGACCCAGACCCACTCGGCTAGACCCAAACCCACTCAGCTGGACCCAAACCCATTCAGCTAGATGCAAACCCACTCGGCTAGACCGAAACCCCCTCGGCTAGTCCCAAACCCACTCGGCTAGACCCAAACCCACTCGGCTGGACCCAAACCCACTCGGCTAGACCCAAACCCACTCGGCTAGACCCAAACCCAGTCGGTTACGCCCAATCCCACACGGCTAGACCCAAACCCACTCGGCTGGACCCAAACCCACTCGGCTAGACCCAAACCCACTCGGCTAGACCCAAACCCACTCGGCTAGACCGAAACCCACTCGGCTAGTCCCAAACCCACTCGGCTAGACCCAAACCCACTCGGCTGCACCCAAACCCACTCGGCTAGACTCAAACCCACTCGGCTAGACCCAAACCCACTCGGCTAGACCCAAACCCACCCGGCTACACCCAAACCCACACCGCTAGACCCAAACCAACTCGGCTAGACCCAAACCCACTCGGCTAGACCCAAACCCACTCGGCTAGACCCAAACCCACTCCGCTAGACCCAAACCAACTCGGCTAGACGCAAACGCGCTCGGCTAGACCCAAACCCAATCGGCTAGACCCAAACCCACTCGGCTACACCCAAACCCACTCCGCTAGACCCAAACCCACACCGCTAGACCCAAACCCACTCGGCTAGACCCAAATCCACTCCGCTAGACCCAAACCCACTCGGCTGGACCCAAACCCACTCGGCTAGACCCAAACCCACTCGTCTAGACCAAAACCCACTCAGCTACAACCAAACCCACTCAGCTACAACCAAACCCACACCGCTAGACCCAAACCCACTCGGCTAGACCCAAATCCACTCCGCTAGACCCAAACCCACTCGGATGGACCCAAACCCACTCGGCTAGACCCAAACCCACTCGGCTAGACCCAAACCCAATCGGCTAGACCCAAACCCACTCGGCTAGACCCAAACACACTCGGGTAGACCCAAACCCACTCGGCTAGACCCAAACACACTCGGCTAGACCAAAACCCATTCGGCTAGACCCAAACCCATTCGGCTAGACCCAAACCCACTCGGCTAGTCCCAAACCCACTCGGCTATACCCAAACTCATTCGGCTAGACGTAAACCCACTCGGCTAGACCCAAACCCACTCGGGTAGACCCAAACCCACTCGGCTAGACCCACACCCACTCGGCTAGACCCAAACCCACTCGGCTAGACCCAAACCCACTCGGCTAGACCCAAACACTTTCGGCTAGACCCAGACCCACTCGGCTAGACCCAAACCCACTCAGCTAGACCCAAACCCATTCAGCTAGATGCAAACACACTCGGCTAGACCGAAACCCACTCGGCTAGTCCCAAACCCACTCGGCTAGACCCAAACCCACTAGGCTGGACCCAAACCCACTCGGCTAGACCCAAACCCACTCGGCTAGACCCAAACCCAGTCGGCTACGCCCAAACCCACACGGCTAGACCCAAACCCACTCGGCTGGACCCAAACCCACTCGGCTAGACCCAAACCCACTCGGCTAGACCCAAACCCACTCGGCTAGACCCAAACCCACTCGGCTAGTCCCAAACCCACTCGGCTAGACCCAAACCCACTCGGCTGCACCCAAACCCACTCGGCTAGACTCAAACCCACTCGGCTAGACCCAAACCCACTCGGCTAGACCCAAACCCACTCGGCTACACCCAAACCCACACCGCTAGACCCAAACCAACTCGGCTAGACCCAAACCCACTAGGCTAGACCCAAACCCACTCGGCTAGACCCAAACCCACTCCGCTAGACCCAAACCAACTCGGCTAGACCCAAACGCGCTCGGCTAGACCCAAACCCAATCGGCTAGACCCAAACCTACTCGGCTACACCCAAACCCACTCCGCTAGACCCAAACCCACACCGCTAGACCCAAACCCACTCGGCTAGACCCAAATCCACTCCGCTAGACCCAAACCCACTCGGCTGGACCCAAACCCACTCGGCTAGACCCAAACCCACTCGTCTAGACCCAAACCCACTCGGCTACAACCAAACCCACTCCGCTAGACCCAAACCCACACCGCTAGACCCAAACCCACTCGGCTAGACCCAAATCCACTCCGCTAGACCCAAACCCACTCGGCTCGACCCAAACCCACTCGGCTAGACCCAAACACACTCGGGTAGACCCAAACCAACTCGGCTAGACCCAAACACACTCGGCTAGACCAAATCCCATTCGGCTAGACCCAAACCCATTCGGCTAGACCCAAACCCACTCGGCTAGTCCCAAACCCACTCGGCTACACCCAAACCCACTCCGCTAGACCCAAACCCACTCCGCTAGACCCAAACCCACTCCGCTAGACCCAAACCAACTCGGCTAGACCCAAACCCACTCGGCTAGACCCAAACCCGACTCCGCTAGACCCAAACCCGCTCCGCTAGACCCAAACCCACTCCGCTAGACCCAAACCCACTCCGCTAGACACAAACCCACTCCGCTAGACCCAAACCCACTTGGCTACACCGAAACCCACTCGGCTAAACCCAAACCCACTCGTCTAGACCCAAACCCACTCGGCTAGACCCAAACCCACTCGGCTACAACCAAACCCACTCCGCTAGACCCAAACCCACTCGGCTAGACGCAAACCCACTCGGCTAGACCCAAACACACTCGGCTAGACCCAAACCCACTCGGCTAGACCCAAACCCACTCGGCTAGACCCAAACCCACTTGGCTAGACTCAAACCCACTCGGCTACACCCAAACCCACTCCGCTAGACCCAAACCCACTCGGCTACACCCAAACCCATTCGGCTTTACCCAAACTCATTCGGCTAGACTTAAACCCACTCGACTAGACCCAAACCCACTCGGGTAGACCCAAACCCACTCGGCTAGACCCACACCCACTCGGCTAGACCCAAACCCACTCGGCTAGACCCAAACCCACTCGGCTAGACCCAAACACGTTCGGCTAGACCCAGACCCACTCGGCTAGACCCAAACCCACTCAGCTAGACCCAAACCCATTCAGCTAGATGCAAACCCACTCGGCTAGACCCAAACCCACTCGGCTAGTCCCAAACCCACTCGGCTAGACCCAAACCCACTCGGCTGGACCCAAACCCACTCGGCTAGACACAAACCCACTCGGCTAGACCCAAACCCAGTCGGCTACGCCCAAACCCACACGGCTAGACCCAAACCCACTCGGCTAGACGCAAACCCACTCGGCTAGACCCAAACACACTCGGCTAGACCCAAACCCACTCGGCTAGACCCAAACCCACTCGGCTAGACCCAAACCCACTTGGCTAGACTCAAACCCACTCGGCTACACCCAAACCCACTCCGCTAGACCCAAACCCACTCGGCTACACCCAAACCCACTCGGCTATACCCAAACTCATTCGGCTAGACTTAAACCCACTCGACTAGACCCAAACCCACTCGGGTAGACCCAAACCCACTCGGCTAGACCCACACCCACTCGGCTAGACCCAAACCCACTCGGCTAGACCCAAACCCACTCGGCTAGACCCAAACACTTTCGGCTAGACCCAGACCCACTCGGCTAGACCCAAACCCACTCAGCTAGACCCAAACCCATTCAGCTAGATGCAAACCCACTCGGCTAGACCCAAACCCACTCGGCTAGTCCCAAACCCACTCGGCTAGACCCAAACCCACTCGGCTGGACCCAAACCCACTCGGCTAGACCCAAACCCACTCGGCTAGACCCAAACCCAGTCGGCTACGCCCAAACCCACACGGCTAGACCCAAACCCACTCGGCTGGACCCAAACCCACTCGGCTAGACCCAAACCCACTCGGCTAGACCCAAACCCACTCGGCTAGACCCAAACCCACTCGGCTAGTCCCAAACCCACTCGGCTAGACCCAAACCCACTCCGCTAGACCCAAACCCACTCCGCTAGACCCAAACCCACTCGGCTAGACCCAAACCCACTCGGCTAGTCCCAAACCCACTCGGCTAGACCCAAACCCACTCCGCTAGACCCAAACCCACTCCGCTAGACCCAAGCCCACGCGGCTAGGCCCAAACCCACTCGGCTAGACCCAAACCCACTCGGCTGCACCCAAACCCACTCGGCTAGACTCAAACCCACTCGGCTAGACCCAAACCCACTCGGCTAGACCCCAACCCACTCGGCTACACCCAAACCCACACCGCTAGACCCAAACCAACTCGGCTAGACCCAAACCCACTCGGCTAGACCCAAACCCACTCGGCTAGACCCAAACCCACTCGACTACACCCAAACCCACTCCGCTAGACCCAGACCCACACCGCTAGACCCAAACCCACTCGGCTAGACCCAAATCCACTCCGCTAGACCCAAACCCACACGGCTGGAATCAAACCCACTCGGCTAGACCCAAACCCACTCGGCTAGACCCAAACCCAATCGGCTAGACATAAAACACACTCGGCTAGACCCAAACCCACTCGGCTAGACCCAAACCCACTCGGCTAGACCCAAACCCACTTGGCTAGACTCAAACCCACTCGGCTACACCCAAACCCACTCCGCTAGACCCAAACCCACTCGGCTACACCCAAACCCATTCGGCTTTACCCAAACTCATTCGGCTAGACTTAAACCCACTCGACTAGACCCAAACCCACTCGGGTAGACCCAAACCCACTCGGCTAGACCCACACCCACACGGCTAGACCCAAACCCACTCGGCTAGACCCAAACCCACTCGGCTAGACCCAAACACGTTCGGCTAGACCCAGACCCACTCGGCTAGACCCAAACCCACTCAGCTAGACCCAAACCCATTCAGCTAGATGCAAACCCACTCGGCTAGACCCAAACCCACTCGGCTAGTCCCAAACCCACTCGGCTAGACCCAAACCCACTCGGCTGGACCCAAACCCACTCGGCTAGACACAAACCCACTCGGCTAGACCCAAACCCAGTCGGCTACGCCCAAACCCACACGGCTAGACCCAAACCCACTCGGCTAGACGCAAACCCACTCGGCTAGACCCAAACACACTCGGCTAGACCCAAACCCACTCGGCTAGACCCAAACCCACTCGGCTAGACCCAAACCCACTTGGCTAGACTCAAACCCACTCGGCTACACCCAAACCCACTCCGCTAGACCCAAACCCACTCGGCTACACCCAAACCCACTCGGCTACACCCAAACTCATTCGGCTAGACTTAAACCCACTCGACTAGACCCAAACCCACTCGGGTAGACCCAAACCCACTCGGCTAGACCCACACCCACTCGGCTAGACCCAAACCCACTCGGCTAGACCCAAACCCACTCGGCTAGACCCAAACACTTTCGGCTAGACCCAGACCCACTCGGCTAGACCCAAACCCACTCAGCTAGACCCAAACCCATTCAGCTAGATGCAAACCCACTCGGCTAGACCCAAACCCACTCGGCTAGTCCCAAACCCACTCGGCTAGACCCAAACCCACTCGGCTGGACCCAAACCCACTCGGCTAGACCCAAACCCACTCGGCTAGACCCAAACCCACTCGGCTAGACCCAAACCCACTCGGCTAGTCCCAAACCCACTCGGCTAGACCCAAACCCACTCCGCTAGACCCAAACCCACTCCGCTAGACCCAAACCCACTCGGCTAGACCCAAACCCACTCGGCTAGTCCCAAACCCACTCGGCTAGACCCAAACCCACTCCGCTAGACCCAAACCCACTCCGCTAGACCCAAGCCCACGCGGCTAGGCCCAAACCCACTCGGCTAGACCCAAACCCACTCGGCTGCACCCAAACCCACTCGGCTAGACTCAAACCCACTCGGCTAGACCCAAACCCACTCGGCTAGACCCCAACCCACTCGGCTACACCCAAACCCACACCGCTAGACCCAAACCAACTCGGCTAGACCCAAACCCACTCGGCTAGACCCAAACCCACTCGGCTAGACCCAAACCCACTCGACTACACCCAAACCCACTCCGCTAGACCCAGACCCACACCGCTAGACCCAAACCCACTCGGCTAGACCCAAATCCACTCCGCTAGACCCAAACCCACACGGCTGGAATCAAACCCACTCGGCTAGACCCAAACCCACTCGGCTAGACCCAAACCCAATCGGCTAGACATAAAACCCACTCGGCTAGACACAAACCCACTCGGCTAGACCCAAACCCACTCGGCTAGACCCAAACCCACTCGGCTAGACCCAAACCCACTCGGCTCGACCCAAACCCACTCGGCTAGACCCAAACACACTCGGGTAGACCCAAACCCACTCGGCTAGACCCAAACACACTCGGCTAGACCAAAACCCATTCGGCTAGACCCAAACCCACTCGGCTAGACCCAAACCCACTCGGCTAGTCCCAAACCCACTCGGCTACACCCAAACCCACTCCGCTAGACCCAAACCCACTCCGCTAGACCAAATCCCACTCCGCTAGACCCAAACCAACTCGGCTAGACCCAAACCCACTCGGCTAGACCCAAACCCGACTCCGCTAGACCCAAACCCGCTCCGCTAGACCCAAACCCACTCCGCTAGACCCAAACCCACTCCGCTAGACACAAACCCACTCGGCTAGACCCAAACCCACTCGGCTACAACCAAACCCACTCCGCTAGACCCAAACCCACTCGGCTAGACGCAAACCCACTCGGCTAGACCCAAACCCACTCGGCTAGACCCAAACCCACTCGGCTAGACCCAAACCCACTTGGCTATACACAAACCCACTCGGCTACACCCAAACCCACTCCGCTAGACCCAAACCCACTCGGCTACACCCAAACCCACTCGGCTATACCCAAACCCATTCGGCTAGACACAAACTCACTCGGGTAGACCCAAACCCACTCGGCTAGACCCACACCCACTTAACTAGACCCAAACCCACTCGGCTAGACCCAAACCCACTCGGCTAGACCCAAACACTTTCGGCGAGACCCAGACCCACTCGGCTAGACCCAAACCCACTCGGCTAGACCCAAACCCATTCAGCTAGATGCAAACCCACTCGGCTAGACCCAAACCCACTCGGCTAGTCCCAAACCCACTCGGCTAGACCCAAACCCACTCGGCTGGACCCAAACCCACTCGGCTAGACCCAAACCCACTCGGCTAGACCCAAACCCACTCGGCTAAACCCAAACCCAATCGTCTAGACCCAAACCCACTCGGCTAGACCCAAACGCACTCGGCTACAACCAAACCCACTCCGCTAGACCCAGACCCACTCGGCTAGATGCAAACCCACTCGGCTAGACCCAAACACACTCGGCTAGACCCAAACCCACTCGGCTAGACCCAAACCCACTCCGCTAGACCCAAACCCACTCGGCTACACCCAAACCCACTCGGCTATACCCAAACCCATTCGGCTAGACCCAAACCCACTCGGGTAGAGCCAAAGCCACTCGGCTAGACCCACACCCAATCGTCTAGACCCAATCCCACTCGGCTAGACCCAAACCCACTCGGCTAGACCCAAACACTTTCGGCTAGACCCAGACCCACTCGGCTAGACCCAAACCCACTCGGCTAGACCCAACCCCATTCAGCTAGATGCAAACCCACTCGGCTAGACCCAAACCCACTCGGCTAGTCCCAAACCCACTCGGCTAGACCCAAACCCACTCGGCTGGACCCAAAGCCACTCGGCTAGACCCACACCCACTCGTCTAGACCCAATCCCACTCGGCTAGACCCAAACCCACTCGGCTAGACCCAAACACTTTCGGCTAGACCCAGACCCACTCGGCTAGACCCAAACCCACTCGGCTAGACCCAACCCCATTCAGCTAGATGCAAACCCACTCGGCTAGACCCAAACCCACTCGGCTAGTCCCAAACCCACTCGGCTAGACCCAAACCCACTCGGCTGGACCCAAACCCACTCGGCTAGACCCAAACCCACTCGGCTAGACCCAAACCCAGTCGGCTAGGCCCAAACTCACACGGATAGACCCAAACCCACTCGGCTGGACCCAAACCCACTCGGCTAGACCCAAACCCACTCGGCTAGACCCAAACCCACTCGGCTAGACCCAAACCCACTCGGCTAGTCCCAAACCCACTCGGCTAGACCCAAACCCACTCCGCTAGACCCAAACCCACTCCGCTAGACCCAAACCCACGCGGCTAGGCCCAAACCCACTCGGCTAGACCCAAACCCACTCGGCTGGACCCAAACCCACTCGGCTAGACCCAAACCCACTCGGCTAGACCCAAACCCAATCGGCTAGACCCAAACCCACTCGGCTAGACACAAACCCATTCGGCTAGACCCAAACCCACTCGGCTAGACCCAAAGCCACTCGGCTAGACCCAAACCCACTCGGCTCGACCCAAACCCACTCGGCTAGACCCAAACACACTCGGGTAAACCCAAACCCACTTGGCTAGACCCAAACACACTCGGCTAGACCAAAACCCATTCGGCTTGACCCAAACCCACTCGGCTAGACCCAAACCCACTCGGCTAGTCCCAAACCCACTCGGCTACACTCAAACCCACTCCGCTAGACCCAAACCCACTCCGCTAGACCCAAACCCACTCCGCTAGACCCAAACCAAATCGGCTAGACCCAAACCCACTCGGCTAGACCCAAACCCGACTCCGCTAGACCCAAACCCGCTCCGCTAGACCCAAACCCACTCCGCTAGACCCAAACCCACTCCGTTAGACACAAACCCACTCCGCTAGACCCAAACCCAATCGTCTAGACCCAAACCCACTCGGCTGCACCCAAACCCACTCGGCTAGACCCAAACCCACACGGATAGACCCAAACCCACTCGGCTGGACCCAAACCCACTCGGCTAGAGACAAACCCACTCGGCTAGACCCAAACCCACTCGGCTAGACCCAAACCCACTCGGCTAGTCCCAAACCCACTCGGCTAGACCCAAACCCACTCCGCTAGACCCAAACCCACTCCGCTAGACCCAAACCCACGCGGCTAGGCCCAAACCCACTCGGCTAGACCCAAACCCACTCGGCTGGACCCAAACCCACTCGGCTAGACCCAAACCCACTCGGCTAGACCCAAACCCAATCGGCTAGACCCAAACCCACTCGGCTAGACACAAACCCATTCGGCTAGACCCAAACCCACTCGGCTAGACCCAAAGCCACTCGGCTAGACCCAAACCCACTCGGCTCGACCCAAACCCACTCGGCTAGACCCAAACACACTCGGGTAGACCCAAACCCACTCGGCTAGACCCAAACACACTCGGCTAGACCAAAACCCATTCGGCTTGACCCAAACCCACTCGGCTAGACCCAAACCCACTCAGCTAGTCCCAAACCCACTCGGCTACACTCAAACCCACTCCGCTAGACCCAAACCCACTCCGCTAGACCCAAACCCACTCCGCTAGACCCAAACCAACTCGGCTAGACCCAAACCCACTCGGCTAGACCCAAACCCGACTCCGCTAGACCCAAACCCGCTCCGCTAGACCCAAACCCACTCCGCTAGACCCAAACCCACTCCGTTAGAAACAAACCCACTCCGCTAGACCCAAACCCAATCGTCTAGACCCAAACCCACTCGGCTGCACCCAAACCCACTCGGCTAGACCCAAACCCACTCGGCTAGACCCAAACCCACTCAGCTAGACCCAAACCCACTCGGCTACACCCAAACCCACACCGCTAGACCCAAACCAACTCGGCTAGACCCAAACCCACTCGGCTAGACACAAACCCACTCGGCTAGACCCAAACCCACTCGGCTACACCCAAACCCACTCCGCTAAACGCAAACCCACACCAGGAGACCCAAACCCACTCGGCTAGACCCAAATCCAATCCGCTGGACCCAAACCCACTCGGCTGGACCCAAACCCACTCGGCTAGACCCAAACCCACTCGGCTAGACCCAAACCCAATCGGCTAGACCCAAACCCACTCGGCTAGACACAAACCCATTCGGCTAGACCCAAACCCACTCGGCTAGACCCAAAGCCACTCGGCTAGACCCAAACCCACTCGGCTCGACCCAAACCCACTCGGCTAGACCCAAACACACTCGGGTAGACCCAAACCCACTCGGCTAGACCCAAACACACTCGGCTAGACCAAAACCCATTCGGCTTGACCCAAACCCACTCGGCTAGACCCAAACCCACTCGGCTAGTCCCAAACCCACTCGGCTACACTCAAACCCACTCCGCTAGACCCAAACCCACTCCGCTAGACCCAAACCCACTCCGCTAGACCCAAACCAACTCGGCTAGACCCAAACCCACTCGGCTAGACCCAAACCCGACTCCGCTAGACCCAAACCCGCTCCGCTAGACCCAAACCCACTCCGCTAGACCCAAACCCACTCCGTTAGACACAAACCCACTCCGCTAGACCCAAACCCAATCGTCTAGACACAAACCCACTCGGCTAGACCCAAACCCACTCGGCTACAACCAAACCCACTCCGCTAGACCCAAACCCACTCGGCTAGACGCAAACCCACTCGGCTAGACCCAAACACACTCGGCTAGACCCAAACCCACTCGGCTAGACCCAATCCCACTCGGCTAGACCCAAACCCACTTGGCTAGACTCAAACCCACTCGGCTACACCCAAACCCACTCCGCTAGACCCAAACCCACTTGGCTAGACCCAAACCCACTCGGCTAGACCAAACCCCACTCGGCAAGACCCAAACCCACTCGGCTAGACCCAAACCCACTCGGCTAGACGCATACCCACTCCGCTAGACCCAAACCCACTCGGCTAGACCCAAACCCACTCGGCTAGACGCAAACCCACTCGGCTAGACCCAAACCCACTCGGCTGGACCCAAACCCACTCGGCTAGACCCAAACCCATTCGGCTGGACCCAAACCCACTCGGCTAGACCCAAACCCACTCGGCTGGACCCAAACCCACTCGGCTAGACCCAAACCCACTCGGCTACACCCAAACCCACTCGGCTAGACCCAAACACACTCGGCTAGACCCAAACCCACTCGGCTGGACCCAAACCCACTCGGCTAGACCAAAACCCATTCGGCTAGACCCAAACCCACTCGGCTAGACCCAAACCCACTCGGCTAGTCCCAAACCCACTCGGCTACACCCAAACCCACTCCGCTAGACCCAAACCCACTCCGCTAGACCCAAACCCACTCCGCTAGACCCAAACCAACTCGGCTAGACCCAAACCCACTCGGCTAGACCCAAACTCGACTCCGCTAGACCCAAACCCGCTCCGCTAGACCCAAACCCACTCGGCTAGACGCAAACCCACTCGGCTAGACGCAAACCCACTCGGCTAGACCCAAACCCACTCGGCTGGACCCAAACCCACTCGGCTAGACCCAAACCCATTCGGCTAGACCCAAACCCACTCGGCTAGACCCAAACCCACTCGGCTGGACCCAAACCCACTCGGCTAGACCCAAACCCACTCGGCTACACCCAAACCCACTCGGCTAGACCCAAACCCACTCGGCTAGACACAAACCCACTCGGCTAGACCCAAACCCACTCGGCTGGACACAAACCCACTCCGCTAGACCCAAACCAACTCGGCTAGACCCAAACGCGCTCGGCTAGACATAAACCCAATCGGCTAGACCCAAACACACTCGGGTAGACCCAAACCCACTCGGCTAGACCCAAACACACTCGGCTAGACCAAAACCCATTCGGCTAGGCCCAAACCCACTCGGCTAGACCCAAACCCACTCGGCTAGTCCCAAACCCACTCGGCTACACTCAAACCCACTCCGCTAGACCCAAACCCACTCCGCTAGACACAAACCCACTCCGCTAGACCCAAACCAACTCGGCTAGACCCAAACCCACTCGGCTAGACCCAAACCCGACTCCGCTAGACCCAAACCCGCTCCACTAGACCCAAACCCACTCCGCTAGACCCAAACCCACTCCGTTAGACACAAACCCACTCCGCTAGACCCAAACCCAATCGTCTAGACCCAAACCCACTCGGCTAGACCCAAACCCACTCGGCTACAACCAAACCCACTCCGCTAGACCCAAACCCACTCGGCTAGACGCAAACCCACTCGGCTAGACCCAAACACACTCGGCTAGACCCAAACCCACTCGGCTAGACCAAATCCCACTCGGCTAGACCCAAACCCACTCGGCTAGTCCCAAACCCACTCGGCTAGACCCAAACCCACTCGGCTGGACCCAAACCCACTCGGCTAGACACAAACCCACTCGGCTAGACCCAAACCCAGTCGGCTACGCCCAAACCCACACGGCTAGACCCAAACCCACTCGGCTAGACGCAAACCCACTCGGCTAGACCCAAACACACTCGGCTAGACCCAAACCCACTCGGCTAGACCCAAACCCACTCGGCTAGACCCAAACCCACTTGGCTAGACTCAAACCCACTCGGCTACACCCAAACCCACTCCGCTAGACCCAAACCCACTCGGCTACACCCAAACCCACTCGGCTACACCCAAACTCATTCGGCTAGACTTAAACCCACTCGACTAGACCCAAACCCACTCGGGTAGACCCAAACCCACTCGGCTAGACCCACACCCACTCGGCTAGACCCAAACCCACTCGGCTAGACCCAAACCCACTCGGCTAGACCCAAACACTTTCGGCTAGACCCAGACCCACTCGGCTAGACCCAAACCCACTCAGCTAGACCCAAACCCATTCAGCTAGATGCAAACCCACTCGGCTAGACCCAAACCCACTCGGCTAGTCCCAAACCCACTCGGCTAGACCCAAACCCACTCGGCTGGACCCAAACCCACTCGGCTAGACCCAAACCCACTCGGCTAGACCCAAACCCACTCGGCTAGACCCAAACCCACTCGGCTAGTCCCAAACCCACTCGGCTAGACCCAAACCCACTCCGCTAGACCCAAACCCACTCCGCTAGACCCAAACCCACTCGGCTAGACCCAAACCCACTCGGCTAGTCCCAAACCCACTCGGCTAGACCCAAACCCACTCCGCTAGACCCAAACCCACTCCGCTAGACCCAAGCCCACGCGGCTAGGCCCAAACCCACTCGGCTAGACCCAAACCCACTCGGCTGCACCCAAACCCACTCGGCTAGACTCAAACCCACTCGGCTAGACCCAAACCCACTCGGCTAGACCCCAACCCACTCGGCTACACCCAAACCCACACCGCTAGACCCAAACCAACTCGGCTAGACCCAAACCCACTCGGCTAGACCCAAACCCACTCGGCTAGACCCAAACCCACTCGACTACACCCAAACCCACTCCGCTAGACCCAGACCCACACCGCTAGACCCAAACCCACTCGGCTAGACCCAAATCCACTCCGCTAGACCCAAACCCACACGGCTGGAATCAAACCCACTCGGCTAGACCCAAACCCACTCGGCTAGACCCAAACCCAATCGGCTAGACATAAAACCCACTCGGCTAGACACAAACCCACTCGGCTAGACCCAAACCCACTCGGCTAGACACAAACCCACTCGGCTAGACCCAAACCCACTCGGCTCGACCCAAACCCACTCGGCTAGACCCAAACACACTCGGGTAGACCCAAACCCACTCGGCTAGACCCAAACACACTCGGCTAGACCAAAACCCATTCGGCTAGACCCAAACCCACTCGGCTAGACCCAAACCCACTCGGCTAGTCCCAAACCCACTCGGCTACACCCAAACCCACTCCGCTAGACCCAAACCCACTCCGCTAGACCAAATCCCACTCCGCTAGACCCAAACCAACTCGGCTAGACCCAAACCCACTCGGCTAGACCCAAACCCGACTCCGCTAGACCCAAACCCGCTCCGCTAGACCCAAACCCACTCCGCTAGACCCAAACCCACTCCGCTAGACACAAACCCACTCGGCTAGACCCAAACCCACTCGGCTACAACCAAACCCACTCCGCTAGACCCAAACCCACTCGGCTAGACGCAAACCCACTCGGCTAGACCCAAACCCACTCGGCTAGACCCAAACCCACTCGGCTAGACCCAAACCCACTTGGCTATACACAAACCCACTCGGCTACACCCAAACCCACTCCGCTAGACCCAAACCCACTCGGCTACACCCAAACCCACTCGGCTATACCCAAACCCATTCGGCTAGACACAAACTCACTCGGGTAGACCCAAACCCACTCGGCTAGACCCACACCCACTTAACTAGACCCAAACCCACTCGGCTAGACCCAAACCCACTCGGCTAGACCCAAACACTTTCGGCGAGACCCAGACCCACTCGGCTAGACCCAAACCCACTCGGCTAGACCCAAACCCATTCAGCTAGATGCAAACCCACTCGGCTAGACCCAAACCCACTCGGCTAGTCCCAAACCCACTCGGCTAGACCCAAACCCACTCGGCTGGACCCAAACCCACTCGGCTAGACCCAAACCCACTCGGCTAGACCCAAACCCACTCGGCTAAACCCAAACCCAATCGTCTAGACCCAAACCCACTCGGCTAGACCCAAACGCACTCGGCTACAACCAAACCCACTCCGCTAGACCCAGACCCACTCGGCTAGATGCAAACCCACTCGGCTAGACCCAAACACACTCGGCTAGACCCAAACCCACTCGGCTAGACCCAAACCCACTCCGCTAGACCCAAACCCACTCGGCTACACCCAAACCCACTCGGCTATACCCAAACCCATTCGGCTAGACCCAAACCCACTCGGGTAGAGCCAAAGCCACTCGGCTAGACCCACACCCAATCGTCTAGACCCAATCCCACTCGGCTAGACCCAAACCCACTCGGCTAGACCCAAACACTTTCGGCTAGACCCAGACCCACTCGGCTAGACCCAAACCCACTCGGCTAGACCCAACCCCATTCAGCTAGATGCAAACCCACTCGGCTAGACCCAAACCCACTCGGCTAGTCCCAAACCCACTCGGCTAGACCCAAACCCACTCGGCTGGACCCAAAGCCACTCGGCTAGACCCACACCCACTCGTCTAGACCCAATCCCACTCGGCTAGACCCAAACCCACTCGGCTAGACCCAAACACTTTCGGCTAGACCCAGACCCACTCGGCTAGACCCAAACCCACTCGGCTAGACCCAACCCCATTCAGCTAGATGCAAACCCACTCGGCTAGACCCAAACCCACTCGGCTAGTCCCAAACCCACTCGGCTAGACCCAAACCCACTCGGCTGGACCCAAACCCACTCGGCTAGACCCAAACCCACTCGGCTAGACCCAAACCCAGTCGGCTAGGCCCAAACTCACACGGATAGACCCAAACCCACTCGGCTGGACCCAAACCCACTCGGCTAGACCCAAACCCACTCGGCTAGACCCAAACCCACTCGGCTAGACCCAAACCCACTCGGCTAGTCCCAAACCCACTCGGCTAGACCCAAACCCACTCCGCTAGACCCAAACCCACTCCGCTAGACCCAAACCCACGCGGCTAGGCCCAAACCCACTCGGCTAGACCCAAACCCACTCGGCTGGACCCAAACCCACTCGGCTAGACCCAAACCCACTCGGCTAGACCCAAACCCAATCGGCTAGACCCAAACCCACTCGGCTAGACACAAACCCATTCGGCTAGACCCAAACCCACTCGGCTAGACCCAAAGCCACTCGGCTAGACCCAAACCCACTCGGCTCGACCCAAACCCACTCGGCTAGACCCAAACACACTCGGGTAAACCCAAACCCACTTGGCTAGACCCAAACACACTCGGCTAGACCAAAACCCATTCGGCTTGACCCAAACCCACTCGGCTAGACCCAAACCCACTCGGCTAGTCCCAAACCCACTCGGCTACACTCAAACCCACTCCGCTAGACCCAAACCCACTCCGCTAGACCCAAACCCACTCCGCTAGACCCAAACCAAATCGGCTAGACCCAAACCCACTCGGCTAGACCCAAACCCGACTCCGCTAGACCCAAACCCGCTCCGCTAGACCCAAACCCACTCCGCTAGACCCAAACCCACTCCGTTAGACACAAACCCACTCCGCTAGACCCAAACCCAATCGTCTAGACCCAAACCCACTCGGCTGCACCCAAACCCACTCGGCTAGACCCAAACCCACACGGATAGACCCAAACCCACTCGGCTGGACCCAAACCCACTCGGCTAGACCCAAACCCACTCGGCTAGACCCAAACCCACTCGGCTAGACCCAAACCCACTCGGCTAGTCCCAAACCCACTCGGCTAGACCCAAACCCACTCCGCTAGACCCAAACCCACTCCGCTAGACCCAAACCCACGCGGCTAGGCCCAAACCCACTCGGCTAGACCCAAACCCACTCGGCTGGACCCAAACCCACTCGGCTAGACCCAAACCCACTCGGCTAGACCCAAACCCAATCGGCTAGACCCAAACCCACTCGGCTAGACACAAACCCATTCGGCTAGACCCAAACCCACTCGGCTAGACCCAAAGCCACTCGGCTAGACCCAAACCCACTCGGCTCGACCCAAACCCACTCGGCTAGACCCAAACACACTCGGGTAGACCCAAACCCACTCGGCTAGACCCAAACACACTCGGCTAGACCAAAACCCATTCGGCTTGACCCAAACCCACTCGGCTAGACCCAAACCCACTCAGCTAGTCCCAAACCCACTCGGCTACACTCAAACCCACTCCGCTAGACCCAAACCCACTCCGCTAGACCCAAACCCACTCCGCTAGACCCAAACCAACTCGGCTAGACCCAAACCCACTCGGCTAGACCCAAACCCGACTCCGCTAGACCCAAACCCGCTCCGCTAGACCCAAACCCACTCCGCTAGACCCAAACCCACTCCGTTAGAAACAAACCCACTCCGCTAGACCCAAACCCAATCGTCTAGACCCAAACCCACTCGGCTGCACCCAAACCCACTCGGCTAGACCCAAACCCACTCGGCTAGACCCAAACCCACTCAGCTAGACCCAAACCCACTCGGCTACACCCAAACCCACACCGCTAGACCCAAACCAACTCGGCTAGACCCAAACCCACTCGGCTAGACACAAACCCACTCGGCTAGACCCAAACCCACTCGGCTACACCCAAACCCACTCCGCTAAACGCAAACCCACACCAGGAGACCCAAACCCACTCGGCTAGACCCAAATCCAATCCGCTGGACCCAAACCCACTCGGCTGGACCCAAACCCACTCGGCTAGACCCAAACCCACTCGGCTAGACCCAAACCCAATCGGCTAGACCCAAACCCACTCGGCTAGACACAAACCCATTCGGCTAGACCCAAACCCACTCGGCTAGACCCAAAGCCACTCGGCTAGACCCAAACCCACTCGGCTCGACCCAAACCCACTCGGCTAGACCCAAACACACTCGGGTAGACCCAAACCCACTCGGCTAGACCCAAACACACTCGGCTAGACCAAAACCCATTCGGCTTGACCCAAACCCACTCGGCTAGACCCAAACCCACTCGGCTAGTCCCAAACCCACTCGGCTACACTCAAACCCACTCCGCTAGACCCAAACCCACTCCGCTAGACCCAAACCCACTCCGCTAGACCCAAACCAACTCGGCTAGACCCAAACCCACTCGGCTAGACCCAAACCCGACTCCGCTAGACCCAAACCCGCTCCGCTAGACCCAAACCCACTCCGCTAGACCCAAACCCACTCCGTTAGACACAAACCCACTCCGCTAGACCCAAACCCAATCGTCTAGACACAAACCCACTCGGCTAGACCCAAACCCACTCGGCTACAACCAAACCCACTCCGCTAGACCCAAACCCACTCGGCTAGACGCAAACCCACTCGGCTAGACCCAAACACACTCGGCTAGACCCAAACCCACTCGGCTAGACCCAATCCCACTCGGCTAGACCCAAACCCACTTGGCTAGACTCAAACCCACTCGGCTACACCCAAACCCACTCCGCTAGACCCAAACCCACTTGGCTAGACCCAAACCCACTCGGCTAGACCAAACCCCACTCGGCAAGACCCAAACCCACTCGGCTAGACCCAAACCCACTCGGCTAGACGCATACCCACTCCGCTAGACCCAAACCCACTCGGCTAGACCCAAACCCACTCGGCTAGACGCAAACCCACTCGGCTAGACCCAAACCCACTCGGCTGGACCCAAACCCACTCGGCTAGACCCAAACCCATTCGGCTGGACCCAAACCCACTCGGCTAGACCCAAACCCACTCGGCTGGACCCAAACCCACTCGGCTAGACCCAAACCCACTCGGCTACACCCAAACCCACTCGGCTAGACCCAAACACACTCGGCTAGACCCAAACCCACTCGGCTGGACCCAAACCCACTCGGCTAGACCAAAACCCATTCGGCTAGACCCAAACCCACTCGGCTAGACCCAAACCCACTCGGCTAGTCCCAAACCCACTCGGCTACACCCAAACCCACTCCGCTAGACCCAAACCCACTCCGCTAGACCCAAACCCACTCCGCTAGACCCAAACCAACTCGGCTAGACCCAAACCCACTCGGCTAGACCCAAACTCGACTCCGCTAGACCCAAACCCGCTCCGCTAGACCCAAACCCACTCGGCTAGACGCAAACCCACTCGGCTAGACGCAAACCCACTCGGCTAGACCCAAACCCACTCGGCTGGACCCAAACCCACTCGGCTAGACCCAAACCCATTCGGCTAGACCCAAACCCACTCGGCTAGACCCAAACCCACTCGGCTGGACCCAAACCCACTCGGCTAGACCCAAACCCACTCGGCTACACCCAAACCCACTCGGCTAGACCCAAACCCACTCGGCTAGACACAAACCCACTCGGCTAGACCCAAACCCACTCGGCTGGACACAAACCCACTCCGCTAGACCCAAACCAACTCGGCTAGACCCAAACGCGCTCGGCTAGACATAAACCCAATCGGCTAGACCCAAACACACTCGGGTAGACCCAAACCCACTCGGCTAGACCCAAACACACTCGGCTAGACCAAAACCCATTCGGCTAGGCCCAAACCCACTCGGCTAGACCCAAACCCACTCGGCTAGTCCCAAACCCACTCGGCTACACTCAAACCCACTCCGCTAGACCCAAACCCACTCCGCTAGACACAAACCCACTCCGCTAGACCCAAACCAACTCGGCTAGACCCAAACCCACTCGGCTAGACCCAAACCCGACTCCGCTAGACCCAAACCCGCTCCACTAGACCCAAACCCACTCCGCTAGACCCAAACCCACTCCGTTAGACACAAACCCACTCCGCTAGACCCAAACCCAATCGTCTAGACCCAAACCCACTCGGCTAGACCCAAACCCACTCGGCTACAACCAAACCCACTCCGCTAGACCCAAACCCACTCGGCTAGACGCAAACCCACTCGGCTAGACCCAAACACACTCGGCTAGACCCAAACCCACTCGGCTAGACCAAATCCCACTCGGCTAGACCCAAACCCACTTGGCTAGACTCAAACCCACTCGGCTACACCCAAACCCACTCCGCTAGACCCAAACCCACTTGGCTAGACCCAAACCCACTCGGCTAGACCAAACCCCACTCGGCAAGACCCAAACCCACTCGGCTAGACCCAAACCCACTCGGCTAGACGCATACCCACTCCGCTAGACCCAAACCCACTCGGCTGGACCCAAACCCACTCGGCTAGACCCAAACCCATTCGGCTGGACCCAAACCCACTCGGCTAGACCCAAACCCACTCGGCTGGACCCAAACCCACTCGGCTAGACCCAAACCCACTCGGCTAGCCCCAAACCCAATCGGCTAGACCCAAACCCACTCGGCTAGACACAAACCCACTCGGCTGGACCCAAACCCACTCGGCTAGACCCAAACCCACTCGGCTAGACCCAAACCCAGTCGGCTAGGCCCAAACTCACACGGATAGACCCAAACCCACTCGGCTGGACCCAAACCCACTCGGCTAGACCCAAACCCACTCGGCTAGACCCAAACCCACTCGGCTAGACCCAAACCCACTCGGCTAGTCGCAAACCCACTCGGCTAGACCCAAACCCACTCCGCTAGACCCAAACCCACTCCGCTAGACCCAAACCCACGCGGCTAGGCCCAAACCCACTCGGCTAGACCCAAACCCACTCGGCTGGACCCAAACCCACTCGGCTAGACCCAAACCCACTCGGCTAGACCCAAACCCAATCGGCTAGACCCAAACCCACTCGGCTAGACACAAACCCATTCGGCTAGACCCAAACCCACTCGGCTAGACCCAAAGCCACTCGGCTAGACCCAAACCCACTCGGCTCGACCCAAACCCACTCGGCTAGACCCAAACACACTCGGGTAAACCCAAACCCACTTGGCTAGACCCAAACACACTCGGCTAGACCAAAACCCATTCGGCTTGACCCAAACCCACTCGGCTAGACCCAAACCCACTCGGCTAGTCCCAAACCCACTCGGCTACACTCAAACCCACTCCGCTAGACCCAAACCCACTCCGCTAGACCCAAACCCACTCCGCTAGACCCAAACCAAATCGGCTAGACCCAAACCCACTCGGCTAGACCCAAACCCGACTCCGCTAGACCCAAACCCGCTCCGCTAGACCCAAACCCACTCCGCTAGACCCAAACCCACTCCGTTAGACACAAACCCACTCCGCTAGACCCAAACCCAATCGTCTAGACCCAAACCCACTCGGCTGCACCCAAACCCACTCGGCTAGACCCAAACCCACACGGATAGACCCAAACCCACTCGGCTGGACCCAAACCCACTCGGCTAGACCCAAACCCACTCGGCTAGACCCAAACCCACTCGGCTAGACCCAAACCCACTCGGCTAGTCCCAAACCCACTCGGCTAGACCCAAACCCACTCCGCTAGACCCAAACCCACTCCGCTAGACCCAAACCCACGCGGCTAGGCCCAAACCCACTCGGCTAGACCCAAACCCACTCGGCTGGACCCAAACCCACTCGGCTAGACCCAAACCCACTCGGCTAGACCCAAACCCAATCGGCTAGACCCAAACCCACTCGGCTAGACACAAACCCATTCGGCTAGACCCAAACCCACTCGGCTAGACCCAAAGCCACTCGGCTAGACCCAAACCCACTCGGCTCGACCCAAACCCACTCGGCTAGACCCAAACACACTCGGGTAGACCCAAACCCACTCGGCTAGACCCAAACACACTCGGCTAGACCAAAACCCATTCGGCTTGACCCAAACCCACTCGGCTAGACCCAAACCCACTCAGCTAGTCCCAAACCCACTCGGCTACACTCAAACCCACTCCGCTAGACCCAAACCCACTCCGCTAGACCCAAACCCACTCCGCTAGACCCAAACCAACTCGGCTAGACCCAAACCCACTCGGCTAGACCCAAACCCGACTCCGCTAGACCCAAACCCGCTCCGCTAGACCCAAACCCACTCCGCTAGACCCAAACCCACTCCGTTAGAAACAAACCCACTCCGCTAGACCCAAACCCAATCGTCTAGACCCAAACCCACTCGGCTGCACCCAAACCCACTCGGCTAGACCCAAACCCACTCGGCTAGACCCAAACCCACTCAGCTAGACCCAACCCACTCGGCTACACCCAAACCCACACCGCTAGACCCAAACCAACTCGGCTAGACCCAAACCCACTCGGCTAGACACAAACCCACTCGGCTAGACCCAAACCCACTCGGCTACACCCAAACCCACTCCGCTAAACGCAAACCCACACCGGTAGACCCAAACCCACTCGGCTAGACCCAAATCCAATCCGCTGGACCCAAACCCACTCGGCTGGACCCAAACCCACTCGGCTAGACCCAAACCCACTCGGCTAGACCCAAACCCAATCGGCTAGACCCAAACCCACTCGGCTAGACACAAACCCATTCGGCTAGACCCAAACCCACTCGGCTAGACCCAAAGCCACTCGGCTAGACCCAAACCCACTCGGCTCGACCCAAACCCACTCGGCTAGACCCAAACACACTCGGGTAGACCCAAACCCACTCGGCTAGACCCAAACACACTCGGCTAGACCAAAACCCATTCGGCTTGACCCAAACCCACTCGGCTAGACCCAAACCCACTCGGCTAGTCCCAAACCCACTCGGCTACACTCAAACCCACTCCGCTAGACCCAAACCCACTCCGCTAGACCCAAACCCACTCCGCTAGACCCAAACCAACTCGGCTAGACCCAAACCCACTCGGCTAGACCCAAACCCGACTCCGCTAGACCCAAACCCGCTCCGCTAGACCCAAACCCACTCCGCTAGACCCAAACCCACTCCGTTAGACACAAACCCACTCCGCTAGACCCAAACCCAATCGTCTAGACACAAACCCACTCGGCTAGACCCAAACCCACTCGGCTACAACCAAACCCACTCCGCTAGACCCAAACCCACTCGGCTAGACGCAAACCCACTCGGCTAGACCCAAACACACTCGGCTAGACCCAAACCCACTCGGCTAGACCCAATCCCACTCGGCTAGACCCAAACCCACTTGGCTAGACTCAAACCCACTCGGCTACACCCAAACCCACTCCGCTAGACCCAAACCCACTTGGCTAGACCCAAACCCACTCGGCTAGACCAAACCCCACTCGGCAAGACCCAAACCCACTCGGCTAGACCCAAACCCACTCGGCTAGACGCATACCCACTCCGCTAGACCCAAACCCACTCGGCTAGACCCAAACCCACTCGGCTAGACGCAAACCCACTCGGCTAGACCCAAACCCACTCGGCTGGACCCAAACCCACTCGGCTAGACCCAAACCCATTCGGCTGGACCCAAACCCACTCGGCTAGACCCAAACCCACTCGGCTGGACCCAAACCCACTCGGCTAGACCCAAACCCACTCGGCTACACCCAAACCCACTCGGCTAGACCCAAACACACTCGGCTAGACCCAAACCCACTCGGCTGGACCCAAACCCACTCGGCTAGACCAAAACCCATTCGGCTAGACCCAAACCCACTCGGCTAGACCCAAACCCACTCGGCTAGTCCCAAACCCACTCGGCTACACCCAAACCCACTCCGCTAGACCCAAACCCACTCCGCTAGACCCAAACCCACTCCGCTAGACCCAAACCAACTCGGCTAGACCCAAACCCACTCGGCTAGACCCAAACTCGACTCCGCTAGACCCAAACCCGCTCCGCTAGACCCAAACCCACTCGGCTAGACGCAAACCCACTCGGCTAGACGCAAACCCACTCGGCTAGACCCAAACCCACTCGGCTGGACCCAAACCCACTCGGCTAGACCCAAACCCATTCGGCTAGACCCAAACCCACTCGGCTAGACCCAAACCCACTCGGCTGGACCCAAACCCACTCGGCTAGACCCAAACCCACTCGGCTACACCCAAACCCACTCGGCTAGACCCAAACCCACTCGGCTAGACACAAACCCACTCGGCTAGACCCAAACCCACTCGGCTGGACACAAACCCACTCCGCTAGACCCAAACCAACTCGGCTAGACCCAAACGCGCTCGGCTAGACATAAACCCAATCGGCTAGACCCAAACACACTCGGGTAGACCCAAACCCACTCGGCTAGACCCAAACACACTCGGCTAGACCAAAACCCATTCGGCTAGGCCCAAACCCACTCGGCTAGACCCAAACCCACTCGGCTAGTCCCAAACCCACTCGGCTACACTCAAACCCACTCCGCTAGACCCAAACCCACTCCGCTAGACACAAACCCACTCCGCTAGACCCAAACCAACTCGGCTAGACCCAAACCCACTCGGCTAGACCCAAACCCGACTCCGCTAGACCCAAACCCGCTCCACTAGACCCAAACCCACTCCGCTAGACCCAAACCCACTCCGTTAGACACAAACCCACTCCGCTAGACCCAAACCCAATCGTCTAGACCCAAACCCACTCGGCTAGACCCAAACCCACTCGGCTACAACCAAACCCACTCCGCTAGACCCAAACCCACTCGGCTAGACGCAAACCCACTCGGCTAGACCCAAACACACTCGGCTAGACCCAAACCCACTCGGCTAGACCAAATCCCACTCGGCTAGACCCAAACCCACTTGGCTAGACTCAAACCCACTCGGCTACACCCAAACCCACTCCGCTAGACCCAAACCCACTTGGCTAGACCCAAACCCACTCGGCTAGACCAAACCCCACTCGGCAAGACCCAAACCCACTCGGCTAGACCCAAACCCACTCGGCTAGACGCATACCCACTCCGCTAGACCCAAACCCACTCGGCTGGACCCAAACCCACTCGGCTAGACCCAAACCCATTCGGCTGGACCCAAACCCACTCGGCTAGACCCAAACCCACTCGGCTGGACCCAAACCCACTCGGCTAGACCCAAACCCACTCGGCTAGCCCCAAACCCAATCGGCTAGACCCAAACCCACTCGGCTAGACAAAAACCCACTCGGCTAGACCCAAACCCACTCGGCTAGACCCGAAGCCACTCGGCTAGACCCAAACCCACTCGGATCGACCCAAACCCACTCGGCTAGACCCAAACACACTCGGGTAGACCCAAACCCACTCGGCTAGATCCAAACACACTCGGCTAGATCAAAACCCATTCGGCTAGACCCAAACCCACTCGGCTAGACCCAAACCCACTCGGCTAGTCCCAAACCCACTCGGCTACACCCAAACCCACTCCGCTAGACCCAAACCCACTCCGCTAGACCCAAACCCACTCCGCTAGACCCAAACCAACTCGGCTAGACCCAAACCCACTCGGCTAGACCCAAACTCGACTCCGCTAGACCCAAACCCGCTCCGCTAGACCCAAACCCACTCGGCTAGACGCAAACCCACTCGGCTAGACGCAAACCCACTCGGCTAGACCCAAACCCACTCGGCTGGACCCAAACCCACTCGGCTAGACCCAAACCCATTCGGCTAGACCCAAAGCCACTCGGCTAGACCCAAACCCACTCGGCTGGACCCAAACCCACTCGGCTACACCCAAACCCACTCGGCTACACCCAAACCCACTCGGCTAGACCCAAACCCACTCGGCTAGACACAAACCCACTCGGCTAGACCCAAACCCACTCGGCTGGACACAAACCCACTCCGCTAGACCCAAACCAACTCGGCTAGACCCAAACGCGCTCGGCTAGACCCAAACCCAATCGGCTAGACCCAAACCCACTCGGCTAGACACAAACCCACTCGGCTAGACGCAAACCCACTCGGCTAGACCCAAACCCACTCGGCTGGACCCAAACCCACTCGGCTAGACCCAAACCCATTCGGCTGGACCCAAACCCACTCGGCTAGACCCAAACCCACTCGGCTGGACCCAAACCCACTCGGCTAGACCCAAACCCACTCGGCTACACCCAAACCCACTCGGCTAGACCCAAACACACTCGGCTAGACCCAAACCCACTCGGCTGGACCCAAACCCACTCGGCTAGACCAAAACCCATTCGGCTAGACCCAAACCCACTCGGCTAGACCCAAACCCACTCGGCTAGTCCCAAACCCACTCGGCTACACCCAAACCCACTCCGCTAGACCCAAACCCACTCCGCTAGACCCAAACCCACTCCGCTAGACCCAAACCAACTCGGCTAGACCCAAACCCACTCGGCTAGACCCAAACTCGACTCCGCTAGACCCAAACCCGCTCCGCTAGACCCAAACCCACTCGGCTAGACGCAAACCCACTCGGCTAGACGCAAACCCACTCGGCTAGACCCAAACCCACTCGGCTGGACCCAAACCCACTCGGCTAGACCCAAACCCATTCGGCTAGACCCAAACCCACTCGGCTAGACCCAAACCCACTCGGCTGGACCCAAACCCACTCGGCTAGACCCAAACCCATTCGGCTACACCCAAACCCACTCGGCTAGACCCAAACCCACTCGGCTAGACACAAACCCACTCGGCTAGACCCAAACCCACTCGGCTGGACACAAACCCACTCCGCTAGACCCAAACCAACTCGGCTAGACCCAAACGCGCTCGGCTAGACATAAACCCAATCGGCTAGACCCAAACACACTCGGGTAGACCCAAACCTACTCGGCTAGACCCAAACACACTCGGCTAGACCAAAACCCATTCGGCTAGGCCCAAACCCACTCGGCTAGACCCAAACCCACTCGGCTAGTCCCAAACCCACTCGGCTACACTCAAACCCACTCCGCTAGACCCAAACCCACTCCGCTAGACACAAACCCACTCCGCTAGACCCAAACCAACTCGGCTAGACCCAAACCCACTCGGCTAGACCCAAACCCGACTCCGCTAGACCCAAACCCGCTCCACTAGACCCAAACCCACTCCGCTAGACCCAAACCCACTCCGTTAGACACAAACCCACTCCGCTAGACCCAAACCCAATCGTCTAGACCCAAACCCACTCGGCTAGACCCAAACACACTCGGCTAGACCCAAACCCACTCGGCTAGACCAAATCCCACTCGGCTAGACCCAAACCCACTTGGCTAGACTCAAACCCACTCGGCTACACCCAAACCCACTCCGCTAGACCCAAACCCACTTGGCTAGACCCAAACCCACTCGGCTAGACCAAACCCCACTCGGCAAGACCCAAACCCACTCGGCTAGACCCAAACCCACTCGGCTAGACGCATACCCACTCCGCTAGACCCAAACCCACTCGGCTGGACCCAAACCCACTCGGCTAGACCCAAACCCATTCGGCTGGACCCAAACCCACTCGGCTAGACCCAAACCCACTCGGCTGGACCCAAACCCACTCGGCTAGACCCAAACCCACTCGGCTAGCCCCAAACCCAATCGGCTAGACCCAAACCCACTCGGCTAGACAAAAACCCACTCGGCTAGACCCAAACCCACTCGGCTAGACCCGAAGCCACTCGGCTAGACCCAAACCCACTCGGATCGACCCAAACCCACTCGGCTAGACCCAAACACACTCGGGTAGACCCAAACCCACTCGGCTAGATCCAAACACACTCGGCTAGACCAAAACCCATTCGGCTAGACCCAAACCCACTCGGCTAGACCCAAACCCACTCGGCTAGTCCCAAACCCACTCGGCTACACCCAAACCCACTCCGCTAGACCCAAACCCACTCCGCTAGACCCAAACCCACTCCGCTAGACCCAAACCAACTCGGCTAGACCCAAACCCACTCGGCTAGACCCAAACTCGACTCCGCTAGACCCAAACCCGCTCCGCTAGACCCAAACCCACTCGGCTAGACGCAAACCCACTCGGCTAGACGCAAACCCACTCGGCTAGACCCAAACCCACTCGGCTGGACCCAAACCCACTCGGCTAGACCCAAACCCATTCGGCTAGACCCAAACCCACTCGGCTAGACCCAAACCCACTCGGCTGGACCCAAACCCACTCGGCTACACCCAAACCCACTCGGCTACACCCAAACCCACTCGGCTAGACCCAAACCCACTCGGCTAGACACAAACCCACTCGGCTAGACCCAAACCCACTCGGCTGGACACAAACCCACTCCGCTAGACCCAAACCAACTCGGCTAGACCCAAACGCGCTCGGCTAGACCCAAACCCAATCGGCTAGACCCAAACCCACTCGGCTAGACACAAACCCACTCCGCTAGACACAAACCCACTCCGCTAGACCCAAACCCACTTGGCTACACCGAAACCCACTCGGCTAAACCCAAACCCACTCGTCTAGACCCAAACCCACTCGGCTAGACCCAAACCCACTCGGCTACAACCAAATCCACTCCGCTAGACCTAAACCCACTCGGCTAGATGCAAACCCACTCGGCTAGACCCAAACACACTCGGCTAGACCCAAACCTGCTCGGCTAGACCCAATCCCACTCGGCTAGACCCAAACTCACTCGGCTAGACTCAAACCCACTCGGCTACACCCAAACCCACTCCGCTAGACCCAAACCCTCTTGGCTGGACCCAAACCCACTCAGCTAGACCAAAACCCACTCGGCAAGACCCAAACCCACTCGGCTTGACCCAAACCCACTCGGCTAGACGCATACCCACTCCGCTAGACCCAAACCCACTCCGCTAGACGCAAACCCACTCGGCTAGACGCAAACCCACTCGGCTAGACACAAACCCACTCGGCTGGACCGAAACCCACTCGGCTAGACCCAAACCCACTCGGCTAGACCCAAACCCACTCGGCTAGACCCAAACACACTCGGCACCACCCAAACCCACTCTGCAAGACCCAAACCCACTCGGCTACACCCAAACCCACTCGGCTAGACCCAAACACATTCAGCTAGACCCAAACCCACTCGGCTACACCCAAACCCACTCGCGTAGACCCAAACCCACACCGCTAGACCCAAACCCACTCGACTAGACCCAAACCCACTCTGCTAGACCCAAACCCACTCGGCTGGACCCAAACCCACTCGGCTAGACCCAAACCCACTCAGCTAGACCCAAACACAATCGGCGAGACCCAAACCCACTCGGCTAGACACAAACCCACTCGGCTAGACCCAAACCCACTCGGCTGGACCCAAACCCACTCCGCTAGACCCAAACCAAATCGGCTAGACCCAAACACACTCGGCTAGACCCAAACCCACTCCGCTAGACTCAAACCCACTCCGCAAGACCCAAACCCACTCCGCTAGACCCAAACCCACTCCGCTAGACCCAAACACACTCCGCTAGACCCAAACCCACTCGGCTACACCGAAACCCACTCGGCTAAAACTAAACCCACTCGTCTAGACCCAAACCCACTCGGCTAGACCCAAACCCACTCGGCTACAACCAAACCCACTCCGCTAGACCCAAACCCACTCGGCAAGACACAAACCCACTCAGCTACACCCAAACCCACTCGGCTAGACCCAAACCCACTCGGCTAGACCCAAACCCACTCCAATAGACCCAAACCCACTCCGCCAGACCCAAACCCACTCGGCTAGACCCAAACCCAATCGCCTAGACCCAAACCCACTCGGCTACACTCAAACCCACTCGGCTAGACCCAAACCCACTCGGCTAGACACAAGCCCACTCGGCTAGATCCAAACCCACTCGGCTGGACCCAAACCCACTCCGCTAGACCCAAACCAACTCGGCTAGACCCAAACGCGCTCGGCTAGACCCAAACCCAATCGGCTAGACCCAAACCCACTCGGCTAGACACAAACCCACTCGGCTAGACCCAAACCCACTCGGCTAGACCCAAACCCACTCGGCTAGACCCAAACCCACTCGGCTCGACCCAAACCCACTCGGCTAGACCCAAACACACTTGGGTAGACCCAAACCCACTCGGCGAGACCCAAACACCCTCGGCTAGACCAAAACCCATTCGGCTAGACCCAAACCCACTCGGCTAGACCCAAAACCACTCGGCTAGTCCCAAATCCACTCGGCTACACCCAAACCCACTCCGCTGGACCCAAACCTACTCCGCTAGACCCAAACCCACTCAGCTAGACCCAAACCCACTCCGCTAGACCCAAACCCACTCCGCTAGACACAAACCCACTCCGCTAGACCCAAACCCACTTGGCTACACCGAAACCCACTCGGCTAGACCCAAACCCACTCGGCTAGACACAAACCCACTCGGCTAGACCCAAACCCACTCGGCTGGACCCAAACCCACTCCGCTAGACCCAAACCAACTCGGCTAGACCCAAACGCGCTCGGCTAGACCCAAACCCACTCGGCTAGACCCAAATACACTCGGCTTCAACCAAAACCACTCGGCTAGGCCCAAACCCACTCGGCTAGACCCCAACCCACTCGGATAGTCCCAAACCCACTCGGCGAGACCCAACCCCACTCGGGTAGAACCAAACCCACACGGCTAGACCCAAACCCACTCGGCTACACCCAAACCCACTCGGCTAGACCCAAACCCACTCGGCTAGACCCAAACCCACTCGGCTACACCCAAACCCACTCGGCTAGACCCAAACCCACCCGGCTACACCCAAACCCACTCCACTAGACCGAAACCCACTCCGCCAGACCCAAACCCACTCGGCTAGACCCAAACCCAATCGGCTAGACCCAAACCCACTCCGCTAGAACCAAACCCACCCCGCTAGACCCAAACCCACTCGGCTAGTCCCAAACCCACTCGGCTAGACCCAAACGGACTCGGCCAGACCCAAACCCAAACCCACTCCGCTAGACCCAAACCCACTCGGCTAGACCGAAACCCACTCGGCTAGACCCAAACCCACTCGTCTAGACCCAAACCCACTCGGCTAGACCCAAACCCACTCGGCTATACCCAAACCCAAACCCACTCCGCTAGACCCAAACCCACTTGGCTAGACCTAAACCCACTCGGCTAGACCCAAACCCACGCGGCTACACCCAAACCCACTCCGCTAGACCCAAACCCACTATGCTAGACCCAAACCCACTCGGCTAGACCGAAACCCACGCGGCTAGACCGAAACCCACTCGGCTAGACCCAAACATACTTGGCTAGACCCAAACCAACTCGGCTGGACCCAAACCCACTCGGCTAGTCCCAAACCCACTCGGCTAGACCCAACCCCACTCGGCTGGAACCAAACCCACACGGCCAGACCAAAACCCACTCGGCTACACCCAAACCCACTCGGCTAGACCGAAACCCACTCGGCAAGGCCCAAACATACTCGGCTAGACCCAAACCCACTCGGCTACACCCAAACCCACTACGCTAGACCCAAACCCACTCGGCTAGACCCAAAACCACTTGGCTAGACCCAAACCCACTCGGCTCGACCCAAATACACTCGGCTTGAACCAAAACCACTCGGCTAGACCCAAACCCACTCGGCTAGACCCCAACCCACTCGGCTAGTCCCAAACCCACTCGGCTAGACCCAACCCCACTCGGCTAGAACCAAACCCACACGGCTAGACCCAAACCCACTCGGCTACACCCAAACCCACTCGGCTAGACCGAAACCCACTCGGTTAGACCTAAACATACTCGGCTAGACCCAAACCAACTCGGCTGGACCCAAACCCACTCGGCTGGACCCAAACCCACTCGGCTGCACCCAAACCCACTACGCTAGACCCAAACCCACTCGGCTAGACCCAACACCACTTGGCTAGACCCAAACCCACTCGGCTAGACCCAAATACACTCGGCTTGAACCAAAACCACTCGGCTAGACCCAAACCCACTCGGCTAGACCCCAACCCACTCGGCTAGTCCCAAACCCACTCGGTGAGACCTAACCCCACTCGAGTAGAACCAAACCCACACGGCTAGACCCAAACCCACTCGGCTACACCCAAACCCACTCGGCTAGACCCAAACCCACTCGGCTAGACCCAAACCCACTCAGCTACACCCAAACCCACTCGGCTAGACCCAAACCCACCCGGCCACACCCAAACCCACTCCACTAGACCGAAACCCACTCCGCCAGACCCAAACCCACTCGGCTAGACCCAAACCCAATCGGCTAGACCGAAACCCACTCCGCTAGAACCCAACCCAACCCGCTAGACCCAAACCCGCTCCACTAGACCCAAACCCACTCCGCTAGACCCAAACCCACTCCGTTAGACACAAACCCACTCCGCTAGACCCAAACCCAATCGTCTAGACCCAAACCCACTCGGCTAGACCCAAACACACTCGGCTAGACCCAAACCCACTCGGCTAGACCAAATCCCACTCGGCTAGACCCAAACCCACTTGGCTAGACTCAAACCCACTCGGCTACACCCAAACCCACTCCGCTAGACCCAAACCCACTTGGCTAGACCCAAACCCACTCGGCTAGACCAAACCCCACTCGGCAAGACCCAAACCCACTCGGCTAGACCCAAACCCACTCGGCTAGACGCATACCCACTCCGCTAGACCCAAACCCACTCGGCTGGACCCAAACCCACTCGGCTAGACCCAAACCCATTCGGCTGGACCCAAACCCACTCGGCTAGACCCAAACCCACTCGGCTGGACCCAAACCCACTCGGCTAGACCCAAACCCACTCGGCTAGCCCCAAACCCAATCGGCTAGACCCAAACCCACTCGGCTAGACAAAAACCCACTCGGCTAGACCCAAACCCACTCGGCTAGACCCGAAGCCACTCGGCTAGACCCAAACCCACTCGGATCGACCCAAACCCACTCGGCTAGACCCAAACACACTCGGGTAGACCCAAACCCACTCGGCTAGATCCAAACACACTCGGCTAGACCAAAACCCATTCGGCTAGACCCAAACCCACTCGGCTAGACCCAAACCCACTCGGCTAGTCCCAAACCCACTCGGCTACACCCAAACCCACTCCGCTAGACCCAAACCCACTCCGCTAGACCCAAACCCACTCCGCTAGACCCAAACCAACTCGGCTAGACCCAAACCCACTCGGCTAGACCCAAACTCGACTCCGCTAGACCCAAACCCGCTCCGCTAGACCCAAACCCACTCGGCTAGACGCAAACCCACTCGGCTAGACGCAAACCCACTCGGCTAGACCCAAACCCACTCGGCTGGACCCAAACCCACTCGGCTAGACCCAAACCCATTCGGCTAGACCCAAACCCACTCGGCTAGACCCAAACCCACTCGGCTGGACCCAAACCCACTCGGCTACACCCAAACCCACTCGGCTACACCCAAACCCACTCGGCTAGACCCAAACCCACTCGGCTAGACACAAACCCACTCGGCTAGACCCAAACCCACTCGGCTGGACACAAACCCACTCCGCTAGACCCAAACCAACTCGGCTAGACCCAAACGCGCTCGGCTAGACCCAAACCCAATCGGCTAGACCCAAACCCACTCGGCTAGACACAAACCCACTCCGCTAGACACAAACCCACTCCGCTAGACCCAAACCCACTTGGCTACACCGAAACCCACTCGGCTAAACCCAAACCCACTCGTCTAGACCCAAACCCACTCGGCTAGACCCAAACCCACTCGGCTACAACCAAATCCACTCCGCTAGACCTAAACCCACTCGGCTAGATGCAAACCCACTCGGCTAGACCCAAACACACTCGGCTAGACCCAAACCTGCTCGGCTAGACCCAATCCCACTCGGCTAGACCCAAACTCACTCGGCTAGACTCAAACCCACTCGGCTACACCCAAACCCACTCCGCTAGACCCAAACCCTCTTGGCTGGACCCAAACCCACTCAGCTAGACCAAAACCCACTCGGCAAGACCCAAACCCACTCGGCTTGACCCAAACCCACTCGGCTAGACGCATACCCACTCCGCTAGACCCAAACCCACTCCGCTAGACGCAAACCCACTCGGCTAGACGCAAACCCACTCGGCTAGACACAAACCCACTCGGCTGGACCGAAACCCACTCGGCTAGACCCAAACCCACTCGGCTAGACCCAAACCCACTCGGCTAGACCCAAACACACTCGGCACCACCCAAACCCACTCTGCAAGACCCAAACCCACTCGGCTACACCCAAACCCACTCGGCTAGACCCAAACACATTCAGCTAGACCCAAACCCACTCGGCTACACCCAAACCCACTCGCGTAGACCCAAACCCACACCGCTAGACCCAAACCCACTCGACTAGACCCAAACCCACTCTGCTAGACCCAAACCCACTCGGCTGGACCCAAACCCACTCGGCTAGACCCAAACCCACTCAGCTAGACCCAAACACAATCGGCGAGACCCAAACCCACTCGGCTAGACACAAACCCACTCGGCTAGACCCAAACCCACTCGGCTGGACCCAAACCCACTCCGCTTGACCCAAACCAAATCGGCTAGACCCAAACACACTCGGCTAGACCCAAACCCACTCCGCTAGACTCAAACCCACTCCGCAAGACCCAAACCCACTCCGCTAGACCCAAACCCACTCCGCTAGACCCAAACACACTCCGCTAGACCCAAACCCACTCGGCTACACCGAAACCCACTCGGCTAAAACTAAACCCACTCGTCTAGACCCAAACCCACTCGGCTAGACCCAAACCCACTCGGCTACAACCAAACCCACTCCGCTAGACCCAAACCCACTCGGCAAGACACAAACCCACTCAGCTACACCCAAACCCACTCGGCTAGACCCAAACCCACTCGGCTAGACCCAAACCCACTCCAATAGACCCAAACCCACTCCGCCAGACCCAAACCCACTCGGCTAGACCCAAACCCAATCGCCTAGACCCAAACCCACTCGGCTACACTCAAACCCACTCGGCTAGACCCAAACCCACTCGGCTAGACACAAGCCCACTCGGCTAGATCCAAACCCACTCGGCTGGACCCAAACCCACTCCGCTAGACCCAAACCAACTCGGCTAGACCCAAACGCGCTCGGCTAGACCCAAACCCAATCGGCTAGACCCAAACCCACTCGGCTAGACACAAACCCACTCGGCTAGACCCAAACCCACTCGGCTAGACCCAAACCCACTCGGCTAGACCCAAACCCACTCGGCTCGACCCAAACCCACTCGGCTAGACCCAAACACACTTGGGTAGACCCAAACCCACTCGGCGAGACCCAAACACCCTCGGCTAGACCAAAACCCATTCGGCTAGACCCAAACCCACTCGGCTAGACCCAAAACCACTCGGCTAGTCCCAAATCCACTCGGCTACACCCAAACCCACTCCGCTGGACCCAAACCTACTCCGCTAGACCCAAACCCACTCAGCTAGACCCAAACCCACTCCGCTAGACCCAAACCCACTCCGCTAGACACAAACCCACTCCGCTAGACCCAAACCCACTTGGCTACACCGAAACCCACTCGGCTAGACCCAAACCCACTCGGCTAGACACAAACCCACTCGGCTAGACCCAAACCCACTCGGCTGGACCCAAACCCACTCCGCTAGACCCAAACCAACTCGGCTAGACCCAAACGCGCTCGGCTAGACCCAAACCCACTCGGCTAGACCCAAATACACTCGGCTTCAACCAAAACCACTCGGCTAGGCCCAAACCCACTCGGCTAGACCCCAACCCACTCGGATAGTCCCAAACCCACTCGGCGAGACCCAACCCCACTCGGGTAGAACCAAACCCACACGGCTAGACCCAAACCCACTCGGCTACACCCAAACCCACTCGGCTAGACCCAAACCCACTCGGCTAGACCCAAACCCACTCGGCTACACCCAAACCCACTCGGCTAGACCCAAACCCACCCGGCTACACCCAAACCCACTCCACTAGACCGAAACCCACTCCGCCAGACCCAAACCCACTCGGCTAGACCCAAACCCAATCGGCTAGACCCAAACCCACTCCGCTAGAACCAAACCCACCCCGCTAGACCCAAACCCACTCGGCTAGTCCCAAACCCACTCGGCTAGACCCAAACGGACTCGGCCAGACCCAAACCCAAACCCACTCCGCTAGACCCAAACCCACTCGGCTAGACCGAAACCCACTCGGCTAGACCCAAACCCACTCGTCTAGACCCAAACCCACTCGGCTAGACCCAAACCCACTCGGCTATACCCAAACCCAAACCCACTCCGCTAGACCCAAACCCACTTGGCTAGACCTAAACCCACTCGGCTAGACCCAAACCCACGCGGCTACACCCAAACCCACTCCGCTAGACCCAAACCCACTATGCTAGACCCAAACCCACTCGGCTAGACCCAAACCCACGCGGCTAGACCGAAACCCACTCGGCTAGACCCAAACATACTTGGCTAGACCCAAACCAACTCGGCTGGACCCAAACCCACTCGGCTAGTCCCAAACCCACTCGGCTAGACCCAACCCCACTCGGCTGGAACCAAACCCACACGGCCAGACCAAAACCCACTCGGCTACACCCAAACCCACTCGGCTAGACCGAAACCCACTCGGCAAGGCCCAAACATACTCGGCTAGACCCAAACCCACTCGGCTACACCCAAACCCACTACGCTAGACCCAAACCCACTCGGCTAGACCCAAAACCACTTGGCTAGACCCAAACCCACTCGGCTCGACCCAAATACACTCGGCTTGAACCAAAACCACTCGGCTAGACCCAAACCCACTCGGCTAGACCCCAACCCACTCGGCTAGTCCCAAACCCACTCGGCTAGACCCAACCCCACTCGGCTAGAACCAAACCCACACGGCTAGACCCAAACCCACTCGGCTACACCCAAACCCACTCGGCTAGACCGAAACCCACTCGGTTAGACCTAAACATACTCGGCTAGACCCAAACCAACTCGGCTGGACCCAAACCCACTCGGCTGGACCCAAACCCACTCCGCTAGACCCAAACCCACTTGGCTAGACCCAAACCCACTCGGCTAGACCCAACACCACTTGGCTAGACCCAAACCCACTCGGCTAGACCCAAATACACTCGGCTTGAACCAAAACCACTCGGCTAGACCCAAACCCACTCGGCTAGACCCCAACCCACTCGGCTAGTCCCAAACCCACTCGGTGAGACCTAACCCCACTCGAGTAGAACCAAACCCACACGGCTAGACCCAAACCCACTCGGCTACACCCAAACCCACTCGGCTAGACCCAAACCCACTCGGCTAGACCCAAACCCACTCAGCTACACCCAAACCCACTCGGCTAGACCCAAACCCACCCGGCCACACCCAAACCCACTCCACTAGACCGAAACCCGCTCCGCCAGACCCAAACCCACTCGGCTAGACCCAAACCCAATCGGCTAGACCGAAACCCACTCCGCTAGAACCCAACCCAACCCGCTAGACCCAAACCCACTCGGCTAGTCCCAAACCGACTCGGCTAGACCCAAGCGGACTCGGCCAGACCCAAACCCACTCCGCTAGACCCAAACCCACTCGGCTAGAACGAAACCCACTCGGCTAGACCCAAACCCACTCGTCTAGACCCAAACCCACTCGGCTAGACCCAAACCCACTCGGCTATACCCAAACCCACTCCGCTAGACCCAAACCCACTTGGCTAGACCCAAACCCACTCGGCTAGACCCAAACCCACTCGGCTAGACAGAAACCCACTCGGCTAGACGCAAACCCACGCGGCTACACCCAAACCCACTCCGCTAGACCCAAACCCACTATGCTAGACCCAAACCCACTCGGCTAGACCCTAACCCACTCGGCTAGACCCAAACCCACTCGGCTAGACCCAAACATACTCGGCTAGACCCAAACCAACTCGGCTGGACCCAAACCCACTCGGCTACACCCAAACCCACTCCGCTAGACCCAAACCCACTAGGCTAGACCCTAACCCACTCGGCTAGACCCAAACCCACTCGGCTAGACCCAAACATACTCGGCTAGACCCAAACCAACTCGGCTAGACCCAAATACACTCGGCTTGAACCAAAACCACTCGGCTAGTCCCAAACCCACTCGGCGAGACCAAACCCCACTCGGGTAGAACCAAACCCGCTCGGCTAGACACAAACCCACTCGGCTACACCCAAACTAACTCGGCTAGACCCAAACCCACTCGGCTAGATCCAAACCCACTCGGCTAGACCCAAACCCACTCAGCTAGACCCAACTCCACTCGGCTACACCCAAACCCACACCGCTAGACCCAAACCCACTCGGCTAGACCCAAACCCACTCCGCTAGACCCAAACCCACTCCGCTTGACCCAAACCCACTCCGCTAGACCCAAACCCACGCGGCTAGGCCCAAACCCACTCGGCTAGACCCAAACCCACTCGGCTAGACCCAAACCCACTCGACTAGACCCAAACACACTCGGCTAGACCCAAACCCACTCGGCTGCACCCAAACCCACTCGGCTAGACCCAAACACACTCGGCTAGACCCAAACCCACTCGGCTGGACCCAAACCCACTCGGCTACACCCAAACCCACTCCGCTAGACCCAAACCCACTCGGCTAGACCCAAACCCACTCGGCTGGACCCAAACCCACTGGGCTAGACCCAAACCCACTCGGCTACACCCAAACCCACTCGGCTAGACCCATACCCACACCACTAGACCCAAACCCACTCGACTAGACCCAAACCCACTCCGCTAGACCCAAACCCACTCGGCTGGACACAAACCCACTCGGCTAGACCCAAACCCACTCGGCTACACCCAAACTAACTCGGCTAGACCCAAACCCACTCGACTAGATCCAAACCCACTCGGCTAGACCCAAACCCACTCGGCTAGACCCAAACCCACTCTGCTAGACCCAAACCCACACCGCTAGACCCAAACCCACTCGGCTAGACCCAAACACACTCCGCTAGACCCAAACCCACTCGGCTAGACACAAACCCACTCGGCTAGACCCAAACCCACTCGGCTAGACCCAAACCCACTCGGCTAGACCCAAACCCACTCGGCTCGACCCAAACCCACTCGGCTAGACCCAAACCCACTCGGCTATACCCAAACCCACTCCGCTAGACCCAAACCCACTTGGCTAGACCCAAACCCACTCGGCTAGACCCAAACCCACTCGGCTAGACCGAAACCCACTCGGCTAGACCCAAACCCACGCGGCTACACCCAAACCCACTCCGCTAGACCCAAACCCACTATGCTAGACCCAAACCCACTCGGCTAGACCCTAACCCACTCGGCTAGACCCAAACCCACTCGGCTAGACCCAAACATACTCGGCTAGACCCAAACCAACTCGGCTGGACCCAAACCCACTCGGCTACACCCAAACCCACTCCGCTAGACCCAAACCCACTAGGCTAGACCCTAACCCACTCGGCTAGACCCAAACCCACTCGGCTAGACCCAAACATACTCGGCTAGACCCAAACCAACTCGGCTAGACCCAAATACACTCGGCTTGAACCAAAACCACTCGGCTAGTCCCAAACCCACTCCGCGAGACCAAACCCCACTCGGGTAGAACCAAACCCGCTCGGCTAGACACAAACCCACTCGGCTACACCCAAACTAACTCGGCTAGACCCAAACCCACTCGGCTAGATCCAAACCCACTCGGCTAGACCCAAACCCACTCAGCTAGACCCAACTCCACTCGGCTACACCTAAACCCACACCGCTAGACCCAAACCCACTCGGCTAGACCCAAACCCACTCCGCTAGACCCAAACCCACTCCGCTAGACCCAAACCCACTCCGCTAGACCCAAACCCACGCGGCTAGGCCCAAACCCACTCGGCTAGACCCAAACCCACTCGGCTAGACCCAAACCCACTCGACTAGACCCAAACACACTCGGCTAGACCCAAACCCACTCGGCTGCACCCAAACCCACTCGGCTAGACCCAAACACACTCGGCTAGACCCAAACCCACTCGGCTGGACCCAAACCCACTCGGCTACACCCAAACCCACTCCGCTAGACCCAAACCCACTCGGCTAGACCCAAACCCACTCGGCTGGACCCAAACCCACTGGGCTAGACCCAAACCCACTCGGCTACACCCAAACCCACTCGGCTAGACCCAAACCCACACCACTAGACCCAAACCCACTCGACTAGACCCAAACCCACTCCGCTAGACCCAAACCCACTCGGCTGGACACAAACCCACTCGGCTAGACCCAAACCCACTCGGCTACACCCAAACTAACTCGGCTAGACCCAAACCCACTCGACTAGATCCAAACCCACTCGGCTAGACCCAAACCCACTCGGCTAGACCCAAACCCACTCTGCTAGACCCAAACCCACACCGCTAGACCCAAACCCACTCGGCTAGACCCAAACACACTCCGCTAGACCCAAACCCACTCGGCTAGACACAAACCCACTCGGCTAGACCCAAACCCACTCGGCTAGACCCAAACCCACTCGGCTAGACCCAAACCCACTCGGCTCGACCCAAACCCACTCGGCTAGACCCAAACACACTCGGGTAGACCCAAACCCACTCGGCTAGACCCAAACACCCTCGGCTAGACCAAAACCCATTCGGCTAGACCCAAACCCATTCGGCTAGACCCAAAACCACTCGGCTAGTCCCAAATCCACTCGGCTACACCCAAACCCACTCCGCTAGACCCAAACCCACTCCGCTAGACCCAAACCCACTCCGCTAGACCCAAACCCACTCCGCTAGACCCAAACCCACTCCGCTAGACACAAACCCACTCGGCTAGACCCAAACCCACTCGGCTGGACCCAAACCCACTCCGCTAGACCCAAACCAACTCGGCTAGACCCAAACGCGCTCGGCTAGACCCAAACCCACTCGGCTAGACCCAAATACACTCGGCTTCAACCAAAACCACTCGGCTAGGCCCAAACCCGCTCGGCTAGACCCCAACCCACTCGGATAGTCCCAAACCCACTCGGCGAGACCCAACCCCACTCGGGTAGAACCAAACCCACACGGCTAGACCCAAACCCACTCGGCTACACCCAAACCCACTCGGCTAGACCCAAACCCACTCGGCTAGACCCAAACCCACTCGGCTACACCCAAACCCACTCGGCTAGACCCAAACCCACCCGGCTACACCCAAACCCACTCCACTAGACCGAAACCCACTCCGCCAGACCCAAACCCACTTGGCTAGACCCAAACCCAATCGGCTAGACCCAAACCCACTCCGCTAGAACCAAACCCACCCCGCTAGACCCAAACCCACTCGGCTAGTCCCAAACCCACTCGGCTAGACCCAAACGGACTCGGCCAGACCCAAACCCAAACCCACTCCGCTAGACCCAAACCCACTCGGCTAGACCGAAACCCACTCGGCTAGACCCAAACCCACTCGTCTAGACCCAAACCCACTCGGCTAGACCCAAACCCACTCGGCTATACCCAAACCCAAACCCACTCCGCTAGACCCAAACCCACTTGGCTAGACCCAAACCCACTCGGCTAGACCCAAACCCACGCGGCTACACCCAAACCCACTCCGCTAGACCCAAACCCACTATGCTAGACCCAAACCCACTCGGCTAGACCGAAACCCACGCGGCTAGACCGAAACCCACTCGGCTAGACCCAAACATACTTGGCTAGACCCAAACCAACTCGGCTGGACCCAAACCCACTCGGCTAGTCCCAAACCCACTCGGCTAGACCCAACCCCACTCGGCTAGAACCAAACCCACACGGCTAGACCAAAACCCACTCGGCTACACCCAAACCCACTCGGCTAGACCGAAACCCACTCGGCTAGGCCCAAATATACTCGGCTAGACCCAAACCAACTCGGCTGGACCCAAACCCACTCGGCTAGACCCAAACCCACTACGCTAGACCCAAACCCACTCGGCTAGACCCAAAACCACTTGGCTAGACCCAAACCCACTCGGCTCGACCCAAATACACTCGGCTTGAACCAAAACCACTCGGCTAGACCCAAACCCACTCGGCTAGACCCCAACCCACTCGGCTAGTCCCAAACCCACTCGGCTAGACCCAACCCCACTCGGCTAGAACCAAACCCACACGGCTAGACACAAACCCACTCGGCCACACCCAAACCCACTCGGCTAGACCGAAACCCACTCGGTTAGACCTAAACATACTCGGCTAGACCCAAACCAACTTGGCTGGACCCAAACCCACTCGGCTGGACCCAAACCCACTCGGCTACACCCAAACCCACTACGCTAGACCCAAACCCACTCGGCTAGACCCAACACCACTTGGCTAGACCCAAACCCACTCGGCTAGACCCAAATACACTCGGCTTGAACCAAAACCACTCGGCTAGACCCAAACCCACTCGGCTAGACCCCAACCCACTCGGCTAGACCCAATCCCACTCCGCTAGACCCAAACCCACTCGGCTAGACACAAACCCACTCCGCTAGACACAAACCCACTCGGTTAGACCCAAACCCACTCGGCTAGACCCAAACCCACTCGGCTAGACCCAAACCCACTCAGCTACACCCAAACCCACTCGGCTAGACCCAAACCCACCCGGCTACACCCAAACCCACTCCACTAGACCGAAACCCACTCCGCCAGACCCAAACCCACTCGGCTAGACCCAAACCCAATCGGCTAGACCGAAACCCACTCCGCTAGAACCCAACCCACCCCGCTAGACCCAAACCCACTCGGCTAGTCCCAAACCCACTCGGCTAGACCCAAGCGGACTCGGCCAGACCCAAACCCACTCCGCTAGACCCAAACCCACTCGGCTAGACCGAAACCCACTCGGCTAGACCCAAACCCACTCGTCTAGACCCAAACCCACTCGGCTAGACCCAAACCCACTCGGCTATACCCAAACCCACTCCGCTAGACCCAAACCCACTTGGCTAGACCCAAACCCACTCGGCTAGACCCAAACCCACTCGGCTAGACCGAAACCCACTCGGCTAGACCCAAACCCACGCGGCTACACCCAAACCCACTCCGCTAGACCCAAACCCACTATGCTAGACCCAAACCCACTCGGCTAGACCCTAACCCACTCGGCTAGACCCAAACCCACTCGGCTAGACCCAAACATACTCGGCTAGACCCAAACCAACTCGGCTGGACCCAAACCCACTCGGCTACACCCAAACCCACTCCGCTAGACCCAAACCCACTAGGCTAGACCCAAACCCACTCGGCTAGACCCAAACCCATTCGGCTAGACCCAAACCCACTCGGCTAGACCCAAACCCACTCGGCTAGTCCCAAACCCACTCGGCTAGACCCAAACCCACTCGGCTAGACCCAATCCCACTCCGCTAGACCCAAACCCACTCCGCTAGACACAAACCCACTCCGCTAGACACAAACCCACTCGGTTAGACCCAAACCCACTCGGCTAGACCCAAACCCACTCGGCTAGACCCAAACCCACTCAGCTACACCCAAACCCACTCGGCTAGACCCAAACCCACCCGGCTAGACCCAATCCCACTCCACTAGACCGAAACCCACTCCGCCAGACCCAAACCCACTCGGCTAGACCCAAACCCACTCGGCTACACCCAAACCCACTCCGCTAGACCCAAACCCACTCGGCTAGACCCAAACCCACTCGGCTAGACCCAAACCCACTGGGCTAGACCCAAACCCACTCGGCTACACCCAAACCCACTCGGCTAGACCCAAACCCACACCACTAGACCCAAACCCACTCGACTAGACCCAAACCCACTCCGCTAGACCCAAACCCACTCGGCTGGACACAAACCCACTCGGCTAGACCCAAACCCACTCGGCTACACCCAAACCCACTCCACTAGACCCAACCCCACTCCGCCAGACCCAAACCCACTCGGCTAGACCCAAACCCAATCGGCTAGACCCAAACCCACTCCGCTAGAACCAAACCCAACCCGCTAGACCCAAACCCACTCGGCTAAACCCAAACGGACTCGGCTAGACCCAAACCCACTCCGCTAGACCCAAACCCACTCGGCTAGAACGAAACCCACTCGGCTAGACCCAAACCCACTCGTCTAGACCCAAACCCACTCGGCTAGACCCAAACCCACTTGGCTAGACCCAAACCCGCTCGGCTAGACCCAAACCCACTCGGCTACACCCAAACTAACTCGGCTAGACCCAAATCCACTCGACTAGATCCAAACCCACTCGGCTAGACCCAAACCCACTCGGCCAGAACCAAACCCACTCTGCTAGACCCAAACCCACACCGCTAGACCCAAACCCACTCGGCTAGACCCAAACACACTCCGCTAGACCCAAACCCACTCGGCTAGACCCAAACCCACTCGCCTGGACCCAAACCCACTCGGCTAGACCCAAACCCACTCGGCTAGACCCAAACCCACTCGACTACACCCAAACCCACTCGGCTAGACCCAAACCCACTCGGCTACACCCAAACCCACTCGGCTACACCCAAACCCACTCCGCTAGACCCAAACCCACTCGGCTACACCCAAACCCACTCGGCTACACCCAAACCCACTCGGCTAGACCCAAACCCACTCGGCTAGACCCAAACCCACTCGGCTAGACCCAAACCCACTCGGCTAGACCCAAACCCTGTCGGCTAGACCCAAACCCACTCGGCTAGACCCAAACCCACTCGGCTAGACCCAAACCCATTCGGCTAGACCCAAACCCACTCGGCTAGACCCAAACCCACTCGGCTAGTCCCAAACCCACTCGGCTAGACCCAAACCCACTCGGCTAGACCCAATCCCACTCGGTGAGACCTAACCCCACTCGGGTAGAACCAAACCCACACGGCTAGACCCAAACCCACTCGGCTACACCCAAACCCACTCGGCTAGACCCAAACCCACTCGGCTAGACCCAAACCCACACAGCTACACCCAAACCCACTCGGCTAGACCCAAACCCACCCGGCTACACCCAAACCCACTCCACTAGACCGAAACCCACTCCGCCAGACCCAAACCCACTCGGCTAGACCCAAACCCAATCGGCTAGACCGAAACCCACTCCGCTAGAACCCAACCCACCCCGCTAGACCCAAACCCACTCGGCTAGTCCCAAACCCACTCGGCTAGACCCAAGCGGACTCGGCAGACCCAAACCCACTCCGCTAGACCCAAACCCACTCGGCTAGACCGAAACCCACTCGGCTAGACCCAAACCCACTCGTCTAGACCCAAACCCACTCGGCTAGACCCAAACCCACTCGGCTATACCCAAACCCACTCCGCTAGACCCAAACCCACTTGGCTAGACCCAAACCCACTCGGCTAGACCCAAACCCACTCGGCTAGACCGAAACCCACTCGGCTAGACCCAAACCCACGCGGCTACACCCAAACCCACTCCGCTAGACCCAAACCCACTATGCTAGACCCAAACCCACTCGGCTAGACCCTAACCCACTCGGCTAGACCCAAACCCACTCGGCTAGACCCAAACATACTCGGCTAGACCCAAACCAACTCGGCTGGACCCAAACCCACTCGGCTACACCCAAACCCACTCCGCTAGACCCAAACCCACTAGGCTAGACCCTAACCCACTCGGCTAGACCCAAACCCACTCGGCTAGACCCAAACATACTCGGCTAGACCCAAACCAACTCGGCTAGACCCAAATACACTCGGCTTGAACCAAAACCACTCGGCTAGTCCCAAACCCACTCGGCGAGACCAAACCCCACTCGGGTAGAACCAAACCCACACGGCTAGACCCAAACCCACTCGTCTAGACCCAAACCCACTCGGTTAAACACAAACCCACTCGGCTACACCCAAACCCACTCCGCTAGACCCAAACCCACTCAGCTAGACCCAAACCCACTCGGCTAGAACCAAACCCACTCGGCTACACCCAAACCCACTTGGCTAGACCCAAACCCACTCGGCTAGACCCAAACCCACTCGGCTAGTCCCAAACCCACTTGGCTAGACCCAAACCCGCTCGGCTAGACACAAACCCACTCGGCTACACCCAAACTAACTCGGCTAGACCCAAACCCACTCGGCTAGATCCAAACCCACTCGGCTAGACCCAAACCCACTCAGCTAGACCCAACTCCACTCGGCTACACCCAAACCCACACCGCTAGACCCAAACCCACTCGGCTAGACCCAAACCCACTCCGCTAGGCCCAAACCCACTCCGCTAGACCCAAACCCACTCCGCTAGACCCAAACCCACGCGGCTAGGCCCAAACCCACTCGGCTAGACCCAAACCCACTCAGCTAGACCCAAACCCACTCGACTAGACCCAAACATACTCGGCTAGACCCAAACCCACTCGGCTGCACCCAAACCCACTCGGCCAGACCCAAACACACTCGGCTAGACCCAAACCCACTCGGCTGGACCCAAACCCACTCGGCTGGACCCAAACCCACTCGGCTACACCCAAACCCACTCCGCTAGACCCAAACCCACTCGGCTAGACCCAAACCCACTCGGCTAGACCCAAACCCACTGGGCTAGACCCAAACCCACTCGGCTACACCCAAACCCACTCGGCTGGACCCAAACCCACACCACTAGACCCAAACCCACTCGACTAGACGCAAACCCACTCCGCTAGACCCAAACCCACTCGGCTGGACACAAACCCACTCGGCTAGACCCAAACCCACTCGGCTACACCCAAACCCACTCCACTAGACCCAACCCCACTCCGCCAGACCCAAACCCACTCAGCTAGACCCAAACCCAATCGGCTAGACCCAAACCCACTCCGCTAGAACCAAACCCAACCCGCTAGACCCAAACCCACTCGGCTAAACCCAAACGGACTCGGCTAGACCCAAACCCACTCCGCTAGACCCAAACCCACTCGGCTAGAACGAAACCCACTCGGCTAGACCCAAACCCACTCGTCTAGACCCAAACCCACTCGGCTAGACCCAAACCCACTTGGCTAGACCCAAACCCGCTCGGCTAGACCCAAACCCACTCGGCTACACCCAAACTAACTCGGCTAGACCCAAACCCACTCGACTAGATCCAAACCCACTCGGCTAGACCCAAACCCACTCGGCTAGACCCAAACCCACTCTGCTAGACCCAAACCCACACCGCTAGACCCAAACCCACTCGGCTAGACCCAAACACACTCCGCTAGACACAAACCCACTCGGCTAGACCCAAACCCACTCGGCTGGACCCAAACCCACTCCGCTAGACCCAAACCAACTCGGCTAGACCCAAACGCGCTCGGCTAGACCCAAACCCACTCGGCTAGACCCAAATACACTCGGCTTCAACCAAAACCACTCGGCTAGGCCCAAACCCACTCGGCTAGACCCCAACCCACTCGGATAGTCCCAAACCCACTCGGCGAGACCCAACCCCACTCGGGTAGAACCAAACCCACACGGCTAGACCCAAACCCACTCGGCTACACCCAAACCCACTCGGCTAGACCCAAACCCACTCGGCTAGACCCAAACCCACTCGGCTACACCCAAACCCACTCGGCTAGACCCAAACCCACCCGGCGACACCCAAACCCACTCCACTAGACCGAAACCCACTCCGCCAGACCCAAACCCACTCGGCTAGACCCAAACCCAATCGGCTAGACCCAAACCCACTCCGCTAGAACCAAACCCACCCCGCTAGACCCAAACCCATTCGGCTAGTCCCAAACCCACTCGGCTAGACCCAAACGGACTCGGCCAGACCCAAACCCAAACCCACTCCGCTAGACCCAAACCCACTCGGCTAGACCGAAACCCACTCGGCTAGACCCAAACCCACTCGTCTAGACCCAAACCCACTCGGCTAGACCCAAACCCACTCGGCTATACCCAAACCCAAACCCACTCCTCTAGACCCAAACCCACTTGGCTAGACCCAAACCCACTCGGCTAGACCCAAACCCACGCGGCTACACCCAAACCCACTCCGCTAGACCCAAACCCACTATGCTAGACCCAAACCCACTCGGCTAGACCGAAACCCACGCGGCTAGACCGAAACCCACTCGGCTAGACCCAAACATACTTGGCTAGACCCAAACCAACTCGGCTGGACCCAAACCCACTCGGCTAGTCCCAAACCCACTCGGCTAGACCCAACCCCACTCGGCTAGAACCAAACCCACACGGCTAGACCAAAACCCACTCGGCTACACCCAAACCCACTCGGCTAGACCGAAACCCACTCGGCTAGGCCCAAACATACTCGGCTAGACCCAAACCAACTCGGCTGGACCCAAACCCACTCGGCTAGACCCAAACCCACTACGCTAGACCCAAACCCACTCGGCTAGACCCAAAACCACTTGGCTAGACCCAAACCCACTCGGCTCGACCCAAATACACTCAGCTTGAACCAAAACCACTCGGCTAGACCCAAACCCACTCGGCTAGACCCCAACCCACTCGGCTAGTCCCAAACCCACTCGGCTAGACCCAACCCCACTCGGCTAGAACCAAACCCACACGGCTAGACACAAACGCACTCGGCCACACCCAAACCCACTCGGCTAGACCGAAACCCACTCGGTTAGACCTAAACATACTCGGCTAGACCCAAACCAACTTGGCTGGACCCAAACCCACTCGGCTGGACCCAAACCCACTCGGCTACACCCAAACCCACTACGCTAGACCCAAACCCACTCGGCTAGACCCAACACCACTTGGCTAGACCCAAACCCACTCGGCTAGACCCAAATACACTCGGCTTGAACCAAAACCACTCGGCTAGACCCAAACCCACTCGGCTAGACCCCAACCCACTCGGCTAGACCCAATCCCACTCCGCTAGACCCAAACCCACTCCGCTAGACACAAACCCACTCCGCTAGACACAAACCCACTCGGTTAGACCCAAACCCACTCGGCTAGACCCAAACCCACTCGGCTAGACCCAAACCCACTCAGCTACACCCAAACCCACTCGGCTAGACCCAAATCCACCCGGCTACACCCAAACCCACTCCACTAGACCGAAACCCACTCCGCCAGACCCAAACCCACTCGGCTAGACCCAAACCCAATCGGCTAGACCGAAACCCACTCCGCTAGAACCCAACCCACCCCGCTGGACCCAAACCCACTCGGCTAGTCCCAAACCCACTCGGCTAGACCCAAGCGGACTCGGCCAGACCCAAACCCACTCCGCTAGACCCAAACCCACTCGGCTAGACCGAAACCCACTCGGCTAGACCCAAACCCACTCGTCTAGACCCAAACCCACTCGGCTAGACCCAAACCCACTCGGCTATACCCAAACCCACTCCGCTAGACCCAAACCCACTTGGCTAGACCCAAACCCACTCGGCTAGACCCAAACCCACTCGGCTAGACCGAAACCCACTCGGCTAGACCCAAACCCACGCGGCTACACCCAAACCCACTCCGCTAGACCCAAACCCACTATGCTAGACCCAAACCCACTCGGCTAGACCCTAAACCACTCGGCTAGACCCAAACCCACTCGGCTAGACCCAAACATACTCGGCTAGACCCAAACCAACTCGGCTGGACCCAAACCCACTCGGCTACACCCAAACCCACTCCGCTAGACCCAAACCCACTAGGCTAGACCCAAACCCACTCGGCTAGACCCAAACCCATTCGGCTAGACCCAAACCCACTCGGCTAGACCCAAACCCACTCGGCTAGTCCCAAACCCACTCGGCTAGACCCAAACCCACTCGGCTAGACCCAATCCCACTCCGCTAGACCCAAACCCACTCCGCTAGACACAAACCCACTCCGCTAGTCCGAAACCCACTCGGCTAGACCCAAGCGGACTCGGCCAGACCCAAACCCACTCCGCTAGACCCAAACCCACTCGGCTAGACCGAAACCCACTCGGCTAGACCCAAACCCACTCGTCTAGACCCAAACCCACTCGGCTAGACCCAAACCCACTCGGCTATACCCAAACCCACTCCGCTAGACCCAAACCCACTCGGCTACACCCAAACCCACTCCGCTAGACCCAAACCCACTCGGCTAGACCCAAACCCACTCGGCTAGACCCAAACCCACTGGGCTAGACCCAAACCCACTCGGCTACACCCAAACCCACTCGGCTAGACCCAAACCCACACCACTAGACCCAAACCCACTCGACTAGACCCAAACCCACTCCGCTAGACCCAAACCCACTCGGCTGGACACAAACCCACTCGGCTAGACCCAAACCCACTCGGCTACACCCAAACCCACTCCACTAGACCCAACCCCACTCCGCCAGACCCAAACCCACTCGGCTAGACCCAAACCCAATCGGCTAGACCCAAACCCACTCCGCTAGAACCAAACCCAACCCGCTAGACCCAAACCCACTCGGCTAAACCCAAACGGACTCGGCTAGACCCAAACCCACTCCGCTAGACCCAAACCCACTCGGCTAGAACGAAACCCACTCGGCTAGACCCAAACCCACTCGTCTAGACCCAAACCCACTCGGCTAGACCCAAACCCACTTGGCTAGACCCAAACCCGCTCGGCTAGACCCAAACCCACTCGGCTACACCCAAACTAACTCGGCTAGACCCAAATCCACTCGACTAGATCCAAACCCACTCGGCTAGACCCAAACCCACTCGGCCAGAACCAAACCCACTCTGCTAGACCCAAACCCACACCGCTAGACCCAAACCCACTCGGCTAGACCCAAACACACTCCGCTAGACCCAAACCCACTCGGCTAGACCCAAACCCACTCGTCTGGACCCAAACCCACTCGGCTAGACCCAAACCCACTCGGCTAGACCCAAACCCACTCGACTACACCCAAACCCACTCGGCTAGACCCAAACCCACTCGGCTACACCCAAACCCACTCGGCTACACCCAAACCCACTCCGCTAGACCCAAACCCACTCGGCTACACCCAAACCCACTCGGCTACACCCAAACCCACTCGGCTAAACCCAAACCCACTCGGCTAGACCCAAACCCACTCGGCTAGACCCAAACCCACTCGGCTAGACCCAAACCCTGTCGGCTAGACCCAAACCCACTCGGCTAGACCCAAACCCACTCGGCTAGACCCAAACCCATTCGGCTAGACCCAAACCCACTCGGCTAGACCCAAACCCACTCGGCTAGTCCCAAACCCACTCGGCTAGACCCAAACCCACTCGGCTAGACCCAATCCCACTCGGTGAGACCTAACCCCACTCGGGTAGAACCAAACCCACACGGCTAGACCCAAACCCACTCGGCTACACCCAAACCCACTCGGCTAGACCCAAACCCACTCGGCTAGACCCAAACCCACACAGCTACACCCAAACCCACTCGGCTGGACCCAAACCCACCCGGCTACACCCAAACCCACTCCACTAGACCGAAACCCACTCCGCCAGACCCAAACCCACTCGGCTAGACCCAAACCCAATCGGCTAGACCGAAACCCACTCCGCTAGAACCCAACCCACCCCGCTAGACCCAAACCCACTCGGCTAGTCCCAAACCCACTCGGCTAGACCCAAGCGGACTCGGCCAGACCCAAACCCACTCCGCTAGACCCAAACCCACTCGGCTAGACCGAAACCCACTCGGCTAGACCCAAACCCACTCGTCTAGACCCAAACCCACTCGGCTAGACCCAAACCCACTCGGCTATACCCAAACCCACTCCGCTAGACCCAAACCCACTTGGCTAGACCCAAACCCACTCGGCTAGACCCAAACCCACTCGGCTAGACCGAAACCCACTCGGCTAGACCCAAACCCACGCGGCTACACCCAAACCCACTCCGCTAGACCCAAACCCACTATGCTAGACCCAAACCCACTCGGCTAGACCCTAACCCACTCGGCTAGACCCAAACCCACTCGGCTAGACCCAAACATACTCGGCTAGACCCAAACCAACTCGGCTGGACCCAAACCCACTCGGCTACACCCAAACCCACTCCGCTAGACCCAAACCCACTAGGCTAGACCCTAACCCACTCGGCTAGACCCAAACCCACTCGGCTGGACCCAAACATACTCGGCTAGACCCAAACCAACTCGGCTAGACCCAAATACACTCGGCTTGAACCAAAACCACTCGGCTAGTCCCACACCCACTCGGCGAGACCAAACCCCACTCGGGTAGAACCAAACCCACACGGCTAGACCCAAACCCACTCGTCTAGACCCAAACCCACTCGGTTAAACACAAACCCACTCGGCTACACCCAAACCCACTCCGCTAGACCCAAACCCACTCAGCTAGACCCAAACCCACTCGGCTAGAACCAAACCCACTCGGCTACACCCAAACCCACTTGGCTAGACCCAAACCCACTCGGCTAGACCCAAACCCACTCGGCTAGTCCCAAACCCACTTGGCTAGACCCAAACCCGCTCGGCTAGACACAAACCCACTCGGCTACACCCAAACTAACTCGGCTAGACCCAAACCCACTCGGCTAGATCCAAACCCACTCGGCTAGACCCAAACCCACTCAGCTAGACCCAACTCCACTCGGCTACACCCAAACCCACACCGCTAGACCCAAACCCACTCGGCTAGACCCAAACCCACTCCGCTAGGCCCAAACCCACTCCGCTAGACCCAAACCCACTCCGCTAGACCCAAACCCACGCGGCTAGGCCCAAACCCACTCGGCTAGACCCAAACCCACTCAGCTAGACCCAAACCCACTCGACTAGACCCAAACATACTCGGCTAGACCCAATCCCACTCGGCTGCACCCAAACCCACTCGGCCAGACCCAAACACACTCGGCTAGACCCAAACCCACTCGGCTGGACCCAAACCCACTCGGCTGGACCCAAACCCACTCGGCTACACCCAAACCCACTCCGCTAGACCCAAACCCACTCGGCTAGACCCAAACCCACTCGGCTAGACCCAAACCCACTGGGCTAGACCCAAACCCACTCGGCTACACCCAAACCCACTCGGCTGGACCCAAACCCACACCACTAGACCCAAACCCACTCGACTAGACGCAAACCCACTCCGCTAGACCCAAACCCACTCGGCTGGACACAAACCCACTCGGCTAGACCCAAACCCACTCGGCTACACCCAAACCCACTCCACTAGACCCAACCCCACTCCGCCAGACCCAAACCCACTCAGCTAGACCCAAACCCAATCGGCTAGACCCAAACCCACTCCGCTAGAACCAAACCCAACCCGCTAGACCCAAACCCACTCGGCTAAACCCAAACGGACTCGGCTAGACCCAAACCCACTCCGCTAGACCCAAACCCACTCGGCTAGAACGAAACCCACTCGGCTAGACCCAAACCCACTCGTCTAGACCCAAACCCACTCGGCTAGACCCAAACCCACTTGGCTAGACCCAAACCCGCTCGGCTAGACCCAAACCCACTCGGCTACACCCAAACTAACTCGGCTAGACCCAAACCCACTCGACTAGATCCAAACCCACTCGGCTAGACCCAAACCCACTCGGCTAGACCCAAACCCACTCTGCTAGACCCAAACCCACACCGCTAGACCCAAACCCACTCGGCTAGACCCAAACACACTCCGCTAGACACAAACCCACTCGGCTAGACCCAAACCCACTCGGCTGGACCCAAACCCACTCCGCTAGACCCAAACCAACTCGGCTAGACCCAAACGCGCTCGGCTAGACCCAAACCCACTCGGCTAGACCCAAATACACTCGGCTTCAACCAAAACCACTCGGCTAGGCCCAAACCCACTCGGCTAGACCCCAACCCACTCGGATAGTCCCAAACCCACTCGGCGAGACCCAACCCCACTCGGGTAGAACCAAACCCACACGGCTAGACCCAAACCCACTCGGCTACACCCAAACCCACTCGGCTAGACCCAAACCCACTCGGCTAGACCCAAACCCACTCGGCTACACCCAAACCCACTCGGCTAGACCCAAACCCACCCGGCGACACCCAAACCCACTCCACTAGACCGAAACCCACTCCGCCAGACCCAAACCCACTCGGCTAGACCCAAACCCAATCGGCTAGACCCAAACCCACTCCGCTAGAACCAAACCCACCCCGCTAGACCCAAACCCACTCGGCTAGTCCCAAACCCACTCGGCTAGACCCAAACGGACTCGGCCAGACCCAAACCCAAACCCACTCCGCTAGACCCAAACCCACTCGGCTAGACCGAAACCCACTCGGCTAGACCCAAACCCACTCGTCTAGACCCAAACCCACTCGGCTAGACCCAAACCCACTCGGCTATACCCAAACCCAAACCCACTCCGCTAGACCCAAACCCACTTGGCTAGACCCAAACCCACTCGGCTAGACCCAAACCCACGCGGCTACACCCAAACCCACTCCGCTAGACCCAAACCCACTATGCTAGACCCAAACCCACTCGGCTAGACCGAAACCCACGCGGCTAGACCGAAACCCACTCGGCTAGACCCAAACATACTTGGCTAGACCCAAACCAACTCGGCTGGACCCAAACCCACTCGGCTAGTCCCAAACCCACTCGGCTAGACCCAACCCCACTCGGCTAGAACCAAACCCACACGGCTAGACCAAAACCCACTCGGCTACACCCAAACCCACTCGGCTAGACCGAAACCCACTCGGCTAGGCCCAAACATACTCGGCTAGACCCAAACCAACTCGGCTGGACCCAAACCCACTCGGCTAGACCCAAACCCACTACGCTAGACCCAAACCCACTCGGCTAGACCCAAAACCACTTGGCTAGACCCAAACCCACTCGGCTCGACCCAAATACACTCAGCTTGAACCAAAACCACTCGGCTAGACCCAAACCCACTCGGCTAGACCCCAACCCACTCGGCTAGTCCCAAACCCACTCGGCTAGACCCAACCCCACTCGGCTAGAACCAAACCCACACGGCTAGACACAAACCCACTCGGCCACACCCAAACCCACTCGGCTAGACCGAAACCCACTCGGTTAGACCTAAACATACTCGGCTAGACCCAAACCAACTTGGCTGGACCCAAACCCACTCGGCTGGACCCAAACCCACTCGGCTACACCCAAACCCACTACGCTAGACCCAAACCCACTCGGCTAGACCCAACACCACTTGGCTAGACCCAAACCCACTCGGCTAGACCCAAATACACTCGGCTTGAACCAAAACCACTCGGCTAGACCCAAACCCACTCGGCTAGACCCCAACCCACTCGGCTAGACCCAATCCCACTCCGCTAGACCCAAACCCACTCCGCTAGACACAAACCCACTCCGCTAGACACAAACCCACTCGGTTAGACCCAAACCCACTCGGCTAGACCCAAACCCACTCGGCTAGACCCAAACCCACTCAGCTACACCCAAACCCACTCGGCTAGACCCAAACCCACCCGGCTACACCCAAACCCACTCCACTAGACCGAAACCCACTCCGCCAGACCCAAACCCACTCGGCTAGACCCAAACCCAATCGGCTAGACCGAAACCCACTCCGCTAGAACCCAACCCACCCCGCTGGACCCAAACCCACTCGGCTAGTCCCAAACCCACTCGGCTAGACCCAAGCGGACTCGGCCAGACCCAAACCCACTCCGCTAGACCCAAACCCACTCGGCTAGACCGAAACCCACTCGGCTAGACCCAAACCCACTCGTCTAGACCCAAACCCACTCGGCTAGACCCAAACCCACTCGGCTATACCCAAACCCACTCCGCTAGACCCAAACCCACTTGGCTAGACCCAAACCCACTCGGCTAGACCCAAACCCACTCGGCTAGACCGAAACCCACTCGGCTAGACCCAAACCCACGCGGCTACACCCAAACCCACTCCGCTAGACCCAAACCCACTATGCTAGACCCAAACCCACTCGGCTAGACCCTAAACCACTCGGCTAGACCCAAACCCACTCGGCTAGACCCAAACATACTCGGCTAGACCCAAACCAACTCGGCTGGACCCAAACCCACTCGGCTACACCCAAACCCACTCCGCTAGACCCAAACCCACTAGGCTAGACCCAAACCCACTCGGCTAGACCCAAACCCATTCGGCTAGACCCAAACCCACTCGGCTAGACCCAAACCCACTCGGCTAGTCCCAAACCCACTCGGCTAGACCCAAACCCACTCGGCTAGACCCAATCCCACTCCGCTAGACCCAAACCCACTCCGCTAGACACAAACCCACTCCGCTAGACACAAACCCACTCGGTTAGACCCAAACCCACTCGGCTAGACCCAAACCCACTCGGCTAGACCCAAACCCACTCAGCTACACCCAAACCCACTCGGCTAGACCCAAACCCACCCGGCTAGACCCAAACCCACTCCACTAGACCGAAACCCACTCCGCCAGACCCAAACCCACTCGGCTAGACCCAAACCCACTCGGCTACACCCAAACCCACTCCGCTAGACCCAAACCCACTCGGCTAGACCCAAACCCACTCGGCTAGACCCAAACCCACTGGGCTAGACCCAAACCCACTCGGCTACACCCAAACCCACTCGGCTAGACCCAAACCCACACCACTAGACCCAAACCCACTCGACTAGACCCAAACCCACTCCGCTAGACCCAAACCCACTCGGCTGGACACAAACCCACTCGGCTAGACCCAAACCCACTCGGCTACACCCAAACCCACTCCACTAGACCCAACCCCACTCCGCCAGACCCAAACCCACTCGGCTAGACCCAAACCCAATCGGCTAGACCCAAACCCACTCCGCTAGAACCAAACCCAACCCGCTAGACCCAAACCCACTCGGCTAAACCCAAACGGACTCGGCTAGACCCAAACCCACTCCGCTAGACCCAAACCCACTCGGCTAGAACGAAACCCACTCGGCTAGACCCAAACCCACTCGTCTAGACCCAAACCCACTCGGCTAGACCCAAACCCACTTGGCTAGACCCAAACCCGCTCGGCTAGACCCAAACCCACTCGGCTACACCCAAACTAACTCGGCTAGACCCAAATCCACTCGACTAGATCCAAACCCACTCGGCTAGACCCAAACCCACTCGGCCAGAACCAAACCCACTCTGCTAGACCCAAACCCACACCGCTAGACCCAAACCCACTCGGCTAGACCCAAACACACTCCGCTAGACCCAAACCCACTCGGCTAGACCCAAACCCACTCGTCTGGACCCAAACCCACTCGGCTAGACCCAAACCCACTCGGCTAGACCCAAACCCACTCGACTACACCCAAACCCACTCGGCTAGACCCAAACCCACTCGGCTACACCCAAACCCACTCGGCTACACCCAAACCCACTCCGCTAGACCCAAACCCACTCGGCTACACCCAAACCCACTCGGCTACACCCAAACCCACTCGGCTAAACCCAAACCCACTCGGCTAGACCCAAACCCACTCGGCTAGACCCAAACCCACTCGGCTAGACCCAAACCCTGTCGGCTAGACCCAAACCCACTCGGCTAGACCCAAACCCACTCGGCTAGACCCAAACCCATTCGGCTAGACCCAAACCCACTCGGCTAGACCCAAACCCACTCGGCTAGTCCCAAACCCACTCGGCTAGACCCAAACCCACTCGGCTAGACCCAATCCCACTCGGTGAGACCTAACCCCACTCGGGTAGAACCAAACCCACACGGCTAGACCCAAACCCACTCGGCTACACCCAAACCCACTCGGCTAGACCCAAACCCACTCGGCTAGACCCAAACCCACACAGCTACACCCAAACCCACTCGGCTGGACCCAAACCCACCCGGCTACACCCAAACCCACTCCACTAGACCGAAACCCACTCCGCCAGACCCAAACCCACTCGGCTAGACCCAAACCCAATCGGCTAGACCGAAACCCACTCCGCTAGAACCCAACCCACCCCGCTAGACCCAAACCCACTCGGCTAGTCCCAAACCCACTCGGCTAGACCCAAGCGGACTCGGCCAGACCCAAACCCACTCCGCTAGACCCAAACCCACTCGGCTAGACCGAAACCCACTCGGCTAGACCCAAACCCACTCGTCTAGACCCAAACCCACTCGGCTAGACCCAAACCCACTCGGCTATACCCAAACCCACTCCGCTAGACCCAAACCCACTTGGCTAGACCCAAACCCACTCGGCTAGACCCAAACCCACTCGGCTAGACCGAAACCCACTCGGCTAGACCCAAACCCACGCGGCTACACCCAAACCCACTCCGCTAGACCCAAACCCACTATGCTAGACCCAAACCCACTCGGCTAGACCCTAACCCACTCGGCTAGACCCAAACCCACTCGGCTAGACCCAAACATACTCGGCTAGACCCAAACCAACTCGGCTGGACCCAAACCCACTCGGCTACACCCAAACCCACTCCGCTAGACCCAAACCCACTAGGCTAGACCCTAACCCACTCGGCTAGACCCAAACCCACTCGGCTGGACCCAAACATACTCGGCTAGACCCAAACCAACTCGGCTAGACCCAAATACACTCGGCTTGAACCAAAACCACTCGGCTAGTCCCACACCCACTCGGCGAGACCAAACCCCACTCGGGTAGAACCAAACCCACACGGCTAGACCCAAACCCACTCGTCTAGACCCAAACCCACTCGGTTAAACACAAACCCACTCGGCTACACCCAAACGCACTCCGCTAGACCCAAACCCACTCAGCTAGACCCAAACCCACTCGGCTAGAACCAAACCCACTCGGCTACACCCAAACCCACTTGGCTAGACCCAAACCCACTCGGCTAGACCCAAACCCACTCGGCTAGTCCCAAACCCACTTGGCTAGACCCAAACCCGCTCGGCTAGACACAAACCCACTCGGCTACACCCAAACTAACTCGGCTAGACCCAAACCCACTCGGCTAGATCCAAACCCACTCGGCTAGACCCAAACCCACTCAGCTAGACCCAACTCCACTCGGCTACACCCAAACCCACACCGCTAGACCCAAACCCACTCGGCTAGACCCAAACCCACTCCGCTAGACCCAAACCCACTCCGCTAGACCCAAACCCACTCCGCTAGACCCAAACCCACGCGGCTAGGCCCAAACCCACTCGGCTAGACCCAAACCCACTCAGCTAGACCCAAACCCACTCGACTAGACCCAAACATACTCGGCTAGACCCAAACCCACTCGGCTGCACCCAAACCCACTCGGCTAGACCCAAACACACTCGGCTAGACCCAAACCCACTCGGCTGGACCCAAACCCACTCGGCTACACCCAAACCCACTCCGCTAGACCCAAACCCACTCGGCTAGACCCAAACCCACACGGCTAGACCCAAACCCACTGGGCTAGACCCAAACCCACTCGGCTACACCCAAACCCACTCGGCTGGACCCAAACCCACACCACTAGACCCAAACCCACTCGACTAGACCCAAACCCACTCCACTAGACCCAAACCCACTCGGCTGGACACAAACCCACTCGGCTAGACCCAAACCCACTCGGCTACACCCAAACCCACTCCACTAGACCCAACCCCACTCCGCCAGACCCAAACCCACTCGGCTAGACCCAAACCCAATCGGCTAGACCCAAACCCACTCCGCTAGAACCAAACCCAACCCGCTAGACCCAAACCCACTCGGCTAAACCCAAACGGACTCGGCTAGACCCAAACCCACTCCGCTAGACCCAAACCCACTCGGCTAGAACGAAACCCACTCGGCTAGACCCAAACCCACTCGTCTAGACCCAAACCCACTCGGCTAGACCCAAACCCACTTGGCTAGACCCAAACCCGCTCGGCTAGACCCAAACCCACTCGGCTACACCCAAACTAACTCGGCTAGACCCAAACCCACTCGACTAGATCCAAACCCACTCGGCTAGACCCAAACCCACTCGGCTAGACCCAAACCCACTCTGCTAGACCCAAACCCACACCGCTAGACCCAAACCCACTCGGCTAGACCCAAACACACTCCGCTAGACCCAAACCCACTCGGCTAGACCCAAACCCACTCGCCTGGACCCAAACCCACTCGGCTAGACCCAAACCCACTCGGCTAGACCCAAACCCACTCGACTACACCCAAACCCACACGGCTAGACCCAAACCCACTCGGCTACACCCAAACCCACTCGGCTACACCCAAACCCACTCCGCTAGACCCAAACCCACTCGGCTACACCCAAACCCACTCGGCTACACCCAAACCCACTCGGCTAGACCCAAACCCACTCGGCTAGACCCAAACCCACTCGGCTAGACCCAAACCCACTCGGCTAGACCCAAACCCTGTCGGCTAGACCCAAACCCACTCGGCTAGACCCAAACCCACTCGGCTAGACCCAAACCCATTCGGCTAGACCCAAACCCACTCGGCTAGACCCAAACCCACTCGGCTAGTCCCAAACCCACTCGGCTAGACCCAAACCCACTCGGCTAGACCCAATCCCACTCCGCTAGACCCAAACCCACTCCGCTAGACACAAACCCACTCCGCTAGACACAAACCCACTCGGTTAGACCCAAACCCACTCGGCTAGACCCAAACCCACTCCGCTAGACCCAAACCCACTCCGCTAGAACCAAACCCACCACGCTAGACCCAAACCCACTCGGCTAAACCCAAACGGACTCGGCTAGACCCAAACCCACTCCGCTAGACCCAAACCCACTCGGCTAGAACAAAACCCACTCGGCTAGACCCAAACCCACTCGTCTAGACCCAAACCCACTCGGCTACACCCAAACCCACTCGGCTACACCCAAACCCACTCGGCTAGACCCAAACCCACTTGGCTAGACCCAAACCCACTCGGCTAGACCCAAACCCACTTGGCTAGTCCCAAAGCCACTCGGCTAGACCCAAACGGACTCGGCTAGACCCAAACCCACCTGGCTAGATGCAAACCCACTCCGCTAGACCCAAACCCACTCCGCTAGGCCCAAACCCACTCGGCTAGACCCAAACCCACTCGGATAGACCCAAACCCTCTAGGCTAGACCCAAACCCACTCCGCTAGACCCAAACCCACTCCGCTAGACCCAAACCCACTCGGCTAGACCCAAACCCACTTGGCTAGACCCAAACCCGCTCGGCTAGACCCAAGCCCACTCCGCTACACCCAAACTAACTCGGCTAGACCCAAACCCACTCGGCTAGATCCAAACCCACTCGGCTAGACCCAAACCCACTCGGCTAGACCCAAACCCACTCGGCTAGACCCAAACCCACACCGCTAGACCCAAACCCACTCGGCTAGACCCAAACACACTCCGCTAGACCCAAACCCACTCGGCTAGACCCAAACCCACTCGGCTGGACCCAAACCCACTCGGCTAGACCCAAACCCACTCGGCTAGACCCAAACCCACTCGGCTGGACCCAAACCCACTCAGCTACACCCAAACCCACTCCGCTAGACCCAAACCCACTCCGCTAGACCCAAACCCACTCGGCTAGACCCAAACCCACTGGGCTAGACCCAAACCCACTCGGCTACACCCAAACCCACTCGGCTAGACCCAAACCCACACCGCTAGACCCAAACCCACTCGACTAGACCCAAACCCACTCCGCTAGACCCAAACCCACTCGGCTGGACCCAAACCCACTCGGCTAGACCCAAACCCACTCGGCTACACCCAAACCCACTCCACTAGACCCAAACCCACTCCGCCGGACCCAAACCCACTCGGCTAGACCCAAACCCAATCGGCTAGACCCAAACCCACTCCGCTAGAACCAAACCCACCCCGCTAGACCCAAACCCACTCGGCTAAACCCAAACGGACTCGGCTAGACCCAAACCCACTCCGCTAGACCCAAACCCACTCGGCTAGAACGAAACCCACTCGGCTAGACCCAAACCCACTCGTCAAGACCCAAACCCACTCGGCTACACCCAAACCCACTCGGCTACACCCAAACCCACTCGGCCAGACCCAAACCCACTTGGCTAGACCCAAACCCACTCGGCTAGACCCAAACCCACTTGGCTAGTCCCAAAGCCACTCGGCTAGACCCAAACGGACTCGGCTAGACCCAAACCCACCTGGCTAGATGCAAACCCAATCCGCTAGACCCAAACCCACTCCGCTAGACCCAAACCCACTCGGCTAGACCCAAACCCACTCGGATAGACCCAAACCCTCTAGGCTAGACCCAAACCCACTCCGCTAGACCCAAACCCACTCGGCTAGACCCAAACCCACTCGGCTAGACCCAAACCCACTTGGCTAGACCCAAACCCACTCGGCTAGACCCAAACCCACTCGGCTACACCCAAACTAACTCGGCTAGACCCAAACCCACTCGGCTAGATCCAAACCCACTCGGTTAGACCCAAACCCACTCGGCTAGACCCAAACCCACTCGGCTAGACCCAAACACACTCCGCTAGACCCAAACCCACTCGGCTAGACCCAAACCCACTCGACTACACCCAAACCCACTCGGCTAGATCCAAACCCACTCGGCTACACCCAAACCCACTCGGCTACACCCAAACACACTCCGCTAGACCCAAACCCACTCGGCTAGACCCAAACCCACTCGGCTGGACCCAAACCCACTCGGCTAGACCCAAACCCACTCGGCTAGACCCAAACCCACTCGGCTACACCCAAACCCATTCCGCTAGACCCTAACCCACTCGGCTAGACCCAAACCCACATGCCTAGACCCAAACCCAATCGGCGAGACCCAAACCCACACGGCTGGACCCAAACCCACTCGGCTAGACCCAAACCCACTCGGCTAGACCCAAACCCACTCAGCTAGACCCAAACCCACTCGGCTAGGCCCAAAACCACTCGGCTAGACCCAAGCCCACTCCGCTAGACCCAAACCCACTCCGCTAGACCCAAACCCACGCGGCTAGGCCCAAACCCACTCGGCTAGACCCAAACCCACTCGGCTGGACCCAAACCCACTCGACTAGACCCAAACACACTCGGCTAGACCCAAACCCACTCGGCTGCACCCAAACCCACTCGGCTACACCCAAACCCACTCGGCTAGACCCAAACCCACTTGGCTAGACCCAAACCCACTCGGCTAGACCCAAACCCACTTGGCTAGTCCCAAAGCCACTCGGCTAGACCCAAACGGACTCGGCTAGACCCAAACCCACCTGGCTAGATGCAAACCCACTCCGCTAGACCCAAACCCACTCCGCTAGACCCAAACCCAACCGGCTAGATCCAAACCCACTCGGCTAGACCCAAACCCACTCGGCTAGACCCAAACCCACTTGGCTAGACCCAAACCCACTCGGCTAGACCCAAACCCACTCGGCTAGACCGAAACCCACTCGGCTAGACCCAAACCCACGCGGCTACACCCAAACCCACTCCGCTAGACCCAAACCCACTATGCTAGACCCAAACCCACTCGGCTAGACCCTAACCCACTCGGCTAGACCCAAACCCACTCGGCTAGACCCAAACATACTCGGCTAGACCCAAACCAACTCGGCTGGACCCAAACCCACTCGGCTACACCCAAACCCACTCCGCTAGACCCAAACCCACTAGGCTAGACCCTAACCCACTCGGCTAGACCCAAACCCACTCGGCTAGACCCAAACATACTCGGCTAGACCCAAACCAACTCGGCTAGACCCAAATACACTCGGCTTGAACCAAAACCACTCGGCTAGTCCCAAACCCACTCGGCGAGACCAAACCCCACTCGGGTAGAACCAAACCCACACGGCTAGACCCAAACCCACTCGTCTAGACCCAAACCCACTCGGTTAAACACAAACCCACTCGGCTACACCCAAACCCACTCCGCTAGATCCAAACCCACTCAGCTAGACCCAAACCCACTCGGCTAGAACCAAACCCACTCGGCTACACCCAAACCCACTTGGCTAGACCCAAACCCACTCGGCTAGACCCAAACCCACTCGGCTAGTCCCAAACCCACTTGGCTAGACCCAAACCCGCTCGGCTAGACACAAACCCACTCGGCTACACCCAAACTAACTCGGCTAGACCCAAACCCACTCGGCTAGATCCAAACCCACTCGGCTAGACCCAAACCCACTCAGCTAGACCCAACTCCACTCGGCTACACCCAAACCCACACCGCTAGACCCAAACCCACTCGGCTAGACCCAAACCCACTCCGCTAGACCCAAACCCACTCCGCTAGACCCAAACCCACTCCGCTAGACCCAAACCCACGCGGCTAGGCCCAAACCCACTCGGCTAGACCCAAACCCACTCAGCTAGACCCAAACCCACTCGACTAGACCCAAACATACTCGGCTAGACCCAAACCCACTCGGCTGCACCCAAACCCACTCGGCTAGACCCAAACACACTCGGCTAGACCCAAACCCACTCGGCTGGACCCAAACCCACTCGGCTATACCCAAACCCACTCCGCTAGACCCAAACCCACTCGGCTAGACCCAAACCCACTCGGCTAGACCCAAACCCACTGGGCTAGACCCAAACCCACTCGGCTACACCCAAACCCACTCGGCTGGACCCAAACCCACACCACTAGACCCAAACCCACTCGACTAGACCCAAACCCACTCCGCTAGACCCAAACCCACTCGGCTGGACACAAACCCACTCGGCTAGACCCAAACCCACTCGGCTACACCCAAACCCACTCCACTAGACCCAACCCCACTCCGCCAGACCCAAACCCACTCGGCTAGACCCAAACCCAATCGGCTAGACCCAAACCCACTCCGCTAGAACCAAACCCAACCCGCTAGACCCAAACCCACTCGGCTAAACCCAAACGGACTCGGCTAGACCCAAACCCACTCCGCTAGACCCAAACCCACTCGGCTAGAACGAAACCCACTCGGCTAGACCCAAACCCACTCGTCTAGACCCAAACCCACTCGGCTAGACCCAAACCCACTTGGCTAGACCCAAACCCGCTCGGCTAGACCCAAACCCACTCGGCTACACCCAAACTAACTCGGCTAGACCCAAACCCACTCGACTAGATCCAAACCCACTCGGCTAGACCCAAACCCACTCGGCTAGACCCAAACCCACTCTGCTAGACCCAAACCCACACCGCTAGACCCAAACCCACTCGGCTAGACCCAAACACACTCCGCTAGACCCAAACCCACTCGGCTAGACCCAAACCCACTCGCCTGGACCCAAACCCACTCGGCTAGACCCAAACCCACTCGGCTAGTCCCAAACCCACTCGGCTAGACCCAAACCCACTCGGCTAGACCCAATCCCACTCCGCTAGACCCAAACCCACTCCGCTAGACACAAACCCACTCCGCTAGACACAAACCCACTCGGTTAGACCCAAACCCACTCGGCTAGACCCAAACCCACTCCGCTAGACCCAAACCCACTCCGCTAGAACCAAACCCACCACGCTAGACCCAAACCCACTCGGCTAAACCCAAACGGACTCGGCTAGACCCAAACCCACTCCGCTAAACCCAAACCCACTCGGCTAGAACAAAACCCACTCGGCTAGACCCAAACCCACTCGTCTAGACCCAAACCCACTCGGCTACACCCAAACCCACTCGGCTACACCCAAACCCACTCGGCTAGACCCAAACCCACTTGGCTAGACCCAAACCCACTCGGCTAGACCCAAACCCACTTGGCTAGTCCCAAAGCCACTCGGCTAGACCCAAACGGACTCGGCTAGACCCAAACCCACCTGGCTAGATGCAAACCCACTCCGCTAGACCCAAACCCACTCCGCTAGGCCCAAACCCACTCGGCTAGACCCAAACCCACTCGGATAGACCCAAACCCTCTAGGCTAGACCCAAACCCACTCCGCTAGACCCAAACCCACTCCGCTAGACCCAAACCCACTCGGCTAGACCCAAACCCACTTGGCTAGACCCAAACCCGCTCGGCTAGACCCAAACCCACTCCGCTACACCCAAACTAACTCGGCTAGACCCAAACCCACTCGGCTAGACCCAAACCCACTCGGCTAGACCCAAACCCATTCGGCTAGACCCAAACCCACTCGGCTAGACCCAAACCCACTCGGCTAGTCCCAAACCCACTCGGCTAGACCCAAACCCACTCGGCTAGACCCAATCCCACTCCGCTAGACCCAAACCCACTCCGCTAGGCACAAACCCACTCCGCTAGACACAAACCCACTCGGTTAGACCCAAACCCACTCGGCTAGACCCAAACCCACTCCGCTAGACCCAAACCCACTCCGCTAGAACCAAACCCACCACGCTAGACCCAAACCCACTCGGCTAAACCCAAACGGACTCGGCTAGACCCAAACCCACTCCGCTAGACCCAAACCCACTCGGCTAGAACAAAACCCACTCGGCTAGACCCAAACCCACTCGTCTAGACCCAAACCCACTCGGCTACACCCAAACCCACTCGGCTACACCCAAACCCACTCGGCTAGACCCAAACCCACTTGGCTAGACCCAAACCCACTCGGCTAGACCCAAACCCACTTGGCTAGTCCCAAAGCCACTCGGCTAGACCCAAACGGACTCGGCTAGACCCAAACCCACCTGGCTAGATGCAAACCCACTCCGCTAGACCCAAACCCACTCCGCTAGGCCCAAACCCACTCGGCTAGACCCAAACCCACTCGGATAGACCCAAACCCTCTAGGCTAGACCCAAACCCACTCCGCTAGACCCAAACCCACTCCGCTAGACCCAAACCCACTCGGCTAGACCCAAACCCACTTGGCTAGACCCAAACCCGCTCGGCTAGACCCAAACCCACTCCGCTACACCCAAACTAACTCGGCTAGACCCAAACCCACTCGGCTAGATCCAAACCCACTCGGCTAGACCCAAACCCACTCGGCTAGACCCAAACCCACTCGGCTAGACCCAAACCCACACCGCTAGACCCAAACCCACTCGGCTAGACCCAAACACACTCCGCTAGACCCAAACCCACTCGGCTAGACCCAAACCCACTCGGCTGGACCCAAACCCACTCGGCTAGACCCAAACCCACTCGGCTAGACCCAAACCCACTCGGCTGGACCCAAACCCACTCAGCTACACCCAAACCCACTCCGCTAGACCCAAACCCACTCCGCTAGACCCAAACCCACTCGGCTAGACCCAAACCCACTGGGCTAGACCCAAACCCACTCGGCTACACCCAAACCCACTCGGCTAGACCCAAACCCACACCGCTAGACCCAAACCCACTCGACTAGACCCAAACCCACTCCGCTAGACCCAAACCCACTCGGCTGGACCCAAACCCACTCGGCTAGACCCAAACCCACTCGGCTACACCCAAACCCACTCCACTAGACCCAAACCCACTCCGCCGGACCCAAACCCACTCGGCTAGACCCAAACCCAATCGGCTAGACCCAAACCCACTCCGCTAGAACCAAACCCACCCCGCTAGACCCAAACCCACTCGGCTAAACCCAAACGGACTCGGCTAGACCCAAACCCACTCCGCTAGACCCAAACCCACTCGGCTAGAACGAAACCCACTCGGCTAGACCCAAACCCACTCGTCAAGACCCAAACCCACTCGGCTACACCCAAACCCACTCGGCTACACCCAAACCCACTCGGCCAGACCCAAACCCACTTGGCTAGACCCAAACCCACTCGGCTAGACCCAAACCCACTTGGCTAGTCCCAAAGCCACTCGGCTAGACCCAAACGGACTCGGCTAGACCCAAACCCACCTGGCTAGATGCAAACCCAATCCGCTAGACCCAAACCCACTCCGCTAGACCCAAACCCACTCGGCTAGACCCAAACCCACTCGGATAGACCCAAACCCTCTAGGCTAGACCCAAACCCACTCCGCTAGACCCAAACCCACTCGGCTAGACCCAAACCCACTCGGCTAGACCCAAACCCACTTGGCTAGACCCAAACCCACTCGGCTAGACCCAAACCCACTCGGCTACACCCAAACTAACTCGGCTAGACCCAAACCCACTCGGCTAGATCCAAACCCACTCGGTTAGACCCAAACCCACTCGGCTAGACCCAAACCCACTCGGCTAGACCCAAACACACTCCGCTAGACCCAAACCCACTCGGCTAGACCCAAACCCACTCGACTACACCCAAACCCACTCGGCTAGATCCAAACCCACTCGGCTACACCCAAACCCACTCGGCTACACCCAAACACACTCCGCTAGACCCAAACCCACTCGGCTAGACCCAAACCCACTCGGCTGGACCCAAACCCACTCGGCTAGACCCAAACCCACTCGGCTAGACCCAAACCCACTCGGCTACACCCAAACCCATTCCGCTAGACCCTAACCCACTCGGCTAGACCCAAACCCACATGCCTAGACCCAAACCCAATCGGCGAGACCCAAACCCACACGGCTGGACCCAAACCCACTCGGCTAGACCCAAACCCACTCGGCTAGACCCAAACCCACTCAGCTAGACCCAAACCCACTCGGCTAGGCCCAAAACCACTCGGCTAGACCCAAGCCCACTCCGCTAGACCCAAACCCACTCCGCTAGACCCAAACCCACGCGGCTAGGCCCAAACCCACTCGGCTAGACCCAAACCCACTCGGCTGGACCCAAACCCACTCGACTAGACCCAAACACACTCGGCTAGACCCAAACCCACTCGGCTGCACCCAAACCCACTCGGCTACACCCAAACCCACTCGGCTAGACCCAAACCCACTTGGCTAGACCCAAACCCACTCGGCTAGACCCAAACCCACTTGGCTAGTCCCAAAGCCACTCGGCTAGACCCAAACGGACTCGGCTAGACCCAAACCCACCTGGCTAGATGCAAACCCACTCCGCTAGACCCAAACCCACTCCGCTAGACCCAAACCCAACCGGCTAGATCCAAACCCACTCGGCTAGACCCAAACCCACTCGGCTAGACCCAAACCCACTTGGCTAGACCCAAACCCACTCGGCTAGACCCAAACCCACTCGGCTAGACCGAAACCCACTCGGCTAGACCCAAACCCACGCGGCTACACCCAAACCCACTCCGCTAGACCCAAACCCACTATGCTAGACCCAAACCCACTCGGCTAGACCCTAACCCACTCGGCTAGACCCAAACCCACTCGGCTAGACCCAAACATACTCGGCTAGACCCAAACCAACTCGGCTGGACCCAAACCCACTCGGCTACACCCAAACCCACTCCGCTAGACCCAAACCCACTAGGCTAGACCCTAACCCACTCGGCTAGACCCAAACCCACTCGGCTAGACCCAAACATACTCGGCTAGACCCAAACCAACTCGGCTAGACCCAAATACACTCGGCTTGAACCAAAACCACTCGGCTAGTCCCAAACCCACTCGGCGAGACCAAACCCCACTCGGGTAGAACCAAACCCACACGGCTAGACCCAAACCCACTCGTCTAGACCCAAACCCACTCGGTTAAACACAAACCCACTCGGCTACACCCAAACCCATTCCGCTAGACCCTAACCCACTCGGCTAGACCCAAACCCACATGCCTAGACCCAAACCCAATCGGCGAGACCCAAACCCACACGGCTGGACCCAAACCCACTCGGCTAGACCCAAACCCACTCGGCTAGACCCAAACCCACTCAGCTAGACCCAAACCCACTCGGCTAGGCCCAAAACCACTCGGCTAGACCCAAGCCCACTCCGCTAGACCCAAACCCACTCCGCTAGACCCAAACCCACGCGGCTAGGCCCAAACCCACTCGGCTAGACCCAAACCCACTCGGCTGGACCCAAACCCACTCGACTAGACCCAAACACACTCGGCTAGACCCAAACCCACTCGGCTGCACCCAAACCCACTCGGCTACACCCAAACCCACTCGGCTAGACCCAAACCCACTTGGCTAGACCCAAACCCACTCGGCTAGACCCAAACCCACTTGGCTAGTCCCAAAGCCACTCGGCTAGACCCAAACGGACTCGGCTAGACCCAAACCCACCTGGCTAGATGCAAACCCACTCCGCTAGACCCAAACCCACTCCGCTAGACCCAAACCCAACCGGCTAGATCCAAACCCACTCGGCTAGACCCAAACCCACTCGGCTAGACCCAAACCCACTTGGCTAGACCCAAACCCACTCGGCTAGACCCAAACCCACTCGGCTAGACCGAAACCCACTCGGCTAGACCCAAACCCACGCGGCTACACCCAAACCCACTCCGCTAGACCCAAACCCACTATGCTAGACCCAAACCCACTCGGCTAGACCCTAACCCACTCGGCTAGACCCAAACCCACTCGGCTAGACCCAAACATACTCGGCTAGACCCAAACCAACTCGGCTGGACCCAAACCCACTCGGCTACACCCAAACCCACTCCGCTAGACCCAAACCCACTAGGCTAGACCCTAACCCACTCGGCTAGACCCAAACCCACTCGGCTAGACCCAAACATACTCGGCTAGACCCAAACCAACTCGGCTAGACCCAAATACACTCGGCTTGAACCAAAACCACTCGGCTAGTCCCAAACCCACTCGGCGAGACCAAACCCCACTCGGGTAGAACCAAACCCACACGGCTAGACCCAAACCCACTCGTCTAGACCCAAACCCACTCGGTTAAACACAAACCCACTCGGCTACACCCAAACCCACTTGGCTAGACCCAAACCCACTCGGCTAGACCCAAACCCACTCGGCTAGTCCCAAACCCACTTGGCTAGACCCAAACCCGCTCGGCTAGACACAAACCCACTCGGCTACACCCAAACTAACTCGGCTAGACCCAAACCCACTCGGCTAGATCCAAACCCACTCGGCTAGACCCAAACCCACTCAGCTAGACCCAACTCCACTCGGCTACACCCAAACCCACACCGCTAGACCCAAACCCACTCGGCTAGACCCAAACCCACTCCGCTAGACCCAAACCCACTCCGCTAGACCCAAACCCACTCCGCTAGACCCAAACCCACGCGGCTAGGCCCAAACCCACTCGGCTAGACCCAAACCCACTCAGCTAGACCCAAACCCACTCGACTAGACCCAAACATACTCGGCTAGACCCAAACCCACTCGGCTGCACCCAAACCCACTCGGCTAGACCCAAACACACTCGGCTAGACCCAAACCCACTCGGCTGGACCCAAACCCACTCGGCTACACCCAAACCCACTCCGCTAGACCCAAACCCACTCGGCTAGACCCAAACCCACTCGGCTAGACCCAAACCCACTGGGCTAGACCCAAACCCACTCGGCTACACCCAAACCCACTCGGCTGGACCCAAACCCACACCACTAGACCCAAACCCACTCGACTAGACCCAAACCCACTCCGCTAGACCCAAACCCACTCGGCTGGACACAAACCCACTCGGCTAGACCCAAACCCACTCGGCTACACCCAAACCCACTCCACTAGACCCAACCCCACTCCGCCAGACCCAAACCCACTCGGCTAGACCCAAACCCAATCGGCTAGACCCAAACCCACTCCGCTAGAACCAAACCCAACCCGCTAGACCCAAACCCACTCGGCTAAACCCAAACGGACTCGGCTAGACCCAAACCCACTCCGCTAGACCCAAACCCACTCGGCTAGAACGAAACCCACTCGGCTAGACCCAAACCCACTCGTCTAGACCCAAACCCACTCGGCTAGACCCAAACCCACTTGGCTAGACCCAAACCCGCTCGGCTAGACCCAAACCCACTCGGCTACACCCAAACTAACTCGGCTAGACCCAAACCCACTCGACTAGATCCAAACCCACTCGGCTAGACCCAAACCCACTCGGCTAGACCCAAACCCACTCTGCTAGACCCAAACCCACACCGCTAGACCCAAACCCACTCGGCTAGACCCAAACACACTCCGCTAGACCCAAACCCACTCGGCTAGACCCAAACCCACTCGCCTGGACCCAAACCCACTCGGCTAGACCCAAACCCACTCGGCTAGACCCAAACCCACTCGACTACACCCAAACCCACTTGGCTAGACCCAAACCCACTCGGCTACACCCAAACCCACTCGGCTACACCCAAACCCACTCCGCTAGACCCAAACCCACTCGGCTACACCCAAACCCACTCGGCTACACCCAAACCCACTCGGCTAGACCCAAACCCACTCGGCTAGTCCCAAACCCACTCGGCTAGACCCAAACCCACTCGGCTAGACCCAATCCCACTCCGCTAGACCCAAACCCACTCCGCTAGACACAAACCCACTCCGCTAGACACAAACCCACTCGGTTAGACCCAAACCCACTCGGCTAGACCCAAACCCACTCCGCTAGACCCAAACCCACTCCGCTAGAACCAAACCCACCACGCTAGACCCAAACCCACTCGGCTAAACCCAAACGGACTCGGCTAGACCCAAACCCACTCCGCTAAACCCAAACCCACTCGGCTAGAACAAAACCCACTCGGCTAGACCCAAACCCACTCGTCTAGACCCAAACCCACTCGGCTACACCCAAACCCACTCGGCTACACCCAAACCCACTCGGCTAGACCCAAACCCACTTGGCTAGACCCAAACCCACTCGGCTAGACCCAAACCCACTTGGCTAGTCCCAAAGCCACTCGGCTAGACCCAAACGGACTCGGCTAGACCCAAACCCACCTGGCTAGATGCAAACCCACTCCGCTAGACCCAAACCCACTCCGCTAGGCCCAAACCCACTCGGCTAGACCCAAACCCACTCGGATAGACCCAAACCCTCTAGGCTAGACCCAAACCCACTCCGCTAGACCCAAACCCACTCCGCTAGACCCAAACCCACTCGGCTAGACCCAAACCCACTTGGCTAGACCCAAACCCGCTCGGCTAGACCCAAACCCACTCCGCTACACCCAAACTAACTCGGCTAGACCCAAACCCACTCGGCTAGATCCAAACCCACTCGGCTAGACCCAAACCCACTCGGCTAGACCCAAACCCACTCGGCTAGACCCAAACCCACACCGCTAGACCCAAACCCACTCGGCTAGACCCAAACACACTCCGCTAGACCCAAACCCACTCGGCTAGACCCAAACCCACTCGGCTGGACCCAAACCCACTCGGCTAGACCCAAACCCACTCGGCTGGACCCAAACCCACTCGGCTACACCCAAACCCACTCCGCTAGACCCAAACCCACTCCGCTAGACCCAAACCCACTCGGCTAGACCCAAACCCACTGGGCTAGACCCAAACCCACTCGGCGACACCCAAACCCACTCGGCTAGACCCAAACCCACACCGCTAGACCCAAACCCACTCGACTAGACCCAAACCCACTCCGCTAGACCCAAACCCACTCGGCTGGACCCAAACCCACTCGGCTAGACCCAAACCCACTCGGCTACACCCAAACCCACTCCACTAGACCCAAACCCACTCCGCCTGGACCCAAACCCACTCGGCTAGACCCAAACCCACTCGGCTAGACCCAAACCCACTCGACTACACCCAAACCCACTCGGCTAGACCCAAACCCACTCGGCTACACCCAAACCCACTCAGCTACACCCAAACCCACTCCGCTAGACCCAAACCCACTCGGCTACACCCAAACCCACTCGGCTACACCCAAACCCACTCGGCTAGACCCAAACCCACTCGGCTAGACCCAAACCCACTCGGCTAGACCCAAACCCACTCGGCTAGACCCAAACCCTGTCGGCTAGACCCAAACCCACTCGGCTAGACCCAAACCCACTCGGCTAGACCCAAACCCATTCGGCTAGACCCAAACCCACTCGGCTAGACCCAAACCCACTCGGCTAGTCCCAAACCCACTCGGCTAGACCCAAACCCACTCGGCTAGACCCAATCCCACTCCGCTAGACCCAAACCCACTCCGCTAGACACAAACCCACTCCGCTAGACACAAACCCACTCGGTTAGACCCAAACCCACTCGGCTAGACCCAAACCCACTCCGCTAGACCCAAACCCACTCCGCTAGAACCAAACCCACCACGCTAGACCCAAACCCACTCGGCTAAACCCAAACGGACTCGGCTAGACCCAAACCCACTCCGCTAGACCCAAACCCACTCGGCTAGAACAAAACCCACTCGGCTAGACCCAAACCCACTCGTCTAGACCCAAACCCACTCGGCTACACCCAAACCCACTCGGCTACACCCAAACCCACTCGGCTAGACCCAAACCCACTTGGCTAGACCCAAACCCACTCGGCTAGACCCAAACCCACTTGGCTAGTCCCAAAGCCACTCGGCTAGACCCAAACGGACTCGGCTAGACCCAAACCCACCTGGCTAGATGCAAACCCACTCCGCTAGACCCAAACCCACTCCGCTTGGCCCAAACCCACTCGGCTAGACCCAAACCCACTCGGATAGACCCAAACCCTCTAGGCTAGACCCAAACCCACTCCGCTAGACCCAAACCCACTCCGCTAGACCCAAACCCACTCGGCTAGACCCAAACCCACTTGGCTAGACCCAAACCCGCTCGGCTAGACCCAAACCCACTCCGCTACACCCAAACTAACTCGGCTAGACCCAAACCCACTCGGCTAGATCCAAACCCACTCGGCTAGACCCAAACCCACTCGGCTAGACCCAAACCCACTCGGCTAGACCCAAACCCACACCGCTAGACCCAACCCCACTCGGCTAGACCCAAACACACTCTGCTAGACCCAAACCCACTCGGCTAGACCCAAACCCACTCGGCTGGACCCAAACCCACTCGGCTAGACCCAAACCCACTCGGCTAGACCCAAACCCACTCGGCTGGACCCAAACCCACTCGGCTACACCCAAACCCACTCCGCTAGACCCAAACCCACTCCGCTGGACCCAAACCCACTCGGCTAGACCCAAACCCACTGGGCTAGACCCAAACCCACTCGGCAACACCCAAACCCACTCGGCTAGACCCAAACCCACACCGCTAGACCCAAACCCACTCGACTAGACCCAAACCCACTCCGCTAGACCCAAACCCACTCGGCTGGACCCAAACCCACTCGGCTAGACCCAAACCCACTCGGCTACACCCAAACCCACTCCACTAGACCCAAACCCACTCCGCCGGACCCAAACCCACTCGGCTAGACCCAAACCCAATCGGCTAGACCCAAACCCACTCCGCTAGAACCAAACCCACCCCGCTAGACCCAAACCCACTCGGCTAAACCCAAACGGACTCGGCTAGACCCAAACCCACTCCGCTAGACCCAAACCCACTCGGCTAGAACGAAACCCACTCGGCTAGACCCAAACCCACTCGTCAAGACCCAAACCCACTCGGCTACACCCAAACCCACTCGGCTACACCCAAACCCACTCGGCCAGACCCAAACCCACTTGGCTAGACCCAAACCCACTCGGCTAGACCCAAACCCACTTGGCTAGTCCCAAAGCCACTCGGCTAGACCCAAACGGACTCGGCTAGACCCAAACCCACCTGGCTAGATGCAAACCCAATCCGCTAGACCCAAACCCACTCCGCTAGACCCAAACCCACTCGGCTAGACCCAAACCCACTCGGATAGACCCAAACCCTCTAGGCTAGACCCAAACCCACTCCGCTAGACCCAAACCCACTCGGCTAGACCCAAACCCACTCGGCTAGACCCAAACCCACTTGGCTAGACCCAAACCCACTCGGCTAGACCCAAACCCACTCGGCTACACCCAAACTAACTCGGCTAGACCCAAACCCACTCGGCTAGATCCAAACCCACTCGGTTGGACCCAAACCCACTCGGCTAGACCCAAACCCACTCGGCTAGACCCAAACACACTCCGCTAGACCCAAACCCACTCGGCTAGACCCAAACCCACTCGACTACACCCAAACCCACTCGGCTAGATCCAAACCCACTCGGCTACACCCAAACCCACTCGGCTACACCCAAACACACTCCGCTAGACCCAAACCCACTCGGCTAGACCCAAACCCACTCGGCTGGACCCAAACCCACTCGGCTAGACCCAAACCCACTCGGCTAGACCCAAACCCACTCGGCTACACCCAAACCCATTCCGCTAGACCCTAACCCACTCGGCTAGACCCAAACCCACATGCCTAGACCCAAACCCAATCGGCGAGACCCAAACCCACACGGCTGGACCCAAACCCACTCGGCTAGACCCAAACCCACTCGGCTAGACCCAAACCCACTCAGCTAGACCCAAACCCACTCGGCTAGGCCCAAAACCACTCGGCTAGACCCAAGCCCACTCCGCTAGACCCAAACCCACTCCGCTAGACCCAAACCCACGCGGCTAGGCCCAAACCCACTCGGCTAGACCCAAACCCACTCGGCTGGACCCAAACCCACTCGACTAGACCCAAACACACTCGGCTAGACCCAAACCCACTCGGCTGCACCCAAACCCACTCGGCTACACCCAAACCCACTCGGCTAGACCCAAACCCACTTGGCTAGACCCAAACCCACTCGGCTAGACCCAAACCCACTTGGCTAGTCCCAAAGCCACTCGGCTAGACCCAAACGGACTCGGCTAGACCCAAACCCACCTGGCTAGATGCAAACCCACTCCGCTAGACCCAAACCCACTCCGCTAGACCCAAACCCAACCGGCTAGACCCAAACCCACTCGGCTAGACCCAAACCCACTCGGCTAGACCCAAACCCACTTGGCTAGACCCAAACCCACTCGGCTAGACCCAAACCCACTCGGCTAGACCGAAACCCACTCGGCTAGACCCAAACCCACGCGGCTACACCCAAACCCACTCCGCTAGACCCAAACCCACTATGCTAGACCCAAACCCACTCGGCTAGACCCTAACCCACTCGGCTAGACCCAAACCCACTCGGCTAGACCCAAACATACTCGGCTAGACCCAAACCAACTCGGCTGGACCCAAACCCACTCGGCTACACCCAAACCCACTCCGCTAGACCCAAACCCACTAGGCTAGACCCTAACCCACTCGGCTAGACCCAAACCCACTCGGCTAGACCCAAACATACTCCGCTAGACCCAAACCAACTCGGCTAGACCCAAATACACTCGGCTTGAACCAAAACCACTCGGCTAGTCCCAAACCCACTCGGCGAGACCAAACCCCACTCGGGTAGAACCAAACCCACACGGCTAGACCCAAACCCACTCGTCTAGACCCAAACCCACTCGGTTAAACACAAACCCACTCGGCTACACCCAAACCCACTCCGCTAGACCCAAACCCACTCAGCTAGACCCAAACCCACTCGGCTAGAACCAAACCCACTCGGCTACACCCAAACCCACTTGGCTAGACCCAAACCCACTCGGCTAGACCCAAACCCACTCGGCTAGTCCCAAACCCACTTGGCTAGACCCAAACCCGCTCGGCTAGACACAAACCCACTCGGCTACACCCAAACTAACTCGGCTAGACCCAAACCCACTCGGCTAGATCCAAACCCACTCGGCTAGACCCAAACCCACTCAGCTAGACCCAACTCCACTCGGCTACACCCAAACCCACACCGCTAGACCCAAACCCACTCGGCTAGACCCAAACCCACTCCGCTAGACCCAAACCCACTCCGCTAGACCCAAACCCACTCCGCTAGACCCAAACCCACGCGGCTAGGCCCAAACCCACTCGGCTAGACCCAAACCCACTCAGCTAGACCCAAACCCACTCGACTAGACCCAAACATACTCGGCTAGACCCAAACCCACTCGGCTGCACCCAAACCCACTCGGCTAAACCCAAACACACTCGGCTAGACCCAAACCCACTCGGCTGGACCCAAACCCACTCGGCTACACCCAAACCCACTCCGCTAGACCCAAACCCACTCGGCTAGACCCAAACCCACTCGGCTAGACCCAAACCCACTGGGCTAGACCCAAACCCACTCGGCTACACCCAAACCCACTCGGCTGGACCCAAACCCACACCACTAGACCCAAACCCACTCGACTAGACCCAAACCCACTCCGCTAGACCCAAACCCACTCGGCTGGACACAAACCCACTCGGCTAGACCCAAACCCACTCGGCTACACCCAAACCCACTCCACTAGACCCAACCCCACTCCGCCAGACCCAAACCCACTCGGCTAGACCCAAACCCAATCGGCTAGACCCAAACCCACTCCGCTAGAACCAAACCCAACCCGCTAGACCCAAACCCACTCGGCTAAACCCAAACGGACTCGGCTAGACCCAAACCCACTCCGCTAGACCCAAACCCACTCGGCTAGAACGAAACCCACTCGGCTAGACCCAAACCCACTCGTCTAGACCCAAACCCACTCGGCTAGACCCAAACCCACTTGGCTAGACCCAAACCCGCTCGGCTAGACCCAAACCCACTCGGCTACACCCAAACTAACTCGGCTAGACCCAAACCCACTCGACTAGATCCAAACCCACTCGGCTAGACCCAAACCCACTCGGCTAGACCCAAACCCACTCTGCTAGACCCAAACCCACACCGCTAGACCCAAACCCACTCGGCTAGACCCAAACACACTCCGCTAGACCCAAACCCACTCGGCTAGACCCAAACCCACTCGCCTGGACCCAAACCCACTCGGCTAGACCCAAACCCACTCGGCTAGACACAAACCCACTCGACTACACCCAAACCCACTCGGCTGGACCCAAACCCACTCGGCTACACCCAAACCCACTCGGCTACACCCAAACCCACTCCGCTAGACCCAAACCCACTCGGCTACACCCAAACCCACTCGGCTACACCCAAACCCACTCGGCTAGACCCAAACCCACTCGGCTAGACCCAAACCCACTCGGCTAGACCCAAACCCACTCGGCTAGACCCAAACCCTGTCGGCTAGACCCAAACCCACTCGGCTAGACCCAAACCCACTCGGCTAGACCCAAACCCATTCGGCTAGACCCAAACCCACTCGGCTAGACCCAAACCCACTCGGCTAGTCCCAAACCCACTCGGCTAGACCCAAACCCACTCGGCTAGACCCAATCCCACTCCGCTAGACCCAAACCCACTCCGCTAGACACAAACCCACTCCGCTAGACACAAACCCACTCGGTTAGACCCAAACCCACTCGGCTAGACCCAAACCCACTCCGCTAGACCCAAACCCACTCCGCTAGAACCAAACCCACCACGCTAGACCCAAACCCACTCGGCTAAACCCAAACGGACTCGGCTAGACCCAAACCCACTCCGCTAGACCCAAACCCACTCGGCTAGAACAAAACCCACTCGGCTAGACCCAAACCCACTCGTCTAGACCCAAACCCACTCGGCTACACCCAAACCCACTCGGCTACACCCAAACCCACTCGGCTAGACCCAAACCCACTTGGCTAGACCCAAACCCACTCGGCTAGACCCAAACCCACTTGGCTAGTCCCAAAGCCACTCGGCTAGACCCAAACGGACTCGGCTAGACCCAAACCCACCTGGCTAGATGCAAACCCACTCCGCTAGACCCAAACCCACTCCGCTAGGCCCAAACCCACTCGGCTAGACCCAAACCCACTCGGATAGACCCAAACCCTCTAGGCTAGACCCAAACCCACTCCGCTAGACCCAAACCCACTCCGCTAGACCCAAACCCACTCGGCTAGACCCAAACCCACTTGGCTAGACCCAAACCCGCTCGGCTAGACCCAAACCCACTCCGCTACACCCAAACTAACTCGGCTAGACCCAAACCCACTCGGCTAGATCCAAACCCACTCGGCTAGACCCAAACCCACTCGGCTAGACCCAAACCCACTCGGCTAGACCCAAACCCACACCGCTAGACCCAAACCCACTCGGCTAGACCCAAACACACTCCGCTAGACCCAAACCCACTCGGCTAGACCCAAACCCACTCGGCTGGACCCAAACCCACTCGGCTAGACCCAAACCCACTCGGCTAGACCCAAACCCACTCGGCTGGACCCAAACCCACTCGGCTACACCCAAACCCACTCCGCTAGACCCAAACCCACTCCGCTAGACCCAAACCCACTCGGCTAGACCCAAACCCACTGGGCTAGACCCAAACCCACTCGGCTACACCCAAACCCACTCGGCTAGACCCAAACCCACACCGCTAGACCCAAACCCACTCGACTAGACCCAAACCCACTCCGCTAGACCCAAACCCACTCGGCTGGACCCAAACCCACTCGGCTAGACCCAAACCCACTCGGCTACACCCAAACCCACTCCACTAGACCCAAACCCACTCCGCCGGACCCAAACCCACTCGGCTAGACCCAAACCCAATCGGCTAGACCCAAACCCACTCCGCTAGAACCAAACCCACCCCGCTAGACCCAAACCCACTCGGCTAAACCCAAACGGACTCGGCTAGACCCAAACCCACTCCGCTAGACCCAAACCCACTCGGCTAGAACGAAACCCACTCGGCTAGACCCAAACCCACTCGTCAAGACCCAAACCCACTCGGCTACACCCAAACCCACTCGGCTACACCCAAACCCACTCGGCCAGACCCAAACCCACTTGGCTAGACCCAAACCCACTCGGCTAGACCCAAACCCACTTGGCTAGTCCCAAAGCCACTCGGCTAGACCCAAACGGACTCGGCTAGACCCAAACCCACCTGGCTAGATGCAAACCCAATCCGCTAGACCCAAACCCACTCCGCTAGACCCAAACCCACTCGGCTAGACCCAAACCCACTCGGATAGACCCAAACCCTCTAGGCTAGACCCAAACCCACTCCGCTAGACCCAAACCCACTCGGCTAGACCCAAACCCACTCGGCTAGACCCAAACCCACTTGGCTAGACCCAAACCCACTCGGCTAGACCCAAACCCACTCGGCTACACCCAAACTAACTCGGCTAGACCCAAACCCACTCGGCTAGATCCAAACCCACTCGGTTAGACCCAAACCCACTCGGCTAGACCCAAACCCACTCGGCTAGACCCAAACACACTCCGCTAGACCCAAACCCACTCGGCTAGACCCAAACCCACTCGACTACACCCAAACCCACTCGGCTAGATCCAAACCCACTCGGCTACACCCAAACCCACTCGGCTACACCCAAACACACTCCGCTAGACCCAAACCCACTCGGCTAGACCCAAACCCACTCGGCTGGACCCAAACCCACTCGGCTAGACCCAAACCCACTCGGCTAGACCCAAACCCACTCGGCTACACCCAAACCCATTCCGCTAGACCCTAACCCACTCGGCTAGACCCAAACCCACATGCCTAGACCCAAACCCAATCGGCGAGACCCAAACCCACACGGCTGGACCCAAACCCACTCGGCTAGACCCAAACCCACTCGGCTAGACCCAAACCCACTCAGCTAGACCCAAACCCACTCGGCTAGGCCCAAAACCACTCGGCTAGACCCAAGCCCACTCCGCTAGACCCAAACCCACTCCGCTAGACCCAAACCCACGCGGCTAGGCCCAAACCCACTCGGCTAGACCCAAACCCACTCGGCTGGACCCAAACCCACTCGACTAGACCCAAACACACTCGGCTAGACCCAAACCCACTCGGCTGCACCCAAACCCACTCGGCTACACCCAAACCCACTCGGCTAGACCCAAACCCACTTGGCTAGACCCAAACCCACTCGGCTACACCCAAACCCACTTGGCTAGTCCCAAAGCCACTCGGCTAGACCCAAACGGACTCGGCTAGACCCAAACCCACCTGGCTAGATGCAAACCCACTCCGCTAGACCCAAACCCACTCCGCTAGACCCAAACCCAACCGGCTAGATCCAAACCCACTCGGCTAGACCCAAACCCACTCGGCTAGACCCAAACCCACTCGGCTAGACCCAAACACACTCCGCTAGACCCAAACCCACTCGGCTAGACCCAAACCCACTCGCCTGGACCCAAACCCACTCGGCTAGACCCAAACCCACTCGGCTAGACCCAAACCCACTCGACAACACCCAAACCCACTCGGCTACACCCAAACCCACTCCGCTAGACCCAAACCCACTCGGCTACACCCAAACCCACTCGGCTAGACCCAAACCCACTCGGCTAGACCCAAACCCACTCGGCTAGACCCAAACCCACTCGGCTAGACCCAAGCCCACTCGGCTAGACCCAAACCCACTCCGCTAGACCCAAACCCACGCGGCTAGGCCCAAACCCACTCGGCTACACCCAAACCCACTCGGCTAGACCCAAACCCACTCGACTAGACCCAAACACACTCGGCTAGACCCAAACCCACTCGGCTGCACCGAAACCCACTCGGCTAGACCCAAACACACTCGGCTAGACCCAAACCCACTCGGCTGGACCCAAACCCACTCGGCTACACCCAAACCCACTCCGCTAGACCCAAACCCACTCGGCTGGACCCAAACCCACTCGGCTAGACCCAAACCCACTCGGCTACACCCAAACCCACTCCACTTGACCCAAACCCACTCCGCCAGACCCAAACCCACTCGGCTAGACCCAAACCCAATCAGCTAGACCCAAACCCACTCCGCTAGAACCAAACCCACCCCGCTAGACCCAAACCCACTCGGCTAAACCCAAACGGACTCGGCTAGACCCAAACCCACTCCGCTAGACCCAAACCCACTCGGCTAGAACGAAACCCACTCGGCTAGACCCAAACCCACTCGTCTAGACCCAAACCCACTCGGCCACACCCAAACCCACTCGGCTACATCCAAACCCACTCGGCTACACCCAAACCCACTTGGCTAGACCCAAACCCACTCGGCTAGACCCAAACCCACTTGGCTAGTCCCAAAGCCACTCGGCTTGACCCAAACGGACTCGGCTAGTCCCAAACCCACCTGGCTAGATGAAAACCCACTCCGCTAGACCCAAACCCACTCCGCTAGACCCAAACCCACTCGGCTAGACCCAAACCCACTCGGATAGACCCAAACCCTCTAGGCTAGACCCAAACCCACTCCGCTAGACCCAAACCCACTCGGCTAGACCCAAACCCACTCGGCTAGACCCAAACCCACTTGGCTAGACCCAAACCCACTCGGCTAGACCCAAACCCACTCGCCTGGACACAAAACCCACTCGGCTAGACCCAAACCCACTCGGCTAGACCCAAACCCACTCGACTACACCCAAACCCACTCGGCTAGACCCAAACCCACTCGGCTACACCCAAACCCACTCGGCTACACCCAAACCCACTCCGCTAGACGCAAACCCACTCGGCTACACCCAAACCCACTCGGCTAGACCCAAACCCACTCGGCTAGACCCAAACCCACTCGGCTAGACCCAAACCCACTCGGCTAGACCCAAACCCACTCGGCTAGACCCACACCCTGTCGGCTAGACCCAAATCCACTCGGCTAAACCCAAACGGACTCGGCTAGACCCAAACCCACTCCGCTAGACCCAAACCCACTCGGCTAGAACGAAACCCACTCGGCTAGACCCAAACCCACTCGTCTAGACCCAAACCCACTCGGCTAGACCCAAACCCGCTCGGCTAGACCCAAACCCACTCGGCTACACCCAAACTAACTCGGCTAGACCCAAACCCACTCGGCTAGATCCAAACCCACTCGGCTAGACCCAAACCCACTCGGCTAGACCCAAACCCACTCGGCTAGACCCAAACCCACACCGCTAGACCCAAACCCACTCGGCTAGACCCAAACACACTCCGCTAGACCCAAACCCACTCGGCTAGACCCAAACCCACTCGCCTGGACCCAAACCCACTCGGCTAGACCCAAACCCACTCGGCTAGACCCAAACCCACTCGACTACACCCAAACCCACTCAGCTAGACCCAAACCCACTCGGCTACACCCAAACCCACTCGGCTACACCCAAACACACTCCGCTAGACCCAAACCCACTCGGCTAGACCCAAACCCACTCGGCTGGACCCAAACCCACTCGGCTAGACCCAAACCCACTAGGCTAGACCCAAACCCACTCGGCTACACCCAAACCCATTCCGCTAGACCCTAACCCACTCGGCTAGACCCAAACCCACATGCCTAGACCCAAACCCAATCGGCTAGACCGAAACCCACACGGCTGGACCCAAACACACTCGGCTAGACCCAAACCCACTCGGCTAGACCCAAACCCACTCAGCCAGACGCAAACCCACTCGGCTAGGCCCACAACCACTCGGCTAGACCCAAGCCCACTCCGCTGGACCCAAACCCACTCCGCTAGACCCAAACCCACGCGGCTAGGCCCAAACCCACTCGGCTAGACCCAAACCCACTCGGCTAGACCCAAACCCACTCGACTAGACCCAAACACACTCGGCTAGACCCAAACCCACTCGGCTGCACCCAAACCCGCTCTGCTACACCCAAACCCACTCGGCTAGACCCAAACCCACTTGGCTAGACCCAAACCCACTCGGCTAGACCCAAACCCACTTGGCTAGTCCCAAAGCCACTCGGCTAGACCCAAACGGACTCGGCTAGACCCAAACCCACCTGGCTAGATGCAAACCCACTCCGCTAGACCCAAACCCACTGCGCTAGACCCAAACCCACTCGGATAGACCCAAACCCTCTAGGCTAGACCCAAACCCACTCGACTACACCCAAATCCACTCGGCTGGACCCAAACCCACTCGACAACACCCAAACCCACTCGGCTACACCCAAACCCACTCCGCTAGACCCAAACCCACTCGGCTACACCCAAACCCACTCGGCTAGACCCAAACCCACTCGGCTAGACCCAAACCCACTCGGCTAGACCCAAACCCACTCGGCTAGACCCAAGCCCACTCGGCTAGACCCAAACCCACTCCGCTAGACCCAAACCCACGCGGCTAGGCCCAAACCCACTCGGCTACACCCAAACCCACTCGGCTAGACCCAAACCCACTCGACTAGACCCAAACACACTCGGCTAGACCCAAACCCACTCGGCTGCACCGAAACCCACTCGGCTAGACCCAAACACACTCGGCTAGACCCAAACCCACTCGGCTGGACCCAAACCCACTCGGCTACACCCAAACCCACTCCGCTAGACCCAAACCCACTCGGCTGGACCCAAACCCACTCGGCTAGACCCAAACCCACTCGGCTACACCCAAACCCACTCCACTTGACCCAAACCCACTCCGCCAGACCCAAACCCACTCGGCTAGACCCAAACCCAATCAGCTAGACCCAAACCCACTCCGCTAGAACCAAACCCACCCCGCTAGACCCAAACCCACTCGGCTAAACCCAAACGGACTCGGCTAGACCCAAACCCACTCCGCTAGACCCAAACCCTCTCGGCTAGAACGAAACCCACTCGGCTAGACCCAAACCCACTCGTCTAGACCCAAACCCACTCGGCTACACCCAAACCCACTCGGCTACATCCAAACCCACTCGGCTACACCCAAACCCACTTGGCTAGACCCAAACCCACTCGGCTAGACCCAAACCCACTTGGCTAGTCCCAAAGCCACTCGGCTTGACCCAAACGGACTCGGCTAGACCCAAACCCACCTGGCTAGATGCAAACCCACTCCGCTAGACCCAAACCCACTCCGCTAGACCCAAACCCACTCGGCTAGACCCAAACCCACTCGGATAGACCCAAACCCTCTAGGCTAGACCCAAACCCACTCCGCTAGACCCAAACCCACTCGGCTAGACCCAAACCCACTCGGCTAGACCCAAACCCACTTGGCTAGACCCAAACCCGCTCGGCTAGACCCAAACCCGCTCGGCTAGACCCAAACCCACTCGGCTACACCCAAACTAACTCGGCTAGACCCAAACCCACTCGGCTAGATCCAAACCCACTCGGCTAGACCCAAACCCACTCGGCTAGACCCAAACCCACTCGGCTAGACCCAAACACACTCCGCTAGACCCAAACCCACTCGGCTAGACCCAAATCCACTCGCCTGGACCCAAACCCACTCGGCTAGACCCAAACCCACTCGGCTAGACCCAAACCCACTCGACTACACCCAAACCCACTCGGCTAGACCCAAACCCACTCGGCTACACCCAAACCCACTCGGCTACACCCAAACCCACTCCGCTAGACGCAAACCCACTCGGCTACACCCAAACCCACTCGGCTAGACCCAAACCCACTCGGCTAGACCCAAACCCACTCGGCTAGACCCAAACCCACTCGGCTAGACCCAAACCCACTCGGCTAGACCCAAACCCTGTCGGCTAGACCCAAATCCACTCGGCTAAACCCAAACGGACTCGGCTAGACCCAAACCCACTCCGCTAGACCAAAACCCACTCGGCTAGAACGAAACCCACTCGGCTAGACCCAAACCCACTCGTCTAGACCCAAACCCACTCGGCTAGACCCAAACCCGCTCGGCTAGACCCAAACCCACTCGGCTACACCCAAACTAACTCGGCTAGACCCAAACCCACTCGGCTAGATCCAAACCCACTCGGCTAGACCCAAACCCACTCGGCTAGACCCAAACCCACTCGGCTAGACCCAAACCCACTCGGCTGGACCCAAACCCACTCGGCTAGACCCAAACCCACTCGGCTAGACCCAAACCCACTCGGCTACACCCAAACCCATTCCGCTAGACCCTAACCCACTCGGCTAGACCCAAACCCACATGCCTAGACCCAAACCCAATCGGCTAGACCGAAACCCACACGGCTGGACCCAAACCCACTCGGCTAGACCCAAACCCACTCGGCTAGACCCAAACCCACTCAGCCAGACGCAAACCCACTCGGCTAGGCCCAAAACCACTCGGCTAGACCCAGGTCCACTCCGCTGGACCCAAACCCACTCCGCTAGACCCAAACCCACGCGGCTAGGCCCAAACCCACTCGGCTAGACCCAAACCCACTCGGCTAGACCCAAACCCACTCGACTAGACCCAAACACACTCGGCTAGACCCAAACCCACTCGGCTGCACCCAAACCCACTCTGCTACACCAAAACCCACTCGGCTAGACCCAAACCCACTTGGCTAGACCCAAACCCACTCGGCTAGACCCAAACCCACTTGGCTAGTCCCAAAGCCACTCGGCTAGACCCAAACGGACTCGGCTAGACCCAAACCCACCTGGCTAGATGCAAACCCACTCCGCTAGACCCAAACCCACTGCGCTAGACCCAAACCCACTCGGCCAGACCCAAACCCACTCGGATAGACCCAAACCCTCTAGGCTAGACCCAAACCCACTCCGCTAGACCCAAACCCACTCGGCTAAACCCAAACCCACTCGGCTAGTCCCAAACCCACTTGGCTAGACCCAAACCCGCTCGGCTAGACCCAAACCCACTCGGCTACACCCAAACTAACTCGGCTAGACCCAAACCCACTCGGCTAGATCCAAACCCACTCGGCTAGACCCAAACCCACTCGGCTAGACCCAAACCCACTCGGCTAGACCCAAACCCACACCGCTAGACCCAAACCCACTCGGCTAGACCCAAACACACTCCGCTAGACAAAAACCCACTCGGCTAGACCCAAACCCACTCGCCTGGACCCAAACCCACTCGGCTAGACCCAAACCCACTCGGCTAGACCCAAACCCACTCGACTACACCCAAACCCACTCGGCTAGACCCAAACCCACTCGGCTACACCCAAACCCACTCGGCTACACCCAAACACACTCCGCTAGACCCAAACCCACTCGGCTAGACCCAAACCCACTCGGCTGGACCCAAACCCACTCGGCTAGACCCAAACCCACACCGCTAGACCCAAACCCAATCGGCTAGAACGAAACCCACTCGGCTAGACCCAAACCCACTCGTCTAGACCCAAACCCACTCGGCTACACCCAAACCCACTCGGCTACATCCAAACCCACTCGGCTACACCCAAACCCACTTGGCTTGACCCAAAACCACTCGGCTAGACCCAAACCCACTTGGCTAGTCCCAAAGCCACTCGGCTTGACCCAAACGGACTCGGCTAGACCCAAACCCACCTGGCTAGATGCAAACCCACTCCGCTAGACCCAAACCCACTCCGCTAGACCCAAACCCACTCGGCAAGACCCAAACCCACTCGGATAGACCCAAACCCACTCGGCTACACCCAAACCCACTTGGCTTGACCCAAACCCATTCCGCTAGACCCTAACCCACTCGGCTAGACCCAAACCCACATGCCTAGACCCAAACCCAATCGGCTAGACCGAAACCCACACGGCTGGACCCAAACCCACTCGGCTAGACCCAAACCCACTCGGCTAGACCCAAACCCACTCAGCCAGACGCAAACCCACTCGGCTAGGCCCAAAACCACTCGGCTAGACCCAGGTCCACTCCGCTGGACCCAAACCCACTCCGCTAGACCCAAACCCACGCGGCTAGGCCCAAACCCACTCGGCTAGACCCAAACCCACTCGGCTAGACCCAAACCCACTCGACTAGACCCAAACACACTCGGCTAGACCCAAACCCACTCGGCTGCACCCAAACCCACTCTGCTACACCCAAACCCACTCGGCTAGACCCAAACCCACTTGGCTAGACCCAAACCCACTCGGCTAGACCCAAACCCACTTGGCTAGTCCCAAAGCCACTCGGCTAGACCCAAACGGACTCGGCTAGACCCAAACCCACCTGGCTAGATGCAAACCCACTCCGCTAGACCCAAACCCACTGCGCTAGACCCAAACCCACTCGGCCAGACCCAAACCCACTCGGATAGACCCAAACCCTCTAGGCTAGACCCAAACCCACTCCGCTAGACCCAAACCCACTCGGCTAAACCCAAACCCACTCGGCTAGTCCCAAACCCACTTGGCTAGACCCAAACCCGCTCGGCTAGACCCAAACCCACTCGGCTACACCCAAACTAACTCGGCTAGACCCAAACCCACTCGGCTAGATCCAAACCCACTCGGCTGGACCCAAACCCACTCGGCTAGACCCAAACCCACTCGGCTAGACCCAAACCCACACCGCTAGACCCAAACCCACTCGGCTAGACCCAAACACACTCCGCTAGACCCAAACCCACTCGGCTAGACCCAAACCCACTCGCCTGGACCCAAACCCACTCGGCTAGACCCAAACCCACTCGGCTAGACCCAAACCCACTCGACTACACCCAAACCCACTCGGCTAGACCCAAACCCACTCGGCTACACCCAAACCCACTCGGCTACACCCAAACACACTCCGCTAGACCCAAACCCACTCGGCTAGACCCAAACCCACTCGGCTGGACCCAAACCCACTCGGCTAGACCCAAACCCACACCGCTAGACCCAAACCCAATCGGCTAGAACGAAACCCACTCGGCTAGACCCAAACCCACTCGTCTAGACCCAAACCCACTCGGCTACACCCAAACCCACTCGGCTACATCCAAACCCACTCGGCTACACCCAAACCCACTTGGCTTGACCCAAACCCACTCGGCTAGACCCAAACCCACTTGGCTAGTCCCAAAGCCACTCGGCTTGACCCAAACGGACTCGGCTAGACCCAAACCCACCTGGCTAGATGCAAACCCACTCCGCTAGACCCAAACCCACTCCGCTAGACCCAAACCCACTCGGATAGACCCAAACCCTCTAGGCTAGACCCAAACCCACTCCGCTAGACCCAAACCCACTCGGCTAGACCCAAACCCACTCGGCTAGACCCAAACCCACTCAGCTAGACCCAAACCCACTCGGCTAGGCCCAAAACCACTCGGCTAGACCCAAGCCCACTCCGCTAGACCCAAACCCACTCCGCTAGACCGAAACCCACGCGGCTAGTCCCAAAGCCACTCGGCTAGACCCAAACGGACTCGGCTAGACCCAAACCCACCTGGCTAGATGCAAACCCACTCCGCTAGACCCAAACCCACTCCGCTAGACCCAAACCCACTCGGCTAGACCCAAACCCACACGGATAGACCCAAACCCTCTAGGCTAGACCCAAACCCACTCCGCTAGACCCAAACCCACTCGGCTAGACCCAAACCCGCTCGGCTAGACCCAAACCCACTCGGCTACACCCAAACTAACTCGGCTAGACCCAAACCCACTCGGCTAGATCCAAACCCACTCGGCTAGACCCAAACCCAATCGGCTAAACCCAAACCCACTCGGCTAGACCCAAACCCACACCGCTAGACCCAAACCCACTCGGCTAGACCCAAACACACTCCGCTAGACCCAAACCCACTCGGCTAGACCCAAACCCACTCGCCTGGACCCAAACCCACTCGGCTAGACCCAAACCCACTCGGCTAGACCCAAACCCACTCGACTACACCCAAACCCACTCGGCTAGACCCAAACCCACTCGGCTACACCCAAACCCACTCGGCTACACCCAAACACACTCCGCTAGACCCAAACCCACTCGGCTAGACCCAAACCCACTCGGCTGGACCCAAACCCACTCGGCTAGACCCAAACCCACTCGGCTAGACCCAAACCCACTCGGCTACACCCAAACCCATTCCGCTAGACCCTAACCCACTCGGCTAGACCCAAACCCACATGCCTAGACCCAAACCCAATCGGCTAGACCCAAACCCACACGGCTGGACCCAAACCCACTCGGCTAGACCCAAACCCACTCAGCTAGACCCAAACCCACTCGGCTAGGCCCAAAACCACTCGGCTAGACCCAAGCCCACTCCGCTAGACCCAAACCCACTCCGCTAGACCCAAACCCACGCGGCTAGGCCCAAACCCACTCGGCCAGACCCAAACCCACTCGGCTAGACCCAAACCCACTCGACTAGACCCAAACACACTCGGCTACACCCAAACCCATTCCGCTAGACCCTAACCCACTCAGCTAGACCCAAACCCACATGCCTAGACCCAAACCCAATAGGCTAGACCCAAACCCACACGGCTGGACCCAAACCCACTCGGCTAGACCCAAACCCACTCGGCTAGACCCAAACCCACTCGACAAGACCCAAACACACTCGGCTAGACCCAAACCCGCTCGGCTGCACCCAAACCCACTCGGCTACACCCAAACCCACTCGGCTAGACCCAAACCCACTTGGCTAAACCCAAACCCACTCGGCTAGATCCAAACCCACTCGGCTAGACCCAAACCCACTCGGCTACACCCAAACCCACTCGGCTACACCCAAACACACTCCGCTAGACCCAAACCCACTCGGCTAGACCCAAACCCACTCGGCTGGACCCAAACCCACTCGGCTACACCCAAACCCACTCGGCTAGACCCAAACCCACTCGGCTACACCCAAACCCATTCCGCTAGACCCTAACCCACTCGGCTAGACCCAAACCCACATGCCTAGACCCAAACCCAATCGGCTAGAACCAAACCCACACGGCTGGACCCAAACCCACTCGGCTAAACCAAAACCCACTCGGCTAGACCCAAACCCACTCAGCTAGACCCAAACCCACTCGGCTAGGCCCAAAACCACTCGGCTAGACCCAAGCCCACTCCGCTAGACCCAAACCCACTCCGCTAGACCCAAACCCACTCCGCTAGACCCAAACCCACTCGGCTACACCCAAACACACTCCGCTAGACCCAAACCCACTCGGCTAGACCCAAACCCACTCGGCTAGACCCAAACCCACTAGGCTAGACCCAAACCCACTCGGCTGGACCCATCCCACTCGCCTGGACCCAAACCCACTCGGCTAGACCCAAACCCACTCGGCTAGACCCAAACCCACTCGACTACACCCAAACCCACTCGGCTAGACCCAAACCCACTCGGCAACACCCAAACCCACTCGGCTACACCCAAACCCACTCCGCTAGACCCAAACCCACCCGGCTACACCCAAACCCACTCGGCTAGACCCAAACCCACTCGGCTAGACCCAAACCCACTCGGCTAGACCTAAACCCACTCGGCTAGACCCAAACCCACTCGGCTAGACCCAAACCCACTCGGCTAGACCCAAACCCACTCGGCTAGACCCAAACCCACTGGGCTAGACCAAAACCCACTCCGCTAGACCCAAACCCACTCGGCTAGACCCAAACCCACTCGGCTGGACCCAAACCCACTCGGCTAGACCCAAACCCACTCGGCTAGACCCAAACCCACTCGGCTACACCCAAACCCATTCCGCTAGACCCTAACCCACTCGGCTAGACCCAAACCCACATGCCTAGACCCAAACCCAATCGGCTAGACCCAAACCCACACGGCTGGACCCAAACCCACTCAGCTAGACCCAAACCCACTCGGCTAGACCCAAACCCACACCGCTAGACCCAAACCCACTCGGCTAGACCCAAACACACTCCGCTAGACCCAAACCCACTCGGCTAGACCCAAACCCACTCGCCTGGACCCAAACCCACTCGGCTAGACCCAAACCCACTCGGCTAGACCCAAACCCACTCGACTACACCCAAACCCACTCGGCTAGACCCAAACCCACTTGGCTACACCCAAACCCACTCGGCTACACCCAAACCCACTCCGCTAGACCCAAACCCACGCGGCTAGACCCAAACCCACTCGGCTGGACCCAAACCCACTCGGCTAGACCCAAACCCACTCGGCTAGACCCAAACCCACTCGGCTACACCCAAACCCATTCCGCTAGACCCTAACCCACTCGGCTAGACCCAAACACACTCCGCTAGACCCAAACCCACTCGGCTAGACCCAAACCCACTCGCCTGGACCCAAACCCACTCGGCTAGACCCAAACCCACTCGGCTAGACCCAAACCCACTCGACTACACCCAAACCCACTCGGCTAGACCCAAACCCACTCGGCTACACCCAAACCCACTCGGCTACACCCAAACCCACTCCGCTAGACCCAAACCCACGCGGCTAGACCCAAACCCACTCGGCTGGACCCAAACCCACTCGGCTAGACCCAAACCCACTCGGCTAGACCCAAACCCACTCGGCTACACCCAAACCCATTCCGCTAGACCCTAACCCACTCGGCTAGACCCAAACCCACATGCCTAGACCCAAACCCAATCGGCTAGACCCAAACCCACATGGCTGGACCCAAACCTACTCGGCTAGACCCAAACCCACTCGGCTAGACCCAAACCCACTCAGCTAGACCCAAACCCACTCGGCTAGGCCCAAAACCACTCGGCTAGACCCAAGCCCACTCCGCTAGACCCAAACCCACTCCGCTAGACCCAAACCCACGCGGCTAGTCCCAAAGCCACTCGGCTAGACCCAAACGGACTCGGCTAGACCCAAACCCACCTGGCTAGATGCAAACCCACTCCGCTAGACCCAAACCCACTCCGCTAGACCCAAACCCACTCGGCTAGACCCAAACCCACTCGGATAGACCCAAACCCTCTAGGCTAGACCCAAACCCACTCCGCTAGACCCAAACCCACTCGGCTAGACCCAAACCCTCTCGGCTAGACCCAAACCCACTTGGCTAGACCCAAACCCGCTCGGCTAGACCCAAACCCACTCGGCTACACCCAAACTAACTCGGCTAGACCCAAACCCACTCGGCTAGATCCAAACCCACTCGGCTAGACCCAAACCCACTCGGCTAGACCCAAACCCACTCGGCTAGACCCAAACCCACACCGCTAGACCCAAACCCACTCGGCTAGACCCAAACACACTCCGCTAGACCCAAACCCACTCGGCTAGACCCAAACCCACTCTCCTTGACCCAAACCCACTCGGCTAGACCCAAACCCACTCGGCTAGACCCAAACCCACTCGACTACACCCAAACCCACTCGGCTAGACCCAAACCCACTCGGCTACACCCAAACCCACTCGGCTACACCCAAACACACTCCGCTAGACCCAAACCCACTCGGCTCGACCCAAACCCACTCGGCTGGACCCAAACCCACTCGACAAGACCCAAACACACTCGGCTAGACCCAAACCCGCTCGGCTGCACCCAAACCCACTCGGCTACACCCAAACCCACTCGGCTAGACCCAAACCCACTTGGCTAAACCCAAACCCACTCGGCTAGATCCAAACCCACTCGGCTAGACCCAAACCCACTCGGCTACACCCAAACCCACTCGGCTACACCCAAACACACTCCGCTAGACCCAAACCCACTCGGCTAGACCCAAACCCACTCGGCTGGACCCAAACCCACTCGGCTACACCCAAACCCACTCGGCTAGACCCAAACCCACTCGGCTACACCCAAACCCATTCCGCTAGACCCTAACCCACTCGGCTAGACCCAAACCCACATGCCTAGACCCAAACCCAATCGGCTAGAACCAAACCCACACGGCTGGACCCAAACCCACTCGGCTAAACCAAAACCCACTCGGCTAGACCCAAACCCACTCAGCTAGACCCAAACCCACTCGGCTAGGCCCAAAACCACTCGGCTAGACCCAAGCCCACTCCGCTAGACCCAAACCCACTCCGCTAGACCCAAACCCACTCCGCTAGACCCAAACCCACTCGGCTACACCCAAACACACTCCGCTAGACCCAAACCCACTCGGCTAGACCCAAACCCACTCGGCTAGACCCAAACCCACTAGGCTAGACCCAAACCCACTCGGCTGGACCCATCCCACTCGCCTGGACCCAAACCCACTCGGCTAGACCCAAACCCACTCGGCTAGACCCAAACCCACTCGACTACACCCAAACCCACTCGGCTAGACCCAAACCCACTCGGCAACACCCAAACCCACTCGGCTACACCCAAACCCACTCCGCTAGACCCAAACCCACCCGGCTACACCCAAACCCACTCGGCTAGACCCAAACCCACTCGGCTAGACCCAAACCCACTCGGCTAGACCCAAACCCACTCGGCTAGACCCAAACCCACTCGGCTAGACCCAAACCCACTCGGCTAGACCCAAACCCACTCGGCTAGACCCAAACCCACTGGGCTAGACCCAAACCCACTCCGCTAGACCCAAACCCACTCGGCTAGACCCAAACCCACTCGGCTGGACCCAAACCCACTCGGCTAGACCCAAACCCACTCGGCTAGACCCAAACCCACTCGGCTACACCCAAACCCATTCCGCTAGACCCTAACCCACTCGGCTAGACCCAAACCCACATGCCTAGACCCAAACCCAATCGGCTAGACCCAAACCCACACGGCTGGACCCAAACCCACTCAGCTAGACCCAAACCCACTCGGCTAGACCCAAACCCACACCGCTAGACCCAAACCCACTCGGCTAGACCCAAACACACTCCGCTAGACCCAAACCCACTCGGCTAGACCCAAACCCACTCGCCTGGACCCAAACCCACTCGGCTAGACCCAAACCCACTCGGCTAGACCCAAACCCACTCGACTACACCCAAACCCACTCGGCTAGACCCAAACCCACTTGGCTACACCCAAACCCACTCGGCTACACCCAAACCCACTCCGCTAGACCCAAACCCACGCGGCTAGACCCAAACCCACTCGGCTGGACCCAAACCCACTCGGCTAGACCCAAACCCACTCGGCTAGACCCAAACCCACTCGGCTACACCCAAACCCATTCCGCTAGACCCTAACCCACTCGGCTAGACCCAAACACACTCCGCTAGACCCAAACCCACTCGGCTAGACCCAAACCCACTCGCCTGGACCCAAACCCACTCGGCTAGACCCAAACCCACTCGGCTAGACCCAAACCCACTCGACTACACCCAAACCCACTCGGCTAGACCCAAACCCACTCGGCTACACCCAAACCCACTCGGCTACACCCAAACCCACTCCGCTAGACCCAAACCCACGCGGCTAGACCCAAACCCACTCGGCTGGACCCAAACCCACTCGGCTAGACCCAAACCCACTCGGCTAGACCCAAACCCACTCGGCTACACCCAAACCCATTCCGCTAGACCCTAACCCACTCGGCTAGACCCAAACCCACATGCCTAGACCCAAACCCAATCGGCTAGACCCAAACCCACATGGCTGGACCCAAACCTACTCGGCTAGACCCAAACCCACTCGGCTAGACCCAAACCCACTCAGCTAGACCCAAACCCACTCGGCTAGGCCCAAAACCACTCGGCTAGACCCAAGCCCACTCCGCTAGACCCAAACCCACTCCGCTAGACCCAAACCCACGCGGCTAGTCCCAAAGCCACTCGGCTAGACCCAAACGGACTCGGCTAGACCCAAACCCACCTGGCTAGATGCAAACCCACTCCGCTAGACCCAAACCCACTCCGCTAGACCCAAACCCACTCGGCTAGACCCAAACCCACTCGGATAGACCCAAACCCTCTAGGCTAGACCCAAACCCACTCCGCTAGACCCAAACCCACTCGGCTAGACCCAAACCCTCTCGGCTAGACCCAAACCCACTTGGCTAGACCCAAACCCGCTCGGCTAGACCCAAACCCACTCGGCTACACCCAAACTAACTCGGCTAGACCCAAACCCACTCGGCTAGATCCAAACCCACTCGGCTAGACCCAAACCCACTCGGCTAGACCCAAACCCACTCGGCTAGACCCAAACCCACACCGCTAGACCCAAACCCACTCGGCTAGACCCAAACACACTCCGCTAGACCCAAACCCACTCGGCTAGACCCAAACCCACTCTCCTGGACCCAAACCCACTCGGCTAGACCCAAACCCACTCGGCTAGACCCAAACCCACTCGACTACACCCAAACCCACTCGGCTAGACCCAAACCCACTCGGCTACACCCAAACCCACTCGGCTACACCCAAACACACTCCGCTAGACCCAAACCCACTCGGCTCGACCCAAACCCACTCGGCTGGACCCAAACCCACTCGGCTAGACCCAAACCCACTCGGCTAGACCCAAACCCACTTGGCTACACCCAAACCCATTCCGCTAGACACTAACCCACTCGGCTAGACCCAAACCCACATGCCTAGACCCAAACCCAATCGGCTAGACCCAAACCCACACGGCTGGACCCAAACCCACTCGGCTAAACCCAAACCCACTCGGCTGGACCCAAACCCACTCAGCTAGACCCAAACCCACTCGGCTAGGCCCAAAACCACTCGGCTAGACCCAAGCCCACTCCGCTAGACCCAAACCCACTCCGCTAGACCCAAACCCACACGGCTAGGCCCAAACCCACTAGGCTAGACCCAAACCCACTCGGCTAGACCCAAACCCACTCGACTAGACCCAAACACACTCGGCTACACCCAAACCCATTCCGCTAGACCCTAACCCACTCGGCTAGACCCAAACCCACATGCCTAGACCCAAACCCAATCGGCTAGACCCAAAACCACACGGCTGGACCCAAACCCACTCGGCTAGACCCAAACCCACTCGGCTAGACCCTACCCCACTCAGCTAGACCCAAACCCACTCGGCTAGGCGCAAAACCACTCGGCTAGACCCAAGCCCACTCCGCTAGACCCAAACCCACTCCGCTAGACCCAAACCCACGCCGCTAGGCCCAAACCCACTCGGCTAGACCCAAACCCACTCGGCTAGACCCAAACCCACTCGACTAGACCCAAACACACTCGGCTAGACCCAAACCCACTCGGCTGCACCCAAACCCACTCGGCTACACCCAACCCCACTCGGCTAGACCCAAACCCACTTGGCTAGACCCAAACCCACTCGGATAGACCCAAACCCTCTAGGCTAGACCCAAACCCACTCGACTAGACCCAAACACACTCGGCTAGACCCAAACCCACTCGGCTAGACCCAAACCCACTCGGCTAGACCCAAACGGACTCGGCTAGACCCAAACCCACCTGGCTAGATGCAAACCCACTCCGCTAGACCCAAACCCACTCCGCTAGACCCAAACCCACATGCCTAGACCCAAACCCAATCGGCTAGACCCAAACCCACACGGTTGGACCCAAACCCACTCGGCTAGACCCAAACCCACTCGACTACACCCAAACCCACTCGGCTAGACCCAAACCCACTCGGCTACACCCAAACCCACTCGGCTACACCCAAACACACTCCGCTAGACCCAAACCCACTCGGCTCGACCCAAACCCACTCGGCTGGACCCAAACCCACTCGGCTAGACCCAAACCCACTCGGCTAGACCCAAACCCACTTGGCTACACCCAAACCCATTCCGCTAGACACTAACCCACTCGGCTAGACCCAAACCCACATGCCTAGACCCAAACCCAATCGGCTAGACCCAAACCCACACGGCTGGACCCAAACCCACTCGGCTAAACCCAAACCCACTCGGCTGGACCCAAACCCACTCAGCTAGACCCAAACCCACTCGGCTAGGCCCAAAACCACTCGGCTAGACCCAAGCCCACTCCGCTAGACCCAAACCCACTCCGCTAGACCCAAACCCACACGGCTAGGCCCAAACCCACTCGGCTAGACCCAAACCCACTCGGCTAGACCCAAACCCACTCGACTAGACCCAAACACACTCGGCTACACCCAAACCCATTCCGCTAGACCCTAACCCACTCGGCTAGACCCAAACCCACATGCCTAGACCCAAACCCAATCGGCTAGACCCAAAACCACACGGCTGGACCCAAACCCACTCGGCTAGACCCAAACCCACTCGGCTAGACCCTACCCCACTCAGCTAGACCCAAACCCACTCGGCTAGGCGCAAAACCACTCGGCTAGACCCAAGCCCACTCCGCTAGACCCAAACCCACTCCGCTAGACCCAAACCCACGCCGCTAGGCCCAAACCCACTCGGCTAGACCCAAACCCACTCGGCTAGACCCAAACCCACTCGACTAGACCCAAACACACTCGGCTAGACCCAAACCCACTCGGCTGCACCCAAACCCACTCGGCTACACCCAACCCCACTCGGCTAGACCCAAACCCACTTGGCTAGACCCAAACCCACTCGGATAGACCCAAACCCTCTAGGCTAGACCCAAACCCACTCGACTAGACCCAAACACACTCGGCTAGACCCAAACCCACTCGGCTAGACCCAAACCCACTCGGCTAGACCCAAACGGACTCGGCTAGACCCAAACCCACCTGGCTAGATGCAAACCCACTCCGCTAGACCCAAACCCACTCCGCTAGACCCAAACCCACATGCCTAGACCCAAACCCAATCGGCTAGACCCAAACCCACACGGTTGGACCCAAACCCACTCGGCTAGACCCAAACCCACTCGGCTAGACCCAAACCCACTCGACTACACCCAAACCCACTCGGCTAGACCCAAACCCATTCGGCTGGACCCAAACCCACTCGGCTGCACCCAAACCCACTCGGCTAGACCCAAACACACTCGGCTAGACCCAAACCCACTCGGCTGGACCCAAACCCACTCGGCTACACCCAAACCCACTCGGCTAGACCCAAACCCACTCGGCTAGACCCAAACCCACTGGGCTAGACCCAAACCCACTCGGCTACACCCAAACCCACTCGGCTAGACCCAAACCCACACCGCTAGACCCAAACCCACTCGACTAGACCCAAACCCACTCCGCTAGACGCAAACCCACTCGTCTGGACCCAAACACACTCGGCTAGACCCAAACCCACTCGGCTACACCCAAACCCACTCCACTAGACCCAAACCCACTCCGCCAGACCCAAACCCACTCGGCTAGACCCAAACCCAATCGGCTAGACCCAAACCCACTCCGCTAGAACCAAACCCACCCCGCTAGACCCAAACCCACTCGGCTAAACCGAAACGGACTCGGCTAGACCCAAACCCACTCCGCTAGACCCAAACCCACTTGGCTAGAACGAAACCCACTCGGCTAGACCCAAACCCACTCGTCTGGACCCAAACCCACTCGGCTACACCCAAACCCACTCGGCTACACCCAAACCCACTCGGCTAGACCCAAACCCACTTGGCTAGTCCCAAAGCCACTCGGCTAGACCCAAACGGACTCGGCTAGACCCAAACCCACCTGGCTAGATGCAAACCCACTCCGCTAGACCCAAACCCACTCCGCTAGACCCAAACCCACTCGGCTAGACCCAAACCCACTCAGATACACCCAAACCCTCTAGGCTAGACCCAAACCCACTCGGCTAGGCCCAAAACCACTCGGCTAGACCCAAGCCCACTCCGCTAGACCCAAACCCACTCCGCTAGACCCAAACCCACGCGGCTAGTCCCAAAGCCACTCGGCTAGACCCAAACGGACTCGGCTAGACCCAAACCCACCTGGCTAGATGCAAACCCACTCCGCTAGACCCAAACCCACTCCGCTAGACCCAAACCCACTCGGCTAGACCCAAACCCACTCGGATAGACCCAAACCCTCTAGGCTAGACCCAAACCCACTCCGCTAGACCCAAACCCACTCGGCTAGACCCAAACCCACTCGGCTAGACCCAAACCCATTCGGCTGGACCCAAACCCACTCGGCTGCACCCAAACCCACTCGGCTAGACCCAAACACACTCGACTAGACCCAAACCCACTCGGCTAGACCCAAACCCACTCGGCTAGACCCAAACCCACTCGGATAGACCCAAACCCTCTAGGCTAGACCCAAACCCACTCGACTAGACCCAAACACACTCGGCTAGACCCAAACACACTCGGCTAGACCCAAACCCACTCGGCTAGACCCAAACCCACTCGGCTAGACCCAAACCCACCAGGCTAGATGCAAACCCACTCCGCTAGACCCAAACCCACTCCGCTAGACCCAAACCCACATGCCTCGACCCAAACCCAATCGGCTAGACCCAAACCCACACGGCTGGACCCAAACCCACTCGGCTAGACCCAAACCCACTCGGCTAGACCCAAACCCACTCGACTACACCCAAACCCACTCGGCTAGACCCAAACCCATTCGGCTGGACCCAAACCCACTCGGCTGCACCCAAACCCACTCGGCTAGACCCAAACACACTCGGCTAGACCCAAACCCACTCGGCTGGACCCAAACCCACTCGGCTACACCCAAACCCACTCGGCTAGACCCAAACCCACTCGGCTAGACCCAAACCCACTGGGCTAGACCCAAACCCACTCGGCTACACCCAAACCCACTCGGCTAGACCCAAACCCACACCGCTAGACCCAAACCCACTCGACTAGACCCAAACCCACTCCGCTAGACCCAAACCCACTCGGCTGGACCCAAACACACTCGGCTAGACCCAAACCCACTCGGCTACACCCAAACCCACTCCACTAGACCCAAACCCACTCCGCCAGACCCAAACCCACTCGGCTAGACCCAAACCCAATCGGCTAGACCCAAACCCACTCCGCTAGAACCAAACCCACCCCGCTAGACCCAAACCCACTCGGCTAAACCCAAACGGACTCGGCTAGACCCAAACCCACTCCGCTAGACCCAAACCCACTTGGCTAGAACGAAACCCACTCGGCTAGACCCAAACCCACTCGTCTAGACCCAAACCCACTCGGCTACACCCAAACCCACTCGGCTACACCCAAACCCACTCGGCTAGACCCAAACCCAATTGGCTAGACCCAAACCCACTCGGCTAGACCCAAACCCACTTGGCTAGTCCCAAAGCCACTCGGCTAGACCCAAACGGACTCGGCTAGACCCAAACCCACCTGGCTAGATGCAAACCCACTCCGCTAGACCCAAACCCACTCCGCTAGACCCAAACCCACTCGGCTAGACCCAAACCCACTCGGATAGACCCAAACCCTCTAGGCTAGACCCAAACCCACTCGGCTAGGCCCAAAACCACTCGGCTAGACCCAAACCCACTCCGCTAGACCCAAACCCACTCCGCTAGACCCAAACCCACGCGGCTAGTCCCAAAGCCACTCGGCTAGACCCAAACGGACTCGGCTAGACCCAAACCCACCTGTCCAGATGCAAACCCACTCCGCTAGACCCAAACCCACTCCGCTAGACCCAAACCCACTCGGCTAGACCCAAACCCACTCGGATAGACCCAAACCCTCTAGGCTAGACCCAAACCCACTCCGCTAGACCCAAACCCACTCGGATAGACCCAAACCCAATCGGCTAGACCCCAACCCACTTGGCTAGACCCAAACCCGCTCGGCTAGACCCAAACCCACTCGGCTACACCCAAACTAACTCGGCTAGACCCAAACCCACTCGGCTAGATCCAAACCCACTCGGCTAGACCCAAACCCACTCGGCTAGACCCAAACCCACTCGGCTAGACCCAAACCCACACCGCTAGACCCAAACCCACTCGGCTAGACCCAAACACACTCCGCTAGACCCAAACCCACTCGGCTAGACCCAAACCCACTCTCCTGGACCCAAACCCACTCGGCTAGACCCAAACCCACTCGGCTAGACCCAAACCCACTCAACTACACCCAAACCCACTCGGCTAGACCCAAACCCACTCGGCTACACCCAAACCCATTCGGCTACACCCAAACACACTCCGCTAGACCCAAACCCACTCGGCTAGACCCAAACCCACTCGGCTGGACCCAAACCCACTCGGCTAGACCCAAACCCACTCGGCTAGACCCAAACCCACTCGGCTACACCCAAACCCATTCCGCTAGACCCTAACCCACTCGGCTAGACCCAAACCCACATGCCTAGACCCAAACCCAATCGGCTAGACCCAAACCCACACGGCTGGACCCAAACCCACTCGGCTAGACCCAAACCCACTCGGCTAGGCCCAAAACCACTCGGCTAGACCCAAGCCCACTCCGCTAAACCCAAACCCACTCCGCTAGACCCAAACCCACGCCGCTAGGCCCAAACCCACTCGGCTAGACCCAAACCCACTCGGCTAGACCCAAACCCACTCGGCTAGACCCAAACCCACTCGGCTAGACCCAAACCCTGTCGGCTAGACCCAAACCCACTCGGCTAGACCCAAACCCACTCGGCTAGACCCAAACCCACTCGGCTAGACCCAAACCCACTCGGCTAGACCCAAACCCTGTCGGCTAGACCCAAACCCACTCGGCTAGACCCAAACCCACTCGGCTAGACCCAAACCCACTCGGCTACACCCAAACCCATTCGGCTGCACCCAAACACACTCCGCTAGACCCAAACCCACTCGGCTAGACCCAAACCCACTCGGCTGGACCCAAACCCACTCGGCTAGACCCAAACCCACTCGGCTAGACCCAAACCCACTCGGCTACACCCAAACCCATTCCGCTAGACCCTAACCCACTCGGCTAGACCCAAACCCACATGCCTAGACCCAAACCCAATCGGCTAGACCCAAACCCACACGGCTGGACCCAAACCCACTCGGCTAGACCCAAACCCACTCGGCTAGGCCCAAAACCACTCGGCTAGACCCAAGCCCACTCCGCTAGACCCAAACCCACTCCGCTAGACCCAAACCCACGCCGCTAGGCCCAAACCCACTCGGCTAGACCCAAACCCACTCGGCTAGACCCAAACCCACTCGGCTAGACCCAAACCCACTCGGCTAGACCCAAACCCTGTCGGCTAGACCCAAACCCACTCGGCTAGACCCAAACCCACTCGGCTAGACCCAAACCCACTCGGCTAGACCCAAACCCACTCGGCTAGACCCAAACCCTGTCGGCTAGACCCAAACCCACTCGGCTAGACCCAAACCCACTCGGCTAGACCCAAACCCATTCAGCTAGACCCAAACCCACTCGGCTAGAACCAAACCCACTCGGCTAGTCCCAAACCCACTCGGCTAGACCCAAACCCACTCGGCTAGATCCAATCCCACTCCGCTAGACCCAAACCCACTCCGCTAGACACAAACCCACTCCGCTAGACACAAACCCACTCGGTTAGACCCAAACCCACTCGGCTAGACCCAAACCCACTCCGCTAGACCCAAACCCACTCCGCTAGACCCAAACCCACTTGGCTAGACCCAAACACACTAGGCTAGACCCAAACCCACTCGGCTAGACCCAAACCCACTCGGCTAGACCCAAACCCACTCGGCTAGACCCAAACCCACGCGGCTACACCCAAACCCATTCCGCTAGACCCTAACCCACTCGGCTAGACCCAAACCCACATGCCTAGACCCAAACCCACTCGGCTGCACCCAAACCCACTCGGCTAGACCCAAAGACACTCGGCTAGACCCAAACCCACTCGGCTGGACCCAAACCCACTCGGCTACACCCAAACCCACTCGGCTGGACCCAAACCCACTCGGCTACACCCAAACCCACTCGGCTAGACCCAAACCCACTCGGCTAGACCCAAACCCATTGGGCTAGACCCAAACCCACTCGGCTACACCCAAACCCACTCGGCTAGACCCAAACCCACTCGACTACACCCAAACCCACTCGGCTAGACCCAAACCCACTTGGCTACACCCAAACCCCCTCGGCTACACCCAAACCCACTCGGCTAGACCCAAACCCACTCGGCTAGACCCAAACCCACTCGGCTAGACCCAATCCCACTCCGCTAGTCCCAAACCCACTCCGCTAGACACAAACCCACTCCGCTAGACACAAACCAACTCGGTTAGACCCAAACCCACTCGGCTAGACCCAAACCCACTCCGCTAGACCCAAACCCACTCCGCTAGAACCAAACCCACCCCGCTAGACCCAAACCCACTCGGCTAAACCCAAACGGACTCGGCTAGACCCAAACCCACTCCGCTAGACCCAAACCCACTCGGCTAGAACGAAACCCACTCGGCTAGACCCAAACCCACTCGTCTAGACCCAAACCCACTCGGCTACACCCAAACCCACTCGGCTACACCCAAACCCACTCGGCTAGACCCACACCCACTTGGCTAGACCCAAACCCACTCGGCTAGACCCAAACCCACGTGGCTAGTCCCAAAGCCGCTCGGCTAGACCCAAACGGACTCGGCTAGACCCAAACCCACCTGGCTAGATGCAAACCCACTCCGCTAGACCCAAACCCACTCCGCTAGACCCAAACCCACTCGGCTAGACCCAAACCCACTCGGATAGACCCAAACCCTCTAGGCTAGACCCAAACCCACCCCGCTAGACCCAAACACACTCGGCTAGACCCAAACCCACTCGGCTAGACGCAAACCCACTTGGCTAGACCCAAACCCGCTCGGCTAGACCCAAACCCACTCGGCTACACCCAAACTAAATCGGCTAGACCCAAACCCACTCGGCTAGATCCAAACCCACTCGGCTAGACCCAAACGCACTCGGCTAGACCCAAACCCACTCGGCTAGACCCAAACCCACACCGCTAGACCCAAACCCACTCGGCTAGACCCAAACACACTCCGCTAGACCCAAACCCACTCGGCTAGACCCAAACCCACTCGGCTGGACCCAAACCCACTCGGCTAGACCCAAACCCACTCGGCTAGACCCAAACCCACTCGACTACACCCAAACCCACTCGGCTAGACCCAAACACACTCGGCTACACCCAAACCCACTCGGCTACACCCAAACCCACTCCGCTAGACCCAAACCCACTCGGCTACACCCAAACCCACTCGGCTAGACCCAAACCCACTCGGCTAGACCCAAACCCACTCGGCTAGACCCAAACCCACTCGGCTAGACCCAAACCCACTCGGCTAGACCCAAACCCTGTCGGCTAGACCCAAACCCACTCGGCTAGACCCAAACCCACTCGGCTAGACCCAAACCCATTCAGCTAGACCCAAACCCACTCGGCTAGACCCAAACCCACTCGGCTAGTCCCAAACCCACTCGGCTAGACCCAAACCCACTCGGCTAGACCCAATCCCACTCCGCTAGGCCCAAACCCACTCCGCTAGACCCAAACCCACTCCGCTAGACCCAAACCCACTTGGCTAGACCCAAACACACCAGGCTAGACCCAAACCCACTCGGCTAGACGTAAACCCACTCGGCTAGACACAAACCCACTCGTCCAGACCCAAACCCACTCGGCTACAGCCAAACCAACTCCGCTAGACCCAAACCCACACGGCAAGACTCAAACCCACACGGCTAGACCCAAACCCACTCGGCTAGACCCAAACCCACTCGGCTAGACCCAAACCCACGCGGCTACACCCAAACCCATTCCGCTAGACCCTAACCCACTCGGCTAGACCCAAACCCACATGCCAAGACCCAAACCCACTCGGCTGCACCCAAACCCACTCGGCTAGACCCAAACACACTCGGCTAGACCCAAACCCACTCGGCTGGACCCAAACCCACTCGGCTACACCCAAACCCACTCCGCTAGACCCAAACCCACTCGGCTAGACCCAAACCCATTTGGCTAGACCCAAACCCACTGGGCTAGACCCAAACCCACTCGGCTACACCCAAACCCACTCGACTAGACCCAAACACACTCGGCTAGACCCAAACCCACTCGGCTGCACCCAAACCCACTCGGCTGGACCCAAACACACTCGGCTAGACCCAAACCCACTCGGCTGGACCCAAACCCAGTCGGCTAGACCCAAACCCACTCAGCTAGACCCAAACCCACTCGGCTAGGCCCAAAACCACTCGGCTAGACCCAAGCCCACTCCGCTAGACCCAAACCCACTCCGCTAGACCCAAACCCACGCGGCTAGGCCCAAACCCACTCGGCTAGACCCAAACCCACTCGGCTACACCCAAACCCACTCGACTAGACCCAAACACACTCGGCTAGACCCAAACCCACTCGGCTGCACCCAAACCCACTCGGCTAGACCCAAACACACTCGGCTAGACCCAAACCCACTCGGCTGGACCCAAACCCACTCGGCTACACCCAAACCCACTCCGCTAGACCCAAACCCAATCGGCTAGACCCAAACCCACTCGGCTGGACCCAAACCCACTCGGCTAGACCCAAACCCACTCGGCTACACCCAAACCCACTCTGCTAGACCCAAACCCACACCGCTAGACCCAAACCCACTCGACTAGACCCAAACCCACTCCGCTAGACCCAAACCCACTCGGCTGGACCCAAACCCACTCGGCTAGACCCAAACCCACTCGGCTACACCCAAACCCACTCCACTAGACCCAAACCCACTCCGCCAGACCCAAACCCACTCGGCTAGACCCAAACCCAATCGGCTAGACCCAAACCCACTCCGCTAGAACCAAACCCACCCCGCTAGACCCAAACCCACTCGGATAGTCCCAAACCCACTCGGCTAAACCCAAACGGACTCGGCTAGACCCAAACCCACTCCGCTAGACCCAAACCCACTCGGCTAGCACGAAACCCACTCGGCTAGACCCACACCCACTCGTCTAGACCCAAACCCACTCGGCTACACCCAAACCCACTCGGCTACACCCAAACATACTCGGCTAGACCCAAACCCACTTGGCTAGACCCAAACCCACTCGGCTAGACCCAAACCCATTCGGCTAGTCCCAAAGCCACTCGGCTAGACCCAAACGGACTCGGCTAGACCCAAACCCACCTGGCTAGACGCAAACCCACTCCGCTAGACCCAAACCCACTCCGCTAGACCCAAACCCACTCGGCTAGACCCAAACCCACTCAGATAGACCCAAACCCTCTAGGCTAGACCCAAACCCACTCCGCTAGACCCAAACCCACTCGGCTAGACACAAACCCACTCGGCTAGACCCAAACCCACTTGGCTAGACCCAAACCCGCTCGGCTAGACCCAAACCCACTCGGCTACACCCAAACTAACTCGGCTACACCCAAACCCACTCGGCTAGATCCAAACCCACTCGGCTAGACCCAAACCCACTCGGCTAGACCCAAACCCACTCGGCTAGACCCAAACCCACACCGCTAGACCCAAACCCACTCGGCTGGACCCAAACCCACTCCGCTAGACCCAAACCCACTCGGCTGGACCCAAACCCACTCGGCTGGACCCAAACCCACTCGGCTAGACCCAAACCCACTCGGCTAGACCCAAACCCACTCGACTACACCCAAACCCACTCGGCTAGACCCAAACCCACTCGGCTACACCCTAACCCACTCGGCTACACCCAAACCCACTCGGCTAGACCCAAACCCACACCGCCTAACGTAAACCCACTCGACTAGACCCAAACCCACTCCGCTAGACCCAAACCCACTCGGCTGGACCCAAACCCACTCGGCTAGACCCAAACCCACTCGGCAAGACCCAAACCAAATCAGCTAGACCCAAGCCCACTCGGCTAGACAAAAACCCACTCGGCTAGACCCAAAACCACTCGGCTAGACCCAAACCCACTCCGCTAGGCCCAAACCAACTCGGCTAGACCCAAACGCACTCGGCTAGACCCAAACCCACTCCGCTAGACCCAAACCCACTCCGCATGACCCAAACCCACTCCGCTAGACCCAAACCCACTCCGCTAGACACAAACCCACTCCGCTAGACCCAAACCCACTCGGCTAGACCCAAATCAAATCGGCTAGACCTAAACCCACTCCGCTAGAACCAAACCCACCCCGCTAGACCCAAACCCACTCTGCTAGTCCCAAACCCACTCGGCTAGACCCAAACGGACTCGGCTAGACCCAAACCCACTCGGCTAGACGCAAGCCCACTCCGCTAGACCCAAATCCAATCCGCTTGACCGAAACCCACTCCGCTAGACCCAAACCCACTCGGATAGACCCAAACCCAATAGGCTAGAACCAAACCCACTCCGCTAGACCCAAACTAACTCGGCTAGACCCAAACCCACTCGGCTAGACACAAACCCACTCGGCTAGACCCAAACCCACTCGGCTTGACCCAAACCCACTCGGCTAGACCGAAACCCACTCGGCTAGACCCAAACCTACTCAGCTAGACCCAAACCCACTCGGCTAGACCCAAACCCACTCGGCTAGACCCAAACCCACTCGGCTAGACGCAAACCCAGTCGGCTAGACCCAAACCCACTCGGCTAGACCGAAACCCACTCGGCTAGACCCAAACCCATTCGGCTAGACCCAAACCCACTCGGCTACACGCAAACCCACTCCGCTAGACCCAAACCCACTCGGCTACACCCAAACCCACTCGGCTAGACCCAAACCCATTCGGCTAGACCCAAACCCACTCGGCTAGACCCAAACCCACTCGGGTAGACCCAAACCCATTCGGCTAGACCCAAACCCACTCCGCTAGACCCAAACCCACTCGGCTAGTCCCAAACCCACTCAGCGGCACCCAAACCCACTCGGCTAGACCCAAACCCACTCGGCTAGACCCAAACCCACTCGGCTAGTCCCAAACCCACTCGGCTACACCCAAACCCACTCCGCTAGACCCAAACCCACTCCGCTAGACCCAAACCCACTTGGCTAGACCCAAACCCACTCGGCTAGACCCAAACCCACTCGGCAAGACCCAAACCCACTCGGCTACACCCAAACCCACTCGGCTAGATGCATACCCACTCCGCTAGACCCAAACCCACTCCGCTAGACGCAAACCCACTCGGCTAGACGCAAACCCACTCGGCTGGACCCAAACCCACTCGGCTGGACCCAAACCCACTCGGCTGGACCCAAACCCACTCGGCTACACCCAAACTCACTCCGCTAGACCCAAACCCACTCGGCTGGACCCAAACCCACTCGGCTAGACCCAAACCCACTCGGCTGGACCCAAACCCACTCGGCTGGACCCAAACCCACTCGGCTACACCCAAACTCACTCCGCTAGACCCAAACCCACTCGGCTACACCCAAACACACTCGGCTAGACCCAAACCCATTCGGCTAGACCCAAACCCACTCGGCTACACCCAAACCCACTCAGCTAGACCCAAACCCACTCGGCTAGACACAAACCCACTCGGTTAGACCCAAACCCACTCGGCTAGACCCAAACCCACTCGGCTAGACCCAAACCCACTCGGCTAGATCCAAACCCACTCGTCCAGACCCAAACCCACTCGGCTACACCCAAACCCACTCGGCTACACCCAAACCCACTCTGCTACACCCAAACCCACTCGGCTAGACGTAAACCCACTCGGCTTGACCCAAACCCACTCGGCTAGACCCAAACCCACTCGGCTAGACCCAAACCCACTCCGCGAGACCCAAACCCACTCCGCTAGACCCAAACCCACTCCGCTAGACACAAACCCAATCCGCTAGACCCAAACCCACTTGGCTACACCGAAACCCACTCGGCTAAACCCAAACCCACTCGTCTAGACCCAAACCCACTCGGCTAGACCAAACCCACTCGGCTACAACCAAACGCACTCCGCTAGACCCAAACCCACTCGGCTAGATGCAAACCCACTCGGCTACACCCAAACCCACTCGGCTAGACCCAAACCCACACCGCTAGACCCAAACCCAATCGCCTAGACCCAAACCCACTCCGCTAGACCCAAACCCACTCGGCTGGACCCAAACCCACTCGGCTGGACCCAAACCCACTCGGCTAGACCCAAACACAATCGGCTAGACCCAAACCCACTCGGCTAGACACAAACACACTCGGCTAGACCCAAACCCACTCGGCTGGACCCAAACCCACTCCGCTAGACCCAAACCAACTCGGCTAGACCCAAACGCACTCGGCTAGACCCAAACCCACTCCGCTAGACTCAAACCCACTCGGCTCGACCCAAACCCACTCCGCTAGACCCAAACACACTCGGGTAGACCCAAACCCACTCGGCTAGACCCAAACACACTCGGCTAGACCAAAACCCATTCGGCTAGACCCAAACCCACTCGGCTAGACCCAAACCCACTCGGCTAGTCCCAAACCCACTCGGCTACACCCAAACCCACTCCGCTAGACCCAAACCCACTCCGCTAGACCCAAACCCACTCCGCTAGACCCAAACCAACTCGGCTAGACCCAAACCCACTCGGCTAGACCCAAACCCGACTCCGCTAGACCCAAACCCACTCCGCTAGACCCAAACCCACTCCGCTAGACCCAAACCCACTCCGCTAGACACAAACCCACTCCGCTAGACCCAAACCCACTTGGCTACACCGAAACCCACTCTGCTAAACCCAAACCCACTCGTCTAGACCCAAACCCACTCGGCTGGACCCAAACCCACTCGGCTAGACCCAAACCCACTCGGCTAGACCCAAACCCACTCGGCTGGACCCAAACCCACTCGGCTACACCCAAACTCACTCCGCTAGACCCAAACCCACTCGGCCACACCCAAACCCACTCGGCTAGACCCAAACCCATTTGGCTAGACCCAAACCCACTCGGCTACACCCAAACTCACTCGGCTAGACCCAAACCCACACCGCTAGACCCAAACCCACTCGCCTAGACCCAAACCCACTCCGCTAGACCCAAACCTACTCGGCTGGACCCAAACCCACTCGGCTAGACCCAAACCCACTCGGCTAGACCCAAACACAATCGGCTGGACCCAAACCCACTCGGCTAGACCCAAACCCACTCGGCTGGACCCAAACCCACTCCGCTAGACCCAAGCCAACTCGGCTAGACCCAAACGCACTCGGCTAGACCCAAACCCACTCCGCTAGACTCAAACCCACTCGGCTCGACCCAAACCCACTCGGCTAGACCCAAACACACTCGGGTAGACCCAAACCCACTCGGCTAGACCCAAACACACTCGGCTAGACCAAAACCCATTCGGCTCGACCCAAACCCACTCGGCTAGACCCAAACCCACTCGGCTAGACCCAAACCCGACTCCGCTAGACCCAAACCCACTCCGCTAGACCCAAACCCACTCCGCTAGACCCAAACCCACTCCGCTAGACACAAACCCACTCCGCTAGACCCAAACCCACTTGGCTACACCGAAACCCACTCGGCTAAACCCAAACCCACTCGTCTAGACCCAAACCCACTCGGCTACACCCAAACTCACTCCGCTAGACCCAAACCCACTCGGCCACACCCAAACCCACTCGGCTAGACCCAAACCCATTTGGCTAGACCCAAACCCACTCGGCTACACCCAAACCCACTCGGCTAGACCCAAACCCACACTGCTAGACCCAAACCCACTCGCCTAGACCCAAACCCACTCCGCTAGACCCAAACCTACTCGGCTGGACCCAAACCCACTCGGCTAGACCCAAACCCACTCGGCTAGACCCAAACACAATCGGCTGGACCCAAACCCACTCGGCTAGACACAAACCCACTCGGCTAGACCCAAACCCACTCGGCTGGACCCAAACCCACTCCGCTAGACCCAAACCACTCGGCTAGACCCAAACGCACTCGGCTAGACCCAAACCCACTCCGCTAGACTCAAACCCACTCGGCTCGACCCAAACCCACTCGGCTAGACCCAAACCCACTCCGCTAGACCCAAACCCACTCCGCTAGACCCAAACCCACTCCGCTAGACCCAAACCAACTCGGCTAGACCCAAACCCACTCGGCTAGACCCAAACCCGACTCCGCTAGACGCAAACCCACTCCGCTAGACCCAAACCCACTCCGCTAGACCCAAACCCACTCCGCTAGACACAAACCCACTCCGCTAGACCCAAACCCACTTGGCTACACCGAAACCCACTCGGCTAAACCCAAACCCACTCGTCTAGACCCAAACCCACTCGGCTAGACCCAAACCCACTCGGCTAGACCCAAACACAATCGGCTAGACCCAAACCCACTCGGCTAGACACAAACCCACTCGGCTAGACCCAAACCCACTCGGCTGGACCCAAACCCACTCCGCTAGACCCAAACCAACTCGGCTAGACCCAAACGCACTCGGCTAGACCCAAATCCACTCCGCTAGACTCAAACCCACTAGGCTCGACCCAAACCCACTCGGCTCGACCCAAACCCACTCGGGTGGACCCAAACCCACTCGGCTAGACCCAAACACACTCGGCTAGACCAAAACCCATTCGGCTAGACCCAAACCCACTCGGCTAGACCCAAACCCACTCGGCTAGTCCCAAACCCACTCGGCTACACCCAAACCCACTCCGCTAGACCCAAACCCACTCCGCTAGACCCAAACCCACTCCGCTAGACCCAAACCAACTCGGCTAGACCCAAACCCACTCGGCTAGACCCAAACCCGACTCCGCTAGACCCAAACCCACTCCGCTAGACCCAAACCCACTCCGCTAGACCCAAACCCACTCCGCTAGACACAAACCCACTCCGCTAGACCCAAACCCACTTGGCTACACCGAAACCCACTCGGCTAACCCCAAACCCACTCGTCTAGACCCAAACCCACTCGGCTAGACCCAAACCCACTCGGCTACAACCAAACCCACTCCGCTAGACCCAAACCCACTCGGCTAGACGCAAACCCACTCGGCTAGACCCAAACACACTCCGCTAGACCCAAACCCACTCGGCTAGACCCAAACCCACTCGGCTAGACCCAAACTCACTCGGCAAGACCCAAACCCACTCGGCAAGACCCAAACCCACTCGGCTAGACGCATACCCACTCCGCTAGACCCAAACCCACTCCGCTAGACCCAAACCCACTCGGCTAGACGCAAACCCACTCGGCTAGACCCAAACCCACTCGGCTGGACCCAAACCCACTCGGCTCGACCCAAACCCACTCGGCTAGACCCAAACCCACTCGGCTACACCCAAACCCACTCGGCTACACCCAAACCCACTCCGCTAGACCCAAATCCACTCGGCCACACCCAAACACACTCGGCTAGACCCAAACCCATTTGGCTAGACCCAAACCCACTCGGCTAGACCCAAACCCATTTGGCTAGACCCAAACTCACTCGGCTGGACCCAAACCCACTCCGCTAGACCCAAACCAACTCGGGTAGACCCAAACGCACTCGGCTAGACCCAAACCCACTCCGCTAGACTTAAACCCACTCCGCAAGACCCAAACCCACTCCGCTGGACCCAAACCCACTCCACTAGACCCAAACCCACACCGCCAGACCCAAACCCACTCGGCTAGACCCAAACCCACTCCGCTAGACCCATACCCACTCGGCTGGACCCAAACCCACTCGGCTAGACCCAAACCCACTCGGCTAGACCCAAACCCACACGGCTAGACCCAAACCCACTCGGCTCGACCCAAACCCACTCGGCTACACACAAACACACTCGGGTAGACCCAAACCCACTCGGCTAGACCCAAACACACTCGGCTAGACCAAAACCCATTCGGCTAGACCCAAACCCACTCCGCTAGACCCAAACCCACTCGGCTACATCCAAACCCACTCGGCTAGACCCAAACCCATTCGGCTAGACCCAAACCCACTCGGCTAGACCCAAACCCACTCAGCTGCACCCCAACCCACTCCGCTCCACCCAAACCCACTCCGCTAGACCCAAACCCACTCCGCTAGACCCAAACCAACTCGGCTAGACCCAAACCCACTCGGCTAGACCCAAACCCACTCGGCTAGACCCAAACCCACTCCGCTAGACCCAAACCCACTCCGCTAGACCCAAACCCACTCGGCTAGGCACAAACCCACTCGGCTAGACCCAAACCCACTCGGCTTGACCCAAACCCACTCGGCTTGACCCAAACCCACTCGGCTAGACCCAAACCCACTCGGCTAGACCCACACCCACTCGGCTAGACCCAAACCCACTCGGCTAGACCCAAACCCCCTCGGCTAGACCCAAACACTTTCGGCTAAATCCAGACCCACTCGGCTAGACCCAAACCCACTCGACTAGACCCAAACCCATTCAGCTAGACGCAAACCCACTCGGCTAGACCCAAAACCACTCGGCTAGTCCCAAACCCACTCGGCTAGACCCAAACCCACTCGGCTAGACCCAATCCCACTCAGCTAGACCCAAACCCACTCGGCTAGACACAAACCCACTCGGTTAGACCCAAACCCACTCGGCTAGACCCAAACCCACTCGGCTAGACCCAAACCCACTCGGCTAGACCCAAACCCACTCGTCCAGACCCAAACCCACTCGGCTACACCCAAACCCACTCGGCTACACCCAAACCCACTCTGCTAGACCCAAACCCACTCGGCTAGACGTAAACCCACTCGGCTAGACCCAAACCCACTCGGCTAGACCCAAACCCAGTCGGCTAGACCCAAACCCACTCGGCTAGACCCAAACCCACTCGGCTACACGCAAACCCACTCCGCTCGGCCCAAACCCACTCAGCTAGACCCAAACCCACTCCGCTAGACCCGAACCGACTCCGCTAAACCCAAACCCACGCGGCTAGTCCCAAACCCACTCGGCTACACCCAAACCCACTCCGCTGGACCCAAACCCACTACGCTAGACCCAAACCCACTCCACTAGACCCAAACCCACTCCGCTAGACACAAACCCACTCCGCTAGACCCAAACCCACTTGGCTACACCGAAACCCACTCGGCTAAACCCAAACCCACTCGTCTAGACCCAAACCCACTCGGCTAGACCCAAACCCACTCGGCTACAACCAAACGCACTCCGCTCGACCCAAACCCACTCGGCTAGACGCAAACCCACTCGGCTAGACCCAAACACACTCGGCTAGACCGAAACCCACTCGGCTAGACCCAATCCCACTCGGCTGGACCCAAACCCACTTGGCTAGACTCAAACCCACTCGGCTACACCCAAACCCACTCCGCTAGACCCAAACCCACTTGGCTAGACCCAAACACACTCGGCTAGACCCAAACCCACTCGGCAAGACCCAAACCCAATCGGCTACACCCAAACCACTCGGCTAGATGCATACCCACTCCGCTAGACCCAAACCCACTCGGCTACACCCAAACACACTCGGCTAGACCCAAACCCATTCGGCTAAACCCAAACCCACTTGGCTACACCCAAACCCACTCGGCTAGACCCAAACCCACACCGCTAGACCCAAACACACTCGACTAGACCCAAACCCACTCCGCTAGACCCAAACCCACTCGGCTACACCCAAACCCACTCCGCTAGACCCAAACCCATTCGGCTACACCCAAACCCACTCGGCTAGACCCAAACCCATTCGGCTAGACCCAAACCCACTCGGCTAGACCCAAACCCACTCAGCTGCACCCCAACCCACTCCGCTCCACCCAAACCCACTCCGCTAGACCCAAACCCACTGCGCTGGACCCAAACCCACTCGGCTTGACCCAAACCCACTCGGCTTGACCCAAACCCACTCGGCTAGACCCAAACCCACTCGGCTAGACCCACACCCACTCGGCTAGACCCAAACCCACTCGGCTAGACCCAAACCCCCTCGGCTAGACCCAAACACTTTCGGCTAGATCCAGACCCACTCGGCTAGACCCAAACCCACTCGACTAGACCCAAACCCATTCAGCTAGACGCAAACCCACTCGGCTAGACCCAAAACCACTCGGCTAGTCCCAAACCCACTCGGCTAGACCCAAACCCACTCGGCTAGACCCAATCCCACTCAGCTAGACCCAAACCCACTCGGCTAGACACAAACCCACTCGGTTAGACCCAAACCCACTCGGCTAGACCCAAACCCACTCGGCTAGACCCAAACCCACTCGGCTAGACCCAAACCCACTCGTCCAGACCCAAACCCACTCGGCTACACCCAAACCCACTCGGCTACACCCAAACCCACTCTGCTAGACCCAAACCCACTCAGCTAGACGTAAACCCACTCGGCTAGACCCAAACCCACTCGGCTAGACCCAAACCCACTCGGCTAGACCCAAACCCAGTCGGCTAGACCCAAACCCACTCGGCTAGACCCAAACCCACTCGGCTACACCCAAACCCACTCCGCTAGGTCCAAACCCACTCAGCTAGACCCAAACCCACTCCACTAGACCCGAACCGACTCCGCTAGACCCAAACCCACGCGGCTAGGCCCAAACCCACTCGGCTAGACCCAAACCCACTCGGATAGATCCAAACCCACTCGGCTAGACCCAAACCCACTTGGCTACACCCAAACCCACTCCGCTAGCCCCAAACCCACACCGCTAGACCCAAACCCACTCGGCTAGACCCAAACCCACTCCGCTAGACCCAAACCCACTCGGCTGGACCCAAACCCACTCGGCTAGACACAAACCCACTCGGCTAGACCCAAACCCAATTGGCTAGACCCAAACCCACTCGGCTAGACACAAACCCACTCGGCTAGACCCAAACCCACTCGGCTAGACCCAAACCCACACGGCTAGACCCAAACCCACTCGGCTCGACCCAAACCCACTCGGCTACACACAAACACACTCGGGTAGACCCAAACCCACTCGGCTAGGCCCAAACACACTCGGCTAGACCAAAACCCATTCGGCTAGACCCAAACCCACTCGGCAAGACCCAAACCCACTCGGCTAGTCCCAAACCCACTCGGCTACACCCAAACCCACTCCGCTAGACCCAAACCCACTCCGCTAGACCCAAACCCACACCGCTAGACCCAAACCAACTCGGCTAGACCCAAACCCACTCGGCTAGACCCAAACCCGACTCCGCTAGACCCAAACCCACTCCGCTAGACCCAAACCCACTCCGCTAGACCCAAACCCACTCGGCAAGACACAAACCCACTCCGCTAGACCCAAACCCACTTGGCTACACCGAAACCCACTCGGCTAAACCCAAACCCACTCGTCTACACCCAAACCCACTCGGCTAGACCCAAACCCACTCGGCTACAAACAAACGCACTCCGCTAGACCCAAACCCACTCGGCTAGACGCAAACCCACTCGGCTAGACCCAAACACACTCGGCTAGACCGAAACCCACTCGGCTAGACCCAATCCCACTCGGCTGGACCCAAACCCACTTGGCTAGACTCAAACCCACTCGGCTACACCCAAACCCACTCCGCTAGACCCAAACCCACTTGGCTAGACCCAAACCCACTCGGCTAGACCCAAATCCACTCGGCAAGACCCAAACCCACTTGGCTACACCCAAACCCACTCGGCTAGACGCATACCCACTCCGCTAAACCCAAACCCACTCCGCTAGACCCAAACCCACTCGGCTAGACGCAAACCCACTCGGCTAGACCCAAACACACTCGGCTGGACCCAAACCCACTCGGCTAGACCCAAACCGCTCGGCTAGACCCAAACCCACTCGGCTGGACCCAAACCCACTCGGCTACACCCAAACTCACTCCGCTAGACCCAAACCCACTCGGCTACACCCAAACACACTCGGCTAGACCCAAACCCATTCGGCTAGACCCAAACCCACTCGGCTACACCCAAACCCACTCGGCTAGACCCAAACCCACACCGCTAGACCCAAACCCACTCGACTAGACCCAAACCCACTCCGCTAGACCCAAACCCACTCGGCTGGACCCAAACCCACTCGCCTGGACCCAAACCCACTCGGCTAGACCCAAACCCACTCGGCTGGACCCAAACCCACTCGGCTACACCCAAACGCACTCCGCTAGGCCCAAACCCACTTGGCTAGACCCAAACCCACTCGGCTAGACCCAAACCCACTCGGCAAGACCCAAACCCACTCGGCTACACCCAAACCCACTCCGCTAGACGCATACCCACTCCGCTAGACCCAAACCCACTGCGCTAGACCCAAACCCACTCGGCTAGACACAAACCCACTCGGCTAGACCCAAACCCACTCGGCTGGACCCAAACCCACTCCGCTAGACCCAAAGCAACTCGTCTAGACCCAAACGCACTCGGCTAGACCCAAACCCACTCCGCTAGACTCAAACCCACTCGGCTCGACCCAAACCCACTCGGCTAGACCCAAACACACTCGGGTAGACCCAAACCCACTCGGCTAGACCCAAACACACTCGGCTAGACCAAAACCCATTTGGCTAGACCCAAACCCACTCGGCTAGACCCAAACCCACTCGGCTAGTCCCAAACCCACTCGGCTACACCCAAACCCACACCGCTAGACCCAAACCCACTCGGCTAGACCCAAACCCGCTCGGCTAGACCCAAACACAATCGGCTCGACCCAAGCCCACTCGGCTAGACACAAACCCACTCGGCTAGACCCAAACTCACTCGGCTGGACCCAAACCCAATCCGCTAGACCCAAACCAACTCGGGTAGACCCAAACGCACTCGGCTAGACCCAAACCCACTCCGCTAGACTCAAACCCACTCCGCAAGACCCAAACACACTCCGCTAGACCCAAACCCACTCCGCTAGACCCAAACCCACACCGCTAGACCCAAACCCACTCGGCTAGACCCAAACCCACTCCGCTAGACACAAACCCACTCGGCTGGACCCAAACCCACTCGGCTAGACCCAAACCCACTCGACTAGACCCAAACCCAATCGGCTAGACCCAAACCCACTCGGCTAGACACAAACCCACTCGGCTAGACCCAAACCCACTCGGCTAGACCCAAACCCACACGGCTAGACCCAAACCCACTCGGCTACACACAAACACACTCGGCTACACACAAACACACTTGGGTAGACCCAAACCCACTCGGCTAGACCCAAACACACTCGGCTAGACCAAAACCCATTCGGCTAGACCCAAACCCACTCGGCAAGACCCAAACCCACTCGGCTAGTCCCAAACCCACTCGGCTACACTCAAACCCACTCCGCTAGACCCAAACCCACTCCGCTAGACCCAAACCCACTCCGCTAGACCCAAACCAACTCGGCTAGACCCAAACCCACTCGGCTAGACCCAAACCCGACTCCGCTAGACCCAAACCCACTCCGCTAGACCCAAACCCACTCCGCTAGACCCAAACCCACTCCGCTGGACACAAACCCACTCCGCTAGACCCAAACCCACTTGGCTACACCGAAACCCACTCGGCTAAACCCAAACCCACTCGTCTAGACCCAAACCCACTCGGCTAGACCCAAACCCACTCGGCTACAACCAAACGCACTCCGCTAGACCCAAACCCACTCGGCTAGACGCAAACCCACTCGGCTAGACCCAAACACACTCGGCTAGACCGAAACCCACTCGGCTAGACCCAATCCCACTCGGCTGGACCCAAACCCACTTGGCTAGACTCAAACCCACTCGGCTACACCCAAACCCACTCCGCTAGACCCAAACCCACTTGGCCAGACCCAAACCCACACGGCTACACCCAAACCCACTCGGCAAGACCCAAACCCACTCGGCTACACCCAAACCCACTCGGCTAGACGCAAACCCACTCGACTAGACCCAAACCCACTCCGCTAGACCCAAACCCACTCGGCTGGACCCAAACCCACTCGGCTGGACCCAAACCCACTCGGCTACACCCAAACCCACTCCGCTAGACCCAAACCCACTTGGCTAGACCCAAACCCACTCGGCTAGACCCAAACCCACTCGGCAAGACCCAAACCCACTCGGCTACACCCAAACCCACTCGGCTAGACGCATACCCACTCCGCTAGACCCAAACCCACTGCGCTAGACCCAAACCCACTCGGCTAGACGCAAACCCACTCGGCTAGACACAAACCCACTCGGCTGGACCCAAACCCACTCGGCTAGTCCCAAACCCACTCGGCTAGACCCAAACCCACTCGGCTACACCCAAACCCACTCGGATACACCCAAACCCACTCCGCTAGACCCAAACACACTCGGCTACACCCAAACCCACTCCGCTAGACCCAAACCCACTCGGCTGGACCCAAACCCACTCGCCTAGACCCAAACCCACTCGGCTAGACCCAAACCCACTCGGCTGGACCCAAACCCACTCGGCTACACCCAAACCCACTCCGCTAGACCCAAACCCACTTGGCTAGACCCAAACCCACTCGGCTAGACCCAAACCCACTCGGCAAGACCCAAACCCACTCGGCTACACCCAAACCCACTCGGCTAGATGCATACCCACTCCGCTAGACCCAAACCCACTGCACTAGACCCAAACCCACTCGGCTAGACGCAAACCCACTCGGCTAGACCCAAACCCACTCGGCTGGACCAAAACCCACTCGGCTAGTCCCAAACCCACTCGGCTAGACCCAAACCCACTCGGCTAGACCCAAACCCACTCGGCTACACCC